>CM035138.1:75601990-76801990 GCA_020205605.1 Panax ginseng | reverse complement strand
TTGGCCAAAACACGTGTCAGAAGCAAGATCAGAGGCCTATAAAGTCGTTGTCAGACCCTTTCTGGAAATCTGGGTTACCCAGAATCCATTTGGTCATGGTCGATCAACGAACTTTGACTGCTTATAACTTGCAATCTACTTATGATCTGGGCTTGATTCAAGTTCTAAATCAATGACCTTACAACAAAGAACATATCTATAACATTAACCATAATTAAAACCTAACACAGAAAGATCTATGGGCCCTAACATATGGCTGTCAGGCCATATTTTCCAATTTTTCCAGATTTGTGAAATCCTTAAATATGTGCATCTAGATGTTATAGATCCATGATCTATCAACCCCGATCACTAAAAGACACCTTAATACATAACATTAAACAACTAACAACATCAAACAACATGGATCACAAGGATTTCTAAGTTTAGGGTTTATATCACTTTAAAGCTTGATTTTTGATTTTTGATCCATGAATCTCTTCTTGTTAAGCTAAGAGATGATTTTGTCTTAACTTCTCAGTCCTTTTCTTTCTCATTCCCGAAATCATACAGAGAGAATGACTTGGATGAGTTTATAAAATAAAGTGAGTATTCTCTCTCTCTATAATCTATATATTTTGATATAATGAAGCTACATGGCTGATATAGCTACTGATTTCTGTGTTTGTAGCACATGGCTAGAGTTAGGGTTGGTCACCAACCAAATATATTGCAAGATTTACAAGTTAAGTCCAATAATTCAATAAGGGTATTTTGGGCATTTTGATTTTTATTTTAATGGCAACATGGTCTTTTGTCCCAACCCTTAGGGTTAAAACCTAAGGTTTCAAAAATAAATTTCTAGAATTTTCCAAAAATTAGATTTTTAAAATAGAAAAATTAAAATTTCTAAATTATAATTAGGATCTATAATTATATTAAGATTTCCTAATCATAAATTCCAACTTGCTAATTAGGATTATTATTTTCTAATTAAAATTGCCAATTTAACAATTAGGGTCAAAATTGTACATTAGGGTTTATAATCCAAGAATTAGGGTTTTAAATAGAAAAAAAATCTTTCTAATTTAGAAATTTGGTTTCTAATTAGATTAGGGTTTTCTAATTACTTATAACTTGAAAATTAGGATTAATATTTCCTAATTAACCTTCAAATTATTAAATTAACAATTAGGTTTTCCCTAATTATAAATTAGGGTTTCTAAATCAATTAGGGTTATCCCTAATTAGGTAATTATTAATAATGTTTAAACCTTATGCTAGCATTTGCATTCCCAAATTAGGGTTTTGATAATCCAAATTAGGGTTTCAGATTCCCGGAACTGAAATTAGGGTTTCCAGAACCGATTTTAGGGTTTCTTATAAATCGTAAGAATTTTCTAACTGAACGTTGACATTCTTAATTTAATATTAGGGTTTGCCACTGATATATCTTGTCTGGTTAACCCTTGACCCTTAACCACATACTGTACACATATACACTCATGTACACAGAACATATTCACGTATATCCTTAATCTTGAATAATTCACCGAAAGATTTGTAAATCCATAGAATTCCTTCTCAGAAATCTAAAATCCATTCACTTATTTTCTGTTTAGGTTTATTATTTAACCTTAATTCAATATTTTAAGATTTTATAAAATATCCAAATTCTCGGATTGTCACATTCACCCCTTCTTCTAAAATTTCGTCCCCAAAATTTACCTTACACCTTACACCTTACACCTTACACCATACACCATTCTTTCACATCATCACATGATGCCCAATACATTCCTTACAAGGGTTAAAATTTTGAAATTGTGCTGAGGAGTTATACAGACTATTGTTTGTCATTTTCGCAAAGGTTTTATGGAAGTTCATCCTCAAACCGTCATAACTTACGGACATAGTGGGTGATTAGACCGGTATGTCCTGTACTTATTAAGTACTGCTGGTCGAATCTGTTTCTTATCACTGCCATAGGCACAAAATTTTTACCTCAGTCTTATTGGATTCCGCACCAAAATAATTTGGTTCGGGAAAAATTTCAAAGAACACTTAGAATTTTCATAAACGTTGGTCTACCTGAATCAAATAGCTTAGACTCATATCAATAATCAACTTCAATCGAATTACGAATGTGTGTAGCTAAACGTCGTTGGCAAATTAAAATTTTAAAATAGTTTGAAAATGACGTCATTATGCCGTACTGTATTAACAGTCTGTTTGAAGATTCTGTCATTGTATGACTTTGTCATAACACATCATACAATAGTGGAACAATGATTTTTAGATCGAATTCACACTAAGTATTCATGTATTTACAACTCCATCAACTTTTATCATCTCTGCACCAGGTTACATGGTACATAAGTGATAAATAAAAAAATATATTTGATATTTCAAATCATTATTGTCTAGCTAAAATAAGTAGCATAGACTATTCTTTAAACCGTTCAAAAATTCATTTCAAATTAGTTTTATTACCTCAACATGTAATGATTGTGTCGGTGACCCGAAGTCCACTCTAACACAATGGTCACCCGGAGTGGAGAATAAAAATTTATTTTTCAAAAGCACATAGTGCGTATTTAACTTGATGTCAAAAAATTTTGAGTCTAGCATAGCAAGAAGATTTGGAAAACTTATTTCTTCACTAATGATCAGTCGCTTAGAAATCTATCTGTTCCTATAATCCACAATATTCCGTTTACACATAGTTCTACCCAGTTCGTCAAACCACACTCATGAGTTTAGGAACTTTCCACAATCATATGAGTTTAAGAACTTGTCCTAGTCAGACCTTTGGCGTCCATTCGCTGAGGGGTTCATTTAAACATTTCATATAACCTTTGGCGTCCTAGTCAAACCTTTGGCGTCCATGTCGTTGGAAGACCTACCACAAAATCCATTGTGATATGCTCCCATTTCCATTCTGGTATCTCCAACGGTTGTAATAATCTGCTTGGCCTTTGATGCTCAGCTTTAACCTTCTGACATGTTAAACATTTTGCCACACACTCAACCACATCCCTCTTCATATTCGGCCACCAAAAATGATGTCTAAGATCTTGGTACATCTTTGTACTCCCAGGGTGAATTGAATATCGTGAGTTGTGAGCTTCATTCAAAATTTCTTCTTTAATTTCTGGTACTTGCGGAACCCAAACTCTCCCTTTGAACCGAAGTAACCCTTCCGAATCGATTTTAAATTTTGCTTTCCTCCCCTTCAGATATCTTCTGTTTTATCTTTTTGCAGTCTTCATCCTGAAGTTGTGCATTCTTCACTTTATCTACCAACGTTGAACTATTTCCCATCTGAAACAACTTTTCATCGGATCCTGTCGGATATCTAATTTCCAACTCCATCTTAGCCATTTCTGAGACTAGTTTCTCTTGAGCAGTTAACATCATTAATTTCTCCCGTCCCTTCCTACTTAAGGCATCAACAACAACATTCGCCTTTCCAGGATGATAGAAAATCTCGCAATCATAATCTTTGATTAGTTCCAACCATCTTCTTTGTCGCATGTTCAAATCTTTTTGTGTAAATATATACTTCAGACTTTTATGGTCATTATATATCTCACACCTCTCTCCATAAAGATAATGTCTCCAAATCTTTAGGGCAAACACCACTGCCACCAACTCTAAGTCATGAGTCGGATACCCCTCCTCGTAATCTTTTAATTGACGTGATGCATACACAATAACTCTGTCGTTCTGCATAAGCACACATCCTATTCCTTTATGCGATGCGTCATTATATACTACAAAATTCCCTGTATCATCAGGCAATGACAACACAGGTGTTGTACTTAACCTCTTCTTCAATTCGTGAAAACTTTCCTCACACTTCTCCGTCCAAACAAACTTAACCGCCTTCTTGGTTAAATTCGTCAACGGGGTCGCGATCTTAGAAAAGTCCTGAATAAAACGCCTATAGTAACCTGCTAATCCTAAGAAATTCTTTATCTCTGACAGTGTCTTCGGCTGATCCCAGTTTACTATAGCTTCAACTTTTGATGGATCTACCGAAATTCCGTCTTTATCAATAATATGCCCGAGAAACTGTACACGTTCCATCCAAAACTCATATTTTGAAAATTTTGCGTACAACTTCTCCTTTCTCAATGTCTCCAACGTCACTCTTAAGTGTTCAACATGTTCTTCCTTGGTCTTAGAATACACCAAGATATCATCAATAAACACCACCAAAAATTTATCTAAGAATGGTTTAAACACCCTGTTCATCAAATCCATGAACGCTGCAGGTGCATTGGTTAAACCAAATGACATAACTAAAAACTCATAATGAACATACCGAGTTCTGAATGCCGTCTTCGGTACGTCCTCTGGCCTCACCTTCAATTGATGATAACCACTCCGCAAGTCTATCTTTGAAAATATCTCGCACCGTTCAGTTGATCAAGCAGGTCGTCGATTCTTGGTAACGGATACTTATTTTTAATCGTGACTTTATTCAACTCTTTGTAATCAATGCAGAGCCACATCGATCCATCCTTCTTCTTAACAAATAACACTGGCGCTCCCTATGGCGATACGCTCGGCTGGATATACTTCTTGTCGAGAAATTCTTGCAATTGCACCATCAACTCTTTTATCTCCACCGGGGCCATTCTGTATGGTGCCTTAGATATCGAGTCTGTTCCTGGTACTAAATCAATCATGAACTCAATTTTTTGATCTGGCGGAAGACCCGTCAAATCGTCTGGAAATACGTCTGCAAAATCTCTTATGATCGGTATCTCCTCCAACTTCGCACTTTTCTTCTGTGTATCAACTATGTAGTCTAAGTATCCTACACATCCTTGTCTTAACAACTTCTTGGCTTGCATCACCGTCAGACAACTTTCTTATCGAGGTGATTTGCTGCCATATAACACAACCTTTAACGGAGTCATAAGGTTAACACACTTTCTTTGGCAATCAATTACTGCTCCATAATTGAATAACCAATCCATTCCCAGTATAACATCAAACTCCCCTAGTCTAATTGGTATCAAGTCAACCCTCATCTCTTGACCCTTTATAACAACTTTACAATTCTTATATATGAACCTAACAGGAAGTACTTCCCTATTTTCAATCTCTATGCTCAAAGGATAATCTAATTCTTCTTGAAGCAAATCTAAATTTTGAGCAAATTCATCGGATATAAATGAACAAGTAGCACCCGAATCAAACAGTACATAAGCATTAATACAATTAATCGGAATTATACCTGACACCACATCCTTAGACTGAACAACATCCTGCATGGTCATATTGAAAGTTCTCGTAGTAGGTCGGCTTGACTGTGCTGGTCCAGTGATAGTCAATGCACCACCACCGTTGTTGTTTCCCTTTCCTGCACTTGCACTCCCCGCTGGCTTTCTACATGTAGCACAGGCTTCAAACTTTTTCTTTTTCTTTCTTCAACTTCCTTGCATCCTCCACGAGTCAAATTCTCGCTCCACTTCCTCTTTTGATTGTTGCTTCCAACATTACTTCCACCACCTTATTTTTTTCACTATCATTCTTCCTCTTCTTTTGATCTTGATTGTACTTGGTCAAGGCATCGCTTCCACCTTCTGTGATGATTGCCTTTTCCAGTACAGCTGTAAATGTATTTAACTGGAACATTGAAACCTTGCTATATCTGACGTGGTTTCAATCCTTGTTCGAACCTTCTTGCCTTATGCTCATCCGTATTGACTTGATAAGTGGCAAACCTTGCCAACTCGTTAAACTTCGCAGCATATTCTGGCACCGTCATAGTTCCTTGCTTCAGCTCAAGGAATTGCACTTCCAACTGATTCCGAGAACTTGCTAGAAAGTACATTTCAAAGAACATCTCCATAAATCTCTCCCACGCTATCACTCCTTGTCTTCCACGAACCTTATTTGCTTGCCACCAGTAGCTAGCTTCGGACTTCAACATAAATATTGCGAACACAGTCTTCTAATCTTCATTAACTCTAGCAACCGTGAACACCTTCTACATTTCCATGATCTAGGTTTGGGCTTCTACTGGATTCATAGACCCTTGAAACTCTGGCGGTCCAACCGCTTTGAATTCCTTGAAAGTCGTAACTTGAGCTTGCGGTTGATTCGCAAGTGCACCCGTCAACAAAGCTACCAACTGCTGAACTGGATTAGCGTTGGTCTCATTGTTATTATTAGTAGACCCCTCAAGAGGTGCTTGCTAGTGTGGTTGTCTTCTTCTAGGAGGCATTTTCTGTTAAGATATACGCTTATTAGCTCATTACCCAACTTCTTGGGTATTTAAATTTGAACTTAAGCATTCCATGATTGAAGCTTTAACACATAACATTTTAAATAAACTCTAATATTTTATTCATTCATAAAGTTTTAGAACATCCTCAAAATAACATAACCACTATAAACATTCACTTTCCTGAACTAAACCAGTTTCAGGATTACATACTCATACTATCCCTTTATTTATCTCAAAATAAGGGATTCACAATATATTTACTCACATAATCAACCACATACTCTTATTCTATCTAGGCATATTAAGACGTCGTAAGGCTTCTCGACGTTCCTCTTCCATGACACGATACTCTGTTCTACGATCCATCATGAACCACGGTGAATTCTCAAACCGAGGTGGGTAATAGTAGACTCGATCCTGGGCCCTATCAATCGTAGAATTAAAAGCATAATCCATCTCCTTCATCTTGGCTTTCTTCACTTGAACCTTAGCCTCAGCACGGTCTGCACGTTGAGTCGCCTTCATCCAAGCGTCCTCTGCTCTTGCACGCTTAGCTGATTCCTCCTTGAAATCATCTTTCAATTTCTCCATGTCAGTCTTCACCCTTGGTATGAACTAAGACCAACTTCGAGTTCCTGAATCTCTGCATCCTTCTGCTCCAACGCAACGTGATGCATCTCAATCATCTCCTTCAGCTCCTCAACATTATCCTGTAACTCTATGTTACGGTCATACAGAGCGTCCTACATCTCAGCTGATACGGAGTTTGGTGGAAACTCCTCAGGATCCTCCTCCTCATCATCCTTCTCTATCTCCTCAGGACTAATCTCCTTGGGATTGGTCACAGGATCATCCTCCTGGATCAACTGTTCCCGCACTACGTGAATATCCCGGGGTTCATCGTCTATAGGTTCCTGAGGTATCACCTCTCTAGCTGGACTGAATCCTCCTTCATCAGACATCTTGACAACAAAATATTTTAAGTTTTACTTAGTATTTTCGATACTCGCGAGCACATAAGTTATTAACACATAGCACATAATGTCTTTTATTATTTAACTTCAATGGATACCTCAATCCATTTCTTAAAACTCGGTAAGAGTTAAACACCTCTATGTTTTCTGTCTCCTTAAAGGTTATTTCCTAAGGTTTCCCCACCTAAGGTTCATAACCTAAAGATTTGATACCAACCTGTGACACCCCCAAATTCGGGTACTTCATTTCCACCGAATTTGGTGCTCACTATTAAAATAATTACATCTAACTACCCATAATAAAGGATAAAACATTAAATAACTTTAAACAATAGTCTTTCCCATTAAAGGGTTACATCATCATCTCAAAAACAATCCCAGGTAATCTAACCTTAAAATTATTACATCAGTTTGCGGAATACATTATAAAATAAAACAAGTCTATTATAACTTCAAGCATTTAAATAAACTTTAACTAATTCTTCATCACTTAGACATCTTGCCATTTCCTTGCTAGTAAGATACTCATCACCTCTTTCGACTTTAGCTGCATTGTTTAATTGCAAGAGTGAGCAAACAATTGCTCACTGACATAAAGATAGTATAATAACAACATGAGAGTGAACAACGAATACTGAACAATAAAGAACTTGTTCTATGAATCAAAATAGAAAACAAGTTCAAACTTTTAATTATCTGAGGGTCTTAAGACCACGAACTATGTCCACGTTGTTTAGGTATTATTACCTTATCCTTAACAGTCATTAGACCGTACAGACTCTTCTTAGCGTACTCAGGGGGATCAGCCCTTTGTACCATGTATTGTGCACAAACATCTAAACGCTACACGTACAAAATCCCCTAAGTTAGGGTTGTTCGTCTCAATTTGAATTTAGAATTTTCGCACAAAAGAAAGTTTAGTTTGGAACTAGCTTATCAGTGTTTCTAGAATTTTAGAATACTTATTCAATTTCTGTCAATAAATGTTTAATACAAGAATGTATAACTAAACAAGGCTATCAAAGTCAAAGATAGGATATTAACAATATATAACTGAATAAACATAATACACATGCAAAGTACTATGTTCAAAAGAATTAGAACAATCTATGCTTTGTATAATAATTAGAACAGTGAAACTTGCTCGATGTAACGAATTAGGTTCCAAGAGCTTAATCAAACATATATAAGAATAGAATCAATAATATTGCTCAATAGATTTTAGGAACTTGCACTCATTAATAAAAGAATGAAGTTTGAAAGCTTGCTCAATGTAAAGAGTTAAAGTTTAGAAACTTGCACAATTATGTAAGTAAAGTTAGAGAACTTGCCTTGAATGTAAGCTACACAAATGTAATGTAATCTTCAATTACCCTACATACATCATTAAAATCGCAACAACAATTAGTTGTATGAATATCAACACTAGGGGTATTAAACCATCATTTAGGTCATAACCCTAACCTAAAACCTAACCATTTAGGTTAACATATTTAATGCCTCTGAAATCACACATTAATTAACATAAACCTTATTGTTTATCTACAACTTTTGAAAACATCACTTTTAGTTTCATTTTATAACTTATTTAAATAATTATTTCAAATCTTTACACTTTGCATTACAAAACATTGACATCTGTTATTATAGTTTATATCATGTTTTAACATCATTAACATGCATGCTAAACTAACACAAGTCCGTTACACATCACCTGCAATTAAGCAGACTTCACGGTTTGTGGCTGGCTACTCGCGTGACCGCTCGAGTAATATATTAGTTATCAGCGGCTTCACATGACATCACCACACACATACATGATACCCAAGCCCCGTGCCCAAATGTCATGAGCCCAGCCGCGAAAACTGCTAGCCAGAAACACACATTTATGCACCGCACTCGAGCCTTACAGAGACGAACTAGTACTCTGTCAAAGGCCAAAAATCCAATTCAACAGAATTTCTCCCAAATTCAACATCTAAAACTTTGTAATATTATAGTTACACATGCTAAACACCATTCTACATACAAAACATTACATATACACCATTTTGAGGAATCAAAATCATAATTCTTCCAATTTTTCTTCATTATTACACTTTTAACGAATTTGATCGCCACGAACTCGTTTCTTAATCAATTGACATGATTTAAACTTCATTTTTTTCGTTTCTTAACATAATCCAATAACAAACTACAGATTATTACACATATAGAGCATCAATTTTTGTACTTTCTAAGCCATATAATAAGAACATAAACACTGTTATTTCATTTTCTTCCTACACTCAATTTCTCATGAATTTGATAACCATTAACAAGTTTACATGATAATTAACAAAGTTTTTCAATTCTATATGAACATATATACATCACAATTCACGTTATTTTCAACTTGTATCAAATATACATATATATACCACCAAACTAACAATAAAAATAGAAATAGTTTATACCTTAATTATATGCTAGCAAAAGATGGTAGAATCCTTCCTCAACCCTTAACAATTCGCAGAGATCACACTCAATTTCTCTCTAACCCTCTGTGTTTCTCCTCTCTGTGTCTCTATGCTATCAAGCTTTAGGGAAAATAAGATGCGAAATATAACTGTCCTCCCACTAACCCACACAACTTCAGTTAAAAATATAAAAAGTTTGCGTCAGTTGAATAATGCCAAAGGCCACAAGGCCTTGTTTGGCTAACCAAAAACTCTCTCAAATTAAATTATTATTATATTATTATGTTATATAGTTTCCAATTGTCACACCTTAGATAATTTAAATAACTTAGTTTAGTTAATTTAAATAACTTATATAATAATAATAAAATTCTTATTATCATTATACTTATAATTCATAAATAATTATATATCTAATTTAATTAATAAATTAGACACAACACTTTATTTAATTTATTTTCCTTTAAATCAAACAATTCATTTAATTTAATTATCTTCCTAAATATTAAGCAATTGATTTAATTTAATTATTTTCTTAAATTAAATCCTTCAAATAACATAATCATTATTCAACTCATCAATTAACATTAATTAATTTAGTTTCTAAATTAATTCACCATAATTTATCCATTATTTATTTCCTCAATAAATAAATTATTTAAAATATTTATTTAATTCAATAAATATTTAAATTAAATTACAAATTTCTCGATCGTTACATCCTTCCCTCCTTAAAAGGATTCTGTCCCCAGAATCACAAGTCGAAAATTTTATTTGTTACATTCTTCCCTCCTTAACAAGATTCTGTCCCCAGAATCGCTATACAAAATCAAGCAAACAACTAAGGATAATTCTTCATCATAATGCTTTTAAGTTCCCACGTAGCTTCCTCAGCATTGTGGTTCCTCCAGATTACCTTAACAGAAGGTATCACTTTATTCCTCAGTACTTGTTCTTTTCTGTCAATAATTTGAACAGGGACTTCTTCATAGGACAAATCTTTCTCAAACTGTAAGGGCTCATATTCTATAACATGCTTATAATCAGGCTTATATGGTCTCAATACCGAGACATGGAAAATATTATGAATATGTTCCAATTCCGGAGGTAAAGCTACCTCATATGCTACCTCACCAACCCGTCGAAGCACTTCGAAAGGTCCTATAAATCTAGGGCTCAATTTCCCCTTCTTGCCAAACCAAATTTTCCCCTTCCAGGGAGATACGTTTAAGAAAACATAACTACCAACATCGAATTCCCGATTTTGTTGGTATTGATCGACATATTTCTTCTGTCTATTTTGTGCAACTATTAATCTCGCTCGAATCACTTTGATGATCTCGACAGTCTGCTGTACCAATTCTGGACCCAATATCTGACGTTCTCCTACCTCATCCCAGCATAACGGAGTTCTGTATTTTCTACCGTATAACGCTTCGTAAGGCGGCATGCCAATACTCGCGTGATAACTATTATTATAAGCAAATTCCACCAATGGCAGATGGTCATCCCAATTTCCTTTGAAATCCATTATACATGTTCTGAGCATATCTTCTAGTGTTTGGATAGTTCTCTTGCTTTGTCTGTCGGTTTGAGGATGGTACGATATGCTCATTCTCAGCTGTGTTCCCAAACATTCTTGTAATCGTTTCCAGAAATTAGATGCAAAACGTGGATCTCTGTCTGGTACAATGGACATAGGTACACCGTGCCTTGACACAATTTCCTTCACGTACAGTTTTGCTAACCGATCTAGGGTAAATCGAATCTTGATTGGCAAAAAGTGAGCCGACTTCATTAGTCGATCGACAATCACCCAAATATCATCGTAACCTTGTTGGTTCGTTGGAAGACCTACCACAAAATCCATTGTGATATGCTCCTATTTCCATTCAAGTATCTCCAACGGTTGTAATAATCCGCTTGGCCTTTGATGCTCAGCTTTAACCTTCTGACACGTTAAACATTTCGCCACACACTCAGCCACATCCCTCTTCATATTCAGCCACCAAATATGATGTCTAAGATCTTGGTACATCTTTGTACTCCCAGGGTGAATTGAATATCGTGAGTTGTGAACTTCATTCAGAATTTCTTCTTTAATTTTTGGAACTTGCGGAACCCAAATTCTCCTTTCAAACCGAAGTAACCCTTCCGAATCGATTTTGAATTTGCTTTTGTCCCCTTTAGATATATCATGTTTAATCTTTTTGTAGTCTTAATCCTGAAGTTATGCATTCTTCACTTTATCTACCAACGCTGAACTGTTTCCCATCTGAAACAACTTTTCATCCGATCTTGTCGGATATCTAATTTCCAACTCCATCTTAGCCATTTCTGACACTAGTTTCTCTTGAGCAGTTAACATCATTAACTTCTCCCGTCTTTTCCTACTTAAGGCATCAGCAACAACATTCGCCTTTCCGGGATGATAGAAAATCTCGCAATCATAATCTTTGATTAGTTCCAACCATCTTCTTTGTCGCATGTTCAAATATTTTTGTGTAAATGTATACTTCAGACTTTTATGGTCGGTATATATCTCACACCTCTCTCTATAAAGATAATGTCTCCAAATCATCAGGGCAAACACCACTGCCGCCAACTCTAAGTCATGACTCGAATACCCCTCCTCGTAATCTTTTAATTGATGTGATGCATACGCAATAATTCTGCCGTTCTGCATAAGCACACAGCCTAGTCCTTTATGTGATGCGTCACTATATACTACAAAATTCCCTGTATCATCAGGAAATGACAACAAAGGTGTTGTACTTAACCTCTTCTTCAATTCATGAAAACTTTCCTCACACTTCTCTGTCCAAAAAAACTTAACCGCCTTCTTGGTTAAATTCGTCAACGGGGTCGCGATCTTAGAAAAATCCTGAATAAAACGCCTATAGTAACCTACCAATCCTAAGAAATTACTTATCTCTGACGGTGTCTTCGGCTGATCCCAGTTTACTACAGCTTCAACTTTTGATGGATCTACCGAAATTCCGTCTTTATCAATAACATGCCCGAGAAACTGTACACGTTCCATCCAAAACTCACATTTTGAAAATTTTGCGTACAACTTCTCCTTTCTCAATGTCTCCAACGTCACTCTTAAGTGTTCAACATGTTCTTCCTTGGTCTTAGAATACACCAAGTTATCATCAATAAACACCACCACAAATTTATCTAAGAATGGTTTAAACACCTTGTTCATCAAATCCATTAACGCTGTAGGTGCATTGGCTAAACTACATGACATAATCAGAAACTCGTAATGACCATACTGAGTTCTGAATGCCGTCTTCGGTACGTCCTCTGGCCTCACCTTCAATTGATGATAACCATTCCTCAAGTCTATCTTTGAAAAATATCTCGCACCCTTTAGTTGATCAAATAGGTCATTGATTCTTGGTAAACGGATACTTATTTTTAATCGTGACCTTATTCAACTCTTTGTAATCAATACAGAGCCGCATCGATTCATCCTTCTTCTTAACAAATAACACTGGCGCTCCCTATGGCGATACGCTCGGCTGGATATACTTCTTGTCGAGAAATTCTTGCAATTGCACCATCAACTCTTTCATCTCCACCGGGGCCATTATGTATGGTGCCTTAGATATCGGGCCTGTTCCTGGTACTAAATCAATCACAAACTCAATTTGTCGATCTGGTGGAAGACCTGTCAAATCGTCTGGAAATACGTCTGCAAAATCTCTTATGATCGGTATCTCCTCTAACTTCGCACTTATCTGCTGTGTATCAACTATATAGGCTAAGTATCCTACACATCCTTATCTTAACAACTTCTTGGCTTGCATCACCGTCAGACAACTTGCTTGTCGAGGTGATTTGCTGCCAAAGAACCCAACTTTTGACGGAGTCATAAGGTTAACACACTTTCTTTGGCAATCAATTACTGCTTCGTAATTGAATAACCAATCCATTCCCAGTATAACATCAAACTCCCCCAGTCTAATTGGTATCAAGTCTACCCTCATCTCTTGACCCTTTATAACCACTTTACAATTCCTATATATGAACCTAACAGGAATTACTTTCCTATTTACAATCTCTATGCTCAAAGGATAATCTAATTCTTCTTGAAGCAAATCTAAATTTTGAGCAAATTCATCGGATATAAATGAACAAGTAGCACCCGAATCAAACAGTACACAAGCATTAATACCATTAATCGGAATGATACCTAACACCACATCCTTAGATCAACAACATCCCGCACTTCGTATTGAAATTCTCGCATGAGGAAAACGGCTTGACCGTGGCTTTGGTCCAAAGGATAGTCAATGCACCACCACCGTTGTTGTTTCCCTTTCCTTCACTTGCACTCCCCGTTGGCTTTCCACATGTAGCACAGGCTTCAAACTTTTTCTTTTGCTGACTTCCTTGTTGTCCTCCTGGAGTCGAATTCTCGTTCCACTTCCTCTTTTGATTGTTGCTTCCAACATTACTTCCACCAGCCTTATTTTCACTATCATTCTTCCTCTTCTTTTGATCTTGATTGTACTTGGTCAAGGCATCGCTTCCACCTTCTGTGATGATTGCCTTTTCCAGTACAACTGTAAATGTATTTAACTGGAACATTGAAACCTTGCTATACAGCCAGAGTTTCAATCCTTGTTCGAACCTTCTTGCCTTATGCTCATCCGTATTGACTTGATAAGTGGCAAACCTTGCCAACTCGTTAAACTTCGCAGCATATTCTGGCACCGTCATAGTTCCTTGCTTCAGCTCAAGGAATTGCACTTCCAACTGATTCTGAAAACTTGCTGGAAAGTACATTTCAAAGAACATCTCCTTAAATCTCTCCTACACTATCACTCCTTATCCTCCACGAACCTTATTTGCTTGCCTCCAGTAGCTAGCTTCGAACTTCAGCATAAATGTTGCGAACACAGTCTTCTGATCTTCATTAACTCTAGCAACGCCGAACACCTTCTCCATTTCCATGATCCAGGTTTGGGCTTCTACTGGATTCATAGACCCTTGAAACTCTGGCGGTCCAACCGCTTTGAATTCCTTGAAAGTCGTGACTTGAGCTTGCGGTTGATTCGCATGTACACCCGTCAATAAAGCTACCAACTGCTGAACTGGATTAGCATTGGTCTTATTGTTATTATTAGTAGACCCCTCACGAGGTGCTTGCTGACGTGGTTGTCTTCTTCTAGGATGCATTTTCTGTTAAGATATACGCTTATTAGCTCATTACTCAACTTCTTGGGTATTTAAATTTTAACTTAAACATTCCAAGATTGAATCTTTAACACATAACATTTCAAATAAACTCTAATATTTTATTTATTCATAAAGTTTTAGAACATCCTCAAAAATAATATAACCGCTATAAACATTCACTTTCCTGAACTAAACCAGTTTCAGGATTACATACTCATACTATCCCTTTATTTATCTCAAAATAAGGGATTCATAATTTATTTACTCACATAATTAACCACATATTATTATCACTCTTATTATATCTAGGCATATTAAGACGTCGTAAGGCTTCTCGACGTTCATCTTCCATGACACGATACGCCGTTCTACGATCCATCACGAACCACGGTGAATTCTCAAACTGAGGTGGGTAATAGTAGACTCGATCCTGGGCCCTATCAATCGCAGAATTAAAAGCATAATCCATCTCCTTCATCTTGGCTTTTTTCACTTGAACTTTAGCCTCAACATGGTCTGTACGTTGAGTCACCTTCATCCAAGCGTCTTCTGCTCTTTCACGCTTAGCTGATTCCTCCTTGAAATTATCTTTCAATTTCTCCATGTCAGTCTTCATCTTCTCATTTACTGCTAACAAGTCTTCATGCTGACCCTTGGTATGAACTAAGTCCCACTCCGTGTTTCCAAGTTTTGAGTCGAGTTCCCGAATCTCTGCATCCTTCTGCTCCAACGCAACGTGATGCATCTCAACCATCTCCTTCAACTCCTCAACATTATCTTGTAACTCTATGTTACGGTCATACAGAGCGTCATACATCTCAGCTGATACGGAGTTTGGTGGAAACTCCTCAGGATCCTCTTCATCATCATCCCCCTCTATCTCCTCAGGACTATCCTCCTCGTGATCGGTCACAGGCGCATCCTCCTGGATCAACTGTTCCCGCACTACGTGAATATCCCGGGGTTCATCGTCTATATGTACCTGAGGTATCACCTCTCTAGCTGGACTAGGTCCTCCTTTGTCAGACATCCTGACAACAAAATATTTTAAGTTTTACTTAGTATTTTCGATACTCGCGAGCACATAAGTTATTAACACATAGCACATAATGTCTTTTATTATTTAACTTCAATGGATACCTCAATCCATTCCTTAAAACTCGGTAAGAGTTAAACAACTCTATGTTTTCTGTCTCCTTAAAGGTTACTTCCTAAGGTTTCCCCACCTAAGGTTTATAACCTAAAGCTTTGATACCAACCTGTGTCACCCCCAAATCCGGGTACTTCATTTCCACCGAATTTGGTGCTCACTATTAAAATAATTACATCTAACTACCCATAATAAAGGATAAAACATTAAATAACTTTAAACAATAATCTTTCCCATTAAAGGGTTACATCATCATCTCAAAAACAATCCCAGGTAATCTAACCTTAAAATTATTACATCAGTTTGCGGAATACATTATAAAATAAAACAAGTCTATTATAACTTCAAGCATTTAAATAAACTTTAACTAATTCTTCATCACTTAGACATCTTGCCATTTCCCTTGCTAGTAGATGACTCATCACCTCTTTCGACTTTAGCTACATTTTTTAATTGCAAGAGTGAGCAAACAATTGCTCAATGACATAAAGATAGTATAATAACAACATGAGAGTGAACAACGAATACTGAACAATAAAGAACTTGTTCTACGAATCAAAATAGAAAATAAGTTCAAACTTTTAATTATCTGAGGGTCTTAAGACCACGAACTATGTCCACGTTGTTTAGGTATTATTACCTTATCCTTAATGATCATTAGGCAGTCGCATGCACTCTTCTTAGCGTACTCGGGGATCAAATTTTGTACCATGTATTGTGCACAAACATCTAAACGCTACACGTACAAAATCCTCTATGTTAGGGTTATTCGTCACAGTTTGAATTTAGAATTTCCGCACTAAAGAAAGTTTAGTTTGGAACTAGCTAATCAGTGTTTCTAGAATTTTAGAATACTTATTCAATTTCCATCAATAAATGTTTAATACAAGAATGTATAACTAAACAAGGCTATCAAAGTCAAAGATAGGATATTAACAATATATAACTGAATAAACATAATACACATGCAAAGTACTATGTTCAAAAGAATTAGAACAATCTATGCTTTGTATAATAATTAGAAAAGTGAAACTTGCTCGATGTAACGAATTAGGTTACAAGAGCTTAATCAAACATATATAAGAATAGAATCAATAATATTGCTCAATAGATTTTAGGAACTTGCACTCATTAATAAAAGAATGAAGTTTGAAAGCTTACTCAATGTAAAGAGTTAAAGTTTAGAAACTTACACAATTATGGAAGTAGAGTTAGAGAACTTGCCTTGAATGTAAGCTACACAAATGTAATATAATCTTCAATTACCCTACATACATCATTAGAATTGCAACAACAATTAGTTGGATGAAGATCAACACTAGGGGTATTAAACCATCATTTAGGTCATAACCCTAACCTAAAACCTAACCATTTAGGTTAACATATTTAACGCCTCTGAAATCACACATTAATCAACATAAACCTTATCGTTTATCTACAACTTTTAAAAACATCACTTTTAGTTTCATTTTATAACTTATTTAAATAATTATTTCAAATCTTTACACTTTGCATTACAACACATTGACATCTGTTATTATAGTTTATATCATGTTTTAACATCATTAACATGCATGCTAAACTAACACAAGTCCGTTACACATGACCTGTAATTAAGTAGACTTCATTGTTCATGACTAGCTACTTTCATGGCACCGCTCGAGTAATATATCAGCTATCGCTATGGCATTGCATTTCATCACAAGGCTACCATACTAAATGTTGCCCTTTAAGACGACAAAGTGGTAAGGCGCACATGATGGCATGCACTAGACTCTATTCTTATAGACGCGAACTAGCACTCTGTCAAAGGCCAAAAATCCCAATTCAGCAGAATTTCTCCCAAATTCAACATCTAAAACTTTGAAATATTATAGTTACACATGCTAAACACCATTCTATATACAAAACATTACATATACACCATTTTGAGGAATCAAAATCATAATTCTTCCAATTTTTCTTCATTATTACACTTTTAACGAATTTGATCGCCACGAACTCGTTTCTTAATCAATTGATATTATTTAAACTTCGTTTTTTTCGTTTCTTAACAATATTAACATAATCAAATAACAAACTATAGATTATTACACATATAGAGCATCAATTTTTGTACTTTCTAAGCCATATAATAAGAACATAAACACTTATATTTCATTTTCTTCCTACACTCAATTTCTCATGAATTTGATAACCATTAACAAGTTTACATGATATTTAACAGAGTTTTTCAATTCTATATGAACATATATACATCACAATTCACGTGATTTTCAACTTGTATCAAATATACATATATATACCACCAAACTAACAATAAAAATTGAAATAGTTTATACCTTCATTATATGCTAGCAAAAGATGGTAGAATCCTTCCTCAACCCTTAACAATTCACAGATATCACACTCAAGTTCTCTTTAACCCTCTGTGTTTCTCCTCTCTATGTCTCTATGCTATCAAGCTTTAAGGAAAATTAGACGCGAAATATAACTGTCCTCCCACTAACCCACGCAACTTCAGTTAAAAATATAAAAAGTTTGCGTCAGTTGAATAATGCCAAAGGCCATAAGGCCTTGTTTGGCTAACCAAAAACTCCCTCAAATTAAATTATTATTATATTATTATATTATATAGTTTCCAATTGTCACACCTTAGATAATTTAAATAACTTAGTTTAGTTAATTTAAATAACTTATATAATAATAATAAAATTCTTATTATCATTATACTTATAATTAATAAATAATTATATATCTAATTTAATTAATAAATTAGACACAACACTTTATTTAATTTATTTTCCTTTAAATCAAACAATTCATTTAATTTAATTTTCTTCTTAAATATTAAACAATTGATTTAATTTAATTATTTTCTTAAATTAAATCCTTGAAATAACATTATCATTATTCAACTCAATTAACCTTAATTAATTTAGTTACTAAATTAATTCACCATAATTAATCCATTATTTATTTCCTCAATAAATAAATTATTTAAAATATTTATTTAATTCAATAAATATTTAAATTAAAATATAAATTTATTGATCGTTACATACTTAACCTGACATTCTCTACCTATAACCTATCTATCTGTTATACACATGAGAAAGGAATCATCCTCTTAACATGCATATAGCAAATAACGCGACACAAACATTTCAATGTTTATCAATTCCAGAACTAAGTGGTTGTTACACCAAGTACAATTCAGCTCCCAAACGAAGAATCATACGATTAGCTGCTGACATGAGTCCTCACTTGAAATCCCACTTAATCTTAACTCCCTTCTCAATACGAATTTCATTTAATCCGTATTCATAATCCTTTCTTGAATTCGTACCCATTCATAGACACACAACAATCTTGCTGTAAACTTTTTCGATCATTCACTTGATCCTTCTCCATACTATAACCTTATCAGATCACGGGGTGATCTCATCGTATACATTACGATTCATTTCTATGTCTTGATCGTTTGTTTTTCGATCTCCTATCACTGTACTTTTAGTCTTTTAGACTCTATCTATTCACCATTACTGTTCACTTTATTATCAGAGTCAGGAAACTCTATATCTTATAACTCGCCGAGATTCGTCTTTGAATCTTACCAACACACTAACTCTATTTGAGTTAGTACTTATCCTAATCACTGCGTTTATTAGTCGCAGGTATTCCTACCTAATGTTCATAACCTACAACTTTGATACCAACTGTGAGAGCCCCAAATCCGGGTCCCAAATCACCACGGATCTGGTACAATCATACTATAACTATTGCAGAAGATATAAACATAAATTGCTTATATAACATACTTTACATGTGACTCCCCCAAAATTAGGTATACATATCCCATCATGGGTCGTCAAATTCATGGTACAGAATTCAAAGACAACTTACTAATACAACTGTCGTGTACAATACGACAAACATAAACTGTGAGTTTGAATACAAATATTATCTACTAGAGATTATACAAACTCAAAAGGAGTCCTCATTACAATTATTATCACACTATTTCACAAAATAATAGTGAGGACTACTAATGCTATCCTCCGGACCATCACTCAGTTCCCACTACGTCCCAACTATATTCTCATTTTCTTCAAGAGAACAAAGTGAAAGAAAGGGTGAGCTCAACTTGCCCAGTAAGAAATATTATGACTAAGATACTGCAGAATAAATTATCATTAGTCTCCAACAATGTTAAACTGATAAAATATAATAGACATCAAGTTTAATCATGATGAACAAGCAATACATTAAAAGAGTCAAGTAGAAAATAAAATCTACTATCTTTTATGATTTACAAAGTTTTTCATCATTTATTATCATTTGAGACTCGACAATAAATATTCCATATCATCGAATCACCCCTCGCACTACTACTGACGAGGATATTCTTTAGTATCACGACCACAATTATCCATGCACTACGGGCCAAGAATATTTGTGTATTCGTTAATGGTCATGATCATGCCAACAACTATCCATCAATGCACTACGGGCCAATGAGAACTTTTACCACATCATTTGTAACATTACGGTCATGATTACAATTGAATAATCCTCAGTCATAATCATACCAAGTCCATCTATGCACTTTCACAGGCCACGAGATGACTTTCAACAAAATATAAACATGAGGATGATGACAATGATATAAGAATTCAATAAAACAAGTTCAAGAATTATTTTATCCGTAAATTATTAATGTCCAAATTGTCAACATGATACTTTGTTTTGTAGAGTAAAATTCAAGAATGATCGAAAGAATATTTCCATGAAAAGATCTTGGATGAAGCGCAAATATCAAGGATATTCTACTAATTTCATAGAGTATAGAAGTCGAAACTTTAACCATCTGAGTATAATAAAGAATGGAATAACAAAAGAAATCACCATGCATGTGGTACTTCGCATAGACATGTTGTTCCAACAGAATAATAATAACGGAACCAGGTCAGGAAAAATTTGCACCGACAGGATGTTCCAATAGAATAATAAAAAGACGGAACCAGTCCGGGTGTAAAACATGACATGGATGTTCCAATGGAAAAATAATAAAGATTTTAACCAGTCCTGTAAAACACACATGCATGTGATGTTCCAATAGAATAATGAAGAATGTCACCAAGTATAGGTAAACCAGCATATACTGAGTTATTCCAATGTAATAATAAGCAATGGAATAACAACAGTTCTCTTCATGAATAAGAAAGAATAACACCCCTTACGAGTACAACAAATAATATTCCCTACCTTAAGAAGAAGAGTATTGGATATATAAGTAGTGAAGTAGCAGAATACTTTCTTCTTTCTCTCTAAAGTTTATCTCTCTAGAGTTTCAGTGAATTCGTAAGAAAATAATGAATGAATGAGCTTCTATTTATAGAAAAATGGAATGCATAGTAACTAACTCATGAACGGTCGAGATTGATTTACTTTAATCTGACGGTCCATATTTAAAGTAAAATAAAATAAAATATATTCTATTTATAATCTAATAAAACGAATAACTTTATAAAAGATTTTACTATGCAAACACTATGCAGGCACTATGCAAACACTATGCATAATAAAATATAATATATTCTAATTATTGTCTAATAAAACAGATAGCTTTATAAAAGTATTCAGTTTTATATAAAAAGATTTTACTATGCAAAATACTATGCAGACACTATGCAACACTATGCATAATAGAATATAATATATTCTATTTATAGAATAACTTTATAAAAGTATTACATTTTATATAAAAGATTTTCTCGTATTATTACATTAATAATACCAACAAAACAGAGTGACTTATCACGTAAGCATCAATAATCAATACCGTGTATTGCTACTATGCAACCACGCCAGACATCGTACTTTTAACACCTTTGGGTGTTTCAACGATTAACAGTAAAACTTCCGCCGTTATTTTCATAAAGTATTTTTGTCGTTTTCTCAATCCGACAATAATTTCGTAATGGGATCCACCAATGATTGTGCCGTTGTACTAATATTACCTGTTAAAACGAATATTCCCCGACCAATCGAATATTATATAACAACTTGCGTACTTTGCAAAATTTATAAATATTACTCACAACTATTATATCAATTTCACTCCATAATATTCAAAATTAATATTTATAGAAAATTCATCTTTATTCAAAAAGTTGGGGTTTTACAATCTCCCCTTCTTATGAAATTTTGCCCTCGAAATTAGGGTACGTACCTGGTATGTCGAAGAAGTAAGGATACCTTGATTTCATTTCAGATTCTAACTCCCAAGTCATTTCCTCAACATCGTGGTTTCTCCACAAAACTTTAACTTGAGGTATAACCTTGGTGTGTATAATATGTTCCTTCTTATCCAAGATTTGAACATGAACCTCTTCATACGTCAAATCTTCCGCTATTTCGTCCGGTTCCAACTCAATAATGTTGTTCGGGTCTTCCACATATTTACGTAACATGGATATGTGAAAAACGTTATGAACACGAGACATACTTGGCGGAAAAGCGAGTCTATAGGCCACAGTTCCTACTCGATCAAGGATTAAAAATGGGCCGATGAATCAAGGATTGAGCTTTTCTCTCTTTCCAAATCTCGTAACTCCTTTCCATGGAGCAACACGTAACAACACATGATCTCCTATATCGAATTTCATGTCCTTTCGATGAAGATCATCATAACTCTTTTGTCGATCTTGTGAGTTTTTTATACGTTGCCGGATCGTTTAAATCTTTTCCATAGTTATACGTACCAACTCTGGTCCCAACAACGTTGCTTCACCCACCTCATCCCAGCATACTGGAGAACGACACTTTCTTCCATACAACGCTTCGAATGGAGCCACGCCAATACTTGCTTGATAACTATTGTTGTAGGAAAACTCCACCAATGGTAAGAACTTGTTCCAACTTCCCTTGAAATCAAGGACACAAAGTCTTAATAGATCTTCAAGAGTTTGAATAGTCCTCTCTGACCGTCCGTCCGTCTGAGGATGATATGCTGAGCTAAATTGTAAATCTGTACCCATAGCTTTTTGCAAACTAACCCAAAATCGTGAAGTGAATCTTGGGTCTCGATCAGAAACTATGGATACTGGCATACCATGCAATCTTACAACCTCGTTTATGTACATACGAGCAAGACGTTCAAGTGTATAAGTTTCTCGTATCGGTAAGAAATGAGCAGACTTGGTCAATCTATCAACAATGACCCAAATCGCATCTATGCCTTGAGAAACTTTAGGAAGACCAGTAACGAAATCCATGGTAATGTGCTCCCACTTCCATTCTGGAATTTCAAGTGGTTGCAATGGACCTTTTGGTACTTGATGCTCCGCCTTGACTCGTTGACACGTTAGACACCTTGAGATAAACAAATATTTATCTCTCTCTCTCATATTGCCCCACCAAAATGTATGTCGAAGATCATGATACATTTTGATACTCCCAGGATGGATTGCAAATGGTGTGTTATGCGCCTCCATCATGATTTTATACTTTAAATCAGGGTCGTTAGGAACACAAAGTCTGGAGTTGACTTGAAGTATTCCTTCTTCATCAATTCTTGCTTCCGGTATCGCACCTTCTTGCACTTTCTTCCTCATACGCATCAGCTCCAGATCTGTAATTTGAGCAGCTTTAATTTTATCAATTAAAGTCGGTTCTACTTGTATATTTTCCATCATCATGTGGGTCCCTGGAGTCTTTATCTCTATCTCCATCCTTTGTAAGTCATACAAAATGGGCCTTTGCATTAACAATATTGCACTCGTACCCGCATATGATCTTCTACTCAAATCGTCAGCTACCACGTTCTCTTTTCCAGGATGGTATTAGATAGTATGATCATAATCTTTCAACAGTTCAAGCCAACGTCGTTGTCGCATGTTGAGTTCCTTTTGAGTGAAGAAATATTTGAGGATTTTATGATCCGTAAAGATCTCCACTTTCTCCCCATACAAGTAATGCCTCCAAATTTTATGTGCGAAGATAACAACTGCTAACTCTAGGTCATGAGTAGGATAATTCCTCTCATATTCTTTGAGTTTTCGTGAGGCATAGGCTATGACTTTCCCATGTTGCATGAGAACACATCCTAACCCTTTGCCCGAAACATCATTGTAGATGACAAATCCCTCCGAACCAGATGGTATTGTCAGAACAGGTGCTGAAATGAGTCTCCTCTTGAGTTCTTGAAAACTCTTCTCATATTCCTCGCTCCAACCAAACTTTGTATCTTCCTGAGTCAGCTAAGTTAGTGGAGTAGCGATTTGAGAAAACCCTTCTACAAATCTCCGATAATAACCAAATGGCCGAGAAAGCTACGATTTCTTGATCCTTTGATTTAGGTTGCTCCCAGCTTTGAATAGCTTCAATCTTTGCTGGGTCAACAGATATTCCATGACTTGATACCACGTGCCCAAGGAATGCTACTTCCTCAAGCTAGGACTCGCATTTCTTCAACTTGGCATAAAGCTTGTATTCACGAAGCTTTTGGAGTATCAGCCTCAAGTGTTCCTCATGATCTTCACGGCTTTTGGAATATATGAGGATGTCATCAATAAAGACGACCACAAAATGATCCAAATATTCCTTGAATACTCGGTTCATCATATCCATGAAGGCAACCGGAGCATTAGTCAATCCAAAGGACATGACTAGGAATTCATAATGCCCGTACCGAGTTCTGAAAGCCGTCTTTGGAATATCATCGGTTCTAATCTTCAATTGGTGATATCCGGAACGAAGATCAATCTTTGAAAAGAATTTGGCTCTTTGCAACTGGTCAAACAGGTCATCAATATGTGGCAATGGGTACCTATTTTTGATGGTGACATGATTCAACTCCCGATAATCAATACAAAAAGTCGCATACTCCCATCTTTCTTCTTCACGAATAAAACAGAGCACCCCAAGGAGAAGTACTAGGACGAATAAAGCCAATGTCTAACAATTCCACGTAGTTGAGTCTTTAACTCCACGAAGTTCAATAGAGCCATTCGATATGGGGCTTTGGAAATGGGTTTTTGCATGCAGGGTTCAAGGTCGATACAAAATTCAATTTCACGCCTGGGGGTAGGCCGTAAGTTCTTCGAGGAATACATCAGAAATTCATTAACAATAGAAATATTATTCAAAACCCATTTATTTTTGTTTAGATCTGACATACGAGCTAAGAAAGCTTGACATCCGCTTTTCAATAAACGAATAGCTTTATGGCTTGAGATGACGATGATTGATTTTAATGGTTTGGTTGCTTGAATTCGCATAATTGGTCGATTAGGAATATGAAAGCTAACAACCTTACGAAAATAATCAATTTTGCATTATGAGTAGTTAACCAATCAATCCTTAAATTACATCAAATGCAAGTATTTTTAATGCAATAAGATCGACAGGTAATGTGTGGGTACCAACTTGAACCAAACAAGACTTATAAACCGTGGATGTAATGAAGGTTTCTCCCAACGGAGTTTCCACAGATAAGTCAAAGTCTAATTTCTCCGGAGTCAAATTTAATCATTGAGCGCAAGTAGGAGAAATAAAAGAATGGGTAGAACCGATATCAAATAAAGTGTATACTTCACTAGAGTTTATGATAAGCTTACCCGTGATGACCTCATTCGGGTTCCTTGCTCTCTAGGAGGTTACAACAAACGCTCTCGCTTGCACTACCGACTTTGACTTTTCTGGGACAGACTTTGGTGCCTCCATCCTAGCTGAATTTGTCTTCGGTGAACGACAAAATCGAGCTAAGTGACCTTCTCTTCCACAATTATAACATGCTTTGGACGACATCGTGCAATTTGGACTGATGTGTCCCTCCCCTCTGCATTTGAAGCATATGATAGGTGGTCTTTCTCCTTCCTTAACAACGGTCTTTGGTCTTTGGCGCCTTTTCCATCATTGTTGAATCTCCTCTTCTTGAAATGTCCATTCTTATTGTTTTGGCCCCGATTACCATCAAGTGGTTACCATTTCTCGCCTCGTTGATTCCTCCACGCTTGTTGTCACCGCTTGATGATTGCTCTCACTAGTATTATCATTTTGCTTACCTTGCTCTTTTTAGTTGTGTTGACTCGTTATCGCGCTCCCACCAATCGAGCCCTATTTATAACATCCGAATACAAACACGCTTTATGAGAAATAAGATGTTGGCGTATTTCCGGCTTCAAACCTCTTAAAAACATTCGCGCCATTCTCTCTTCATTATCCACCAAGTGGGACGCAAACTGGGATAACTCCGCAAATTTTGCCTCGTATTGCGACACGGTCATATTGTTTTGCTCTAATTTGATAAACTCCACCTCCTTCATGTGACGAATACTTTCGGGAATGTATTTGTTGTTGAACAACTCTTGGAACTTCTCCCAAGACATCTTTAGTATGGCAGGTTGAGTACGTTTTACCGATTCCCACCAATAATCTGCCTCTCCGCGCAACATAAAGGCGGCAAAGGGAACCTTTTACTCCTCGGAGCATCCTAAGACATCAAATATCTCGGTGATCTGCTTTATCCATGCTCTTGCCATAAGTGGTTTTGGCTCTCCTTTAAACTTCGGTGGTCCCAGCTCCTTGAACTGTTTAGCGGTGACCGCCCGAGAGTTTCCAGTGTTTCCACCTATATTTTGGACAGGAGCCACCCTCGCTTTCTTTGTTGCAAATTGTTGCAAAGCCTCTAAACAATCCATCATTCATCATTTGGTCAGTGTTGTTGTTTGTATGAGGATTGTCACCTTCCTGATGCACATTCTCCTGATTATTGATATGTGGAGACTCAACGGTCTCTTGTGCTCCATTGCTATTCTCAACATTTTCGGATGTCATTTTAAGATACTGCCACAAAACAAAGGTTAATTGACATGTAACATAATATCTCTAAACTCTGACCAACTACTTTAAATACAAAATAAATTTAAGTAGGTCATACTAGCGAAGGAATTCCCGTCCTCCCCTCCTAGTTCTAGTCTCACATCTTAGCCAGGATCATATCCCTAAGCTTTGATATTAACTGTGACGCCCCAAAATTAGGTATACATCACCCATCTTGGGTCGTCAGATACATGGTACAAAATTCAAATACAACTTACTAATACAACTGTCGTGTACAATACGACAAACATAAACTGTGAGTTTGAATACAAATATTATCTACTAGAGATTATACAAACTCAAAAGGAGTCCTCATTACAATTATTATCACACTATTTCACAAAATAGTGAGGACTACTAATGCTATCCTCTGGACCATCACTCCGTTCCCCGACTCGTCCCAGCTATATTCTCATTTCCTGAAGAGAACAGTGAAAGAAAGGGTGAGCTCAACTAGCCCAGTAAGAAATATTATTACTAAGATAATAAAGAATAAATTATCATTAGTCTGCAACAATGTTAAACCGATAAAATATAATAGACATCAAGTTTAACTGCAGCGGAACAAGCAATCCATTAAAAGAGTCAAGTAGAAAATAAAATCTACTATCTTTTATGATTTAAAAGGTTTTTCATCACTGTTCTCGCTGAGACTTAGCTTAATAAATATTCCACATCATCGAATCACCCCTGCACTATGGCCAAGGATATTCTTTAGTATCACGACCACAATTATCCATGCACTACGGGCCAAGAATATTTGTGTATTCATTAATGGTAATGATCTTGCCAACAACTGTCCATCAATGCACTACAGGCCAATGAGAACTTTTACCACATCATTTGTTACATTACGGTCATGATTACACCGGTAATCTCTCGGTCATAATCATACCAAGTCCATCTATGCACTACTGAATACGTAGATGACTTTCAACAAAATATAAACATGAGGATGATGATAATGATATAAGAATTCAATAAAACAAGTTCAAGAATTATTTTATCCAGAATTATTAACGTCCAAATTGTCAACATGATACTGTTTTGTAGAGTAAAATTCAAGAATGATCGTAAGAATATTTCCATGAAAAGATCTTTGGATGAAGCGCAAATATCAAGGACATTCTACTAATTTCATGGAGTATAGAAGTCGAAACTTTAACAACCTGAGTATAATAAAGAATGGAATAACAAAAGAAATCACCATGCATGCGGTACTTCGCATAGACAGGTTATTCCAACATAATAATAATAATGGAACCAGGTCAGGAAAAATTTGCACCGACAGGATGTTCCAACAGAATAATAAAAGATTTTACCGAAGTCCTGTAAAACACATGCACGTGATGTTCCAACAGAATAATAATAAAGACGGAACCAGTCCTGTTGTAAAACACATAAACGTGATGTTCCAAATGTAATAATAGAAGAATGTCACCAAGTATAGGGTAAATCAAGTATACAGGTTATTCCAACAGAATAATAAGCAATGGAATAACAACAGTTCTCTTCATGAATAAGAAAGAATAACACCCCTTATGAGTACAACAAATAATATTCCCTACCTTAAGAAGAAGAGTACTGGATATATATGTAGTGAAGTAGCATAATACTTTCTTCTTTCTCTCTATAGTTTATCTCTTTAGAGTTTCAGTGAATTCGTAAGAAAATAATGAATGAATGAGCTTCTATTTATAGAAAAATGGAATGCATAGTAACTAACTCATGAACTATTTAGATTGATTTACTTTAATCGGACGGTCCATATTTAAAAGCAAAATAAAATATAATATATTCTATTTATAATCTAATAAAACGAATAACTTTATAAAAGATTTTACTATGCAAAACACTATGCGCAGCACTATGCAAACACTATGCATAATAAAATATAATATATTATAATTATTGTCTAATAAAATGAGATAGCTTTATAAAAGTATTCTGCTTTTATATAAAAGATTTTACTATGCAAAACACTATGCGAGACACTATGTAACACTATGCATAATAGAATATAATAAATTCTATTTATAGAATAACTTTATAAAAGTATTCTGCTTTATATAAAAAAGATTTTACAGATTATTACATTAATAATACCAACAAAACCGAGTGACTTATCACGTAAGCATCAATAATCAATACCGTGCTACTACTATGCAACCAATGCCAGACATCGTATTTTTTTAACACCGGTGTGTTTCAACAGCTTAATCTGTGAAAACTTCCGTCGTTGTTTTCATAAAGTATTTTTGTCGTTTTCTCAATCCGACAATAATTTCGTTATGGGGTCCACCAATGATTGTGCCGTTGTACTAATATTCCCTGTTAAAATAAATATTCTCCAACCAATCGAATATTATATAACAACTTGCGTACTTTGTCAAATTTATAAATATTACCCACAACTATTATATCAATTTCACTCCATAATATTCAAAATTAATATTTATAGAAAATTCATCTTTATTCAAAAAGTTGGGGTTTTACATTACACACTTTTCCCCAAGGTCGAATAACCTTCAATTAATACACAATTCATAACTTATTTGATTTACAATAACATTACTATATAATACCGTTACAAATCTAACTGCACACGTATACTAAAGCTGGAACTGTCTTTAATCTTTCCTTATATTCGACATATTCGTCTTAATCTGCAATGTTTATCATGATATAGTAAGGGTGAACATAAGTTTGCCCAACAAATATAAGTTTATTTAAGGATATATCATGTTTAAAAGAATTTGAATAATAAGCTGGCTATAATTCCACAAAATAGTTGTGAATTAGCAGGAACAAATTTTTTATGACTGAACAAGCATTTACCATGAACAAATTTATCTGGATCGAATGGTAATGAAGGTGATCAACATTTCATACCTACTGAACACATGCAATACGCACATGGTGCAATTTAATAATTCTTAGACATGACAATTAGAAATGATTAACCATAAATATAATTGAATAATACAACTCGAGGACGAGTTAAGAAAGACTTGCCTGAACCGTTGATTATCGTTATGCATTTTAATAAGCTTTATCTGAAAACCTAATATAAATAATACCGATGTACACATTAGAATAATATCATCACAGTAATTAAAATAACATAAACACATTATCACATAACCCTATCAATCTCTAACACACATTCGACCTATCCTCAAGTCAAACTTTTACAGTCTGAGTCGAGTTCGGTACAATTCTGATATTCCGACGGTCTAGTCGGATAATTGCCCAGTTTAAGTTCAATTAAACTATGTCTAAACAATTAACCATTATCTAAAATAATTTAATTATCAGTCAAAACAATTTTACAAGTCTCATAAAAATTTTCAAATAATAATAATAATTATTTATCGTGAATTTTCAATCATTAAAAACGTATTTATACGAATTAAATACCACATAATTTCTTTATCATTAATATTTATTTAATATCAAATATTAATGAAAATAATCACATAATATTATAATATATTTATAATATATCAAAGTATTTTTAATACCTTAAAATCATATTTATATAATTTTAAATCATTAAATTTATTATCCGATAATTGCTATTAATATTAAAATATTAATATTTCTATGACAAAATATCAAAAGTTATATTTTATAACTTCAAATATTTTTATAACACTTAAATCATTTTTATATGATTTTAAAATCATTTATTCTATTTTTCCATAATTCATTTAATATAGTTATTAAATAAACTAATTATCATTAATATTAATTTATTAATGAAATTCATCACAAAATATTAAAAGTCATTAAAAATAACATAAAATATTTTCTTATACCATAATATTATTTTTCATGATTTTTCATGTATTCAAATCATTTTAAATAATTTATTTAATATCATAACAAATTAAATTAAATACTATTTATATTCCAAAAATATTAATATTTATGAAATATACTCAAAATAATTAAAAACTATTTTTTAGGCTTTAAAATAATTTTTAGGAATTTATTTTGTATTTTTAATAATTAAAAACTATTTTTATCTATTTATTAAATAAAATAAATAATTTTTGGAAAATAATTATTAATAAAGGGCCCTATAGCGACAGAACCGTCGCTATAGGTTTTCTTGAGCCTTCATGTCAGTGTGTAGGGTAGGTGGTTTGACCACCCACTAATTCATGCTCGCTAAGTTTCTGGGCTTGTTCTTGTTTTAATATTGTAGTACTAATGTAGTACTACAACCTAAAATAAATTTCATGGCCAACATACACATATCAGTGAGTTATAAGCCTCACAAAATCATGTCAGACGTGTTGAGTTTCTGGGTTGCCCAGGAACTCAAGTAGTGTTAGGGGTCCTACTTTGCAGCCTTGAATCTCTTGGTTCCCGACTTGCTTAGTGTGTTCTCTTGATTCTATCCTGAAGTGGAGATGTCAGGCTACATGTATACAATATTAAATCAGTCTAACATCAAAACAAACTCAAGATCTGAGCCGATCAAAGTGTTGTCAAAAAACCAGTTCTTGAAGATTTGGGTTACCCAGATTCTTCATCCAGCGAGTAGGTCAACGGTTGTTTGACCACGATTATCTAAGATTCTGTACATGATCTACGTGTTCTAAGGACTTGGATATGTAGTTCACACGACATGCTACACAGATCAAACAACAACTTGGCCAAAACACGTGTCAGAAGCAAGATCAGAGGCCTATAAAGTCGTTGTCAGACCCTTTATGGAAATCTGGGTTACCCAGAATCCATTTGGTCATGGTCGGTCAACGACCTTTGACTGCTTATAACTTGCAATCTACTTATGATCTGGGCTTGATTTAAGTTCTAGATCAATGACCTTAGAACAAAGAACACATCTATAACATTAAACAAAATTAAAACCTAACACAGAAAGATCTATGGGCCCTGACATATGGCTGTCAGGCCATATTTTCCAACTTTTCCAGATTTGTGAAATCCTTAAATTCGTGCATCTAGATGTTATAGATCCATGATCTATCAACCCAGATCACTAAAAGACACCTTAATACATAACATTAAACAACTAACAACATCAAACAACATGGATCACAAGGATTTCTAAGATTAAGGTTTATACCGCTTTGAAGCTTGATTTTTGATTTTTGATCCACGAATCTGTTGTTGTTAAGTTAAGAGATGATTTTGTCTTAACTGCTCACTTTTTTTCTTTCTCATTCCCGAAATCTTAGAAAGAGAATGGCTTGGATGAGTTTATAAAATAAAGTGAGTATTCTCTCTCTATAATCTATATATTTTGATATAATATTGAAGCTACATGGCCGATATAGCTGCTGATTTCTGTGTTTGTAGCACATGGCTAGAGTTAGGGTTGGTCACCAACCAAATATATTGCAAGATTTACAAGTTAAGTCCAATAATGCAATAAGGGTATTTTGGGCATTTTGATTTTTATTTTAATGGAAACATGGTCTTTTGTCCCAACCCTTAGGGTTAAAACCTAAGGTTTCAAAAATAAATTTCTAGAATTTTCCAAAAATTAGATTTTTAAAATAGAAAAATTAAAATTTCTAAATTATAATTAGGATTCTATAATTATATTAAGATTTTCTAATCATAAATTCGAACTTGCTAATTAGAATTATTATTTCCTAATTAAAATTGCTAATTTAGCAATTAGGATCAAAATTGTACATTATGGTTTATAACCCAAGAATTAGGATTTTAAATAGAAAAATAATCTTTCTAATTTAGAAATTAGGTTTCTAATTAGATTAGGGTTTTCTAATTACTTATAACTTGAAAATTAGGATTAATGTTTCTTAATTAACCTTAAAATTATTAAATTAACAATTAGGTTTTTCCTAATTATAAATTAGGGTTTCTTATCCAGAAATTAGGGTTTTCTAAATTAATTAGGGTTATCCCTAATTAGGTTATTATTAATAACGTTTAAACCTTATGCTAGCATTTGTGTAAGACCCCGAATTTTTTATAAATAAAATGGAATTTCATTTATTTATTATTTTGAAATAGTAAGGGTTGGTTTGATTAATGCGGTTAGTTATGGGTAAAATGCGCAAATTTTACAAAATAAGCAAGTGGTTATAAAATATTCATTGTTGTCAGGGAATATTCGTTTGGTCGTGGAATATTTGTCGTTTGGGAATATTCGTATTTGACGTCAGCAGACCATGTGTGGGGCCCATAACTAAAAGCGATTGGAGGAAGAAAACGACAAATATAAGTTGTTTAAAATAACTTGGCGTAGTTATTACCGCTTTTACCTTTGTTGGAATACCCGTTGGTTAAAACACGATGTCTAATGCTATTGCACACAAAGAGTTATACCAGATTGCACACAATTATCGACTCTTACGTAAGAAGGCACTACTCAATAATGATTACGATAATTACTTTAAGTATTTTATTAATTCTTTCGTTGATATTTTATATTGTTTGTTGTTTCAATAATTGTCATTACACGATTATTTTTCATTATCGAAGCAATAATTCATATTATCCGAATAATATTATTAGATAACATTATTGGCAATGTCTAGAAAGTTCGTCTAAGGAGAGGTTTGGTCACCTAATTGCGCCGCTAAGTAAGGAGAAATTCTTATTGAAAGCCCCTCTTCACAGGAACCTGCACGATTGTCAATATTGTGATTACAGAATATTATTTGTGAATAATTAATTATTGATTCATATGATGAGGAAAATATTGATTTTATATGGATATAGATGGAGAAAATTTTAATGTGACAATTGTTGAAAATTGAAATTTTATCTTTTTCTCGATAAAATAATTCATTTAAATATATTATTATATTTTAATAATATAATAATGATGATATTTTTACGATGAATGTGGGATATATGAGTATATGTGGAGAAGGAGTATTTTTGTTACTAAAAAATTTAAAACATGTTTTTCATGTGGATTGGACCCGATTTTTGATTTGAAATTTGATTATAGTCATAAAATCGCCTGGCTTTGTGGATTTCGGTCAATTTCTGCTTTGGAATTTGGAAAAATTTCATACGCAAAGTTGTAGAGAATTGAATTTCCTATAAAACTTGAGAGATTTGAATTTTCCGACAAAAGGGCTATTTATTGTGAATTATTGAAGTTCAAGTTCAAAATAATTGATTTTTGGAAGTTTAAAATAATTTAAATAAGAAAAACGTTTTTTGCATTAATGGTGGGTCTTGCATGTGATGTTAATGACCGATTTCAGTTCTTCAAATGTTGGCGAGGAATATTAATTAATATATTATTAATTTATTAAATTTTCTCGCTTTGGTGTTCTAAGAAATTTCCTATAAATAGGGTGCTTAGGTTAGAATTGAAAATCACACTTAAACCCAAGTTTTCTCTCTATATTGTCGGCGTATTCTTATGAGTATTTTGAGTATACTTTGAGTATTGCTATACGGTGAAAGTTCAAGTTATAGCCTATATCCAAAGATTCCAGCTTAAATCTTGTCTTTTCCGAGGTAAGGGATATTATTTTTTAATGATATTATTTATTCTAATATCATTATGCCAAGTATTGATCTCAACTTTTTAATCAAATTTGGAACTTTTAGTGTCGAAGTTACTATTCACGTATACGGCACTATTCACGATATCTGATCTTTCATTCACGAATACACGGCACTATTCCTCTAAAATGAAAATTTTCCTTTTCGTCCAAAATATCTATTCGGATACTAGCTTTGATTGTATCCATGTTTTGATCATTCTTGAATTTTACACCACTATGATTATTTTTGAGGTATTTTTGGGCGTGGATAAAAGCGAAGTACGAATCCTTAATCCTTAATCCTTATCATTTTGTTTCACCGGATTCGTTTCTTTAAAAAAATATATTTTTCATCATCCTCGGTCTTAAATGATGATATTATTGAATATCTTTGGCTCAGTAGTGCAAAGATGAATGATTTCGATGAATATCTTTGGCACCAGAGTGCAAAGATGAATGATTTCGATGAATATCTTTGGCGCCAGTAGTGCAAAGATGAACAGTGTTTAGATAAACATGACCAATCGATGAATATCTTTGGCTCAGTAGTGCAAAGATGAATATTTGATTCTAGATATATATTGATTGATGTTACTGATAAAAGATAGACGATGAACTTTTAAATTCATACATAGAAGATAGTAGTTTGCATTCTCTACTTGACTCTTCTAATGAATTATTATTTCCGCTGCGAATATCGATTTAAAACTTGTTGTCTATTGTATTCTATTAGATTTTTCCCAGTTGAAGACTAACGATAATTTGTTCTGTATTATCTTAGTCATAATATTCTTTACTGGGCTAGTTGAGCTCACCCTTTTCCTTGTTGTTCCATTTTTCTTCTCAGGTGGCGAGAATGTAGCGAGTACTAGTCGGGGTATGGAATGAAGGTTCTAGACAGAGTTGTTTAGTAGTCCTCACCATTTTTGTAAAATAATGTATCAATAATTATGATGGGGATTTATTTGCGTGTGGATATTGTCTAGATGGCAATATCTGTATTTAAACTCACAGTTTATATGTTGTAATAATAAAGTTGTAGTTATTTCTGTACCATGTATTTGGCGACTCAGAATGGGTTGGATGGAATGGACCTATTTTGGGGGCGTCACAATTTGCATTCCCAAATTAGGGTTTTGATAATCCGAATTAGGGTTTCAGATTCTCGAAACTCAAATTAGGGTTTTCAGAACCAGTTTTAGGGTTTCTTATAAATCGTAAGAATTTTCTAACTGAACGTTGACGTTCTTAATTTAATATTAGGGTTTGCCACTGATATATCTTATCTGGTTAACCCTTGACCCTTAACCACATACTGTACACATATGAAACCATATACACAGAACATATTCACATATATCCTTAATCCTAAATAATTCACCAAAGGATTTGTAAATCCATAGAATTCCTTCTCGGAAATCTCAAATCCATTCATTTATTTTCTGTCTAGGTTTATTATTTAACCTTAATTCAATATTTTAAGATTTTATAAACAATGATGTAATAGGCGCAAAGTGTGATTCAACAATTCATAGACGTGATGTAATAAACAATGATTAATCACAAGTTAAAAGAATAGTTCAAGAAAACTTGCCTGATCGGTTGATTACTGCTACACATTATGTTAGTTCCCAGAGGCACAATAGTTATCTAGAGGGGGGGGGGGGTTGAATAGATATTTAAAATTCTTTTCGAAATACTTTGTTAGTTTTGTTAACGATTCCAACACAGCGGAATTAAGATTTGTTTGATCTCCCTTTTAGATATGGTGAATTAATATGAGTGAGACAGCTATAGCAGTTATAGCAAAAATGCAAGAGACACAACAATTTTAAGTGGTTCGAGTAAGAAATCCACTAAGGATATCTTTTACACTTTCTGAATCTCACATATTCCTTCTAGACCAGCAGTCTAGGCACTTCTTAGTTCACTTTTGAACTCTTCAAGTCCAACAGACTTGGTTCTTCACAGTTCACTTAGATCTCTTCAAGTCCTTCTGAATTGGAACTTCTTACATCACTTGATTGGCAGTTGATGAGTTCTTGATTGGTGCTACTCAGTTGCCGTTAAGCTCTTGTTCGAAAGAACTGAGTAGTTGAGCAAGCTTTCTCTTTTTCAGATCGTAGAGTTGAGCGTTGAGTGTTCTTTTGTGTTTTGTTCAATGCTTGCTTAGTTCTATTATCTGCAGATGTTTTACATATATATGATCCTTGAAATTTATCTGTTGAAGACATCCGTTGAAACATTAAATGCGTTTGACATTTCTGAACTTTGATGGAGACTTTTCTACACATCTTCTGAATTTCATTCTGGCCCACTGACACAACAGACTATTTTCTCACCTAACACCTGAAAAGGTGTTTTCCTCTGACCAATGGTACTTTCCTTAGCTTCTTCAATACGTTTCCTTATTGTATACAAAGGATATCTTTTGTGCCATTGAGACTGGTGAGGACTTCAACGTTTAGAACCCATTCCACATTTGTTGGGATTTATCTTTAAACAAAAGGGTAAGGCTCGATGCTTCTGACCCATGCAGATGATACTCTATGATTCAGATCTTGGTGTCTTGCCACCTTGGTGCTTGATCCGATACTAGAAAACGAGAAAACTACGATTTCTCTTAAGGACTGGCACACTACGATCTTCACTTGCTTGTCTTCTAGACTTTACGTTTCCAAGAGCACACTACGATCTCTGAGTTGGCTTCGGCAAACGTCTAGACCACTCTATGATTTCTAGAGAGGCCCTTCATGTAGGATTTCGACACAGAAATGCACATCGGAAATAGAATAATTTAAAGCAATTTCGAAACCCTAAACAGGATCCATGCGAAAAACAATTAATTTAGTGGTTAGAAAATATACCGATTAAGAAAGCTAGAAATGATGCGGTCGAATCTTCAACGCAATTCAAACGAACTACGTCTCTACGATATCCACACGAACGCTCCGCTGCGAACCGTCGTACGATCTGCAGTAAAAGGAACTGTGGTACTAGCCACAAGGGATGAGGATTTTCGAAACTGTTTCTTTCTAGTCTCTCTCTAAGAGCGGCTAGGGTTTTAGTTAATGAATCGTTAACCCTAAAATGACTGCTACATATCATATATATAGCGGTTAAAAGGGATTAATCAAAACCCTTTTAAAATCCGAATTTATTTATATATATATATCTCTTAATTAAGTCTTACTTAATTAATATATCTATATATTAATTATCATATTAATTTAAATTCGTAATTTAAATACTATCAATCATATTGACATATTTAAATCTTTACAATTTAAATTAACTCCCTTTTTAATTACGTTCTATGTGTGTGACCATATATGTTATTATTACGTTGGCAACAATTTTAAAATCATATTATAAAATTATAAACAGTGAGCGGCATCTAGTAATGCATCACTGCTACCCAAGTAATAATAAAATTGATGATTCGATACAACCTTTCTGTGACCAATGTTTCAATATAATTTAATCCTTTTAACCTTGATATTCTAGATTAAACTCGAGTCATGGAATATGTCATACTCTTCATAATTTAATCTGAGTTTTTCTTGATGAATGAGTAGACTATATGAAACAAATCATAATTTGAGCATGGCCATGCATTTCATTGTTCTACTCAATCAAGAGGCCTATGGATATCACCCCTAATATATAGGAGGGTTAAATTCCATTTAGATCATTTATATTCCTCACACGATTCATGATGTACCCAATAATCACCTTTATAGTCCACCCTATTAAAGGTGACATTTGGTGATATCAAAGTACATAAATTCTCGTGTAGTAATACAGTGATTTCAGGTCAGAGGATCATTACATCATTGTCACTATGAGAATCGCTAATGATACTTCACATAATGCTCCATATAGAATTCTCATGGTGGATGCATCCAAAGACATCGTTCTCTAACACATACCTATGCATTGACTTAATATCTCATATATTTATGACCAATGAGATTTGGTCATCAGTCAATCCACATACTAGCCTCAATGCATCATTGGTGTCCTATCAACAATGATACTCGACTAGGGATATTTAAGAGCAACGATACTAATTGTAATTATATAATCTCATGTTCAAGTCACATACTTGAAACTATATAATTTGTATCACTATTCTAAGGAATTTTATTATGTTAACATTTATATAACGCAGTAAATAAAACCATAATAAAATCATTCATTTATTCAATTAAATATAATATCAAAATATTAAGCAATTATATCAAATAATTGGCCTCTAGGGCATAAACTCTAACAGTCTCCCACTTGCATTGGAGCCAATCACTCATGCATCTAATACCCATGGAACTAGTGCGACCGTCATGCTTCTGCTGGGATAAAACCTTGGTCAGTGGATCTGCAACATTATCATCTGTTGGCACTATTCCTATATGTACATCTCCTCTATCAATGATTTCACGGATGAGATGGTACCGCCTAAGTATATGCTTGGATCGTTGGTGAGATCTGGGTTCCTTAGCCTGTGCAATGGCTCTATTATTATCACAGTATAGCTTAACCGGATCAACAATGGTTGGAACAACACCAAGTTCAGTGACGAACTTTTTAATCCATACAGCCTCCTTGGCCGCACTAGAAGCAGCAATATACTTAGTGTCGACGTCGGGATTTTTAATTGTCCCTTTTCGTTACTTGTTCTTTGGTGTTCTCATTTTAAGTGAGATTTGTTTGAAAAAACAAGTGAAAAAAGTCCGACATGTATAATGTTGACGATGGACTGTTAAGAGTCGCCAGTTGGTTTTTTAAATGGTTGTACCAACACAACCGAGAAAAGGTTTGCACATTGACCCAGTGATGTGACATCGCTAAACGGGTGGTGAAACCGAGATTCATTAGGGTCCGGGACTTGGTTATGCGAGGAAAGTCTTAGGCACCCAGACATCCGTGTTACCACTATGACTACCTCTTTTCAAGAAACTATTATCCTAATGTGTGTATGTGTGGGTCAATGTCTTTGTTATTTAGAAGTAGTGCGAGGCCTCGTTCGCACCTATATACACAGGGTTTGAATTTATGTAAAAATTCAGTTTTTAGCAAGATATGGCAGTGATGTTTTGTAAAGGAGGTTTTTCAAACCCTGATGCTCAATAGTAATTGAGACCTTTTGATACTTCCATTTTATTAAGTATCCGGCTTGATTGATTTTATTTTACAGATGCGAGGCATCCTTACGAAAATAATGTACAAAATAATACCGACTTCTTCATGGGTATGGAAACCATGTGAGGAGATTCAGATATCGCAGAATAATTTACAAGCTGCTTACAGCTAAAAATGTCCATCACGGGAACCGAATCTAGATCCAATGGGCTGAATCTGTGATCACATGATTCCTAGGCGAACATGATACCGCAACTTGTATGAAAGAAGTAAGCAGGTATATATATAAAAGTCAGTATATATATATATATATATATATATATATATATATATATACATACATGATCACCAACCACGAAGCACCTCCATGGGGGATCAGAAATGTAAAAAAACTGTAAAAGCTCTCAACCGCCACGGAGGTAACTCCAAAGCGGACAAAATGTAAATAAAGTCAGAAAGGCGGTCCAACCGCCACAGAGGGAACTCTGTGGGGACAAAATGTAAATAAAAGTCAGTATAAAGCAATCAACTCGCCACAAGTAAACTCCGAGCATGACGAAATGTAAAAAAATCAGAAGAGATCAACCACCACTTAAGTAAACTCTGTGGGGACGAAATATATATATATATATATATATATATATATATATATATATATATATATATATATAAGCGATAAATGCACCGGATGTAAAATCCAGGCTCATCAATGAGTTCAACAATATATATATATATATATATATATATATAAAAGCGAGTAAACGACCGGATGTAAAATCTGTGCTCATCGAATGCAGTCCGACAACAGTTCATATATATATATATATATATATATATATATATATATATATATATATATAAAGCAGAAACGACTAGATGTAAGTTCAGGCTCATCGAACAAAGTCCGACACACACGCTATTATATATATATATATATATATATATATATATATATATATATATATTAAAACAATAAACGCACTGCATCAAGTTCAGGCTCATCGAACAAAGTTCGGCACATAGTTCATATATATATATATATATATACAATAAACGCTCCAGACCGAAGTCTAGGCTCAATCGAGGCAAACCTCGATAATGTTAGTCAATATATATATAAATATATATAGTATATATGTATATACAAAATGAAATAAAACCACGGACTGAAGTCCGGGCAAACACACGCAACACGACTCTCAACGTGAAGAAGGGTGTGTGCAAAGATGAAGAGAAAGGCTTTAAAGTGTGTGAAAAGGCTTACAGTGGGCTACCAAAGAAGACTTCTATATCTTTAAAGTGGGTAAACACTGGCTTTTATAGGTACAAAAGTAGCTATAAAATGGCCACCCCAAGCCCTCTATTTATAGAGGGTGGAGCCGCAGGTGTACCAGAGGCAACCCGGGTGGGCCTGGGTTTCTCGGGTCGGGTCGTCTCGTAGTACGTGCACTCAGGCACTGTAATATCCGCTCAAACTTTCAGAAGTGCAATCCGGGCATCCGATTGAGGTATACATGACCTATTTCGGACGGCCGTTGTTGAGAGTTGTACAATGGAACGGGATTAGAGTTTGTACGAAGTCATTGAAGATGGGACAATGCCCTTCGGTCTTCAAGCCTCAAATTCTATCCGTTACCTCGTACAATAGTCACTCGGGATTGGTTTTCCTTGTGGGACATCGTTGTGTAGAGATGTGTGTATGAAATGTTGAGACGACTTGGCGTGGCATCGCGTTGGCGAGATGACGATGTTGGCCCTCACCGGTGTTATCGTCGGTTTGGGCTGATAAAGCAGACGTTGCTTAGGCTTCGCTGAGATTGGACTGCTGCAATTGTTGAAGGTCCTCAGTGTCATCTCTGAGGTGTGCCTGTCCTCCCGGTGTTATCTCTGGGTTGGTACGGAGTATCTTGTTATGAGCACCGAGATTGAAGCTGGTCGTATTTGAAACAAGCATTTCCGGGGTTATCACTGAAACTGCATTCCTTTGGGTAATCACCAAGGTTGGTGGCTATTCCCATGATTGGGACTGAGACTGGATACCTAGGGGTTATCTCCGAGATTAATCGATCTTCTCCGGTGTGTGTTCCGGTATTTGATCTGCATGCCTCGGGGTTATATCCGAGATTGGAATTGTTACTCCCAGTGTGTGTTCCGGGGTTGATGCTTAACTTCTGGTAGTATCCGGAATGGATATGGATTGTCTTTCAGGGTTCCCTCTTAAAAGATGAATCGGTCCTCCTGCAATGTTAGTGACAGCAGTACAGAAAATTTTGAGTGTCTACAGATACCCCTCTTTATCATACTCATGCATGGCGATGCATGGGTAGGATAAAGAATCCTAGACACTTGAAATGCAACAAGACAAATATGGTACTATATGTAGCAACATGATGTAAATGTATGATGCATGTGTATGGGGTTGTACCCTAACATGCTGGGGATGATTGTTGGCTCTCTGTTACTTTAACTGGGGATTGGCAATGATGACCAGATTTGATGTGTAATCCGAATTTGTTAGGATGTTGATGATGGGGTTATCACCAAACTTCTGGGTCTTTGATAACGACTTGATCCTGCAGATGTACCTTTTATGTGTAAGAGATCTATGGGGATAAAGCTTGATCTATTTGAGGATGTGTATACCATATTCTATCATCGATCCTCTTTGATGACGTTGACCTTTCCTGGTTGGTATCGTTAGGCCATGTCAAGATTCTGTTGGATTTACTGCCAACAGCAAATGCTGTCAGGGATGCCTGACCTTCGTTGACGTGTACTTCATCGACATGTGAATCAATCAACCGAAAACCTCATGGGATATCTTTGTCAAGGTTGCTTGACCTTCACGACGTGTGAATCAACGACTTATACTCTGTGGGTAGACTGTCAAGGTTGCTTGACCTTCGCTGAAGTGTGAATCAACAGAACATTGCGTTATGACCTCGCCGGGGATCCGCTGGGGAATATGAGTAATCGAGTATGAAATCCTCGAATAGCTCTGGAGCTCTGATAGGTTTAATCGCCATCAACTGAGATAACGTCAAGGCTGCTTGACCTTCGTTGATATATATGTCAACGGCTGTATGTGCATTGTAATCCCCTGCCGGGGCTTCACGTTGTAACCCCCGTCGGGGATCTACGTTGTAACCCCCGTCGGGGATCCACGTTGTAACCCCCGTCGGGGATCCACGTTGTAACCCCCGTCGGGGATCCACGTTGTAACCCTCATCGGGGATCCACGTTGTTACCCCCGTCGGGGATCACGTTGATCTTTTAGGGTAATGACCCGGAGTTGGCAGCATCGAACCTGTACAAGGTATTTTCGGATGTGATTTGTAACAAATGAGATCATTGGCAGGGTATACCTCGTGTTTGGGTGACTACCAATGAGTAATGTACATACTCAAAGTTTCATCTGAGAAGACCAGGATTGTATGCTGTTTTGCTCAATCGTGTAGCGTTTTTATTCCCGATTTGACCTTTCTAGTCTGCAAGAACTCCTTTGCAACTCGAACTGGACCAAGTCGGAGGGGTGGGGTCCACATAGGGGTGCCACAGGTGCACCTGCTATAGCTACAGATGAGCCTGCGGCCAACCGTGGATGATATAATCCAACAGGTTGGTCTCACAAGTCATTTTCAACTTGTTTCACTAAGAAAAATCTGCGAGCTTCCTTCAGATCTGCTGAGTTCGGGCTATTTTCTGCAAATAATTTCACCGTACAAGTGTTCTGCACTATCCTGGTAACGTATGCATGTATTTTTTCCAGTTTTTATCCGTTGGATTTTGAGTTATCGCATGAAATGCATCTAAACACATAGTAGTGATTATATATGCACAAATGACTTGATAAAAAATATTCAACATAGTAAATGTTAGTATTAAACCATGCTGAACATAATGATGTGAAAAAATTTGACTTTTGAGTCAGTCAAATTGGCACCTTTTTCCGCTATTTTTTGTCCTATTTGAGGTCCAATGAGCAAAAGGTAGAAAGGCAAAGTACTCCTGATATTGAGGTTGACCTTATGCATGGATTTTATTTTTTAATGCATATATTATGTATATGACTTTGGGGTAGGTGCGCTACTGAATGGCCACCTAGACATGCCTATGTGCATGTGGATAGTCCTGTTTTCAAAGGGGCTATGCCAATTTTTTTTTCAAAATGTAGGCATTGGGTAGTCATGCATTTTAACTTTATTGTATGTTAAAGTAAATGCATGAATGCATATAGTCATAAAATGCATTTTAGAAAGCTCCAGGTAAGGAAATACCACACCCTTTTTGAGGTGATTTGGAGACTTGTTGTCCATATATTATAGATCCGGATCAGCCGAGTAGTTCCCGTAGGACCACTTCTGGTATACGGAGGAGGGCTTCTGAAGTACCTTGACCCCGTTCTATTAGACAACCTCATCAATTGGTGGAGGCCGTGATTTGTCCAGTCCGGGCTGACGTGCCAGACGTTGAGGACATGGATGAGGATATTCCGATTGAGGATCCCGCTCCTGCTGCGCCAGTTCCCCATAGGGAGCTACCTAGTATTCAGGTGGGAAACCCAGAGTTGCTGGGTGATTTGAGCAGACATCCCTCGATGTATCTGCATGCTAACAAGGTATGACGTTAGATCTTGATCCTCCTTCTTTCCTATTGATGAGGATTAAAGGGTTCTGATGTTGATCTGCATTTCATGCAGGTTCCCGGCAGCCTCGAGGGAATTGGTTTAGTATACACTCCATGTATCAGGCTCTTCATCCTGATTACAAAGCTATAGTGCATGATTGGGGATCCAGGGCATTCTTCTCCATCCTTCCCCGTCGTTATCCCTGGGGTTACCTTAGGGCATTATCTGAGCGATGGTTTCATCAGACTCAGTCACTCCATCTGCTGGATTGCGAGGTGATGATAACGCCGATGGATTGGCGATTTATCACAGGTATGGAGTTTGGAGGGGAGCTAGTGCCTTGAATGTCGAATATTACCCCTACTGCCGTCAGATCCTTGTTAGGAGTTCCGACGGAGGCGCTCAAGGGCAGGACTGTCCGTTCAGGTCCTTTGAGCGTAGATGCTATGAGTGGGATTTTGAGTGAGCCCATGCCTGATGATGTCAGAATCAGGGATCACATTCTGCGGTGATTATTCCTGATGATCATTAGAGGCTGCTTCATAGCAGATAACTCTTCTATGGTTTCTTTCGCTTTGATCAGCGCCACACGTAATGTGGACCGTATTGGAGATTATGATTGGGGCTCCTATACCTTTTCCTATTTCCTCTGGGGCATGCGTATGTACTCACAGGGTTTAACCGAGGCTTGGCTAGGATTTTACCCATTTCTTTTGGTGAGTATTTCTCTTGTCATTTCCCCTTTATAGGTTAAGAGTGTTTATTTATCGCATATGTTTTGCCATTATGTTGGTAGTTTTGGGCTTACGAGAGGTTCCCATGCTTGCGTCCTATGAGTGTGTTAGGTTTAGATACCTATCCACGAGGACGACGATGGCATCATTCCATTTTGCCGGAGGTCCTTGTAGCTAAGGGTTTCACTCACTGCCGTATGCAGCTGGAGTTACTGACAACTGATACCATCACATGGATTCCATTTTACGTGATTACCACCAGAAGAGTTCTTCTCTTCACAGATGGAGGCTGGGAGCTCTATTTAGGAGAGCGTGCTATCAGGAGCACTACAGGGGAGATTCGTATGCCGATCTTGCCTCCTGTCAGGCTTCATTGGCCTATATCACAGTCACCCATCACTGATATCCCATTGTTGGGGTTCGACAGCTTTACATTATCAGAGGTCCTTGCACTCTGGAGACGTTCCAGCGTTGGTGGTTCCCTCGTACTATCGGAGCCCAGTCCCGCGCCACACAGTTTATGGGCAATATGGTTCCAGGATCCGTGATGATGACAAATTGGATAGCCTGTGTCCGAGATCCGACTCATATGACAGAGATTGATAGTTTGACTGGCAATGGACCAGTACACATATTTATCCCAGTATTTGGGCGTAGATCCCAGAGAGGCGACTTCATTTGATCCTTCCATTTCGGTCTTTGGCCCTCGAGATAACCCATTTGGTTTTGCCGGTGTTGATCCTCCTATATATAGGCCTGACATCCCTGTTGATAGAGATCCAGTGACTTAGGAGGAGTTACATCAGGTGGACAGGATTGATGATGTAGATATTGACACCATTGTCTTCTTCTGATGTGTATTCTCGTTATATCTTTTGATAGGCCTCTGTTAGATATTGGGTGGCTATACTCCATTCTCGCTATATCTTTTGATAGGCCTCTGTTAGTAGTAGGGCGTCTGTGCCCCATTTCCTTGTATTTGTAGCTGTACAGAGATGTTGTTTTTAGATGTTGATATACTTAGGAATGTATGCACAGTTTTTCATTCCCTATATCATATTGCTATTTATTATCTGCTATGCATGTATCATGTTATGCATATGTATGTATGTCCAGAGATATTCAGCATTGACCCCTGGATGGTCTTATGACACGGCCCGTACAGATGTCTTCTTCGACAGTTAGCCATATTGATCATACCCCACCATCATTGGTGGTATTGGGTATGCGATCGTGGTATGATAGCATGTCACCATCAGACAGGGTGACTGTAGATCATTTGCTGCAGCATACCATAACCTTATTGATGTTTCAGGTTCCCGCAGGGTTTGTGTATGGGATGTTAGAGCATTGGGTATCGGATAGGAAGGTTTTCTGATTCGGTACCCATGAGTTGACTCTTACTCTAGAGGAGTATGCACGATTGACAATGCTGCCGTTAGATAGACCTTGCATGCATATGGCTTTTGGAGACAAGAGTAGATGGTTCATGACTCTCACTGGATTGCGGCGCAGAGTGGTGCAGGATGAGCTGACATCTGGCCACGTGATATCCCAGCATTTTCTATATGACAGATTTGACTCTGAGGATAGCTATTCATGACATTCCAGGGATTTCACAGCATCGGAGGATTATTGGCATTTAGCCAGGGTTGATGTACTACTGTTATGCATACTGTCGTATGTCTATATGCTACGGTACATGGATGCGATAGACATCGGAGTCATCATGGCGGTGAGAGCTCTCAGGGAGGGTCGTACCATTATACCTATGATTTTAGTAGAGACCCTGCGGTGAGCATCCTACTGCTGCACTTATCCGACATGAGTGTTCACTGGTAGCTCGATCATGCTATATGTGTGGTTTATGTCCCACTTGAGACCGATTAGCACTCTTAGATGGCATGGGTATTGGTTCACCCATGATATAGCCATGCTCTGACTTGTCATATTGCCGTGTTCGGGGCTTAGCTCACCATACAGCTTTATTACTCATGCTCCGGGCATGGACTACCTCCTCTCTCGGTTGGGTTTGAGGCGCGACTACTTATCACCATTGGCCGTGATGTCACAGTTTGACCAGTTTCAGGACTTTCATCCTTTTGAGGGGGCGATAAGTCAGCGTTCAGCTTCTCGCTTTCTTTCAGCAGAGGACCAATCCCGTGTGTACGCTTGTTGGGATCAGCGTGAGATAGATAATTTTTCTGTCAGTCATCCAGGTTATTCTGCAGAGTATTTCGCATGGATGGAGGCAGAGATTTTATTAACTACAGCAGTATCTACAGTACCGGATAGTGAGTCAGATGATGTGGAGCCCATGGAGGACATCGATTCCCATATCGAGGAGGAGCCCGCTGCTGGGTTTTGAGCATTTCCTCTAGATTCTCCCAGTACCAGTACTATTGTGATTTAGCACTCAGCACAGTACCTTGAGTAGAGTCTTCATCTGATGACCTTCGAGAGAGATCATGCTCGATCCTTGATGTTGACGACCCTTGATGGGAGAGACGCATCTCTATTAGAGAGAGACGAGGCATTAGTTCGCAGAAATATCGCTGTTGTTGAGCGGGATGTGGCCAGATCAGCCAGAGATGCAGTGATAGTTGAGCAGGATAGTGCCATTTCTGCCCGGGATGTAGCCGTCATAGATAGTACTGCAGTGAGGTCCCTTACCACTGGCATGATCGCAGAGATGAGCGCTTACATTGATGAGCTTATAGGCACCATGCAGATGGCTGCATATCTGTCGGGTCGTGAGGATATTCTCGTACAAGAGACCACAGCTTCGCCTCCTTCTTCTGAGAGGGACGCCATGTTGGGCTTGTTAGCTCGCATATACCCTGACTTGTAGATGAGCTTGTATTTTCATGCACAGACTAGCTTAGCCATTTTGTCATGTATAGTTTACATTGTATATATCAAACAACATTATATATGATAGGGAAATATATTTTTGGATCACTTCCTTTTTAGATATGCTTTGCTACTTGCTTGATACTTTGCCTGATGCTTCAGGGCTTGCGATCTTGATGTATTCTGAATTCCTCCTGGGTGGATGGACATTGAGTTGTCTCTGGATAGTTCAGAATGGATCATCGATCTGTATGTTTCCCTACCATCTTTGGTGTCTTGGGACTGGTTTCTGTATGGAAAAGTAGAGAGGAGTGTGGCTTTCCTCTCTGAGATTGACCGCACCACAGATGGTTGCTAGTACTTCTATTTAGGAGAAGCCTAGTTAATTCAATCTCTTATGGATTGGTGTTGCTCTTCAAGGTATGACCGCAGCTTAGATGGTCGCCGAATCTCCTATTTGGGAAGAGTTCAGGTAATTCCATCCCTTTGGTCTGAAGCCAATGAAATGCAGTGGATTGATGTTTGATCCCAGTACCAACTGACTAGGGTTTGTGTTTTGGTGGGGGGTGAGACTGCACCATGAATGGTTGCCTACGTACTCCTATTGAAGAGGAGATCAGGTCTACGTAGTTCGAACCTACTTTAAGAGGTTCAACGCTGTATATGGCAGAAATAGTGTAGAATTGTTTTTGTTGTTTTTGTAAGGAAAATGGTGGAAATATTTTTGTTGTTTTTTGTTTTATTGCGACCGGGCCATATGAAATGGTTGCCTACGTACTACTATTGAAGAGGAGATCAGGTCGACGTAGTTCGCCCCTTAGGGCGAGAAAAAAGCGTGATCCCATGTGCAGGTCAGATTGCGGGGAGGAGAAAGTTTAATCCTAGGTTGAGGATAAACTGTAAGTATGAGAAGTTTGATCCCAAGTATGGGTAGCCAAACTGCAAACGCGAAAGGTTCAATCCATAGTGGGATGACCTAAGCAGTATGAGCGCAGAGAAGCCAGGCTCCTGGCTTGAATAGTATGTTTCCCTGAGGGGGCAAAGTGTGGAAGAGTTGTATGTTGTAAAGGGTTAAAGAACCAGAATGACTGGTGATTGGATGGTCCAACACTAGGATGTTTGCTTGATGGTAACTTCAGACATAGTACCATTTCACGGCATCTGAGTTAATGAGTTTTGGAAATTCATTGTCGTCCATTTCCTGTAATCTGAGAGCGCCTCCAGTCAATATTTCCTTGATAACAAACGGGCTTTCCCAGTTAGGAGCGAATTTTCCCTTAGATTGATCTTGGTTGTCAAGAATCTTCTTCAAAACAAAGTTATGTTGTTTAAACTGCCTTAGCCAAACTTTTTTGTTGTAGGATCTGGCGATCCTTTATTTATATAACTGACCATGGAAGATAGTCGCGGTTCGCCTTTCGTCTATTAGAGACAATTGGTGATACATGTCTTGTACCCATTGGTCCTCATCCAGCTGAGTGTCTATCAACACTCTGAGGGATTCCATTTCAACTTCTATGGGTAGCACTGCTTCCATCCCATAGGTTAATCGTAGGGGTTTCCCGGTGGAGGTAATGCATTGAGGTTCTCAGAGGATAACAGAGTAAGAGGCAATAGGTCAGGCCAATCTTTGTGGTTAGCAGACATCTTTTGCATAATCTTCTTGATGTTTTTTTATCCACTTCAACAACACCATTCATCTTCGGATGATAGATGATAGAGTTAAGATGTTTGATGTGGAATTTACTGCATAATTCCTCCATCATTTTGTTGTTGAGGTTCTTAGCATTGTCGACACAATCACCTCTCGGTTGTCCATATCGATAGATTTACATTGTTTCGGCGAAAACAATGATGACCTTTTTAGTAACCCTGGGGAAGGAGGCTACTTCTACCCACTTGGTGAAGTAGTCGATCATGGTGAAGATAAATCGATGTCCATTACTGGCTCTAGGCTCAATGGGCCCGATAACGTCCATTCCCCACATTGAGAAGGGCCAAGGTGAACTCATGTTGTGGAGTTCCCTCGGAGGGGCGTGTATAGCATTCCTATGAATCTGGCACTGATAGCATCTCTTGACATGGTCATTGCAATCAACTTTGAGAGATAGCCAATAATGTCCTATCCTGAGGATTTTCTTGACAAGGAGGGGGCCACTCATGTGGGGGCCATAGACTCCACCATGGATTTCATCCATGAGCCTTTGGGCTTGATCTTTGTCTAAACATCTGAGGAGACCTAGTCCTGCATCACTTTTGTAGAGAGCATCTCCACTCAGGTAGAATTTCATAGCAAGTCGATGGATCCGCCTTTTCTCGGTCAAATACCGGCCAATGTGTAGATCCATCTCAGAGATATTCCTTGATATGTCGATACCAAGGATGTTTGGATGGGAGGTAGCTCATCCGATACTTCTCCAACGTAATTCCCATAGGCTGGGGCCTTGTGAAGGGAAATTGTGACGCTTAGCAAGTGTCCCTTATCTGATATGCCAATCAAGGAGGCCAAAGTTGCTAACGCATCCGCAAAGTCATTCCTATTACGAGGAATATGTAGAAAGGAGATTTCTTCAAACTCCACAACCATCTATAAAACTTACCGATGGTAGTGCAGCAAATGTAGTTCCTTGGTTTGATAGATTCCAGTGGATTGTCTGATTACCAACTCTGAATCTCCAAAGACAGTTAACCACCTGATGCCCATTGAACGGGCAAGTTTTAGCCCCATGAGAAAACCTTCATACTCAATTGTGTTGTTGGTGCTGACAAACTGTAATTTGACGGCGACGGGATACTGCTCCCCCGTATCAGATACTAGAACTGCTCCAGCTCCAGAACCTTCCATATTAACAGCTCCATCAAAATACATCTTCCATGATTGGCGCGTATCGAACTGATGGTGTTGCTGAGCTGTCATTACTCCTTCATTGGGGAAGTATGTTTCCAAGGGTTTGAAATCCCCTGAAGGTGCGGCGGCCAGTTGATCCGCAATTCCTTGACCTTTGATGGACTTTTGAGTCACATATACGATGTTAAATTGTTGTGGGATCAACTGCCATCTGGACAGCCGACAATTTAACATGGTTTTATTGAACACGTACTTGAGAGGATCCAGGCGGGATATGAGATGGGTTGTGTGACCATGGAGGTAATGTTGTAACCTCATGGAAGCCCATTCTAAAGCACAACAAGTCTTCGCAATCAGAGTGTACTTGTGTTCACTACTGCTGAACCTTTTGCTGAGGTAGTAGATAGCTCGTTCTTGGCCTCTATCATCTTTTTGTCCCAGTATGCAGCCCATGGCATTGTCACTTATGGACATGTACGTGAACAGGGGAACATCATCCCTGGGTGGTACCAACACAGGAGCTTTGACTAGCTGTTTCTTGATTGTGAGGAAGGCATTCTGGCACTCATCATTCCATTTCATGGAGGAGTTCTTCCTTAATAGCTTGAAGATTGGCTCACAGGTGGCTGCGAGTTGAGAGATAAACCTGCTAATGAAGTTGATTCTTCCCAAAAATCCCTGTATTTCCTTTTCTGTCTGAGGAATGGGCATTTCCGTGATGACCTAGATTTTGGCAGGATCCAGTTCAATCCCTTTGTGGCTGACTAGAAATCCTAGCAACTTGCTTGATTTGACGCCAAAGGCGCATTTAGCTGGATTCAACTTCAAGTTGTACTTACGCAACCTATTGCACAACTTTTTGAGATGGTCTATATGGTCATCCTCCTTTCAGGACTTTACAATGATGTCATCCACATAGATCTCGATCTCTTTGTGCATTAATTCATGGAAAAGAGCCATCATAGCTCGTTGATAGGTGGCTCCGGCATTGATGAGGCCGATTGACAACCGTCTATAGCAAAAAGTTCCCCAAGGCGTGATGAAAGCGGTTTCACGATATTCCTCGAAGAACCATGATCCGATGGTACCACAGCAAAGTAATCAAAGAAAGGAGTACATGTCGTATTACGTAGTATTGTCAATAAGAATGTGGATAAATGGCACGGGAAAGCTATCTTTTAAGCAAGCTTTGTTCAAGTCCCGGTAATCCATGCAAACTCGCACCTTCCCTCCAGGTTTAGGCATGAGAACAATGTTGGATATCCACTCAGGATATGTAGACACCATGATGATGCTAGCTTGAAATTGTTTCACAATTTCTTCTTTTACCTTTAAACTCCACTCAGGTTTCAGTCGCCTGAGATTTTGCTTGACTGGCTTAAATCCCTCTTTAATGGGAAGGTGATGAAGGACAATGTCAGTGGAAAAACCCACCATGTCTTCATTAGACCATGCAAACACATCCTGGAATTGGGTTAATAGCGCAACCATGTCATTCCTTTGGTTTGGGGTAAGGTCTGAACCAATCTGGATTAACTTAGGGCATTCTAAGGTTCCGAGATTAAAAGAAATGGTTTGGTTAAGGTTGAGTTTAGGTTTGTCTTTGACCCATTCTTGAATTTCTGGAGGCACCTCAATGCCATCCTGTATTTCCATCAAGGCTGAATTCATCTCTACATCAAAGGTACAATCCTTGTGGAGAAGAGGCACCGTATTAGCAAGTATAGGCACATCTAAATTCAGAGTCCTGAAACAAAATATGCTTTCACTTAGTATATATAAAATGTGTTGATCATACACAGTGTTAGCATATACTAGCAAAATAAACTGCTAATACTGTACAGAAAAGTAAGCAGTTATTATATCTACAAGGCAGAAAGAGTTTCTGCCCGTTTTACCCTTGACGACCAATGCAAGGAGTGATGTTCCAATTGGCAAAGGCAATGTCCGGGTGGACTACAATGATGGAGGGGTTGTCATCATCCTCCCTGTCCCGAATGATGACCATTATGTCTAAGCAATCATCGTCTGGGTTATATCTGTTGGAATGTTCATCATAAACGATGATGCGTATGCCTGACATCATTCAGATGACGTCTTGTTTGATTCTTCATTCCTCCTCTTCCACTGCGGGATTTGGAACAAAGACTACTTTCTCCTTCACCGGTACCGGCTTGGGAAATAACATAGCTATTACATTGGTTGACACCTTTACAGGAGGTTGTGATGACTCAGAGTTTGAAGGTGAAGATAAACGCCGCAGGGTTGAAGCTGAAGGAATCTGCTGATGCTTTTGAGGATTCCTGTGACTAGAACTGGAAGAATAGCATAGCCCAGCTGTTCCAGTTTGCTTGGTTAATTGAATTGGGTACTTGATACCCTGGCGATCTCTACCCAGCCCTTGTTCCAGTTTATGACCCACTGATATCATTTCTTGAGTAGCCGACATTACCTCGGCAGAAATCTTGGGTTCGGGTAATGGAATTCCAATAACATGGTCCAAGGCATGAAAACTGAATGGTTCAACATCTGCATTGGCATTGATGAATGGCATGTCCCCGTGTTGAGGATACTCTGGTTCAGCGTTGACCGTGACAAGGCTATTGTTCATAATGTATTTCAGTTGTTGATAAAGAGTGGAGGGAACTGCCCCTGCCATGTGAATCCAAGGTCATCCCAAGAGCAGGTTGTATCCCGAATCTATCTTGAGCACGTGAAAAGATACGCAGAATGTACGAGGACCAATTTCGATTGGTAGCTCAATTACTCTGACCGAATTTCGGCGGGCTCCTTCAAAAGCTTTGATGATAGTATGGCTACTCCGAATTCGGTTGAGATTGATATTCATCTTCACCAAGGTAGCATATGGATAAATATTAAGAGACAAACCTCCATCTATCAAGACTTCAGCTAGCATATATCCGGAGGACAAGACCACAATGTCCAACGGCTTGCAATGACCGGTACCTTCAGGTGGTATGTCATCATCAGTGAAAGATATCACATTGTTGTTGAAAATGTGATCAACCAGATGTTGAAATTTTTCTGTATCAACTGATGTAGGTAGATAGGCTTCTTCTAAAACCTTCAACAAGACCTTCTGGTGATTCTCGGAAGTTAGGACCAAGTCCGAGATTGATATCTGTTGTGGAGCTTCTTTTAAGCTTAAAACCACCTTAGCTTCATTATGACCATAGTGCGGAGGAATTTTTCAATCTTCTCCATGGGTATTTTCCCCTTTGATTTGATGGTAGGCTTCATAACCCGTTGGGGAAGATATAGTGGATTTTCCTTCGACATTGTAGCAGTTGTATGTGAGGTGGATCATTCACCTTTTCCATAATTCCATGAAACTTTGTGCAAGCTAACAATAGGATATTGTGCTCTGTACGGCAAGTTGATTGGCTCGAGAGTGACCACTTTCAAAGGATTGTTGCTTCCCTTCAGTTGAATTGTTAGCATTGTGAGTAATCTGTTAGCCCCATCAGTTTCAGTGGATATGACTGCTAACACTCTTCCACTTAGTAGGACCTGTATTCTCACTTGCACGTAACACAGTATCATCGTCCGCTAGGCGCAGGACACCACTGTCAATTAGATTTTGGATAAGATGGCGGAGTGCCCAACATTCTTCTGTGCTGTGACCGCGAGACTGGGAGTGATATTGACATACTCCATCAGAGTTGTACCGCCCTGAACGGGGGTTGATTGGAGGTAGAAGGGAACTGATCCTTCCTTCATTGATTAACATCTGAAGGATTTCCTCCATAGGTTGGCCCAAATAGGTGAATTCCCTTTTTTTGGCAAAATCCCGACGGACTTTGGCATTTGCTCTCTTTGTCACTTTGTCTTCCAACATTTCATTTTCTGAAAGTGACAAGGGAATATTCATGACAAGAGGTAGGAGACTGGCATGCTCCTGGCTGATTAATTGACGTGTCACTTGATGCTGATAAGTCACCGCCTCGCTTAATTGCTCAATTTGCTTGCATAGAGCTTTCATCTTTCGTTCCATTGTGAACTGGAACTTGGCATAATCCCATTTATCAACACCGTCTTTGAGAGTCTGGGAGGATTCATAGCTGAAATTGGAACTCTGTCCGTTGCTCCAATTGATCATGTTGACCTCTTCTTCTTTGTGTTGAGGAAGAGGGTTGTCTTGAACGTGAGGTGATCTTGGTTTGGTGACCATGATCTCACCGTTGTCTATCAGGTCTTGGATCTTGTGTTTCAAGGCCCAACAATCCTGAGTATCATGTCCAGGTGCCCCGACATGATAAGCACATTTTCGAGCAGCATTGAAACCCCGTCCATTAGGGCCGGCTGGTGGAAGAAGATGCGTAATTTTCTTCTGTGTTGTCAGAAGACTGAGAATGTTCTCGAGAGTGTCCCCTAAGGGTGTGAACACTCGAGGGCATTTAACTTCTCCACCTTTTGGTATTGGAGGGTTCGCAGACTGTGCTTGAAAGGGAGTGTAGTTTCTCCTTTGAATAGGCATGTTCTGACTGCCTTTTTGACCCTGTAGTATTAGGGAAACGACTTCCTCTTTCTTTTTATGGACCCTCCGGGGGTTGTTCCCATAATTTCTGGATTGGATGTGATCAGCAACAGCTTTGAGGGCAACTAGGTCTTGAATCTTTCCAGACTTCAAACCCATTTCAGCCATCTCCCCATGTTTGACCATTTCAGAAAATGGTTTGTCGATGCCGGCTAAAACTCTTTCATAGAAAGGAGCTTCTTGTATATCTATAAAAGTCATGACTATTTCTGATTCTGTCATGGAGGGAGTAACTTGGGCAGCCAGGCGTCTCCACCTTTGAGCATACTCTCTGAAAGACTCGTTAGACTGTTTCTTGATCTTGGTAATTTGATATCGATCAGGAGCCATCTGAGATTGAAAGTTGTATTGAGTGAGGAAAACATGTGCTAGCTCTTCCCAGCTATGGATCTTAGAGTTGTCTAATCTTGTGTACCACGGACGGGCTTCTCCAGTTAGACATTTCTGGAATAATTGCATTCTGAGCTTTTCATCCTCTGCATAAGATCCAAGTTCTCCAATAAACAGCTTTAAATGTGTATTAGGATCTCCTAACCCATCATATTTTTCGAAGTCAGGAGTTTTAAACTTTTCTGGATAATGAACACCAGGGAAAATGCAAAGATCAACATATGAAACACTCCCGTGTGTTCCAATTCCTTTGATAGCACGAAGAGTCTCCTCCATTTGGAGGACTTTCTTTTTGATGCCACCAGTGTCTGGATCTCCAGTGGGATGGGCAGCATCATGAGTTTTGTTGGTCGTATCCAACTGCGTTTAGGTATTGTAATGACATGGGATCCCCCTTGTGTTGAGGATTCATCATGTACGGGTATTTTTGGACCCTGATTAGACTGGTGTAGTTCTTTGAGTAGAACAGCCAAATCTGTAATTTGTTTGCTTAATTCGTCGAATTCTTTGCGAGAAAATGGATTAAGGTCAGTCTGGTCAGATGACGACATAATTGACTGTAGGCCTGTAGCCTTTTTGGATTTTGATCGGGTAGTAGGTCTGATTGGTTCCCTGTGAAAGACTTGCATAGTTTAGTTTTTAGGGAATGTGTATAATAACATGTTATGTGTGTGTCCATTTTAGGAATTTTATCCTGCAAAACGGATGTCAGTTGTTTATAGCATGTTAATTAAAATATGTATGTGTACAAATTTCTTCATATTTCTCATTACATGGAGATAGATATGGTATAAAATTACAAGTAATTGTGTTTACAAGTAATTGAAATGAGAGAGCATGAAGAGACTTTCCTCCATTTTAGGTTTATCAGAGGCTGACCTATCTTAGGTTAGTCTCCCAGCTTTTTGGCATGAAGGTTCCCAAATCATCGCAATCTACTTGACGGGAGTTTAATCCGGTCTTTCAACTGGAGCGAATTTGGGTGGTGCCTTTCCTGAGCCTCGGAGAATGAGCCTTGGCCGCACTAGAAGAGCAATATTATCAGTGTCGACATCGGGATTTTTAATTATCCCTTTCCGTTACTTGTTCTTTGGTGTTCTCATTTTAGGTGAGATTTGTTTGAAAAAACAAGTGAAAAAGGTCCAACATGTATAATGTCTACGATGGACTGTTAAGAGTCGCCAGTTGGTTTTTTAAATGGTTGTACCAACACAACCGAGAAAAGGTTTGCACATTGACCCAGTGATGTGACACTACTAAACGGGTAGGTGAAACCGAGATTCATTAGGGTCCGGGGACTTGGTTATGCGGAGGGAAGGTGTTAGGCACCCCCGACATTCGTGTTACCACAGTGACCGCCTCTTTTCAAGAAACTATTATCTGAATGTGTGTGTGTGTGGGTCAATGTGCTGTTATTTAGAAGTAGTGCGAGGCTTCGTTCGCACCTATATACACAGGGTTTGAATTTATGTAAAAATTCAATTTTTAGAAAGATATGGAAATGATGTTTTGTAAAGGAGGTTTTTCAAACCCTGATGCTCAATAGTAATTGAGACCTTTTGATACTTCCATTTTATTAAGTATCCGACTTGATTGATTTTTTTTACAGATGTGAGGCATCCGTACGAAAATAATGTACAAAATAATGTCGACTTCCTCATGGGTATGGAAACCATCTGAGTAGATTCAGACATCGTAGAATAATTTACAAGCTGATTACAGCTGAAAATGTCCATCACGGGAACCGAATCTAGATCCAATGGGCTGAATCTGTGATCACGATTCTTAGGCGCACATGATACCCCAACTTGTATGAAAGTAGTAAGTAGATATATATATAAAAGCTGTATATATATATATATATACAGACATGATCACCAACCACGAAGCACCTCCATGGGGGATCAGAAATGTAAAAAAAACTGTAAAAGCTATCAACCGCCACGGAGGTAACTCCAGGCGGGACGAAACGTAAATAAAGTCAGAAGAAAAGCGGTCAACCGCCACGGAGGGAACTCCAGACGGGACAAAATATAAATAAAGCTGTACAAAGAAATCAACTGCCACGAAGTAAACTCCAGGCAGGATGAAATGTAAAGAAAGTTGTAAAAGAGATCAACCACCACGAAGTAAACTCCAAGTGGGATGAAATATATATATATATATATAAAAGCGATATATATAAGTATATATATAAGTATATATACTCATCGAACAGAGTTCGACAATAGTTCATATATATAAGTATATATATAGATAAAAGCGAGTAAACACACCAGATGTAAAATTCAGGCTCATCTAACAGAGTTCGACAATAGTTCATATATATAAATAAAAGCGGTAAACGCACCAGACAGAAGTCTAGGCTCATCGAACAAAGTCCTACACATAGTTCATATATATATATATATATATATATATATATATATATATATATATATATAAAGCAATAACGCAAATAAACGCCTCCGCATCAAGTCTAGGCTCAATCGAGGCATAACTTGATAATGTTTGTCAATATATATATATATATATATATATAATATATATGTATATACAGACTAAAATAAAACCACGGACCAAAGTCCGGGCAAACGCACGCAACACGACTCTCAACGTGAAGAAGGGTGTGTGCAAAGATGAAGAGAAAGGCTTTAAAGTGTGTGAGAAGGCTTACAGTGGGCTGCCAAAGAAGACTTCTATATCTTTAAAGTGGGTAAACACTGGCTTTTGTAGGTACAAAAGTAGCTATATATGAGCTCACTGTGTTTTAAAATGAGAAAGTACAATCAGATGGGGTGAGTGTAGAGCAAATTAAGCGTGGCTTCCTCGCTGTTTTCTCTTGCAAATGGCCACCCCAAGCCCTCTATTTATAGAGGGTAGAGTCATAGTGTACTGCTGGTGAGCCTGCAGTGTACCAGAGGCAACCCGGGTGGGCACGAGTTTGTCGGGTCGGGTTGTCTCGTAGTACGTGCACTAGAACACTGTAATGTTCGCTCGAACTTTCAGAAGTGCAATCCGGGCATCCGATTGAGTTATACAGGACCTATTTCGGACAGCCGTTGTCGAGAGTTGTACAATTTCATGGGATTAGAGTTTGTACGAAGTCATTGAGGATGGGGTGATGCTCTCCAGTCTTCAAGCCTCAAATTCTATCTGTTACCTCGTACAATAGTCACTCGGGATTGGTTTTCCTTGTGTGACATCATTGTGTATAGATGTTTGTATGAAATGTTGAGACAACATGGCGTGGCATCGCATTGGCAAGATGACGATGTTGCCCCTCACCGGTGTTATCATCGGTTTAAATGATAAAGGAGGCGTTACTCGAAGCTTCACCGAGATTGGACTGTTACAATTGTTGAAGGTCCTCAGAGTCATCTCTAAGGTGTGCCTGTCCTCCCGGTGTTACCTCCGGGTTGGTACGGAGTATCTCATTGTGAGCGCCGAGATTGAAGCTGGTCGCATTTAAAACAAGCATTTCCGGGGTTATCACCGAAACTGCATTCCTTGGGGTAATCACCAAGGTTGGTGGCTATTCCCATGATTGGGACTGAGACTGGATACCTCAGGGTTATCTCCAAGATTAATCGGTCTTCTTCAGTGTGTGTTCCGGTATTGGATCTGAATGCCTCGGGGTTATATCCGAGATTGGAATTGTTACTCCTAGTGTGTGTTCCGGGCTTGATGCTGAACTTCCGATAGTATCCGGAATGGATATGGATTGTCTTTCAAGGTTCCCTCTTAAAAGACGAATCTGTCCTCCTACAATGTTAGTGACAGTAGTACAGAAAATTTCGAGTGTCTACACTCAGCCTCTGTTGTACAATCGGCTACTTACTCTTGCTTCTAACTCTTCCAGCCAACAACACCACCATTAAGGCAAAACACAAAACCTAACTGAGACTTATAGTCATCATTGTCAGTTTGGAAACTAGCATCTGTGTAACCCTCTACTCGCCAGTTCGTCTTCACCTCCATATACCAAGAATGAATCCTTAGTCCTTTTTAGGTACTTGAGGATATTCTTGATCAACGTCCCATGACCTTCACCTGGATTCGACTGGTATCTGCTAGTTATGATCAAAGCATACGAGACATCCAGACGAGTACATATCATTGCATACATGATGGATCCAATTGCCAAAGCATAAGGGATCTTTCTCATACGCTCCTTATCATCTTGTGATTTGGGACATTGGGCCTTAGAGATCTTTACACCATGAGTCACGGGTAAGTTTCCTCTTTTCACCACTTGCATGCTGAAATGTTTCAACACTTTATCAATATATATACTTTGACTTAGGCCGAACATTTTTCTCGATCTATCTCTATAAATCCTGAAACCAAAAATGTAGGCAGCATCGCCCAAATCTTTCATGGAGAAACATTTTGGTTTTTACAGCCTGTAAGGAAGGAATGTCATTCCCAATAATTATATGTCATCAACATATAATACTAGGAGTACAATGTGACTCCCACTAACCTTCTTATATACACAAGGTTCATCTTCATTTTTATAAAGCCAAACTCTTTGACTGCTTCATCAAATCAAAGATTCCAACTCCGAGAGGCTTGCTTCAATCCATAAATGGATCACTGCAGCCTACATACCTTTCCAGCATCCTTTGGAGTGACAAAACCCTCAGGTTGTGTCATATACAAATCCTCAAGGAGATTTTCGTTAAGAAAAGCAGTTTTGACATCCATCTGCCAGATTTCGTAATCATAAAAAGCTGCAATAACAAGTAAGATCCTGATGGATTTAAGCATTGCCACTGGAGAGAAGGTTTCATCATAGTCAACACCTTGAATTTGTTTGAAACCTTTTGCTACCAGTCGACCTTTATAGGTTTGTACATTACCATCCATGTCGGTTTTCTTCTTGAAACCCCACTTGCACCCGATTAGTTTTACCCCATCGGGTGGATCAACCAAAGTCCATACTTGGTTAGTATACATGGAATCCATCTCAGATTTCATGGCTTCAAGCCATTTCTCATAATCTGGTCCATTCATAGCTTCTTGGTATGAAGCAGGCTCATCCTGATATATGAGCATCACATCGCCGTTTTGAGTCACAAGATATCCATAATGTCTCTCAGGCTCTTGGCGTGTCCTACCAGATCTACGAATGCCTTATGTAATTTGAGTAGGTTTACTTTCCACAATATCTTGTGGTTCCTGCTCACGTTCCAACTCCGGTTCAATGATATTTTATGGTTCTAGAATTTCTTCGAGTTCTACTTTCCTCCCACTGTTTCCTTTAGAGACAAATTCTCTTTCTAGAAAAATACCAATTCGAGCAACAAATACTTTGTTCTCAGAAGGTTTGTAGAAATAATACCCTTTTATTTCCTTTGGGTATCCCACAAAATTATATTTGTCAAATTTGGGTCTGAGCTTGTCAGAATCCAGATGTTTAACAAACGCCTCGCAACCCCAAATCTTCATGAATGACATACTAGGACGTTTCACAGTGCACATCTCATATGGTGTCTTCTGAACCGTCTTTGTAGGAACACGATTAAGTGAGAATACAACTGTCTCTAGGGCATGACCCCAGAAGCTTATAGTCCTACTCAATCAAGAGGCCTATGGATATCACCCCTAATATATAGGAGGGTTAAATTCCATCTAGATCACTCATATTCCTCACAGGATTCATGATGTACCCAATAATCACCTTTATAGTCCACCTTATTAAAGGTGACATTTGATGATATCAAAGTACATGAATTCTCGTGTAGCAATATAGTAATTTCTGGTCAGAGGATCATTACATCATTGTCACTATGAGAATCGCTAATGACACTTCGCATAATGCTCCATATAGAATTCTCATGGTGGGTCTGTCCAGTACATCGTTCTCTATCACATACCTATGCATTGACTTAATATCTCATATATTTATGACCAATGAGATTTGGTCATCAGTCAATCCACATACTAGCCTCAGTGCATCATTGGTGTCCTATCAACAATGATACTCAACTAGGGACATTTAAGAGCAATGATACTAATTGTAATTATATAATCTCATGTTCAAGTCACATACTTGAAACTATATAATTTGTATCACTATTCTAAGGAATTTTATTATGTTAAAATTTATATAACGCAGTAAATAAAATCATAATAAAATTATTCATTTATTCAATCAAATATAATATCAAAATGTTAAGCAATTATATCAAATAATTGGGCTCTAGGGCATAAACTCTAACACTTCAAGGTACGATCCTCGATGCTCTACGATTCTGCCTTGGCTTCTACAATCTCTTGATCAGCTCGATAAACTACAATTTTTTTGAAGCCTATCTATTACATCTCAAGACATAGATCAACCTAACATCTTTGATCTCTTTATCTATACATTCAGTTACAGAATTATAAACATTAAAAGCTTAGATAAACTTAACAATTTTGATCTATCACTAAGTCCTTGTACATTATTACTTGAAGGACTTTACATATAATCATGAGCATTTACTTTAAACATCAAATCAAAATATACAGTCTCCCAACAATCTCCCCCTATTTGATGTTGACATAACCAAAGAGATTTGTGCCATGATTATCAATTTGTAGATGCAATTGCTAGAAAGTAAATATGACTTAATATTTTCAGTGAGCAACTGAAATTTCTAGAGAATAAGCATAAATTTATTGATGTTTGAAGATATATATTATATTTAAGTTCAGTTACATCAATAAGAATTAAATTTCAACTTATCTCTATTTCTTCGGCCTTTTGCCTCGTGGAGGATTGGCAAACTCCTCAGCTCTTCTTTTCCTGCTTGCTTTATCTCTCCTGGCTAGATCTTCCAGCTCGCTTTGACTTAGTCTTGGATTGTGATCATGCCTATTCATGAATGCAGGATCTCCAATTGGCTTTTTTAGGCCTGTGGTGGTCACTTTTTGTGAGTTGCGAGTTGGCCCTTGACTCCTTAATGGTTGAGCCATGATAATTGGCTCCTGATCAGATCATTGAGTTTGATGGCCAAATCATGAAGTCTAATGGTGAGACTGCCTTAGAGGAGGACTCCTTGATGATTGAGCTAAGAATGTGCCTCTGCCCTTGCCTTGATCTCATTTCCCTTTATTCTCCACTTGTATGTCAGCATCAAGTGCGCGAATGTCGTCAGATAGGAGAGTCATGCCTTGGACAAGTTCGTTTAGCTGACTTTGGGATTGAGAAATGTCTTCTCGGTTCTCTTTGATTAGAGCATCAGATCGAGCTTCCTTTCGTTGGAGGATGTCCAGGACATTGTCAGTATGCTTCATTTAGCTCATGAAAAATCCTTGGAATTCTTTCACTGCAGTTTGTAGATTTGTGATGCTGTCCATCATAAGGTTATTCTGAGATTCCTGAGTCATTTGCAAGAGAAGAACATCATCCCATTGTCTCTTAGCAGCTTGAAAGTGGATCTGATCCCGGACATTTATGCTCTTAAGCATCTCTTTTATGATCTCCCTAAGCTTCTTTATGAGCTTAGAGCTTAGGGTGCTTGGGAGAGCATTGGCATCATTGATCATTTTAGTCAGTCTCATTTGAACGAGTTCAGTGTGAGCTTCAAGACTGTTGTCTATGTCTTTGGTCACTTTCTTGGACGCTTCTGACAACTCAGTTTTGGTGGGAAGATTTGAAAGGAGTTCATAGAGTTGTGGATTATTTGGAGGAGGGGCCCTTGTGTATTAATCTTGCAGGGTGTAGAGAGCAAGATCAAGGTTGACATATTCATTTGAGGACGAGGAGGGAATATCTGATGGAGGGGCTTGTTTTTGGGCTTTATGAGTAGGTGGCTCTACGATTTGAGCTTGTGACTCTACGATTTGGCTTGAGTCAGTAATCATGGAGATGAGAGGAGATTGTATCAAAATAAATTTTGGCATATTTGGTTCATTAGTTACAGAATGTTGGGATTCTGTAACTAGGAATTGATTGAGTGGATTGAGGATCACTTCCAACCATTTTGGGAATTCATAGAATTGACTGAAGAATGATGGTGGACAGTGATTAACCCTGAAAGAGATTGGGATAGATTGTACCTCATGCCATTCTTTGAAGAAGGGTCATTTGTGATCAACTTTTTGGCAAAGTTGAGGTTGCCTAGAAATCCATGAGCTAGCACTGAGATTGCTAGATATGCTTTGAAGCTCTAGAACATGTGATCCCATGAGTTGAGAATTTGAGCTCTATGGAAGGGCATCATGGGTAGATAGGAGAACATCTGATTGTATTTAGCTCTCTTATACCCATCACAACCCATAGCTATAATTTCTACCTCATCATCATCATCATCTTCTTCTTCTCTGTCTTCTTTTGAGGACTCCACTACATCAATTACCTCCTTTTGACTTTCTTGCTCTGGTGCTCTCTCATTCTCTTTAGGAGCAGATTCTTCTGACATAGGGATATCATGAGGCTCCCCGTCAATATGATCGTCTATCTGCATTTCAAATAGCTCCCCCTCAGTAGGAGCATTCTCTAGAGTGAGAACTTCATGCAGCTCCCCCTTAGCTTGAGCTATGTCCTTCTAGCTTGCCTTGGATAACTCCTTCTCAGAAGCTATCTTCTTGTCTTCTTCTTTAAGTACTCCCTCATTGACGATGATGTAATTTTTGACCAATTTTCTTCTTGGTTTCCTAGGCTTAGCCACAACCTTAGGACTCTCTTCAGCTTCATCTCTGAGTGGTCGATCAGTCTAAGAGTCTGTTGTAGCAACTTCTTTAGGAGAAGAGTCTAGTCTGGTCTCTACGACCGGTAGAGACTCTACGATCGAAGAGACAGAGGGCCTCTTTGATTTGTGACTATGTTTACTCTTCTTCAGCAACTGAGAGATGGTAGCTCTGTGTTTATCTGCCTCAGCCTGCTATTCTTTCCTTCTCAAGATCCTCAGAGTTTTAATGTCAGAACGTTCTTGAGGTACATCAGTTGTTGACCCTTGGGGTTCCTCTGCTATTTGAGCCTTCAGCTTTCTTTTGCCCTTGCTTTTTTTGACTAAAGCAATGGGTTCTTCTTTGTTGATCTCTTCATCTTCTTCTTCAGTCTCCTTGACAACATAGATGTTTCTTGGAATCCCTGATTCCTTTGCATCACCAGTCCTTCCACTGGACTCAGACATCATTCTTACATTCTCTGCTGGATTCCTTTTCTAGTTCTCGAACAGCTGCTGAGTCATTCTTCTGTTCAAATTGATGGAATCTCCTTCATCATTCCCAATCTTATCACCCAAGCAGACTATAGGATGATGCTAATGAATCGCCCGTTAAGCATCTTCCCAGAGCTCTTTAATTTCTTCGAGCTTAGTATCCATTTCCTAATCTAGTCAAGTTGTAGGGCTCCATAGTTGACTTGAATCCCACAACTTATGGCTGTTATGAGCTTAAGCTGCACTTCGTTTACAGAGTCATGGCCGGAGCTCTTGCAGCATATGCATTTCCCAACAATGTCTGCGAAGAATTCATACCTCTGAGGGAACTCTTTTTTTTTGTATCCTTTGACTGTGGGGAACTTCTTGTGGTGCATTCTCTTAAGTCCGTCATGGAAATTGATGCCCTCTATAAACGAAAACCCTTTCGATTTAAAACCCAGGGCTAGATTTATGTCCTTAACCTTGAGCTTGATTTCCACGTCCCTGACCCTCGTAGTGATGACGTCATTCTTGAACACACCATTTCTGTAGAATTCCTTTATCAGCTTAGGGTAGATCCACGTGCTCATACCCAGAGCCTCTTCAAGACTAGCTTTCTTTATCAAAGATAGAGTTTTGTGAAATTTGGGATCAGTTGTCTTGAACTTTAGAGTTTATGCCCTAGAGGCCAATTATTTGATATAATTGCTTAACGTTTTTGATATTATATTTGATTGAATAAATGAATGATTTTATTATGGTTTTATTTACTGCGTTATATAAATGTTAACATAATAAAATTCCTTAGAATTGTGATACAAATTATATAGTTTCAAGTATGTGACTTGAACATGAGATTATATAATTACAATTAGTATCATTGTTCTTAAATGTCCCTAGTCGAGCATCATTGTTGATGGGACAACAATAATGCATTAAGACTAGTATGTGGATTGACTGATGATCAAATCTCATTGGTCATAAATATATGAGATATTAAGTCAATGCATAGTTACATGTTAGAGAACGATGTACTGGACAGACCCACCATGAGAATTCTATATGCAGCATTATGCGAAGTCTCATTAGCAATTCTCATAGTGACAATGATGTAATGGACCTCTGACCTCAAATCGCTATATTACTACACGAGAATGTATGTACTTTGATATATATATGATATATCAGCGTCTTTGGAAAGTTAATCAAAACAAAAACCCTAGCCGCTCTTAGAGAGAGACTAGAGAAAAATGTTTCGAAAATCCTCATCCTTGGTGGCAGGTACCGCGATTCCTTCTTCTACAGATCGTATGACGATTCGTGTGGAGCGTTCATGTGGATAACGTAGAGACACAGTCCGTTTGAATTGCGTTGGAGATTCGACCGCATCGATTCTAGCTTTAACAATCGATATAATTTCTAACCACTGAATTAACTGTATTTCGCATGGATCCTGTTTAGGCTTTCGAATTTGGTTTAAATTATTCTATTTTCGTTGTGCGTTTCTGTGTCAAAACCCTTCACTTTTTCTGTCTATTTTGCAACCTGCAAAGTCAACATCTGTATATCCTGTTAGTTTAAATGAGGACTCCTTGGGATACCAAAGCCCCAAGTGAGGTGTACCCTTGAGGTACCTGAAAATCCTTTTTACAACAGTTAAGTGTGATTCATTAGGATTAGCTTGAAATCTAGCACATATACATGTTGCAAACATTATGTCTGGTCTACTAGCAGTCAGATATAGAAGAGAGCCTATCATACCTCTGTATTGAGTTATGTCAATACTTTTACCTTTTTCATCTTTGTCTAGCTTGGTTGCTGGAGCAATTGTGGTTTTCATGGGAGAGGCTGATTCAATGCCATACTTTTTAAGTAAGTCTTTGATGTACTTGGCTTGATTTATGAAGATTCCTTCATCAGTCTGTTTTACTTGCAGTCCAAAGAAGAAGTTCAGCTCACCCATCATGCTTATTTCAAACTTGCTCTGTATAAGCTTGGAAAATCTCTTAAATAAATTTTCATCAGTAGATCCAAAAATAATGTCATCAACATATATTTGAACTAATAAAACTTTGTCTTTATGCTTTTTAAGAAATAATGTGGTATCTACTCTACCTCTAGTGAACCCATTTTCAATAAGAAAGTTAGTGATTGTTTCATACCATTCTTTAGGTGCTTGTTTAAGACCATATAGGGCTTTGTCTAATCTATAGACATAATTAGAAAGAGATGGATTGATGAAACCTGGAGGTTGCTCTACATATACTTCTTCTTGCAGTTCACCATTTAGGAATGCACTTTTGACATCCATCTGAAAGACTTTGAACTTCATATGAGCAGCAAAGGCAAGAAATATTCTGATGGCTTCTAATCTGGCAACAGGTACAAAGGCCTCACCGTAGTCAATGCTTTCTTCCTAAGAGTAACCATTGGCTACTAGTCTTGCCTTATTCCTTGTTATTACTCCATCTTCATCCATCTTGTTTCTAAAGACCCACTTGGTTCCAATGAAAGGATGACTTTTTGGTCTTGGAACCAATCTCCATACTTTGCTTCTTTCAAACTGATTAAGTTCTTCCTGCATGGCTTCTATCCAGCTGGAGTCTTTCATAACATCCTCTATCTTCTTAAGTTCCATTTGTGAAATGGAGCTTAGATAGAACAATGACATGAAAAAGACCCATTATAACTCTTCTACATTTTTGAAGGTCCAGATTTCACCAAGTACACTGTCTCCATCTCCATCTGATAAATCTCCCAATGCTGCCCGAATACCAAAGAAGAAGAACCGAATTGCCACTGTCACGTTTTGAATTTTTAGATAATATTAAAATAAAGATTTAGTAAAATAAATTGTTATTTTAATAGTTTATTATATTGCATTGTATGTGTGATTACGTGCGGTAATATGTGGATGTATGTGATAAGATAAATATAATAATTTATAGTTATTATATTCAGTAAATTGTTATAAACAATTTAGTGTTGAAAAAGAAATCAAATTATTGTTTTATTTGATTTATATTATACTGTTTATGTGATAATTACGGTATAATGTACGTGTGAAGGTGGCGTAATAAATATATTAAAATATATTTATTACGTAAATAATTCTGAAAATAAATTATAATACAATTGATGTAAAATTTGTACATATTAAAATAGTTTATGAAAATAAAATATTTTTAAAATAAAATATTTTTTTTATTTAATAAATAGCATCCATTTTCATGAAACGGGATTATGGGATATAGTACATTTATTATATGGAATGTAATATTGTGTATTTAATGTATTGTACGTATTTTGTAATACTATGTAATGGCCAAGGAAATCAAAGCATCGAGTGGGTTAGAAGAGTAACCTCCAAGTGAAGGTTACCTATGCTGTAAAGTAAGCATTTAAAGTAAATGGTGAGACATCTAAAGAATAGCAGGAGGTGGAAAAAGATGTACATGCTAAGTCTCCACTATGTTAAAAATAGGAGGAGCTGTCATTTAATAAAAGAGCTAACAACCTTACGAAAATAATCAATTTTTGCATGATAAGTAGTTAACCAATCAATCCCTAGATTAATCACATCAAATGCAAGTATTTTTAATGAAATAAGATCGACAGGTAATGTGAGGGTACCGATTTGAACCAAACAAGACTTATAAACTGTGGATGTAATGAAGGTTTCTCCCAACGGAGTTTCAACCGATAAGTCAAAGTCCAAATTCTCCGGAGTTAAATTTAAACGTTGCGCGCAAGTAGGAGAAATAAAAAAATGGGTAGAACCGGTATCAAATAAGGTATCAAATAATGATGGAAGGACGTCATGTACTGATGCTGACGTCCTTCCATCATTATTGAATCTCCTTTTCTTGAAACTCCCACTTTTATTATCTTGGCCATGATTACCACCGAAGTGGTTACCATTTCTGGCATGTTGATTCCTCCACGTTAGTTGTCACCGCTTCATGATCAAGTTACCACTTTGGTATTTTCATTCTGTTTTTGCTTTCTCTTGGTTGCGTTGACCCGTTATCGCGCTCTAATAACTGAGCTATTTACAACATCTGAATACAAACAATGTTTATGAGAAATAAGATATTGACGTATCTCCGGTTTCAAACCTCTTAAAAATATCCGCGTCATTCTCTCCTCATTATCAACCAAGTGGGACGCAAACCGGGACAACTCGGCAAACTTAGCTTCGTACTGTGACACGGTCATATTGTTCTGCTCCAAGTTGATGAACTCTACCTCTCTAATGTGACGAATACTTTCGGGAAAGTATTTGTCGTTGAATAGTTCTTGGAACTTCTCCCAAGACATCTTCAGTGCGGCAGGTTGAGTACGCTTTACTGATTCCCACCAGTAATTTGCCTCTCCTCACAACATAAAGGTGGCAAAGGGTACCTTTTGCTCCTCGGAGCATCCCAAGACATCAAATATCTTGGTGATCTGCTTTATCCACGCTTCCGCCTTAAGTGGTTTTGGCTCTCCAAAAACTCGTGGTCCCAACTCCTTGAATCGCTTTTAGCGGTGACCGCTCGAGAGTTTCGATGTTTCCACCTACATTTTGGACAGAGTTTCTCTTGCACGATGTTGTATGCAATTATGACTCCTAAACATTACATCGTTTGCCATTTGGTCGGTGTTATTGTTCACCTGAGGATTATTGTCTTCCTGTTGTACATTATCCTGGGTATTAATCTGTGGTCAATCCATGATCTCATGTACTTCATTGCTTATCTAAACATTTTTGGATGCCATTTTCCAATACTGCCACAAAACAAGAGTTAATTAACATATCACATATTATCCCTATACTCTGACCGACCAATTAAATACCAAATAAACTTAGGTAGGTCATACTAGCGAAGGAATTCCCCGTCTCCCCCCTCCTAGTCTTGTCTCACATCTCAGCCAGGGATCATATGCCTAAGCTTTGATACCAACTGTGACGCCCCAAAAATATGTATACATCACCCATCTTGGGTCGCCAGATACAAGGTACTGAATACAAATACAAACTAATTATACAACAGTCGTGTAAAATACGACAAAACATAGGTTGTGAGTGTTAATACAAATATTGTCATCTAGACAATATCCACACTCAATGGAGTCCTCATTACATTTATTATCACACTATTTCACATATTAGTGAGGACTACTAATGCACCATCTAGGACCATCACTGCATTCGACTCAGTCCCATTTACGTTCTAATTTCACAAGAGAACAATGAAAGCAAAAGGGTGAGCTCAACTAGCCTAGTAAAAAATATTATGACTAAGATAATGCAGAATAAGTTATCATTAGCCTTCAATAATATAACAACTGATAGAATATAATAGACAACAAGTTTTAGATCAAAAACTGCAGTGGAATAAGCAATCCATTAGAAGAGTCAAGTAAAGTATAAAATCTACTATCTTCTATGATTTAAACAGTTTTTCATCAACTTTATCGCTGAGACTCAACTTAATAAATAAAATTGAATCATCCCTGCTCCACGGCCAAGGATATTCATGTAATCATCAATGGTCATGACTATACCGAATAATCCCTGGTCATAATCATACCAACAACTGTCCACCAATGAACTACAGGCCAATGAGGACTTTTACCACATAATTCATCACATTACGGTCATGATTATACTGAATAATCCCTGGTCATAATCATACCAAGTCCATCTATGCACGTAAGCCAAATATGACTTTCATCACAATATAAGCATGAGGATGATGACAATGACATAATAATTCAATAAAACAAGTTCAAGAATAAATTTTAAAGATTTATAAATTAATTTATCCAGGAACCAATAATGTCCAAATTGTCAACATGATACTGCTTTGTAGAGTAAAATGCTCAGAAGAATATTTTCATGAAAAGATACTGGATGAAGCGCAAATATCAAGGATATTCCACTAATTTCATGGAGTATAGAAGCCAAAACTTTAATCAACTGAGTATAATAGAATATATGAAACCGCAAATGGATTTTTGCCGCCATGCGATAATCCACGTAGACAGATTATTCCAACATAAATAATAAAGAATGCAATAACGTAAGAATTCACCAAAGATATGTAATCCGCACGACATAGGTTATTCAACGAGAATAATAAAGAATGGAACCGGTCATGCGTAACACACATACTGAGGATATTCCAAATGAATAATAAAGAATAGAATAACGAATAATTTTACCATGTATGCGGTTGCATGATATATAAGTTATTCCAACATAATAATAAAAAATGGAATAACAACCCTTACGAGTATTGAAAGGAAATAACTCTCTTCATGAATACGAAAGAATAATATCCCTTACGAATATAACAAATAATATCCCTTACCTTAGAAAAACTGAATAATGGAGTAGTGAAGTAGCAGAATATTTTTCTTATTTCTCTCTATAGTTTATCTCTCTAGAGTTTCAGTGAATTCGTAAGAAATAATGAAGGAATGAGCTTCTATTTATAGGAGAATGGACTGAATAGTAACTAATTCATGAACGGTCCAGATTTATTTACTTTTAAACGGACGGTCCATATTGATTTACTATTAAAACTTAAAGCAACAGTCCATACTTATTTACTATTAAAACTTTAAACCAGCGATCCATATTGATTTACTATTATAACTTCAACCAACGGTCTGAAAATTTATCATATCTCCTCATGGAATAACATTGTACTAAAAAATGATTTGGACCGAAAAGAAATATATTTTTTGGGTGAATAGTACCCCATGAATAGTACTTCAAGAATAGTACCCCGACACGAAAAGTGTCCCAAATATCCGAGTGAACAATACTAGAGTGAATAGTAACCAGGTGAATAGTTCCCGTGAATAGTACCCTGACATGAAAAGTGCCCCGAATACCCGATTGGTCAATATAACCTCCAAACATCAACTATTATCAAAATAAATATCGATTTCTACTAACACTAATAATTTCTACATAATGGAACTATCAATTTCATCTATAATCAACACGAACTTATTCATCATTAATATTATAATTCACAATATTTAACAACCAGGTCGTTCCCAGGAAAGAGGGGGCTTTCCGATAAGGATTTCTCCTTATTGGCGCGCAATTAGGTGACCAAACCTCACCTTGACAGAACTTCTAGACATTGTCAATATTGCCAATAGTAATATGAATAACGTTGTCGTCTCAATTATTGATTTAATAATATATCATATTATGCAGATGATGCTGTAAAAATAATTGAATCAATAATATGAGAGATATGATGCAGCAATTACTGTAGCAATAATTGAGTATAACTGAGTGACTTCTCACGTAAGCATCAATAATCAATACCGGGTGCTACTATGCAACCAAGCGTATTACTGTACTTTTACTACCGAATAGTTCAACAGTTAACGGTAAAACTTTCATTATTTTTATAAAAAGATAATTCTGTCGTTTTCTAACTACGACAATACTTTCGATGTGGGGTCCACCAATGATTGTTCTGTCGTACGAATATACCCTGTTAAAATGAATATTTCCTGACCAATCGAGTATTATATAACCACTTGCGCACTTTGCAAAATTTTGTAAATACTACCCACAACTATAACATTATATCAAATCCACACTATAATATTCAAAAATATATTTCAAGAAAATTATTCTTTATTCATAAAAGTTGGGGTCTTACATTAACCCTTAGGGTTTAACCCTAAGGTTTAGCACAAAAATTGTAGGATTTCATTTAGGGTAAAAAAATAAAATAAAAATAAAAATAAAATTAGTTTCTTGAAAAAATGAAATTTAGAGCTTCCTAATCACAATAAATTTTCTAATGACATAAAACATGAATATTAGGTTTAGGTTTTACTAAATACAATTGAGATTGCTAATTTAGAAATTACGGCTCCAATTTGATAATTAGGGTTCCTAATTTAGAAATTATGGTTTCTAATAATTAAGGTTTTCCCTAATTAGGGTTATATTTAATAATACCCGACATTAACCACTTTAACGCGATTACATAACTTCTTGAACTCTCATGTAAGTTCCGATTAGGGTTTATAATTAACCCTTAAGGTTTCTAGTTTAGTAATTAGGGTTATAATTTAAATATTAGGGTTTCTAGAATTAGGATTTCAAATATTAATTAGGGTTTCACTAATTAACATTAAATTCTATAGTACGTAACATAATTCATTTAACAAAATTACATAACAGTCTCGAACTCATAATTGAGTTTCAAATTAGGGTTTTCATCTAGCAATTAGCTAATTATTATTTAAGGTTTCTAATTTTAGAAAATAGGGTTTTTCCACATAATAATTAGGGTTTCCTAATTAAAATTAAATTCTAATAATACATATTATATACCACATAACATAATTACTAGACAGATTTTAAAGTCTCATTTGACTTCAAAACTAGAGATTGTCCGTAAAATTAGGGTTTTGCAGGTTATAATAAAACTGCTCCCCGGATTAACCTTACACACATAGCATACATATTTATAACACTAGCAAATAATAATATAATATTATTATTCTCATTCCTTGATAAAAATCCAAAATTAGGGTTTGGATTCCATATCTGATTTATCTGGCATGTATACCTTTATTAATTAAGTTAAAATAATTAACTTAATTAATATAGATAAAAATTCATATAATAAAATAAAATAATTATTATAATAATTCTAATAACCATTTCATATATTATTTAAATAATATATAATTATATTTTCATGGAAAATAATTAATATACAAAAATATTTCTACTATAAAATTAATTATTATAAGAATATATTTTATAATAATCAATAATTCTAAAAATAAAATTATTTGTAAATATTCATGTAATAAATATATTTTTATTTATCACATAAATACATATACACATTATCTTGTACAAATCCTCATCTTTAAATTAAAAAAAATTATACGCAAAATTTTTGATTTAATTATATAGAAAATATCGGGTTATTACATTCACCCTCCCTTATAAAGATTCCGTCTCCGAAATCACCGTTTTAAAACCTATACATACCAGGGTACAGAGCATACACAATCATTGCAATTAGATCTCAATCATAATCGATCGAACCAATCTTTAACTATTCAACATAAAGCTTATCTATCTTCTTAACCAGAAATTTGATTTCTAATAGAACGCAATTTCCTCTTTCAAAATAATTTATAAAATAATTTAATATATATAAGAAAATAAAATTTGTTCGAGTAATACCTGGAGTTGCATCCTCGGCTGCTACAGTTTCTTGAATGGTCATGTTGAAGATGCTCGCAGTTGATTTCGTTGGTTTGATTATTGATGTTGGTCCCGTCGTCGCCAATGTCCTGCTGCTTTTCCCCGCATTCGCATTTATTGCCTCCCTTCTCCTTCTTGGACAGTCTTTCACCTTATACTCCATTGATCCACACTTAAAACACCTACCGTAAAATCTTGGATTAGGACAGTTAGGAGAGATATGTCCCCTCTACCCATACTTATAACACACAGACTTTCCCCTTATCTCCTTTCCTTTTATCATATAGGTGATAAAGTTGTCTTTTGCCCCTCCGTTATCCTAGCTATCATAAACGTTGCTACAAGGTCAGTTGATCCTCCAAATCCTGGCAGTACGACCGCCTTGAAGTCTTTGGCGTTAAATCGATCGATTATCTTCTTTGATCTTCCCGCAATCGGTATTACATGCTCGCATAGCTTGATCGTCCATATTCACAAAATTCTGTAATGGGTCTGGTTGTCTTCCAGCTTTGTTGACAGGTTCTTTTGTCCGTGTATTTCGTTTTCGTCTTGGCGGCATTATCGTAAATTATTCTTATTAACTTACATTCTAAACCTTATCGTATACGCGAAATTTTCTATTCAAATAGTCACGTACTCAAAATATTAGACTTTGAAAACTTTGGTTTACTGAATTAACCAGTGTTTAGATAAATAATTATTATCTTTATACCAACTTAGTTCACTAATCCAACATAGATTCATTTTCATAGTACTTGACATACCATAGCACATACTGCTTTAAACCTCAGTTATTCCTTTGTGACACACAAGTCAGGAATCGCTGCCACAACTTATACGAAAGTTATGAATATTACTTTATACAGACATACTTATCATATACACAATATAGAATCATACCTATTCAAGTAATACTAATACTACTTATCTTCTACATATTCGCTAAGGATCAATTACTTAGTATTCTATATATTCTCATCATCCTCAATAATCCATTTACACTTAACTATACTTAGTTCGTCAAACCTACTACATATCATGAGTTTAAGAACTCATCACTAACATATGAGTTTAAGAACTCGAGCTTGACCTTATATTATGTAACTATACTCTACCTATCAGTTATACTATCATTTCTGGGTCCGATACTATATTTTCCAAAAAATAACCACCTCATTGAGGTAGCTTTCAATATGAGTCACTATTTCAGCTATTGACTTTTATATTATCTCAGTCATGGAGATCTGCTCCTTCTTTACGATCTGAGGGTATTCTAATTATTTTCCCACATAACATCTACACACAAACTATCTTGATTAACAAAGAATATATACACACATCTGTAGGGTTTTTGATACAGAAACGCACATCGGAAATTAAAATTTTAAGCAATTTCGAAACCCTAAACAGGATCCATGCGAAAATCAATTAACTAAGTGGTTAAAAATTATATCGATTGTGAAAATAAAATTGATGCGCTCGAATATCCAACGCAATTCAAATGAACCGCGCCTCTACGGTATCCACACGAACTCCCCGCGAACCGTCGTACGATCTGCAGTAAAAAGGAATTGCGGTACTAGCCACCAAGGATGAGGATTTCGGAACTATTTCTCTCTAGTCTCTCTCTAAGAGCGGCTAGGGTTTTGGTTTATGAATATTACCCTAAGTGGCTGCTATATATCATATATATAGTAGTTAAAAGGTATTAATAAAAACCTAATTTCATAAAATTCGAATTTATATACATATATCTTAGTTAAGTTTTACTTAAATAATATACATATATACAAATTATCCTTTTAATTTAAATTAATTCCCTTTTAAATTACGTTTTATGTGTGTGACCCTATAGGTTATTATTACGTTGGCAATAATTTTAAAATCATATTATAAAATTATAAACAGTGAGCGGCATCTAGTAATGCATCATTGCTACCCAAGTAATAATAAGATCGATGATTCGATGCAACCTTTTCGTGACCAATGTTTCAATGTAATTTAATCCTTTTAACCTTAATATCATAGATTAAACTTGAGTCATGGAATGTGTCATACTCTTCATAATTTAATATGAGTTTTTCTTGATCAATGAGTAGACTATATGAAAAAAATCACTATTTGAGCATGGCCATGCATTTCATAGTCCTACTCAATCAAGAGGCATATGGATATCACCCCTAATATATAGGATGGTTAAATTCCATCTAGATCACTCATATTCCTCACACGATTCATGATGTACCCAATAATCACCTTTATAGTCCACCCTATTAAAGGTGATATTTGATGATATCAAAGTACATAAATTCCTGTATAGAAATATAGTGATTTCAGGTCAGAGAACCATTACATCATTGTCACTATGAGAATTGCTAATGACACTTCGTATAATGCTCCACATAGAATTCTCATGGTGGGTCTGTCCAATACATCGTTCTTTAACATGTACCTATGCATTGACTTAATATCTCATATATTTATGACCAATGAGATTTGGTCATCAGTCAATCCACATACTAGTCTTAATGCATCATTGTTGTCCCATCAACAATGATACTCGACTAGGGACATTTAAGAACAATGATACTAATTGTAATTATATAATCTCATGTTCAAGTTACATACTTGAAACTATATAATTTGTATCAATATTCTAAGGATTTTTATTAAGTTAACATTTATATAATGCAGTAAATAAAACCATAATAAAATCATTCATTTATTCAATCAAATATAATATCAAAACGTTAAGCAATTATATCAAATAATTGGCCTCTAGGGCATAAACTCCAACAACATCAATTAATAATTTTCTACAACTTATCTTTTATTTTATTTAACGATGAATTTATTCAATTCATTTCCTTATAAACTCTAAACGAGTTATTTATATTTTCAACGCTTTCCTCTGTTCTAAGGTTATAGCCTAAGTTCTAATCCACCTAAGGTTTTTAACCCTAAGCTCTGATACCATGCTGTGACGCCCCCAAATTCAGGTACTTGAAACCCGAACTCAGTGTTTCACGATACCATTTCTATGAGCGGAATAATACTAATAATAATAACAATAATATAAAAATCAAATTTAATTTACATTTATCAGAGTCTAATCCCAAGTACGCAACCTTTACTATAATTCCTTACATGATAGATAATACATATCATTGTATTAATACAATTTAACTATTACAAAAGATACCATTAAACATATTCGCATTTGCTTTCCTTTTCCCTTGTTCTTGGTCAACCTTCTAGTATTCACACTTAATAAAACATTTAAATTAAGCAATGATGAGCATTCGAGTTCCCAGTAAGTAATAACAATTATAAATATAATTAGCTGAAAGAATTAAATGCTTTCTTTATACATCATTTCTACAACGATTCAATAGTTGTGAAGTAAACTAAATCTATAATAATAACATAACAACTCTATATCACATTTTTGAAACTACGTAATGACTATAAATGGGTATTAGTCGACAGACTATAAACATTGTTTTCAATTTTCGCTAAGGTTTAGCAGAACTTCATCTGCAAACCGTCATAACTTACTGGTAGCGGTGTACATCCCATGGGCCCTCAGATTGATCAATACTACATACAAGAATGATATTATCGTTCACTCATCTCGCCTGAGGGCGATAAAAGTTTTCCTTGATCGGGATGTTCATATTTTGAGTCGGAATCCAACCAAAACAATTTGATTGGATACAAAAATGTTTTATCGTATTCGATGATATTTCTAAATATGTGTCTCGCTGGTCAAATAGCTTAGACGACTTATATATATATATATATATATATATCAACATGTGTTTAACTACAATGATTATCCAAGTGAGGACACTTGTATAACCATATTTTGAAATTAATGAACAGAATATATATATGAGTTATATAATATAATATCATGTTGATAAACAATGATCGGATATAATATATACGACATTAGGGTTAATAATCTAGTACAATAATAATATAAATCTGAATCTTCTTACTCATGTCCATTGCATAAAGAAAATGCAAAGGTAAGATACTTGCCTGGTCTGCTACTTACAATACACAACTTAGTTTTATCTTTTATACCGAAACCTATCATTAATAAGATCATTTGATCGATTAGAATAACATACTATGTAAGACCCCAACTTTTATAAATAAAGATGAATTTTCTATAAATATTATTTTTGAATATTATGGAGTAAATTTGATATAATGTTATAGTTATTTTAATATTTATAAATTTTGCAAAAGTAAGCAAGTTGTTATAAAATATTCATTTGGTGGGAATATTCTTTTTAGCCTGGGAATATTCGTATGACGACGGAAGAATCATTGGTGGACCCCACAACGGAATTATTGTCGGATTTAGAAAACGACAAAAATACTTTATAAAAATAATGGCGGAGGTGTTACCGTTAAAACTTTTGAACTATCCTAGTAGTAGTAAAAAATACGATGTCGGCGTGGTTGCATAGTAGCATGCGGTATTGATTATTGATGCATACGTGAGAAGTCACTCAGCTATACTCAATTATTGCTATAGTAATTGTTGCATCATATCTCTTATATTATTGATTCAATTATTGTCACAAAGATCATCATATAATATGTTATATTATTAAATCAATAATTGAGGCGACAAGTTATAAATGATTAATAATTGTTGAAAGATTAAATATGTGTTGATTAAAAATAAAATGATTTGTGGTAATATTTATTCAATCCTTGATGTATATAAAGAGTCTATTATGAGACGTTTGTGGTAAGTTTGGTTATATTATGGGGCCCATATGTCATCATCTAAGAGTCTCTTCGTCGATAGTAATTACCTTCATCAATAGTAATTACCTTTACCAGACGTCAAACCACTTGCCGTTTACATATTAAAGGTCGAACCACTTGCTTAGTTTCACATTACAAAAGCGCCAAACCACTTTTCTTTTCACATCACCATCGTTCAAGCCACTTGCCTTTTCACATTTCAAGTGCTAAGCTAGAAATCTTCTATAAATAGAGGCCTAGTGCTTCATTATTTTTCACAAATTCATTCAAGCTATAGAGAGAAAGTATAGAGAGAATAAGAGAAAGAAGAAGAGTATTCTATTACTACACTACTGCGATATTCAATCTACTACTAATGTAAGGGTGTTATTCTTTCTTATTCATGAAGAGAACTGTTGTTATTCCATTGCTTATTATTCATTGGAATAACTCAGTACGCTGCTTTTTACCCTATACTTGGTGACATTCTTCTATTATTCTCATTGGAATATCCTCGTCTGCATTTTTACCTGGACTGGTTCCGCCTTTATTATTATTTTGTTGGAACATCCTCATGCATGTGTTTTACCCAGGACACAGTTCCGCCTCTTTATTATTATTACGTTGGAACATCCTGCCTATGTGTTTTACGTCCTGACTGGTTCCATTCTTTATTATTCTCATTGGAATATCCTCGTCTGCATGCGTTTTTACGCCCGGATTTGGTTCCGTTATTTATTATTCTGTTGGAATAACCTGCCTGTGTGGTCTATCGCATGCATGGTGATTTCTTTTGTTATACCATTCTTTATTATACTAGTTGGTTAAAACTTTGACTTCTATACTCCATGAAATTAGTGGAATATCTTTGATATTTGCGCTTCATCTAAATATCTTTTCATGGAAATATTCTTCCGAGCATTCTTGAATTTTACTCTATAAAAGCGATTATGTGTTGACAATTTGGACATTATTAGTTCCTCGGATAAATTAATTCTTGAACTTGTTTTATTGTATTCTTATATCATTGTCATCATCCTCATGTTTATATTATATTGAAAGTCATCTCGTAGCACGTTAGTAGTGCATAGATGGCTTGGTATGATTATGACCGTGGATTATTCGGGTGTAATCATGACCGTAATGTTACAAATGATGTGGTAAAAGTTATCATTGGCCGTAGTGCATTGATGGACGGTTTGTGGCATGATCATGACCATTAATGAATACACGAATGTCCTTGGTCAGTAATGCATGGATAATTTGTGGTCGTGATACTAAAGAATATCCTTGGCCGAAGTAATGTTGGGGTGATTCGATGATGTGGATTATTTATTAAATTTCGAGTCCCATGGATAAAAGTCATGAAAACCTTTTAAATAATAAAAGATAGTAGATTTTATTCTCTACTTGACTCTTTTAATGGATTGCTTGTTCCCACCATGATTAAACTTGATGTTGTTATATTTTATCGCTTTAACATCATTGAAGGCTAACGATAATTTATTCTACATTATCTTAGTCATAATATTTCTTCTTTGGGCTAGTTGAGCTCACCTTTCTTTCACTGTTCTCTTCGTGAAATGAGAACATAAGCGAGGACTAGTCGGGGAACGGAGTGACGGTCCGAGGATAACATTAGTAATCCTCACTATTACGTGAAATAGTGTGTTAATAATTGTAATGAGGACTCCTTTTGAGTTTGTATAATCTCTAGTAGACAATAATTGTATTCAAATTCATGCTTATGTTTTGTTGTATTGTACCCATGGCGTTGTATTAGTAAGTTGTATTTGAATTTTGTACCATATATCTGACGACCCAAGATGGGTGATGTATACCTAATTTTGGGGGCGTCATAGTTGGTATCAAAGCTTAGGGATATGATCCCTGGCTAAGATGTGAGAATAGTACTAGGAGGGGAGATACGGGGAATTCCTTCGCTAGTATGACCTACCTAAGTTTATGTGGTATTTAATTGGTCGGTCAGAATTTAGGGATAATATGTTACAAGTCAATTAACCTTTGTTTTGTGGTAGTATTTGAAAATGACATCCGAGAATGTTGAGAATAGCAATGGAGCACATGCGACCGTTGATTCACCACATATCAATAATCAGGATAATATGCATCAGGAAGGCAACAATCCTCATGCAAACAACAACACTAACCAAATGATGAATGATCAAATGTTCAGGGGCTTTATGTAATTCATGCAATAGCAGGCGAGAGCGGCTCCTGTCCAAAATGCAGGTGGAAACACTGAAACTCTCGCTGTCACCGCTAAATGCAGCTTCAAGGAGCCGACCACCGAGTTTAAGGAGAGCCAAAACCACTTATGGCGGAAGCATGGATAAAGCGTATCACCAAGATATTTGATGTCTTGGGATGCTCCGAGAGCAAAAGGTTCCTTTCACGCCATTATGTTGCTTGGAGAGGCAGACATTGGTGGGAATCGAAACGTACTCAACTGCCAGATCAAGATGTCTTGGGTGAAGTTCCAAGAGTTGTTCAACGACAAATACTTTCCCGAAAGTATTCGTCACATGAAGGAGGTGGAGTTTATCAAGTTGGAACAAAACAATATGGCCAGGTATACAATACGAGGCTAAATTTACGGAGTTATCCTCGTTTAAGGTCCCCACTTGGTGGATAATGAAGAGAAATGACATGGATGTTTTTAAGAGGTTTGAAGTCGGAGATACGTCGACATCTTATTTCTCATAAACCGTGTTTATATTCGGATGTTGTAAATAGGGCTCGATTAGTGGAGCGTGATAACGAGTCAACGTAATTAAAAGAGAGCGGTGGCAAAATGATAATACCAGCGAGAGCAGTCATCGAAGCGGTGACAACAAGCGTGGAGGGAATCAATAGGCCAGAAATGGTAACCACTTTGATGGTAATCAGGGCCAAAATAATAAGAATGGACATTTTAAGAAGAGGAGATTCAACAATGATGGAAAGACGTCAAAGACAACACTGCTATTAAGGAAGGAGAATGACCACCTATCATATGTTTCAAATGCGGAGGGAGGGCACATCGGTCCCAAACTGCGGATGTCAGTCCAAAGCATGTTATAATTATGGAAGAGAAGGTCACTTAGCTTTGATTTTGTCGTTTCATCAAAGACAAATTTAGCTAGGATGGAGGCACCAAAGGTCAGTCCCGAGAAAAGTCAAACCCAGAAGTGCAAGGGAGGCGTTTGTTGTGACCTCCCAGAAAGCAAGGAAACCGAATGAGGTCATCACGAGTAAGCTTATCATAAACTCTAACGAAATCTATACTTTATTTGATACCGGTTCTACCCATTCTTTTATTTCTCCTACTTGCACTCATCGATTAAATTTAACTTTAGAGAAATTAGACTTTGACTTATTTGTGGAAACTCCGTTGGGAGAAACCTTCATTACATCCACTGTTTATAAGTCTTCTTTGGTTCAAATCAGTACCCTCACATTACTTGTAGATCTTATTTCATTGAAAATACTTGCATTTGACGTGATTCTAGGGATTGATTGGTTAACTACTCATCATGCAAAAATTGATTGTTTCCATAAGGTTGTTAGCTTTCATATTCCTAATCAACCTATTATGCGAATTCAAGCGACCAAACCATTAAAATCAATCACGGTCATCTCAAGCCATAAAGCTATTCATTTATTGAAAAATGGATGTCAAGCTTTCTTAGCTCATGTCACAGATTTAAACAAAAATACGTTAGTTTTGAACGATATTTCTATTGTTAATAAATTTCCTGAGGTATTCCCCGAAGAACTTCCTGGCCTACCCCCTGAGCGTGAAATTGAATTTTGTATCGACCTTGAACCTGGTACAAAACCCATTTCCAAAGCCCCATATTGAATGGCTCCTATTGAACTTCAGGAGTTAAAGACCCAACTGCAGGAATTGTTAGACATTGGTTTTATTCTTCCTAGTACTTCTCCTTGGGGTGCTCTTGTTCTATTCGTGAAGAAGAAAGATGGGAGTATGCGACTTTGTATTGATTATTGGGAGTTGAATCATGTCACCATCAAAAATAGGTATCCATTGCCACGTATTGATGAACTGTTTGACCAGTTGCAAGGAGCCAAATTTTTTTCAAAGATTGATCTTCGTTCCGGATATCACCAATTGAAGATTAGAACCGATGACATTCCAAAGATGGCTTTCAGAACTCGATACGGGCATTATGAATTCCTAGTCATGTCTTTTGGATTGACTAATGCTCCTGCTACCTTCATGGATATGATGAAGCGAGTATTCAAGGAATATTTGGATCACTTTATGGTCGTCTTTATTGATGACATCCTTATTTATTCCAAAAGCCGTGAAGATCATGAGCAACACTTGAGGCTGACACTCCAAAAGCTTCGTGAATACAAGCTTTATGCCAAGTTGAAGAAATGCGAATTCGGCTTTGAGGAAGTAGCATTCCTTTGGGCACATAGTATCAAGTCATGGAATATCTGTTGACCCAAAGAAAGATTGAAGCAATTCAAAGTCGGGAACAACTTCTAAATCGATGAATCAAAATGCGTGGGTTTCTCGGTTTATAGGGTTATTATCGGAGATTCGTGGAAGGATTTTCTCGAATCGCTACTCCATTGACTCAGATGACTCTGAAAGATACAAAGTTCGGTTGGAGCGAAGAATATGAGAAGAGTTTTCAAGAACTCAAGAGGAGACTCATTTCGGCACCTGTTATGACAATACCATCTAGCTCGGAGGGATTTGTCATCTACAGTGATGCTTCGGGAAAAGGATTTGGATGAGTTCTCATGCAACATGGAAAAGTCATAGCCTATGCCTCAAGGCAACTCAAAGAATATGAGAGAAATTATCCTACTCATGATCTAGAGTTGGCAGTTGTTGTCTTCACACTAAAGATTTGGAGGCATTACTTGTATGGGGAGAAGGTGAAGATCTTTACAGATCATAAAAGCCTCAAATATTTCTTTACTCAAAAGGAACTCAACATGCGACAACGACGTTGGCTTGAACTGTTGAAAGAATATGATCATACCATCCAATACCATCCTAGAAAAGTGAACGTGGTAGCTGATGTATTGAGTAGAAGATCATATGCAAGTATGAGTGCGATATTGTCAACGCAAAGGCCCATTTTGTGTGACTTGCAAAGGATGGAGATAGAGTTAAAGACTCCAGGGACCCATGTGATGATGGTGAATATACGAGTAGAACCGACTTTAATCGATAAAGTCAAAGCTGCTCAAGTTACACACCTGGAGCTGATGTGTATGAGGAAAAAAGTGCAAGAAGGTGCTATGCCGGAAGCAAGAATCAATGAAGAAGGAATACTTTGAGTCAACTCCAGACTTTGTGTTTCTAACGACCCTGATTTAAAGTATAAAATCATGATGGAGGCGCACAACACACCGTTTGCAATCCATCCTGGGAGTACCAAAATGTATCATGATATTCGTCATACATTTTTGTGGAGCAATATGAAGCGAGAGATAGTGTTGTTTATCTCAAGGTGTCTAACTTGTCAACGAGTTAAAGTAGAGCATCAAGTACCAAAAGGTCCATTGCAGCCATTTGAAATTCCAGAATGGAAGTGGGAGCACATTACCATGGATTTCGTTACCGGTCTTCCTAAGGTTTCTCAAGGCATAGATGCGATTTGGGTCATTGTTGATAAATTGACCAAAGTCTCGCTCATTTCTTACCGATCGAGAAACTTATACACTTGAACGTCTTACTCAGATGTACATAAACGAGATTGTAAGACCGCATGGTATCTTAAGGTATCCATAGTTTCGATCGAGACCTAAGATTCACTTCACAATTTTGGGTTAGTTTGCAAAAAGCTATGGGCACAGACTTACGATTTAGCTCAAAGATATCATCCTCGAAGACGGACGGACAATCGAAGAGGACTATTCAAACTCTTGAAGATCTATTAAGACTTTGTGTCCTTGATTTCAAGGAAGTTAGGACAAGTTCTTACCATTGGTGGAGTTTTCCTCTGACAATGATTATCAAGCAAGTATTGGCATGGCTCCATTCAAAGCTTTATATGGAAGAAAGTGTCGTTCTCCAGTATGCTGGGATGAGGTAGGTGAAGCAACGTTGTTGGGACCGGAGTTGGTACGTATGACTACGGAAAAGATTCAAACGATCCAACAACGTATAAAAACCTCACAAGATCGACAAAAGAGTTATGTTGATCTTCATCGAAAAGACATGGAATTCGATATAGGAGATCATGTGTTGTTGCATGTTGCTCCATGGAAAGGAGTTACAAGATTTAGAAAGAGGGGAAAACTCAGTCCTCGATTCATCGGCCCATTTTTAATCCTCGATCGAGTAGGAACTGTGGCCTATAGACTCGCTTTACCTCCAAGTATGTCTCGTGTTCATAATGTTTTTCACATATCCATGTTACGTAAATATGTGAAAGACCTGAACCACATTTTTGAGTTAGAACCAGACAAAATAGCGGAAGATTTGACGTATAAAGAGGTTCCTATTCAAATCTTGGATAAGAAGGAACATATTCTACGCTCCAAGGTTATACCTCAAGTCAAAGTTTTGTGGAGAAATCACGATGTTGAGGAAATGACTTGGAAGTTAGAATCTGAAATGAAATCAAGGTATCCTTACCTCTTCGACATACCAGGTACGTACCCTAATTTTGAGGGCGAAATTTCATAAGAAGGGGAGGTTGTAAGACCCCAACTTTTATAAATAAAGATGAATTTTCTATAAATATTGTATTTGAATATTATGGAGTAAATTTGATATAATGTTATAGTTGTGGGTAATATTTATAAATTTTGCAAAGTAAGCAAGTTGTTATAAAATATTCGTTTGGTCGGGGAATATTCTTTTTGTCGGGAATATTAAATGACGACAAGACAATCATTAGTGGACCCCATAATCGGAATTATTGTTTGATTGAGAAAACGACAAAAATACTTTATAAAAATAACTATGAGGTGTTACAATTAAAAGCTGTTGAACTACCCAGTAGTAAAAGTACGATGTCTGGCGCTGGTTTGCATTGCATTGTAGCACACGGTATTGATTATTGATGCTTCACGTGAGAAGTCACTCAAATTTATACTCAATTATTACTCGATGAATAATTCTGCCGATCATATCTCTTATATTATTGATTCAATTATTGTCACAAAGATTATCATCAGATAATATGTTATATTATTAAATCAATAATTGAGACGACAAGTTATAAATGATTAATAATTGTTGAAAGATTAAATATGTGTTGATTAAAAATAAAATTATTTGTGGTAATATTTATTCAATCCTTGATGTATATAAAGAGTCTATTATGAGACGTTTGTGGTAATTTTGGTAATATTATGGGGTCCCATATGTCATCATCTAAGAGTCTCTTCGTCAATAGTAATTACCTTCGTCAATAGTAATTACCTTTACCAGACGTCAAATCACTTGCCGTTTCATATTACAGGCGTCGAACAACTTGTCGTTTCACATTATAAGTGTCAAACCACTTTTCTTTTCACATCACCAGTCGTCAAGCCACTTGCCTTTTCACATTTCAAGTGCTAAGCTAGAAATCTTCAATAAATAGAGGCCTAGTGCTTCATTATTTTTCACGAATTCATTCAAGCTATAGAGAGAGAAAGTATAGAGAGAATAAGAGAGAAAGAAGAAGAGTATTCTGTTACTACACTACTATAGTATTTAATCTACTACTAATGTAAGGGGTGTTATTCTTTCTTATTCATGAAGAGAACTGTTGTTATTCCATTGCTTATTGTTGGAATAACTCAGACACGTCACGATTTACCCTATACTTGGTGACATTCGCTATTATTCATTTGGAACATCCTCGTGCATGTGTTTTACACCGGACCTGGTTCCGTCTTTATTATTATTCTGTTGGAACATCATATCTATGTGTTTTACTGTTTTACACCGGACCTGGTTTCGTCTTTATTATTATTCTGTTCGAACATCCTGTCTGTGTGTTTTATACCGAACCTGGTTCCATTCTTTATTATTCTGTTGGAATATCATGTCTGTGCTTTTTACGCTGGACCTGGTTCCGTTATTTATTATTCTGTTGTAATAACCTGCCTGTGCGGTCTATCGCATGCATGGTGATTTCTTTTGTTATTCCATTCTTTATTATACTCAGTTGGTTGAAACTTTGACTTCTATACTCTATGAAATTAGTGGAATATCTTTGATATTTGCGCTTCATCTAGTATCTTTTCATGGAAATATTCTTCCGAGCATTCTTGAATATTACTCTTACAAAAGCAAAGATCATGTTGATAATTTTGACATTATTATTTCTGGATAAATTAATTCTTGAACTTGTTTTATTGAATTCTTATATCATTGTCATCATCCTCATGTTTATATTATGTTGAAAGTCATCTCATGGCTTCAGAGCATAGATGGACTTGGTATGATTATGACCAGGATTATTCGGTGTAATCATGACCGTAATGTTACAAATGATGTGGTAAAAGTTATCATTGGCCCGTGAGTGCATTGATGGACAAATTGTTGGCATGATCATGACCATTAATGAATACACCAATGTCCTTGGGTCAGTAGTGCATGGATAATTTGTGGTCGTGATACTAAAGAATATCCTTGGCAGTAGTGTGTAAGATTCGATGATGTGGATTATTTATTAAGTTTGAGTCCCAAACGATAAAAGTCATGAAAACCTTTTAAATCATAAAAGATAGTAGATTTTATTCTCTACTTGACTCTTTTAATGGATTGCTTGTTCTGCTGCAGTTAAACTCGATGTTGTTATATTTATCAGTTTAACATTGTTGAAGGCTAACGATAATTTATTCTGCATTATCTTAGTCATAATATTTCTTACTGGGCTAGTTGAGCTCACCCTTTCTTTCACTGTTCTCTTCAGGAAATGAGAACATAGCAGGGACTAGTCGGGGAACGAAGTGACGGTCCAGAGGATAGCATTAGTAGTCCTCACTATTCTGTGAAATAGTGTGTTAATAATTGTAATGAGGACTCCTTGTGAGTTTGTATAATCTCTAGTAGACAATAATTGTATTCAAACTCACGATTATGTTTTTCGTCGATATTATACCGCATAGTTGTATTAGTAAGTTGTATTTGAATTTTGTACCATGTATCGACGACCCAAGACGGGTGATGTATACCTAATTTTGGGGCGTCACATACTATAACACATATCACTGCTTATTGTAGTCAGCACATAACCTAATCATATTGTCACACATGTTTAACAGTCATTGAATCACAAACAAACATTAATACAGTCAAAATATCTAAGTCCAGATCAATTTACAAAACATCATGCTTGCAAAATTACCTTTATTTATTAGTAATTATCGAGTCTAAGACTCTATCCTGTAATTTCACATCTGTAAGTATTAGTCATATTATTTTTAAAAGACTTATAATAATTTTTAAACATTTATTAGAATTTATCATGAATTTTCAAACACCGAAATCATTATTAAATGATTTAAATATTGAATAATTCTATTATCATTAATATTAAATTATTAATGAAACCATTGCCAAAATATTAAAGTTATTTATAATAACTTAAAATATTTTTAAAGTATTAATATTACCTTTAAATGATTTTTAAAACATTTAAAATTATTTTTAAATAATTACCATTAATATTAAAGTATTAATGTATTATTTATCAAAATATTAAAAGTCTTTAATTATAACTTCAAATATTTTTAATTGATTTATATCCTTTTAAAATGATTTTTAAATTAATAAAACCATTTTAAACTATTTATTTAATATAATTATTAAATAAATTTAATATCATTAATAATAAATTATTAATCATTAATATTAAATTATTAATGAAATTATCCTTTAAATATTAAAAGTTATATTTTATAACTTAAAATATCTTTAAACCATTTATTTTCCTTTTAAATGATTTTTATAATATTAAAATCATTTTAAAACTAATTTATTTAATATAATTATTAAATAATTCTAGTATCATTAATAGTAAATTAATGAGATTTACCTTTTAAATATTGAAAGTTATATTTTATAACTTAAAATACTTTTTAAATACCTTATTATAATTTAAAATTATTTTAATATAATAAAATCATTTTTAATTTATTAATTTAATTCATTTATTAAATAACTTAATTATCATTAATATTAAATTTATTAATGAATTTCATCAAAAAATATTAAAAGTAATTAAAAATAAATTAAAATATTTTCTTATATCATAATATAATTTTAAATGATTTTTATGTATTAAAATCATTTTTAAATAATTTATTTAATATTATAATTAAATAAATTAAATAAATTTAATATTCCAAAAAATAAATATTTATGAAATATATTCAAAATAATTAAAAACTAATTTTCTGACTTTAAAATAATTTTAAATAATTTATTATGTATTTTTAATAATTTAAAACTATTTTTTTCTATTTATTTAATTAAAATAATTAATTTCTGAAAATATTTGTCGCTAAAGGGCTCTATAGCGACGAAACTGTCGCTATAGGTGTTCTTGAGTTGTTCTTCATGAAACCCAGAACATCATTGTCAGCGAACGAGTGAGCTACTTTGACCATCATTTGTATGCATGATCTAATGTTTTCTGGGTATCTACTGTTATTACACATGTAGTACACATGTAATACTACATACACAAACAGGTTTCATGGTCATAGAACAACAGATCAGATAATTATAGGCCTCCAAAAAGCCTGACAAAGTTGTTCTTCATTTCTTGGTTTTCCAGAAAATGAAGAACAGTTGATGGTACTATATTTAGATCATTCTAACTTATATTCTGGTTCTAGTTTGTGAGATATAATGGTTCCAACATGTAGCCAAAATGTCAGGGTATATTTCTATAATACTATATTACTCTAAAAACATAAAATGAACAAGATCTGGCATGGTCAAACCATGTCAAAAACTTTGTTCATCAACCACCTGGGTTTTTCAGAAAATCGCCAGAACAGGTGGTCAACCATACTTTGACCCTTAACAAATTTGATTCTATACAAGATATGGATGATATAAAGGCATGATTGTGTAGTAATTATACCAATCTAGAAGATAAAAACCATAACGTGCAAAATCACTTAAACACAGAAAGATTAAAGCTTTTAAAATCGGTTGTCAGACCTTTCTTGGTAAACTGGGTTACCCAGAATTTCATTTCCATGAACGGTCAACCCTGTTTGACCACTTATAACTTTCAATCTATAACAAATCTGACCTTGCTTCGAGTTCCAGATGAAAGACCTCATAGCATACTACAAGATCAAACACTTAAACAACAAAAACACATAACATACAAAGATCTATGAGGACTGACATTTGACTGTCAGACATAAAAACAAAAATTTCTAGATTTTTGAAATCTTCAAATCTGAGCCTATAGATGTTATGGATCTAACATCTATCAACCCAGATCACTTATAGGCACTACATAGAACATATTACAACACATAATCACAACTTTTAACAGAAGATCAAAGGTTGAATTTTTTATTAGGGTTCTATACCTTTATGCATCAATTCTGTATTCTGACCTCCTGATCTATTAATGGAAATCGTGGGGCTTGTTTATGGGACTGAAATACTTGTCAATTTCGTGGGTTAGAGAGAGAGAGGGTCTAGGATGATTGTTGTGCAAAATCAAGTTAACAAATGATTTTTCTCTCTCTTCAATCTATATATAGTATGATATATTACACATGACTGATATATGAACTGATTTGCTGGAATTATTGAAGTCACAAATGTCAACTAAGTTGGTCACCAATTCCATTTTGTCTAGATATTCAAGTAGTGCTCAAATAATACAAGAGGGGTAAACATGTCATTATCATTATGATTTTAATGGCAATCTAGTAACATGGAAAACCCTTAGGTTTTAACCCTAAGGTTTAGCACAAAAATTGTAGGATTTCATTTAGGGTAAAAAAATAAAATAAAAATAAAAATAAAATTAGTTTCTTGAAAAAATGAAATTTAGAACTTCATAATCACAATAATTTTCTAATTACATAAAACATGAATATTAGGTTTAGGTTTTACTAAATACAATTGAGATTGCTAATTTAGCAATTATGGCTCCAATTTGATAATTATGGTTCCTAATTTAGAAATTATGGTTAAAAATAATTAAGATTTTCCCTAATTAGGGTTATATTTAATAATACCCGACATTAACCACTTTAACGCGTTTACATAACTTCTTGACCTCTCATGTAAGTTCCAATTAGGGTTTATAATTAACCCTTAGGGTTTTTTGTTTAGTAATTAGGGTTATAATTTAAATATTAGTGTTTCTAAAATTAGGATTTCAAATAGTAATTAGGGTTTCACTAATTAACATTAAATTCTATAGTATGTAACATAATTCATTTAACAAAATTATATAACAGTCTCGAACTCATAATTGAGTTTCAAATTAGAGTTTCCATCTAGCAATTAGCTAATTATTATTTAAGGTTTCTATTTTAGAAAATATGGTTTTAAATTACTAATTAGGGTTTTTCCACATAATAATTAGGGTTTTCCTAATTAAAATTAAATTCTAATAATACATATTATATACCACGTAACATAATTACTAGACAGATTTTAAAGTCTCATTTGACTTCAACACTAGGATTTGTCAGTAAAATTAGGGTTTTGCAGGTTATAATAAAACTGCTCTCCGGATTAATCTTACACACATAGCATACATATTTATAACACTAACAAATAATAATATAATTATATTATTCTCATTCCTTGATAAAAATCCAAAATTAGGGTTTGGATTCCATATCCGATTTATTCAAGCATATATACCTTTATTAATTAAGTTAAAATAATTAACTTAATTAATATAAATAAAATTCATATAATAAAATAAAATAATTATTATGATAATTCTAATAACGCATTTCATATATTATTTAAATAATATATTTTTTTCATGGAAAATAATTAATAAAAAACATTTCTACTATAAAATTAATTATTATAAGAATATATTTTATAATAATCAATAATTCTAAAAATAAAATTATTTGTAAATATTCATGTAATAAATATATCTTTATTTACCACATAAATACATATACACATTATCTTGTACAAATCCTCATCTTTAAATTAAAAAAAATTATATGCAAAATTTTTGATTTAATTATATAGAAAATATCAGGTTATTACACTAGGTGTTCTAATGACTTTTATGTGTAGTTCACATACCATTCCACCACATAACAACAACAACTTGACCAAATAAATTACCATAACCAAGATCCATGGCCTGCAAAAACGCTGTCAGAAAAATCTGGGTTTCTGGGTTACCCATAAACCAGATTTCGTGAACGGTCAATAGGGCTTGACCAACAATAACTCTCATTCCGTACATGCACTGACCCCGATTCGAGTTTCAAATAACAACCCACTTAACATACTACAAATATTAACATTTACAACACTAAAAACATTTACAGAAGCAGATCTAGGAGACCTAACATTTGACTGTCAGACACCACTTTTCCAGATTTCCAATTTGATAAATCTTTAATTTCAAGCATCTAAATGATATGGATCTAAGTTTTGGCAATCCAGATCATCAATTGACATCCTCTAACACATATCTAAACAATAAACAACAACATTAACACAAATTTTAAGGATTTCTAGAATTAGGGTTTATACCTCCTTTATGCTTAAATCTTGAATCTGATTCTTTATTGTTGATCATGGAATGTTAAAGGATGATATAGCTTAACATTTGACTCTCTTTCACTCCAACTGTCGAAATTTTAGAGAGAGAAAAGTCACGGACAAGTTAGCAAATAAAGTAAGTGGGTTTTCTCTTTCTAAATCTATATATATCATGTTGCTATGTAATGGCTGATGAAAAGGGCTAATGTGGCTGAGATTTTTAAGTCAAACAGTTGCTAGGGTTGTTCACCAACTCTCCTTTGGCTAGATTTGCAAGAAATCCTCAATTATGTAATAAAGGTATAATGGACATTTTGATTTTGAATTTAATGACAATTTGTGTGAGACCCCAAATTTTATGAATAAAGATTTTAATTTTCTCGAAATAATTTTTTTTTATATTATGGTGTGGATTTGAGATAATGTTATAGTTGTGGGTAATATTTATAAATTTTGCAAAGTAAGCAAGTTGTTATAAAATATTCGATTGGTCGGGGAATATTCTTTTTGTCGGGAAATATTCGTATTTACTGGCGAATCATCAAGTGGACCCCACAAATGTAATTATAGCCTTGTTAGAAAATGACATAAATATCTTTTTATGAATATAGCGGCATAAGTTTTACCGTTAACTGTTGAATCACCGGTGTTAAAAAGTAATAGAATACGCTGTGGTTGCATAGTAACACACGGTATTGATTATCGATGCTTACGTTAGAAGTCACTCCGCTTTTGTTCAATTATTGCTACAAAGAATTATTGCATAAGTATCTCACGTTATTTGATTCAATTATTGTCGATATTTTATATATTATTAAATCAATAATTGAGATGACAAAGTTATTAATATTATTATTTGCAATATTGATTTATGTCTAAGTTTCATCAAGGAGAGGTTTGGTCACCTAATCATGGCTACCAATAGGGAGAAATCCTTATTGGAAAGCCCCCTCTTTCTTGGGAACGACCTTGTTGTTAAATATTGCGAATTATAATATTGATGATAAATATTGTTAAAAATATTGAGGTAATTTTTATGAAGTAATTATGTAAATTTTTCTTATTATATGGACCCCCATTTACCCATTTTTCAAATTAATCGGTAGAAAGTTATTCAGTATACATATATGGTGGGGGCCACGAGTGGGTCAGGTGGGGACCACATATTGGTGGAATAATGAAAAATTGTCACGGGGAGGTTGTTTTTTTTCGATAAGCATGTGTTGGTTTATATATATATGTACTATATTTGTTTGTTTTATTCTTATTGGATAAAGGCCTAAAAATTTGCATCTTTATGTTATCAAAACATTTATCCGTGAATTTGCAAAGATCACATGTCATATAAATATAATATATCTATAATATATACTCCCTCCGTCCAATAGTTATTGGCTGATTTTTCATTTTGAGATGTCCCAATATATAGGCTACTTACTTATTTATAAAATTTAGTTGGTTCATTATTTTATTTTTATGCCCTTATAATAAATATTCAACCATTACTCTTTTTTGAAGAAACAATATTCAATGTCATTATTTTTATCACCACATTTAATGTTGTTGTATTCTCTTTGGTTAAAGTTCTATGGTTGTGGACTTTAACACATCAATCAATGAAGTTGAGAGTTCCAGTGTGATAAGTAAGGAGTAATTAATTTATTCATCAATACCATATTAAGGGGTATATGTGGAAAATTTATGTTAAAATTATCACTTAAACTAATTTTCTTAAACTATGTGCCAAAAGAAATCAGCCTATAACTATAGGACGGAGGGAGTATTATATTTTATTTAAAAGTTTTCATTTTATTAGAATATTTTATTTCATAGTGCTGCATAGTAAAATTAAATTTTTCAACGAAATTAGTAGAAGAATTCGCCCGTGACTTTCCCTTCGTTGTGCGCTCAAATAGTATCCTTTCAATTCTCCTATAGATAGGATGCTTAGTTAGAACTGAAAATCACACCAGAATCAGAGAATTATTCTTCTATAATATTGAGTGTATTTCTTTAGAATTTAAGGAAGCTTTGAGCGCAGTAAACAATTCAAGTTTTCTTCAAGAATATACCCGCGATACTAGTCGGAATTGCTTTCTTTTTTAGGTAAGGGGTATTATTTCTTTCGTATTCATAAAGAGAATTATTTTATTTCAATACTCGTAAGGAGTATTATTTATTTTATATTCTGAAGAGATATTATTTTTCGTATTCGTATGAATATTATTTCGTTCAATATTCACAAGAAATATTATTTTTATTTAATATTCGTAAGGAATATTATATTCGTTCAATATTCAAAAGGAATATTATTTTCGTTTAATATTCGTAAGGGATATTATTTTTGTTTAGTATTCGTATAAAATAATATTTTTTCTTCCATACTCTGTAGTATGTAAGTAATATTATTTCATTTCAGATTCTAAATTCTATACTCATTTTGTTAAAGTTTAGCTTCTATACTCCATGAAATTAGTAGAATATCCTTGATATTTGCGCTTCATCTAATATCTTTTTATGGAAATATTATTCTGAGCATTCTTGATAAGTTTTAACTTTTTCATGTCGGGGTACTATTTACGGGGTTACTATTCCTGAAGTTACTATTCATGGGTACTATTCACTCGGTTACTATTTACCCGGGGTACTATTTGTTAGAGTTTATGCCCTAGAGACCAATTATTTGATATAATTGCTTAACGTTTTGATATTATATTTGATTGAATAAATAAATGATTTTATTTACTGCGTAATATAGTTGTTAACATAATAAAATTCCTTAGAATAGTAATACAAATTATATAGTGTCAAGTATGTGACTTGAACATGAGATTATATAATTACAATTAGTATCATTGTTCTTAAATGTCCCTAGTCGAGTATCATTGTTGATGGGACAACAATGATGCATTGAGACTAGTTTGTGGATTGACTGATGACCAAATCTAATTGGTCATAAGTATATGAAATATTAAGTCAATGAATAGGTACATGTTAGAGAACGATGTACTGGATAGACCCACCATGAGAATTATATATGGAGCATTATGCGAAGTGTCATTAGCAATTCTCATAGTGACAATGATGTAATGGTCCTCCGACCTGAAATCGCTCTATTACTACACGAGAATTTATGTACTTTGATATCATCAAATGTCACCTTTAATAGGGTGGACTATAAAGGTGATTATTTGGTTTATCATGAATGGTGTGAGAAATATGAGTGATCTAGATGGAATTTAACCATCCTATATATTATGGGTGTTATCCATAGGCCTCTTGATTGAGTAGGACTATGAAATGCATGGCCATGCTCAAATAGTGATTTGTTTGATATAGTCTACTCATTGATCAAGAAAACTCAGATTAAATTATGAAGAGTATGACACATTCCATGACTCGAGTTTAATCTAGGATATTAAGGTTAAAAGGATTAAATTACATTGAAAAATTGGTCACGAAAAGGTTACATCGAATCATCGATCTTATTATTACTTTGGTAGCAGTGATGCATTACTAGATGTCATCACCTTGCTTATAATTTTATAATATGATTTTAAAATTATTGCCAACGTAATAATAACCTATAGGGTCACACACAAAGAACGTTATTAAAGGGAATTAATTTAAATTGTAAGGATTTAAATATATCAATATGATTGATAGTATTTAAATCACGTAATTTAAATTAAAAGGATGCTTTTCAGATATGTATATATATTAATTAAGTAAGACTTAATTAAGATATAATATATATATATATATATATATTTAAATTCGGATTTTTTTAAATTAGATTAGGGTTTTGATTAATTTCGATTTATTGATATATATATGATATATCAGCGTCTTTGGAAAGTTAATCAAAACAAAAACCCTAGCCGCTCTTAGAGAGAGACTAGAAATTTTTTTTTCGAAAATCCTCATCCTTGGTGGCTAGTACCGCGATTCCTTTTTCTGCAGATCGTAGGACGATTCGTGGAGCGTTCGTGTGGATACTCTAGAGACACAATTCGTTTGAATTGCGTTGGAGTTTCTACCACATCGTTTAATCACTTTCTTAATCGGTATAATTTCTAACAACTTAATTAACTATTTTTCGCATGGATCCTGTTTAGGGTTTCGAATTTGGTTTAAATTGTTCTATTCTCGCTGTGCATTTCTGTGTCGAAACCCTTCACTATTCATGACAAAATTTAATTTCTTTTCGGTCCAAATCATTTTTGATACAATATTATTCTTGAATTTTACTCCACAAAGCAGTATCATGTTGACAATTTGGACATTATTGAATTCTTGATAAATTAAATTATAAATCTTTACAATTTATCCTTGAACTTGTTTTATTGAATTATTATGTCATTGTCATCATCCTCATGATTATATTATTATGAAAGTCATCTTTGGTCGTAGTGCATAGATGGACTTGGTATGATTATGACCAGGGATTATTCGGTATAATCATGACCGTAATGTTATAAATGATGTGGTAAAAGTCCTCATTGGCCCGTAGTGCATTGATGGAAAGTTTTTAGTATGATTATGGCCATGGATTCTCTTCGGCCAAGGGTGCAAAGATGAATTGTTTTATGGCATGATCATGACCGTTGATTAAAACACGATTATCCTTGGCCCGCAGTGCATGGATAATTCGTCATTCGATGATGTGGATTATTTATTAAGCTGAGTCTCAGCGATAAAATTGATGATAAAATTTTTAAATCATAGAAGATAGTAGATTTTATGATCTACTTGACTCTTCTAATGGATTGTTTATTCCGCTGCAGTTGTTGATCTAAAACTTGTTATCTATTATATTATATCAGTTGTTATACTGTTAAAGGCTACGTATAATTTATTCTGCATTATCTTAGTCATAATATTTCTTACTGGGCTAGTTGAGTTCACCCTTTCTTTCACTGTTCTCTTCAGGAAATGAGAATATAGCTGGGACTAGTCCAGATGGTTGCATTTGTAGTTCTCACTATTCTGTGAAATAGTGTGATAATAATTATAATAATATTAAATTTGTGTTTGTATATTATCTAGAAGACAATATTCGTGTTGAAACTCCCAGCTTATATCTTGTCGTACTTTACACGACAGTTGCATAATTAAGTTGTATTTGAATTTCGTACCATGTAGTTGCATTTGTAGTTCCCAATATTCGTGGTCGTGATACTAAAGAATATCCTTGGCCCGTAGTGCAGGGATGATTCGATGATGTGGATTATTTATTAAGCTGAGTCTCAGCGATAAAATTGATGATAAACCTTTTAAATCATAGAAGATAGTAGATTTTATGATCTACTTGACTCTTCTAATGGATTGTTTATTCCGCTGCAGTTGTTGATCTAAAACTTGTTATCTATTATATTATATCAGTTGTTATACTGTTAAAGGCTAAGGATAATTTATTCTTCATTATCTTAGTCATAATATTTCTTACTGGGCTAGTTGAGTTCACCCTTTCTTTCACTGTTTTTCAAGAAATGAGAATATAGCTGGGACTAGTCGGGGAATGGATTGACGCTCCAAATGGTTGCATTAGTAGTTCTCACTATTCTGTGAAATAGTGTGATAATAATTGTAATAATATTGAATTTAAGTTTGTATATTGTCTAGAAGACAATATTCGTGTTGAAACTCCCATCTTATATTTTGTCTTACTTTACACGACAATTGTATAATTAAGTTGTATTTGAATTTTGTACCATGTATTTGGCGACACACTTGATTCCGATGCCATGAGTATTATTTTTCCCATGAGATAGCCATGTCCTACTTCTTCCAGCCGGCGAAGTGTACAGATGCATCTTCTTGGTTGTTTTTCTTATTAGGGATCGAGGATCCATTTGATATTCTGCTATGTTCAAGGATCAGCTCTCCCTACATCTTTATCACTCATGTATCTAGCATTGATTATCTTCCTCTGGCTGGTTTGAGGGGTGTGACCACTTATCATCCAGTGGTTGTGATGGCACAGTTTGACAAGTTTCAGGATGTTCGTCCCTTTAACGGGGCATTGGGTCAACGTTTGTCATCTCGACTTTTATCAGCAGAGGATTTGTCCAGGGTTTATGCCTGTTGGGCCCAGCGTGAGAGGACTGATTTTACTACTAGCCATCCAGGTCATTCTACAGAGTATTATGCATGGCTGGAGGCAGAGATTTCATCGGCTAGGGTTGTATCCACAAAGCCGGGTGTTGATTCTGACAGTGGGGATGTAATACCCGCGAATTTTAATAAATTATAATATTGAGAATAAAGATTGTTTGCATATTTATTTGAATATAAATATATATATAGTATTGGCATGAGTTTTGGTAATTAATGTAATTGATTAAGTATGTGATAATTAAGCAATGTAGCAAAAGTGACGAGAAGCTTAGCTTAAGCTTGTGGAAATTGCCTAATGTGGCAAAGTGGTGAGATGAGAAAGTACTAAATTATTACTGATGAAATGAATTAAATTAATTAGTACTATTAATAAATAAATAATGTCAATGACTAATTGTTATTCATTAATTATCATAAATAAAAGCATTTAAGGAGAAATCATATAAAATTATATGATAAAAGTAAGCTTAACTTATGTGATTTATTATATTGGGTGAAAAAGAGTCTTGTGACCCCATGTGGTGTGTAGGAATACTTAAATGTGTATTCTAGACCTATGGGAGAAAATAACTTGGATTAAATAAATAATTAATAGTAAGTGATTATTTTAATATCTATGTAAAATTGGAATAGGATGTCATATTGGTACCCAATTAAATTATATCATAGTCTAGGGTAGATATTATTTGAAATAAACCAATGTACATGGATTATATAATTCGATGTGTAATTTAGGAGTGGGAGTTTATGTATGCTTAATTGTGGACATATATCACATAAACCTAAGTATGCTAAGTAATGGCTTGCAAATGCTGTGATTTGGTAGTGTCCCAAATTGAGTGTCACTCTACTTTCTTCTTCACGTAATAAGCCATTGGCCTAGTCCCTCATTACCAACCACATAGCTAGCAAATCATGGAGAGGGGAATGGAGTACATAGTACTTTTCCACCAAATATTTCTTAACCATCAGCTCCTTCTCCATTCTAATGGTTTAATTCATTGAGTAAAGCCTAAATTGGTCACAAGCTTTCCTATAAATGGAGCCCTTCTCATTCACAACTATTTTTCTAATTCTCTGCGAAAATTCCTAGTGTGTGTGAGTGTGGTTGGGCTAAGCTAATATAATCTGTAAAGTGAAGATAGATTAGCAATTCACCTCCACAAAAGGTATGTTCTTACATTCAAGTTTTGCAAAGTTAGTAGAAGAGTACGAAAATACTTGTTTTGAGTTAAAAAGTTTGTAGTTGAAATATTCTAGAATGTAGCAATTGATGCTAGAAATTGCTATTATGGTCAAAAACAAAATCAACTAAAGTTAAACGAAGTAAATTGGTCAAGTAACGAATTCGTAGGGAAGAGAATCGCTAAATGGGTTAAACTTTGGAAAAATAGCAAAAATCTTGAATTGATCATTGAATTTAATTATTTGTATGTTTGGGATTGTTAGAAGCATGCTAGGAATGTTTGGTAACAAGTTTATATCAATTATACATCATCACATTACTGATTGGTTGGTTGTTGGGTTGGAAGATTGTATAATAGTTCGAACATGGGATACATGTGTTCATAAGGTAATAATATGCCTACCTACAGGGTCATGTCAGATATAAGGCCCGCCTTTACGAGGGGTCCTCAGAGTGTAAATGCCTCACCTAACTGGGGGGGATGTCAAAAGGATGACTTAAATTCTTTTGTTTGGTTTGATGCAAGAAATCTTAACTTAACTTGATTCCAAGAACATGCATAATCCTTAAACATGTATCAATGCGTATTGCAAGATGTTCTAGTAGGATTAGAATTGAATTATACCATTTTGAAAGAAAAGTTAAAAGACAAAGACCATGTTTATAAAACCTTACACCTTTTTGAATCTAACATTGTGAGCATATGTTTATAGCTTAGTTGGCCTTGTAAATACACATGAAGTGTGGACTCAACGTACTTTGCATATATAGATTGTTAGTAATGACATCTTAATAATTGAAAACCAATTGAGTTGAAAAAAAACTCTATGACTTGTATTGTGAACTTTTGAACAAATATGATAGAATGCTTTATGCCTCTAGAGATAACCGATATGTTCACACATCTAGTTAGACACCTTATAAAATATGCAAGCATGAACTAAAAGAGTTTTTAAATAATATGCAAGTATGAACTCGAAGGGGTTGTTTGGAAATGTTATGTGGTTAACAAATATTATGGTTATTGGTTGATATAACGAGCTCTTTTTAACTTTGTAAAATGGAAATTTATGAGTAAATATAACCAAGGACCAAACTTAGCCCAAAGATTCTTCAACATGTATAAGTAACTTAGGTATTGTTTCACACATGATGTGAGTATAAGAGAACAAAAAAATGTTTTAAAGATTTTAAAGGTAAAATCAATATGAGTTACGCATCTATGAGTTTGAATGTCTGTAGCCTACATGAAAGTAGATATATGTGATGAAAGTATGCAAATATGTATATCAAGTGTGTGTGACTAATGAATACTTATACATACATAAATAGGATAACATAGTTCATTGAGGTGATTTTACGCTATAAGTGGTAATCAACGCTAAAGGCAAGTCTCCTAACTCTCACAACTTTGGATTTTGTGCGAGTTCTCTAACTTCATTTGATTCACATATTGAATACAAGTTTTCTAAATTCTTTACATTCTATATTGTATAATCCGAATTATTACCATACTTATATTAAGAAAATGTCTATTACTATTCAGAAATCAATTGTATACTTTGACAATATTGCAAGCATTGGACTTATTCTTCTTAAATGAATTATAAAAGTTGTTTAAGCCTTTGATTCAGTTAGACTATTATCATACGTTAGAAAGCTATCCAAACCAATTGATGGAGGTGATGGATAGGATTCACTTCGAGGAGAAGTGGGAGGATTCCAATGACAGGGTAGATGATCTAGAGGATGAGGTGTGGTGCAAGAGGAGGAAGATGAACAAGATGGGCTATGCTCTACGCACGACTATGGAGAGGTTGATCGATGGGGTAAATCACTACCCAAATGAAAGAAGGGATGTACTTCGACATACCTTAAGTTCGGGATATGGTGGCACACATTACACAGAAAGAGTATCAGAGCACCGTAGAGCGTGGGATGTTAGATTGAGTCTAGAGGGAAAAGCTCATTAGTGTGGTAGTTTTATTTATGTGTTGTTAATATGTTGTTGTAATCTCAGTCTTTGTGTAAGATGTGAGAAGATGGTAACCCTAACTTTTGAAAAATGTTAGAGGGGTAGTAAGCTAGTGTCGTCCCAGTCTTTTGTGATAGTAGGGGATATGTGTTATCATTTATAGAAGTATGCTAGAGATAACCATGTAATTGTAACGATTTGGCATATGAATATAAATGATCTTAATTCCAAAATGTGTTATATATATATATATATATATTTATCTATTTGAGAAATGCCTAACTAATATAATTAGATAATAAAATGAAAATTTTATGTTGCAGAAGCATGCCGCCCCGACGTAGAATAACTGCACCAAAAGAATCGGTTAATGATGAGAGAGGACTAGTTGATCCGATAAAGAGGCTTGTAGATTTCTTAGGAGAAGCTCTTAGGGGAAGAAATGAACCAGTTTTACCCATCCCCCAAGTAGCTCCGGTCATAAACTTCAAGGACTTTAAGAGTGTAGGACCTCCGAAATTTGTGGGTACTACCGATCCTATCGTAGCGCAAATGTGGATCAAGGAAATGGAGAAAGCCTTCGCCATTGCTCATGTGGGCGAAGACCAGAAAACCGTGTTCACTACATATATGATGAGGGGTGAAGAAAACTATTGGTGGGAAGAAAATTAACAGAGGGCGGGAGAAGGGACTATAACCTGGGAAAGGTTAAAGGCTTTATTCTTCGAGAATTTCTTCCCGAAGAGCATGAAGAATAGGATGGAGGTAAAGTTTCTAGAACTAAAACAAGGGGAGATGACAGTGGCGCAATACGCGGCCAAGTTCAATGAACTCGTACGATTTGTAACACATCAAATAGACACCGAAGAAAGGAAAGCTCGACGCTTCGATCTCGGACTAAAGCTGTAATGACCGTGAATTTTTAAACTCCTTTATTTAATTAAATATGTGATTTAATTTTTAATGAGTTAGTTTTGTGCGTCTATTTAAACCTTATGTGGTTATGTGAATTTATAATTGATTAAAGGAAGTCACTAATAGTTATTTAAATTTGTGGACTAACCCTAAGAGTTTGGTATCAAAGAATTGATAGGATTATTAATAATTAAATATTTATTTTATTTGGATATGGTGGCAAGAGTTGAACATATTGATTCAATTCAATTATGAGTATATCAACACTATCGAAGTAAACTATATCATATGAGACTTGTATGATTTAGAAATGGCTTGAAGCTAAACCATCTTGCAGACTATTGTGGGGAATGGAATCGCTACCGTCCCAAAGATAATCTGAGAAAGTTAGTTTCTAATGTAGCAAATGAAATGGAACACTTTGTTGTAAGGTGTGACATGCATAAAATCATATGATAAGAATATTTTCTAATGGTATGAAGTATCATGTAATTCAATAAAATCATATGTGGTTTTTAAACAGATATAATTAAATATCAGTTAATTCCAGAAATTGGGATAGAAATTATTTGTGTACACCAGAATAGATAATATTAAATAATATGATAAGATGGTTATGTGCGTAGAAAAATATAATTATGGAGCTACCCGGACAATAATACCTAACTGTGTTATTTTAATTGTGTGTATTTAATGTACATGGATTATATGATATGAGTACCTAAATAATCCCTAGATTTCCTAATATGGCAATAACTATACATTAAGAATTAATTTTGGGAATTTAAAGGGGGCTAAACCAAGTCTTAGAATAACAAAAGATGAGTTTTACTTCTTGTCCCAAATTTAGTGGCACAAAGGTATAATGAATAGTAACCTATCACCTAACTTACGTATTGTTCAAATGGCTAAAACTTAGGCAATGATTTCAAGGCCAATGGCCTAATGGGGAGTTGTTGAACCACTCCTTAGCAACCAATGTGTTATTCCTTTGCACCATGAGCTCCAACATTAGGGTAATGACAATATTTAGTCCAAGTTCGCTCTATAAATACAAGCTCCAAATTCAGTTTTGTTGTTTGTTAAAGTCTGAGATTGAGAGTCCTAAGTTTCTGAGAAATTTTGAAAGCATACTCAGTGTGTGAGGGGTCTAATTCAAGCCAAGGAGGTATAAATCTTAACTTTCGTTCTTAGTTGGGTTTTTGTTAATTTTTTGAAATTACTTGAAATTCTTTGTTAGTCAAAGTGAATTGGCATGCTGTAATGTGTTTAGGAAGTAGTCTTGCATATATGAACTCTTAAATGATGGATTGGAACAAGTTTGAATCAAGTGAAACCAAGGTGGTTAAGGCTCGCAAAAGCAGTCTGTTTTACAGCTCGGTGCAGGCATGCGCAACATTGCCTCTATTTTGTATTAGGGTGCAGTAGCAATTGCTACCGCACTTCTCATCCATTGCATGTTTTTTTTGTAATATATGTTGCTAACTTGGTATCATGACCTAGATACATACCTATAAAGGAGTATAGTATTTTATATAAGGCTTTCTTGTGTAGTATGAAGTGATCAACACATTTTAGTAAGAAATTTGTAATAAAAACTTAAGTTTAGAAAACCAACTTTGAAGTAATATAAGTTTTACAAATTTTGAACTTAGTGTCTCATATGCATGACTGATTTCGAGACTAAATGAGCATGATATATGTTGTATAGTATCTTTATCATTGTTAAACTTGATAAGCTTTGTGCTAGAACTTAGTTTGAAAAGAAAAGCTTAGTTAAGGCTAATGAACGTAAATGTTAACGAGACATGGATTCTGATCTTGAAAGGAGGTTAACATGACTTAACTCCTTATGATAAGGGCTTGGAAGTTGCCTTATGTGTGCTATCTTGCATCATTCATGATAAAGGGGTTTCAAAGGCAACCTTGAACATGTTTTCAAAATTTAGATGCATCACATGTATGTATAGACTCTAAAGAAGTAAGATGTCATGTTATGACTATAATACTCCTAGACATGATACATATGTACTGAGCATGATGGTTACATGATTTTTACGTTTTAATTACATAAATTATAAGTTAAACTTGTGGTAATAAATTCAAGTATGATCATGTGTTATGTGCGAACCTCTAGCATGTATGTATGTTAAAATATGTGTGTTATTGGTATGATTAGAGTTGGACTGAAAGCAAGATACAAAGCTCAATCCTGGTTTGGCCAAGGGACAACGCAGCTGCGTCGTCCCTAAGCCTAGACCAGGCGCATCTGCGCCATCCTGCAGTCACAAATAGATTCTATTTTTGATTCTGAATTTCAAGGCATGCTTATATGATTTCTTTATCTTGTATTATGTGACCAATGTGCTTTGTAACGTGTTAAGAAGCATGTTATGTGAAGACTTGATTGTTGTAAGTGTAAACACATATTAGTTTACACATACTAATTGAAATGATCGACTTGATAACGTTAGGTCGTTTTAACGCAAGTAATTAAAGCTAGAATTAATTGTAGCTGAGCAAACATGCAAGTTCCCTAACTTTACTCAAATTATTATTGAGTAAGTTTCCTTGGACTTCACTCTTTGGTTGTGCAAGTTCCTTAATTCTTACTCTTTTACTTGAGCAAGTATCCGAACACTATTGTTATTGTGTTGCAAGTTTCCTAACTTACACAACTATGAGTTTTATGAAAGATTCCTATCCTTCTCATATTTTATTGAGTAGGTTATTGTTGAATTGCAAGTTATCCATTTAAGCTTGAACTTTATTTCCAAGCATGATATTAAGTGGTTTAATTACCTTACAATTATTCCACATCGATATTATTGTCATTCGCACTTAGTGCACTTGAGTTCGTACAGTATTGGACTTGTACTTCATCAAAAGTTCTATAATTCTTGAACTGTGTCAGACAGAGTCTGAACCTTTGTTCGGTCAAAGAAGTATATGAAGTTTTATAAAAGCTATCCAAACCAATTGATGGTAAGGATTCTGAGACTGAAAGAACACCCCTTCTATGATAGGGTAGTACCCCAGGTATCTAATATAAGGTACAAAGAACATATTTAAATGTTATGCATATACATGGTGTACGAGAGGCTGATCCCCTCAAGTACTTATTCTGTAGCCAGTAACCAAAGGGTAAATTAATTATTGATTCCATTTGAGTGTTATAGTTCAAAGTCTACTTGACTAGAAGTTATTCTAAAAGCAATCATTATCTTTGCTTCTAATATTCATATTGTTGAATTCTTTGTCAAATACTTTCCTTTCAGCATGATATATCCTTATTGTTGTATTTAAACTTGTTGAGTAAACTTGTTGCTCATCCTTGCTATACCATGAATTATATTGCAGCTAAGCCCGATACCTCAGGAAAGGACAAGGGTAAAGGAAAGATGTAGGATAGGCGCCATGAGCAGACTTTACTATATGACTAGTTTAAATTACTGTTATGTAATGTGAACCCTAATTATTATTTTAGGGTATGTTTGTAAGATTGTATTAAGGTTATTGAATCTTGGGACTAGTAATACCTTTTGAATGAACGACGTACGTTTATTATATTCCACATTTTAGTTATCGTATGTTGTTTAGAGGTGGACGTTTGTATTTTATCGTGATGACCGAACCGGGGTCAGAGGACCCAGATTCGAGGGCGTCACAAAAGCCTTGGTTGTTCAACAAGGTGTTAGTCCTTCAAATTGACTCGTTCGCCACATTGATAATTGTTGAGGGAGGTAGTGAGGCATTGAGCCAATACAACAAAGAGAAGAAGAACAAGAATATTGGGGGAGAAACTCGTGGAGGGAGTAGTAGTGGTGGAAGCCATCTGGGAAAGAGGAAATGGGATAACCGCAACCACCACAACAACAACAATACCAACAATCGAAACATCAATCAGTAAGAGGGTTATCAAGGAGGGTTTAAGAAAAGAAGTGAAGCTTGCTCGAAATGTGGGAGGAACCATCAAGGGGAGTGTTGGAAGGGATGCAACGTCTGCTACAACTTCGGCCAGAAAGGGCACATTTCACATAATTTCCCAAAACCGAAAATGATCAAGGGATGTTTCGCGTGTGGCTCAACTGAGCATCAAATCAAGGATTGCCCAAAGAAGGGGAGCAGCGGAAGAAGCGGCCAACAGGGAGGGGGAAACAAGTTGATGATCGACAGACCAACGCAATCCAACCAATCGACTGCTCGAACCTTTAATATGACTGTCCAAGACCCAGTGACTGCAAAGGACGTGGTGTCAGGTATTCTCCCAATCAATAATATAAATGTCTATGTATTGTTTGATTTGAGGGCTACCTATTCCTTTGTGTCAAAAGAATTTGCTAGACAACTAAACATATCCCATGGACACTTAGAAAATTCGTTGAACATAGAGATTACGAATAAAGAATTAATTCCCGTAGAGACTATTTATCGAAACTGTTGTGCAAACATTAGAGGTCACAAACTAAAGGTAGACTTAATTCCGATTAAAATGGGAGAGTTTCATGTGATATTAGGAATGGATTGGTTATCTAGCCACGCTGTGATAATCAATTATCAAGAGAAGAGTGTGAACGTTCAGACTTCAAATCAGTCTAAGGTAGTGTTTTATGGTAGCTCATCGCTCAAGCAATTCTGTTGCATTAAGATGATGCAGGCCAAGAGATTGTTAAAGAAAGGATGTATAGGTTATTTGGCCTATATAGTAGATACTCAGAAAAAGGGAGTAGAAATGAAGAAAATATCAATAGTCAAAGATTTTCAAGATGTGTTTCCAGACGAGCTACCTGGTCTTCCGCCAGACAAAGAAATTGAATTCGTTATAGAATTAGCATCAGGAACGACACCGATTTCAAAAGCCCCATATCATATGGTGCCAATGGAAGTGAAGGAATTGATGAAACAATTGACAGAGTTGCTAGATAAGGGTTACATTCAGCCATGTGTGTCTCCTTGGGGAGCACCTGTGTTAATTGTAAAGAAAAAAGATGGATCGATGAGGCTCTATATCGACTATCGGGAGTTGACCCAAGTGACAATTAAGAATAGATATCCATTGCCAAAGATAGACAACCTTTTTGATCAACTGAAGGGAGCAAAGTGTTTTTCCAAGATAGACTTACGAACGAGTTATCATCAGTTGAAAGTGCGAGAGGAGGACGTACCAAAGACAGTGTTTCGAACACGTTACGGACATTACAAATTTCTAGTGATGTCATTTGGGTTAACTAATGCTCCGACAACATTTATGGACTTGATGAACCGAGGTTTTAAGCCATACTTAGATAAGTTCGTAGCAGTGTTTATTAACGACATTTTAATTTATTCAAAAACTAGAGAAAAGCACGCCGAACACCTGCAGATGGTATTGGAAGCCTTGAAAAGGGAAAAGATGTATGCTAAATTTTCAAAATATGAATTTTGGATGGAGAAGGTTCAGTTTTTAGGATACATGATAGATCAAAATGGAATTTCCGTGGATCCTGCAAAAGTGGAGGTGGTAAGTAACTAGGAACAACCAAGGACGCCAACAGAAGTAAGAAGTTTCTTAGGTTTAGTTGGGTACTATCGAAGATTTATCCAAGATTTTTCTAAGATAGAAACCCCGCTGACCAATCTAACGAGGAAGACGGTGAAGTTCGTGTGGATGGATAAATGCGAGCAGAGTTTTCAAGAATTGAAGAGAAGGTTGAGTGAAGCGCCTGTATTATCATTACTTGATGATACATGATGATTTGTAGTGTATAGTGATGTGTCGCATAGAGGACTTGGTTGTGTGCTAATGCAACATGGCATGGTCATTGCGTATGCGTCACGACAGTTGAAGGATTTTGAAAAGCGATACCCCTGCCCATGACTTGAAGTTAGCAGCGGTAGTATTTTCTTTGAAGATTTTGAGGCATTATTTGTATGGAGAAAAATGTGAGATATACACAGACCACAAGGGTTTGAAATATATCTTCACAAAGAAGGAGTTGAATATGCGACAAAGACGGGTGCTGGAATTAATCAAGGATTACGACTGCGAAATTCTTTATCACCCGAAAAAAAACGAAGTAATAGCCGCGCTTTAGTAAAAAAAAGGAAGGGAGAAGTTATTCAAGTTGACAACTCAAGAGGAATTAATAAGAGAAATGGAAAAGTTGGAAATAGAGGTAGAAGAACAGAAAGAAGCAGAAGGAAAATTATTTGTGAAGGAAGCTCACCCGACGTTATTTGATAGAATAAAGGAAGCACAAGAGAAAGATGAAAAATGTGAGAAGATAAGAAAGATAATAGTAGAAAATGAGGAAGAAAAGTTCAAAGTAGATAAGGATGGTATATTAAGATTTGAGGGTCGAGTATGGGTGCCAGCTGTAACCGAACTAAGAGAGGAAATCTTGCACGAAGAATATAATACTACGTACTCTGTTCATCCAGGAGGCACAAAGATGTACCAGGATCTTCGACAACACTTTTGGTGGCCTAATTTAAAAAGAGAAGTTGCAGAATGTGTTAGTAGATGTCTTATTTGTCAAAGGGTCAAAGTAGACCATCAAAGGCCTAGTGGACTACTTCAACCACTGGAAATACCAGAATGGAAATGGGAGCACATTACAATGGACTTTGTGGTTGGACTTCCGATCACACAGAAGGGTTATGATGCCATTTGGGTTATCGTGGACCGACTGACAAAGACAACTCATTTTCTACACATCAAGATTCGATTTAGTTTGAACCAATTAGCAAATTTATATTTAAAGGAAATCGTGTCACGACATGGAGTGCCGGTGTCGTTTGTCTCCGATCGAGATCTATGTTTCACGTCAAAATTCTGGAAAAGTTTGCAAGATCGAATGGGAACTCAGTTGAGATGAAGTACTGCTTATCACCCTCAAACCTACGGACAAAGTGAACGAACCATAAAAACATTGGAGGACATGCTTAGAGCTTGCATGATGTACTTCAAAGGAAATTGGGATGACCATTTACCATTGGTAGAATTTGCTTACAATAATAGCTATCATGCGAGTATTGGTACGCTGCCATATGAAGCTCTTTACGGGAGAAAGTGTATAACACCATTGTGTTGGGACGAAGTCAGAGAAAGATGACTTTTGGGACCAGAATTAGTTCAATAAACGGCTGACGTGGTAACAATAATAAGGGCCAGATTCGTAGCAGCTCAAGATCGCCAAAAGAATTACACCGATTTGCATCGTCAACCGAGACTTTGAAGTCAGAAGTTTTGTGTTTTTGAAGGTGTCTCCCTGTATGGGAAAGATCAGATTCGAAAAGAAAGGGAAATTGAGTCTGAGGTTCTTAGGACCGTTCGAAATTTTGAAACGAGTGGGCGAAGTGGCATACAAAGTTGCATTACCACCTGAATTGGAATACATCCATAACGTGTTTCACATTTCGGTGTTACGTCCATACAAGCCCGACTATAGACACGTGATCTCCTATGAGCCTATTCAAGTAGATAAAAATTTATCATATGAGGAGACTCCTATTCAAATACTAGATAGAAAAGAGCAAACATTGAGGAATAAAATTATATCTTCTGTAAAAGTGGTTTGGCGAAACCACGATACCAAAGAGGCCACATGGGAATTAGAAGATAAGATGCGAAGGGATTATCCCCATTTATTTGTGTAACCTCATACAATTCCGAGGACGAAATTCTTATAAGGGGGGAGGATGTAATACCCGCGAATTTTAATAAATTATAATATTTAGAATAAAGATTGTTTGCATATTTATTTGAATATAAATATATATATATATATATATATAGATATATATATATATATAGTATTGGCATGAGTTGTGGTAATTAATGTAATTAATTAAGTATGTGATAATTAAGCAATGTAGCAAAAGTGATGAGAAGCTTAGTTTAAGCTTGTGGAAATTGCCTAGTGTGGCAAAGTGGTGAGATGAGAAAGTACTAAATTATTACTGATGAAATGGATTAAATTAATTAGTACTATTAATAAATAAATAATGGCAATGACTAATTGTTATTCATTAATTATCATAAATAATAACATGTAAGGAGAAATCATATATAATAAGGTTTTTCATTCAATATAAGATGAGGTGTGACATTGGAATTATTATATAAAACTATATGATAAAAGTAAGCTTAACTTATGTGATTTATTATGTTGGGTGAAAAAGAGTCTTGTGACCCCATGTGGTGTGTAGGGATACTTAAATGTGTATTCTAAACCTATGGGAGAAAATAACTTGGATTAAATAAATAATTAATAGTAAGTGATTATTTTAATATCTATGTAGAATTGGAATAGGTTGTAATATTGGTACCCAATTAAATTATATCCTAGTCTAGGGTAGATATTATTTGAAATAAACCAATGTACATGGATTATATAATTTTATGTGTAATTTAGGAGTGGGAGTTTATGTATGCTTAATTGTGGACATATATCAAATAAACCTAAGTATGCTAAGTAATGGCTTGCAAATGCTGAGTATTGGTAGTGTCCCAAATTGAGTGTCACTCTATTTTCTTCTTCACGTAATAGGCCATTGGCCTAGTCCCTCATTACCAACCACATAACTAGCAAATCATGGAGAGGGGAGTGAGCTACATAGTACTCTTCCACCAAATCTTTCTTAACCATCAGCTCCTTCTCCATTCCAATGGCTTAATTCATTGAGTAAAGCCTAAATTGGTCACAAGCTTTCCTATAAATGGAGCCTTTCTCATTCACAACCATTTTGCTAATTCAGTGTGAAAATTTCTAGTGTGTGTGAGTGTGGTTGGGCTAAGCTTATACAATATGCAAAGTGAAGCTAGAGTAACAATTCAACTCCACAAAAGGTATTAACCCTCTATATGTTCTTACATTCAAGTTTTGCAAAGTTAGTAGAAGAGTACAAAAATACTTGTTTTGAGTTAAAAAGTTTATAGTTGAAGTATGCTAGAATGTATCAATTGATGCTAGACATTGATATTATGGTCAAAAAAGAAATCAACGAAAGTTAAACGAACTAAATTGGCCAAGTAACGAATTCGTAGGGAAGAGAATCGCTAAATGGGTTAAACTTTGGAAAAATGGCAAAAATATTGAATTGATTATTAAATTTAATTGTTTGTATGTTTGGGATTGTTAGAAGCATGCTAGGAATGTTTGGTAACAAGTTTATATCAATTATACATCATCACATTATTGATTGGTTGGTTGTTGGGTTGGAAGATTGTATAATAGTTCGAACATGGGATACCTGTGTTCATAAGGTAACAATCATACCCGCCCCGGCGGGGTTCATGCTATACATATAAGGCTCACCTTGGGAGGGGGGGAAATCTTCTTCTTCTTTGTAGTGACTTAAATTCTTTTGTTTGGTTTTATGGTTTGATGCAAGAAATCTTAACTTAACTTGATTCCAAGAACATGAATAATCCTTAAACATGTATCAATGCATATTGCAAGATGTTCTAGTAGGATTAGAATTAAATTATACCATTTTGAAAGAAAAGTTAAAAGACAAAGACCATGTTTATAAAACCTTACACCTTTTTGAATCTAACATTGTGAGAATATGTTTATAGCTTAGTTGGCCTTGTAAATACACATGAAGTGTGGACTCAACGTACTTTGCATATATAGATTATTAGTAATGACATCTTAATAATTGAAAACCAATTGAGTTGAAAAAAAACTCTATGACTTGTATTGTGAACTTTTGAAAAAATATGATAGGATGCTTTATGCCTCTAGAGATAACCGATATGTTCACACATCTAGTTAGACACCTTATAAACTATGCAAGCATGAACTAAAAGAGTTTTTAAATAATATGCAATTATGAACTCGAAGGGGTTGTTTGGCAATGTTATGTGGTTAACAAATACTATGGTTATTGGTTGATATAATGAGCTCTTTTTAACTTCTGTAAAATGGAAATTTATGAGTAAATATAACCATGGACCAAACTTAGCCTAAAGATTCTTCAACATGTATGAGTAACTTAGGTAATGTTTCACACATGATGTGAGTATAAGAGAACACAAAAATGTTCTAAAGATTTTAACGGTAGTATTTTAACTACGTGAAGGAATTAAAGTGTTTGAATTTCCAATACGAAAATAAAAGCTTTTCGAGAAATTTTCTGAAAAATACTATTCATCGATTTCTGCTCGGGAATTATTTTTGAACTTCCAAGAAATACATAACGATAGAATATCGAGGGGAGAAGGATTATGTAATAATAATTCAAGTATGGAAAACGTAATTTTTCGCATACAGACTTAATTTGAGAACGTTAGGAAAATCAAGCGTTAAGAAGTTAAGGTAATGATCGTATGATACGTAGGGTATTGTACGAGGAAAATGAATACGAGTATGATACGAAGTATTATACGAGTATGTACGAATAATGGAATACCGTATATTATGAATTATTATACTAGTGAGAATACGAGAATTATACATATAGTATACGTTATAAGGCTTTTAATTAAATAAAATGAACTTATGGGGTCATGTAGGAAATGCAAGTCCAATAGAAGTAATGTTAGAGCCCAAGTGGTTATTAATGTGAAGCCCAAAGCTTAAGTTAAACAAATTAAAACTAAGCCCAAGCCATGATCCAATGGGTAAGCTTAATCCATGGGGCAACCCATGGGTGGTCTTGGTGCCCAAGCATTAAATAATTGTTGTGGTTGTAACGCCCCGAAAAATCGAACCGTTTGTTAATACTTTTATAATGAATAAAATAATATTATTTGTTATTATTATGTGTTAGTAAGATGAATGTTGTTCTATAACCTAGAAACATAGGAACGTCGTAGTATTTTAACTATGTAAAAGAATTAAAGTGTTTGAATTTCCAAGACAAAAATAAATGCTTTCCGAGAAATTTTCCGAAAAACACTATTCATCGATTTCTACTCGGGAATTATATTTGAATTTTCGAGAAATACGTAACTTTATAATATCAAGTTGAGATGGATTATGTAATAATAATTCAAGTATGGAAAACGTAATATTTTGCATGCGGACTTAAAATTAAGAATGTTAAGGATTAAGTCTAATGAAATGGAATGGTGGATCTTGTAGGAAGTACAAGTCCAATAAACATTAAAGGGGCAAGCCCACGATGTAATAATGTAAGCCCAAGTATTTATTAATGTAATCCCAAAGCAAATTATTGCAAGCCCAAATGAATAAGCTAAAATAACTAAACCTAAGCCCAAGGTATTAATCCATTAGACTAGGGTGATCCATGGGGCAACCCATGGGTGATCTTGGTGCCCAAGTGTTGTAAAGACCAAGTATATTATGTATTGACCAAGTATTAAGAGTAGGGGACAAGTTTACTTAGTTGTTAAGAATGGAATAGTAAGGAGGTTAGTAAGGAGGTGGAATAACCTAATGACCCTTTTACCCTAACTTTACAAAACCTATAAATAGAGGACGAGATGGCTCATTAGTTGTTTGTTAGTTTTCATCCAAGTTAAACAACTAAATTGGCAGAGAGAATAAACACTTATAAGTGCAACATCCATTGTTAGATTTTCAAGAAAAAGAAAGCTAGTCATCAAAGGTAAATGATCCTATGCCATTAGTCTTCTATCTCTACCATGATAGCTTGATAAGAGAAGTGATGGTCATGTATGTTAAGAACTCATAAGAATTAGATAATCAATGGACTTAAGCCATATAAGTAATGAATAAGTAATTCAAACATAAATAAGTTATGAACTTATGATGAACAAAGATGAACTTGTCATATGAAGTTAGTATGATTGATAAGAGGTAAGAATGTTGGTTAAAGAACCTAAACCAATTATAAGTCATATGAAATGAAATCATGTAATGTATAATTTGTTAAGTTATAAACTTATGAAGAATAAGCCATAACTTAATATGAAAATAAGTTGTTATAATATGTAGGTTGAGATGTCTAGTTAATGAATTGAATCCATTTGGAATGATGAACAAATCACTAGTAACAAATGTTTTGCCGGAATTCACACGATTGGATGATAATCGTCGAATTCGTAAAATTCTCGGAATGGAAGTCGGATTTTGTGATTGAACTCGGAAATGTTGGTTGGCTATGGAGTCAAGTCTTATTTGGAATTATAGAGTTACAGACTCAAAAATGATCGGATTCCGACTTAGAACGAAGAAACGAGCATTGAACGTTTACGAACGTTTATTATTTTCGTTAAAAATGGACTAATAGGTGAATTTTTAGTTAACGAAGTCAAATAGATAAAATTCTTTCATGAACATGTAGAGTATGTAATTTGTGAATCGTAGGCTCTTGAACAATCCAATTCGGACTTATAACGAAGAAGTTACGAGCCCGGGAGTTTCAAAAAAATAAAATATTATCAAAATTTTCTGGTGCACAGAGCTGGCGCCGCGACGCTAGCCCAAGGCCAAATAAGTGGGACCGCAGTCACGAGAGCATGGCTGGGGAGGATCTTGTGACCCTCTTGAAGTGTGATCTTGCATGGCCGCCATTGTATCTTGAATTTGGCGTCGCGATCTTTAACCGTGGAAAATCTCATCGACGAGTAAGCGCCAGTGTGGCTAAGCTCTCGTAGAAGTCGAAGTAAATACAGCACCAACCTTAGGATTTTGACATTGAAGAATGGTTGTAATGAGAGAATGAACGGTAACTCATTAGTAATGAACTAAAGCTTAATTACATTATTATTAAGACATGTTTAAACCTTAAGTATGATCACTTAGGGTTGAAGTAACTCAATTGTATATGAACGTAAGAACGACATAACAGAGAGTCGGAACCAATAATAACAAATCTAATACGTAATTAGATTGAGAAGAAGGGTAAGATTCTTTAGAAAATATGTATGTTATTCCTGACCTAATGTGCTATGTGATGTTACCATCTACTGTAGAGACTTTAAGGACTTAAAGTGCACGTGTTATATGATGAGTAGGATTTATACCTGCGAATCAAATCCTTTATAGCTTAAGTTGTTACATATTCTTAATTATTGATAGTTTGTTGTTATTTTGTCTAAATACTACGATGCTTGGCTTGACATGAACATTTTTTTGTTTTGTACACAAAGAACGCCTAAAGTAACTCTTAAAGCCATGTACATTCCGAGAAAACTCATTATGAGTCGGCGCTCCTCTATACCTACGTTTGCCGCCCCCGCGCCATGCCCAGCACCGGTTCGGCGCCCCAATGCCATATCTCGCGCCCCAATGCCATAACTTGCGCCCCAACGCCGAGTTTATTAGTGTTTTTCATACGCGCGTCACGGGCCTCTCTTTGGGAGACCTTGGGTCTCATGCCATGAAATTAAAGTCCCTTTAATGAGCCACTTGCGACATGACCTCCTATCTTTTGAAGCCTACATGGCCATGCAGCCACTTGCTAGATTCAATTCTCATGATGCAAAACACGAACTCAGAATCCGTCCGAACGGTAAAGAGGCTTTAAATGACCTAAGGAGAGATTGTCGATATACTTATTACCAGCCGCCTACGATAGGTTCACGGAGAGAGTTATAGCTTAGAACATAGTACATAGTATATTAAATAGTTAGTAGAGAAAGCAGCTATGCTTTAAAGGAGGAAAAGTTATTGCATCCGACCATAAAGCTCAGCTTTTGCACAGTGAAGAGAAGATTTGGGGATAAAACATTTCTAAACATGAGTTTTCTTATTCCAAATCTCCCATTTATTTGTGTATTACTCATTTTGGTGAATGTATTAAATATGTTTGTTAGTACCATAGTTATGAACTAACTCCATTTTTAGGATTACAATGTAACCTTTTGTGTAGCTTGATCAACTTTCTCTCCTATTTTATATAATGAATCATTTTGGAATGGGTTGTTATATTTAGTATTTAATGACTATTGCTTGATAGAGTTTTCGAGTATTGATAATAATGGATATTGACAAATGGATGTTATTATCTATCTTTAAATACAACAACACTTGTTATAACAATGCTAATTGAATGAGTGCATAAACTGCTAATAGGATAGACATATCTTTATTTGCCTTGTGCGACCTTGAGACCTAGTTTAATGACCTTGGCCTAGCTATTTTCACCAATAGACATATTGTGATTTATCTGGCTAGGGATGTGCATTTGACCTTCGACAGAAGCTTATGCATATTCATTGTTCTTGGTTGACCATTCCTTGATTCGTTGATAATTTGGAGAGTTAGGAGATTTGGCAATGCATTAGGGGAATTGTAATCCTATCTTGACTTCCTAGCACAACCACTTCTCTTATTGTTATAGTTTTAACATACAGCTTAACCAACCATCTTAGTTCACTTGTTTAGATATGATAAGTACCGACTTTATCTTAGTATTTGTATTCTCTTAAGACTTTGTCCTCGTGGGTTCGACACTCTACTTTTATATATTACTTGTGGACCGCGTATGCTTACGCGCGATTTGGCAATAGCTATATCGACCAACAAGTTTTTGGCGCCACTGCCGGGGACTTAGTATTAATTGTTATTCAATATTAACACTAAGTCAGTACAATCTTAGTTTAAACTGATTCTTCTGTTTAACTCTCTTTTCAGGTAGTCTTCGCTGTTTATGCCACCTCGTAAGGGTCGAAACATAATACCTCTCGATCCCGAGGTTGATAAGAATTTAAGGACATACAAACGGCTGAGGAGAGAGGAATCTAAGGAAATCACTACTCCTACCATTATGGCTGAGGAACTTCAAAAATGTTTGAGGCATTATGCCATGCCTCTTATTGACGATCTCCAAGCGAGCATTCTCAGGCCTGCCATCCAAGCTAATAACTTTGAGATCAAGCCGGGCACCATTCAAATGTGCACAAATATTCAGTTTGGGGGACTACCGAATGATGATCCCAATGATCACTTAATCAACTTTGTGGAGATATGTGACACATTTAAATGCAACGGAGTGTCTGACGATGCCATCAGACTCCGGTTGTTTCCATTCACTTTAAGGGACAAAGCCAAGAGCTAGCTACATTCATTACCGTCAGGCTCCATCACCACATAGGCTGACTTGGCTCAAAAGTTCGTGGCGAAGTTATTTCCGCCCGCCAAAACCGCCCGCCAAAACCGCCAGACTCAGGCATGAAATTACCTCATTTATCTAGTTTGATTCAGAATCTTTGTACGACTCATGGGAGCGATTCAAGGATCTTTTGAGGAAATGCCCTCACCATGGGTTTCCAGAAATGGCTTCCTATCCAGACCTTTTATAATGGGCTATCCAGATCAACTAGTTCGAGTATTGATGCCGCATTTGGAGGGGCCATCATGGCTAAATATCACACAGCAAGGTATGAACTAGTGGAAACAATGGCGGCCAATAATTATCAGTGGCCGAATGATAGGAAAGCCCCCAAAAAAGCATCCGGGGTATATGAGGTTGATTCGTGCACATCGTTAGCAGCTCAGGTTGCCACACTAACGAAAGGACTAGAAACCATGGGACCTTCAGCAGTGCAAAATGTGAAGAGTGTCGTAGTCCAGTGTGAGTTATGTCAAGGGAGCCACCCTACTAATCGATTGTGCTACCCCCGAGTCGATTCAATTTGTTTCCAAATTCTAGGCGGTAACAAAATGCTAATCTTCCCAATAATTACCACCTGGGTTTGAGAAATCATCCCAACTTCTCTTGGGGCAACAACAACAATAACAACAACCCTAATCAAGCACAACCTTCATCCCCCAGGCCGAATTTTTCTAACCCTCCGGGTTTTCAATCTCATAACTAGTACAATCCACAACTGTAAAACTATTAAAATCAGTTTCACCATCCACCACCACAACAGGAGAGAAAGCCTAGTTTGGAGGATCTCCTATCGCAGTACATTGCCCAAAATGAAACAAGGAGTAATAATCAAGAAGCTTCCATTCGGACTGTTGAAGTACAAATGGGATAATTGGCCACTGTTTTAAATAGTCGTCCACAAGGCACATTGCCTAGTGACACTGATGTCAACCCAAAATGGGAAGGCAAAGAACAATGCAAAGCAGTGACACTTAGAAGCGGGAAAATCGCTAATGACTAAGGTGGAGAGAGTTCTCCAGTGGAAGAAGCTAGTGATAAGGAACCTGAAGTGGTGAAGTATAATGAGAAATCTGGGGGTGAGCCAAGTACTCCAGTTAGCCCTACAACACCAACCCCTCCCATGAGTACATTAAATCCTCCTCTCCCTCAACTGCCTTTCCCCCAGCGTCTGTAGAAACAAAAGCTGGACAAGCAGTTTTACAAATTCCTGGAGGTATTCAAGAGGCTTCATTTAAACATCCCATTTGCGGAGGCATTGAAGGGTATGCCAAGTTATGTCAAGTTTATGAAGGACATATTATCTAAGAAGCGGAAAATGGGGGATTATGAAATAGTGGCTCTGACAGAGGAATGCAGTGTGATTCTACAAAACAAGCTTCCGCCAAAGCTCAAAGATCGTGGAAGTTTCACAATTCCTTGCACTATTGGCGACCAATTCATAGGCAAGGCTTTATGTGATCTAGGGGCTAGCATCAACTTGATGCCACTGTCCATTTATAAGAAGCTGGGGCTAAATGAAGCCAAACCTACAAGTGTCACCTTACAGTTGGCTGATAGATCTCTCATATACCCGAAGGGAATAATAAAGGATGTGCTCGTCAAGGTTGACAAGTTCATCTTCCCAGCTGATTTTATTGTCCTAGATTTTGAGGAGGACATGGAGGTCCCTATTATATTGGGCACACCATTCTTGCTGACGGGGAGGACCCTAATTGATGTACAGAAAGGGGAGTTGACAATGAGGGTTCAGGACCAAGAAGTGACGTTCAATGTCTTCAGATCGATGAAATATCCTAACACTCCTGAGGACTGCTTCCAGATTAATGCAATTGATAATTCAGTGAGGGAAGTGTTCTCAGAAACTTACATCACGGATCCCTTAGAAGCTACATTAACAGGGGCCAGTACTACTTAAGAGCCCACACATGTGGAATTTGCTAAGTGGCTAGATACACCCCAAAGATCCAAATAATTCCAAAGACAGTTTGAGTCTCTAAATGATGATGAGGCATCAACTTCCAAGGCTCAGCCATCGATCATGGAACCCCCTGTTATAGAAATAAAGCCCTTGCCAAATCACTTGAGGTATGCTTACTTAGGGAACTCATCCACTTTACCTGTGATAATTTCTACTTCTCTGACTAAGTGTCAGGAAGAAAAGTTGCTGATTGTGCTCAAGCAATACAAAACGGCCCTAGGGTGGTCAATTGCCGACATCAAAGGGATTAGTCCGACTCTATGCATGCATAAAATTTTACTGGAGGAAGGGTCTAAACCGTCTATTGAACATCAATGGCGATTGAATCCCATCATGAAAGAGGTGGTTCGTAAGGAGATTATAAAATTGCTGGATGCTGGCATCATCTACCCCATATCTGATAGTCCTTGGGTCAGTCCGATCCAATGCATTCCAAAGAAGGGCAGAATAACTGTAGTGCCCAACGAAAAAAACAAGTTGATTCCTACCAGAACGATGACTGGGTGGAGGGTGTGCATGGATTATAGGAAATTGAACAAATCTACCTGTAAGGATCACTTCCCTCTTCCATTTATTGATCAGATACTTAACAGGTTAGCTGGGCATGAATATTATTGTTTACTAGATGGTTGCTCAAGATATAATCAAATTTCAATTGTTCCTGAAGATCAGGAGAAGATGACGTTCATATGCCCATATGGGACCTTTGCCTTCCAAAAATTATCTTTCGGGCTATGTAATGCTCCCGTAACATTTCAGCGATGTATGATGACGATTTTCTCTGATATGGTTGAAAAGACCTTAGAAGTCTTCATGGATGATTTTTCTATATTCAGGAACTCTTTTGATAATTGCCTAAGGAATATGACTGTCGTTCTCCACAGATGTGTTGAGACTAACCTTGTCTTGAATTGGGAGAAGTGCCACTTTATGGTTGAAGATGGCATTATTCTGGGTCACAGGGTTTCTGCTGGCGGCATTGAGGTTGATAAGGCAAAAATTGATGTGATCAATAACCTCCCACCACCGACATCAGTTAGAGGAGTAAGGAGTTTCCTCGGGCATGCAAGGTTTTATAGAAGGTTTATCCAGGATTTCTCACGGATAACCAAACCATTGTGTACACTATTGGAAAAGGACATGCCTTTCCAATTTGATGAAGCCTGCCTAAGTGCCTTTGAGTTATTAAATAAAAGACTTGTCTCGGCTCCTATTGTTGTAGCCCCAGATTGGACCTTTATTTTTGAGTTAATGTGTGATGCCAGCGATTTTGTTATTGGGGCAGTGTTAGGCCAGAGAAGGGAGAAGGTCTTCCATACCATATATTATGCCAGCAAAACGTTAACGGATGCTTAGTTGAATTATACTACCACTAAGAAGGAGTTGTTGACAGTTGTATATGCATTTGATAAGTTCCATTCCTACCTCATCGGGACGAAAGTGATCGTCTAGACTGATCACTCGGCAATTAAATATTTGATTGAGAAGAAAGATGCTAAGCTGAGATTGATTAGGTGGGTTCTGCTTCTCCAAGAGTTCGATCTAGAAATCCGAGACAAAAAGGGGACAAAAAATCAGGTAGCGGATCACTTATCAAGGTTGGAGAACACTGAGCATTCAGGAGAAGCTGAAAAAGCTATTAATGATTTCTTCCCGGACGAACAACTTTTTGCTGTCCAAAGCAAAGCACCGTGGTATGCGGACTTTGCTAACTATGTCACTTGCCAAGTGAGTCCTCCAAACCTAAGCTATCAACAAAGGAAGAAATTCTTAGAAGATGCCAAGTAATATCTGTGGGATGAGCCCTTCTTGTTCAAGCAATGTTCTGATCAAATTCTGCGAAGATGCTTACCAGATGAGGAAATTGAAGGTGTGCGACATCACTGCCATTCTTCCAATTATGGATGTCATTTTAGAGGTCAACGAACGGCAGCTAAAGTGCTTCAGTCTGGATTTTACTGGCTAACCCTATTCAAGGATGCACACACATATGTGTTGCACTGCGATAGATGCCAAAGGGTGGGCACCATATCGAGACCGCATGAATTACCACTGCAGAATATCTTGGAGGTGGAGTTATTTGATGTATGATGTATCGACTTCATGGGTCTATTCCCGTCCTCCTACATAAATCTTTATATTCTAGTGGCGGTGGATTATATTTCCAAATGGGTGGAAGCAGTTGCCTTGCCAACCAATAATGCAAAGGTAGTGCTTCAGTTCCTTAAGAAAAACATCTTCACTCGTTTTGGCATGCCTCAGGCTATTATCAGCGATGAAGGGTCGAATTTCTATAACAAATACTTTGAAGCCCTTCTAGCTAAGTATGGGGTGACCCATAAGATAGCCACCACTTATCATCCACATACTAGTGGGCAAGCCAAAATTTCAAATCGTGAAGTAAAGCGAATCTTGGAGAAAATAGTTAACCCCAATCGCAAGGATTGGTCTAAGAAGCTCGACGATGCCTTGTGGTCTTACCACAGACCTTATAAAATGCCTATCCGAATTTCTCCATATAGGCTTTTCTATGGTAAGGCATGCCATCTTCCGGTCGAGTTGGAACACAATGCATATTGGGTTATCAAGAAGCTTAACTTTAACTTAGAAGCAGCCGGTGAAAAATGTCTCTTGCTACTCAATGAATCGGACGAGTTTCGTCTGTAAGCGTATGAAAACGCTAAGTTATACAAGGAGCAGACCAAGAGGTGGAACGATAAGAAAATCCTCGAGAGGCACTTCCAACCAGGCCAGAAAGTTCTTCTATTCAACTCCCGTCTGAAGTTATTTCCAGGGAAATTAAAGTCCAGATGGTCGGGGCCATTCACTGTTGCCAAGGTGTATCCGTATGGGGCAATAAAGGTTGAGGACCCTAATTACGAAAAATCCTTCAAGGTTAATGGACAGTGGTTGAAGCATTCTTGGGGAGGCGAGGTTAACGAATGAGAACACCTCCGTCACATTGGGAGACCCGATGTAAAATGTGATAATAGTCAAGCCGAAGACTCTAAATCAAGCGCTAGATGGGAGGCATCCCCATCTCAGTATCAAACAAATTGCTTTTATTTTTAGTAACTTCGGTCTTATTTTCTGTGTCATTAGTTAGTGTGTGTGTGTAGTTCTTAGTATAACGATTATGTACAGTGCATGTATGTTAGTATGTGTCTTTCAGTAGTTAGGACTTGTGTTTTATGTATTTGTTGAGTTTGTGTTGGCTTGATGTCTGGTATAAGCATTTGGCATGTGCAGGATTGCTTAGCTTTGATAAGTTTATACTCCGCACAGCGACGCCAATGCCTCTATTGACTCTCGTCATGACGCCATTCTAAATCGCCCGACCTTGATTTTTTGAGTTGCGAACTTGGGGTAAAAGCCAAAGCTCTCGGAAACTTCATATGCATGATGCCATCTAAAATGCCTATCCTTCGTGCCCCAACGCCCTTCTTGGCGCCCCAGCGCCCTTCTTGGTGCCCCAGCGCCAATATTAGCGCCCTAACGCCATTATTGGCGCTAACGCATTATTATTATTACATGAAAGTGGGTTTGCCACGAGCCACGCCATGCGCCATCAGCGTCAACGTGTTATTGCTTGTTAAAAGAGGCGTTTCTCTTAAATTGGTCACTCAATTTTTCTCTTTCCTCTCATATCAGTTGCAGCCCTCTCCAAGCGCCATCTACTCTCCCCAAAGCCGTTAGGAAGCCCAACCACCAACAGTTTCGTACCGTTTAGACTCCCAACCATTTGATATTCTGGCCGTTTCCTTCGTTCACGCCTTCATCCATAAAAGCTAGGCAAGGTACGGTGTTTTGTCATTGAACTTAAGAGAAAATTAGTCACAGATCATGCCTTTTATTTCTTTTGCAAATTGAATATGGCTTCTAAGCGTCCTAGAACTAGCATTGGTCCCCCTCCTCCTTCCTTTTACCGAGCTCCGATTACGGCTTGGGATGCTATCAAATTTCCATCTGAAGAGGCGTATAAGCGCTATACACAAAACTTTTTGTGTGAAGCTTGGTTGCACGAGCGAGGCTTAGACACGATGATAAGTTGGATGGGCGATGAATGCCATGATTACCAAAATGAAGTGGGTGCATTTCACCAAGCCCCGAAATCGGCGATTGTGGCGGTGGTAAAGAATTTTATGCCAATGCCATTCCCCGATGGCCCTCGGGATGTTCCATGAGGAAAGCTAATCCATTTGATCATGAAGGCTATCAATGTAGTTTATGGGACTCCTACTACTATTGATGGCCACTATATCGGAGAATGGGATTCGGGGTTACTGATGACAGATGAGATCATTAGCAAACTCTGTAAGCTTGGGACGGTTTGGAAAATAAATGAATACATCTCTTTGAAAAGATATCATTCCCCAATGATCCCTTAGCCGTTATGGTAAGGATTGGTACTGCTTATCTTCGCAAATATCCGCTTTACGCGTCATTTGAGTGATGTAACTTGGGGATAGAGTAGACTACGCTCTATGCTATTATCACAGGTTTGAGAATTGATGTGGTTGTGCTTATCAACAAGTCCATTCGGAAAGTATTAAAAGAAAATGTTATGGCATGCCTCCCTCACCCATCTCTAATCACCCGTCTTTTGCAAAAGGGGAGGGTGTTCGATGGGACAAGAAAGATGTCACCATACTCTAATGTGTCTACCATTGATCATCATCTTATAGTCGCTATGGAGTTTGAGATAGAGCACCATCGCACCCCCGAGGAGAGGATTTTTTTGCTAGCGCCTCGACCCCCGCCACCCGATGAACCGCCAAGCAATCCAATGAGGCGGTATGCGTCTCAGCACGTGCTCGAGCACCCTTCTTTAAAACGTTCATTCTAGGACCCTCATGAAAATTTTGAATAAACTGAGTTTCCTGCCACCGCAAGATTGACCATGTCATGGGGATGGCAAAATCAATTCCACCACTTCCATGCAGAGTTCGCCAACACGCCTCAAACATTCATGTTTGCTCGGGGGAGGTGACGATGTTGATTTCATGTCCTTCCCATTTCCAACAACTACAATTTATGCTCCTTATCCGCCACAATTTTTGCCTGTTCAGGGGGCCCGCGCTGATGAGCCAGTTAACGTGGAGGATGATGGTGATGATGATGATCTAGAAGTGGTCGGTGGTGATGATGTTCAGGATGATGATGGTGCGGATGATGATAAGATATTTGGTGATGAAGGCGATGTTGGTGATGAAGGTGCGGACGGTGATGAAGGTAGCCATTGAGGACACTGGCCAGTTTGCAAGTTTGGGGGGAGACTTCCTTTTATTTATTTAATATATGAATTGTGTTAGTTTTAATGTTTGAACTGCTATGTTTAGTTTATGGTGGTGTGAGGATTGGAGTGAATAATTTGGGCTTAAAAGCCCCAGACTTATTGTTTAACTATGTTTTATTTAAGGTTTAGTATTATTGTGTTTAAGTTTTTTGTTTTGGTGAATTACGTATTTTGGATGCATGCTTTACAAAGTATGATTTAAATTTGTATACGAACGCATGTTTTTGGTTATTTTTCTTATGCTTATATTTATTATCATTTTGGGATTTCATATTTGGGTATATTTTGGCTATGTCGGTTTTCATTTTGTGGATAGCCATAGATTTTGGGTTTTACACTGATCATTGGTATAGTTATTGTCATTTGTTATGGTTGTGCCCTATTTTTGACCCTATTTTGGCATGGGGGCGTTATAGTTATTGTTCTTGACTTTTACTTTTTGATTAACTCTAGCCCCCAGTCTCTGACTGTTGATATGTTGGGTTAGGGTAGTTTGATGTTTAAGTTTTGATTATGGCTTAGGATAAGTATGATAATTATGTTGTTTTCTTAAGATAGTGTCAAATTCATGCGAACTAGGTTAGTGTGTTTTAAATCGAGGCCTGTTTGGATCCATCCTTTTAGCGAGCACTGACCAATTATCTTTTCTAGCTATATGTCCAGATTTAGGTTGTCTTTTATTTGTGTTGAAAATTTGTGCATTGTTAGAACTCTGTTGATTTCAAGGTAATAAAAGACGTAAGAGGCTTTTACACTTTCAGGTCTAAAGTTGTATGAAAAAAATAAAAAAAAAAATTACTAATAACAATCCTACGGTAGGTTGAGATGGAGCGTGGAAACGCACTCGCCCATAAACGCAGGCTGGTAAAATCTATTCTGTACTTATGTTGTTTATGTGGCCTTTGTGCTTGAGTTATTAGATTCTTACGGGTGTTCTACACCTAGTGCCCTAAAGTCTTTTGGCTTGGGAGTCATTGATCGAAAGCTTGCTAATGGGTGCTCTGTTTTGCCTAAAAGTAATCAAGTATTGTCTGAGTCAGAATTTACTTCATTATACTAGAACTTTTCGATCCTTTCTTGTGTTTGCATCTTATTCTTAATGCTTGTTATTTATGGAGGTTGTATAGTAAGCTTATTGGTTATCACAATCGACTGTATGATCTTAATTTGGGTTATGGTTAGTTAAGATGATTGAGTGCACTTTTACACATTGGAATGGATCAATTCTGATCTCATGTTTATTAAAAGACAGTAAGCCCTTGTGTGTATGAGTTTTGTTCTATTCTTTGAGGATGTTATAATTGTGCTTAGAGGCCATAAGGTTAGTCTTTAGGATTAGTCTTCATTCATATCTTGCGATAATGGGTATGGATGTCCGTCAGTTTGCTTGGGGACAAGCAAAAGCTTAAGTTTAGGGGTATTTAACGAGTAGGATTTATACCTACGAATCAGATCCTTTATAACTTAAGTTGTTGCCTGTTTTTAGTTATTTAGTTAGCTTCTATTGATAGTTTGTTGTTATTTTGTCTAAATGCTATGATGCTTGGCTTGACATGAGCAATTTTACTGTGTTGGCGCCGCATCGCCAAAGTAACTCTTAGAGCACGCGTTGCAGCACCAATACTAGAAAACTCAACCGTGAGCTCTAGGCTCTCTTAATACCTACATTTGGCCCCCATGCCCATGCCCATCACCGGCTTTGGCCCCCAACGCCATATCTCGCGCCCCAGCTCCATAACTCATTCCCATTGTTGCAAGAGTTTGTTAGTGTTTTTACCCTTGCAGATAGACCTCTATCTTGGTGACGTCGGTCTCATGCCATGAGACCAAAGTCCTTTAATGAGTCGTAGTAGTAGCGCGACCACATGTCTTTTGAAGCCTACGTGGCACATGACTCCCACTTGCTAGTTCAATGCTCATCGTCGTCATGGCAAACCTTGTCGACGAAGACGAAAGAGGCTGTAAATGACCTAAGTAGAGAGAGAGTCGATATACTTATTACTAGCCGTCTGCGATAGATTCACGGAGAGAGTTATAGCTTAGAACATAGTACATAGTATATTAAATAGTTAGTAGAGAAAGAAGTTGTGCTTCAAAGGAGGAAAAGTTATTGCATCCGACCAAAAAGCTCAGCTTTGGCACAGTGAAGAGAAGATTTGGAGACAGAACATTTCTAAACATGAGTTTTCTTATTTCAAATCTCCCATTTATTTGTGTATTACTGATTTTGGTGAATGTATTAAATATGTTTGTTAGTACCATAGTTATGAACTAACTCCATTTTTAGGATTGCAATGTAACCTTTTGTGTAGCTTGATCAACTTTCTCTCCTATTTTATATAATGAATCATTTTGGAATAGGTTGTTGTATTTCGTACTTGATGACTATTTGCTTGATAGAGTAATGAGTATTGATTTTAACAGAGATTAACAAATGGATGTTATTTTCTATCTTTAAATACAACAACACCTATTATGACCATGCCAATGGAATGAGTGCATAAACTGCTAATAGGATAGACATATCTTTATTTGCCTTGTGCGACCTTGAGACCTAGCTTAATGACATTGGCCTAGCTATTTTCACCAATAGACATATTGTGATTTATCTGGCTAGGGATGTGCATTTGACCTTCGACAGAAGCTTATGCGTAATTACTGTTCTCGGTTGACCATTCCTTGATTCATTGATAATTTGGAGAGTAAGGAGATTAGGCGATGCATTAGGGGAATTATAATCCTATCTTGACTTCCTAGCATAACCACTTCTCTTATTTTTATAGTTTTAAAATACAGCTTAACCTACCATCTTAGTTCACTTGTTTAGATAAGTACCGACTTTATCTTAGTATTTGTATTCTCTTAAGACTTTGTCCTTGTGGGTTCGACACTCTACTTTCATATATTACTTGTGGAGCGCGTATGCTTGCGCGCGATTTGGCAATAGCTAAATCGACCAACGTTATAACTGTAGCAGACGCTTAAGGCAAGTATTCTGAACCATTGTTCCAGTTCAATCTGGACAAGCTTTGTGATTCATGTATTCTTACGCATGAACTAATGTCTGATGAAGTCAAAGCCAATTCTTTCGGCTAGACTTATGATATGTTACCATCTATCAAAGTATTGACAATGTTTTACCAAACTATATTGGTATGGTTTTAAAATGAAGAGTGAGTATGCTAAATTGTTTTGTCGTCAAACGACAGGCACGTGAGGTTGCCACAACTTAAACGTACATACGTTTAATGAATGTAGTGTTGATTAACATAGAGTACTATAGGTTTATCACCTAGACGTACTTGTAAGCTATGCTGGACTTACGGATTTCGTGTCGGGATGTCATTTTCAAAGAACTTATGAAATGTTCATGGTCTTAGACCAGAATTGATGTTTTACTGAATATTGTTGTTGTAAAATGTTTTGAATGAAAAGAAGTGCTATTTTAAATTATCGATAGTACTTCGTAACTATTGTTCAGTTATTGAAGATATACGATTCCTATGTTTCAAGCATGCTGTTTTATTAGAATTGTTTTACTTGTTGAGCTAGTTAGGCTCACTCTTGCTTGAACCATATGAATGCAGCTAAGATAGAATGGACCGACGGATCCGGCAAGGATAAAGGGAAGGCTAAGGCGAACCCGTAAATTTCCTATGTAGTAGTATAGGTTTGTAATGATAATATTTGATATTATGACAAGAACAATTGTAACGGTTATAAAGAACCTGGGGGAATATAAATATTATTTTGAATATATATAAGACATATTCGTTCTTTTGAGGCATTTCAATTGAATGTTTGTGTGAACTGTAGCACCGTGTATCACCATCTGTCAGGTTAGAAGATACCCGGATTTGGGGGCGTTACAGGTTGGTATCAAAGCATTAGGTTATAAAACTTAAGGGGGGATTTAAACCTTAAGTCATAACCTTAAGAAAAGTCAAAGAAATAAAAGATGGAAAGTAACCTTATAAAAATGCAGTAAATATGTTATGTGTTTTATTATTCTACTGACATATACTAATCAAACTTATTTATGTTGTGTAGATGTCAGGAGAAAATGGAATGTCTAGAGACGTACAGATAGTCAGTAAATGATCAGTTAATCAGATAGAGATTATACCAAACCCCATAAGGGCAGAGCCCAAAGTTGTGGTGGTTGAGTCTGAAGACTCAAAGAGCTTAGACCTTATGTCCATGTTCGACCAAGATGTTGGAGGAAAAGGTGGAGGTAGTGTCCTTCAACCCGTGTAGTAGTAATAATGAGAGATGGCTCCGGGAGAGTCAATGATGTCACTTTTTATGTTAATGTTGGATAGAAACATCCATTACTGTCAGGAAGTTAAGGAGCTAAAAGCAGAGCTCCAGGCTGTCACAGAGGATAAACAGACCTGGAGTCCATGTGGGAGCAGGAACACGATGAGAGTGTTTTGGCCAAGGACAAGGTCCATGAGCTGAAACAGGAGGTCTTTGAGCTCAGGGGGGGAGAGCTAAAGACCAAAAAGCAGAAGATAGGGAGAATGTCTTATACTCATAGGAGTTCTCATACGGATTGCCAGCATCAGGTAGCTGGCTATCCTATAGAGACAAAGCAGACGTGGCATACTATTAGCCGTGATATTATTGTCGGTCTTGCTAAGGCGGATTTTGATAATGCCTTAAGGCAGATGTGATCTAGTATTGTCTAGAATAGTTTAGATATGTAAATATTTTGTATCTAGTAGTGACGTAAAACCCTCTTTTGTATAACAAAGGGTAGTCTTTTGTAAATCCCAATTTTGGAAAGCAATTGCGGGAAAGTAATGTAATCAGCTTAGGATGTGTAATGTAACCGATGTAGTATTATACTACAATGAATCAATATAAGTTTTTTTCGAAACATATTGAGTAATGAGTGTTTAAGTTATTCTTTAAATTGTGAATAATAACTAACTAACAGGAAATGAATAATAATGAAATGTGTTGTTTATTATAACAGCAAAATGCCGCCAAAAAGAGTACCACGTAATCAAGGCGCTAACGTAAACAACCGGAGGGAGGTCCGGTTAACCCCATGCAGGAGTTTGTTAATCTTTTAACAAACATTTAATAGAATCTGGGCTAATATCCCGTAAATCACAGAGTAAGACGAGTTACTACGTTTAAGGATTTCAAGGGTGTGGGTCCGCCGGAGTTCAAAGGAACTACGGACCCTATTGAAGCCCAAACGTGGGTGAAGGAAATCGAGAAGGCATTTGTCATAACAAATGTTGACGAGGGCCAGAAGGTTACCTTTGCATCCAACATGATGAAGGGAGAGGCCAACTTTTGGTGGGAGGCCAATCAGGCTAGGGCCGGTATTAAGAATCTCACGTGGGTGAGGTTCAAGGAGATATTCTTCAAGAACTACTTTCCCACAAGTATGCAGGGGAAGATGGAGATGCGATTTCTCGATTTAATATAAGGAGACATGACGGTTCCCCAATACGCTGCCAAGTTTAATGAACTGGCGTGGTTTGCTCCACACCAAGTGGACACCTAGGTTAGAAAGGCGCAACGGTTCGAGCAGGGCTTGAAACCCTGGCTCTATAATCGCATATCGGTGTTCCAAAGTACTTCCTTTGGGACCATATTAAAGAAAGCGATAATCGCCAAAGGAGGTAGCGAGGCGTTGAGCCAGTACCACAAAGATAAGAAGAAAAAGGGGAAAGTGGATGAGGGAGTGAAGGTCGAGGGAGCCAACGGGAGTGGCGAAGGATATAAAAAGAAAGTGGTTAACTCTGGGAATACTGTAGTGAAGCAAGGAGACACGAAGAGAAGGATGGAGGTCTGCAAGACCTGTGAGAAGATTTACTTAGGAGTCTGTCTCAAGGGGAAGGCCGTATGCTACAAGTGTGGACAGGAGGGGCACATTGCACCTAACTGTCCAAGTCCGAAGAAGAACCATGGATGCTTTGTGTGTGGGTCAACAGACCACATGGCAAGAACTGCCCGAAGAAGGGGATGGACGGGAACAAGGGTGCCAATAGTGGTAAGTTAGCTATTGGTGGTCCAGCACAGCTAGGTAGGTCGATGGACCGTACCTTTAACATGACAGTCCAAGATGCTATGGTATCGGGGGACGTAGTCGCAAGTATTATTCTTATCAACGACCTAAATGCTTACGTGTTGTTTAACTCGGGTGCTACTTGTTCATTTATCGCATATGATTTTGCTAGACAATTAGGATTACTTCCCAAAATGTTACATATACCTTTAAATATTAAGGTAGCAAAGGAAGAGATAATTCATGTTGAAGATATTCAAAGGAGTTGTTGCGTATATATATGGGGTTGTAAATTATCGGTAGATTTGATATCGATAAAGTTAGGAGAATTCGACGTAATTCTCAGAATGGATTGGTTAGTTAACCGTGGGGCAATTATAGATTATCAAAAGAAAAGCGTAAATATTAAAACGTTAAGACAACCTAATGTAATATTTTACGGTAATAAATCGTCAGGACATTCATGTTGTCTTACCATGATACAAACTAGAAACTATTAAGGAAAGGGTGTGTAGGTTATCATGCCATGTTGCTTGATACACAGAGAGTTGGAGCGACCATGCAACAAATACCTATAGTGAGTGAATTCATGGATGTATTTCCAAGTGAGTTATCGGGTCTTCCGCCAAATAATGAGACCGAATTCATAATAGACATTGTGCCAGGGGCGGCACCAGTTTTTAGGGCACCGTATCTTATGGCACCAGTGGAGATGAAGGAGTTGATGGTGCGATTCTGAGGAGAATTGGGCCGATGTGAAGTATATTCAATCGAGTGTTTCATGGTTAGAGCACCGATACTATTTTTCAAGAAGAAGAATGGATCGTTAAGACTTTATATTGACTACCAAGACTTATACAAGTTAATGATAAAGAATAAGTATCCATTTCCCAGGATCGATGATCTTTTTGATCAATTGAAAGGGGCAAAGTATTTTTCTAAAATAGATTTAAGGATTGGGTATCATCAGCTGAAGGTTAGGAATGAAGACGTATCAAAGACAACATTCAGAACTCGTTATGGGCAAAGTTCATGGTGATGTCATTTGGGTTAACTAATGCACCAGCTGCATTTATGGATATGATGATCAAAGTGTTCAAACAAAATTGGGACAAGTTCGTTGTGGTGTTTATCGATGATATTCTAGTCTATTCTAAGACGCCAGAAAATCATGTTGAACACCTAAGAATAATGTTGGAAACACTAAGGGAGGAGAAGTTGTATGCTAAGTTCACTAAGTGTGAAATTTGGTTAGAGAGAGAACAATTTTTAGGTCATGTCATTGACCATGGTGGGATTTCAGTAGATCCGTCAAAGGTTGAAGCCGTGATGGATTGGGAACAACCAAAAATGCCGACTGGGATGCGGAGTTTCCTAAGGTTAGTGGGTTACTATTGGAGATTCATCCGTGATTTTTTGAAGATAGATACTCCGTTGACTAACTTGACAATTAAAATGGTGAAATACACGTGGGATGAGAAATGTGAGGATAGTTTTCAAGAATTGAAGAAGAGGTTAAGTGAAGCGCTTGTTTTGTCATTACCCGATGACTTTAGAAATCCTATAAGTAGAGGATGAGATGGTTCATCAGTTGTTTGTTAGTTTTCATCCAAGTTAAACAACTTAATTGGTAGAGAGAATAAGCACTTATAAGTCCAACATCCATTGTTAGATTTTTAAGAAGAAGAAAGCTAGTCATCAAAGGTCATTAGTCTTCTATCTATACCATGATAGCTTGATAAGAGAATTGAGGGTCATGTATGTTAAGAACTCATAAGAATTGGATAATCAATAGACTTAAGCTGTATAAGTAATGAATAAGTAATTCAAACATAAATAAGTTATAAACATATGATGAACAATGATGAACTTATCATATGATGTTAGTATGATTGATAAGAGGTAAGAATGTTGGTTAAAGAACGTAAACCAATTATAAGTCATATGAAATGAAATCATGTAATGTTTAATTTGTTAGGTTATAAACTTATGAAGAATAAAGCCATAACTTAATATGAAAATAAGTTGTTGTAATATGTAGGTTGAGATGTGTAGTTAATGAATTGAATCCATTTGGAATAATGAACAAATCACTAGTAACAAAGTTTTGCCGAAATTCACACGATTGGACGATAATCATCGAATTCGTGAAATTCTCGGAATGGAAGTCAGATTTTGTGTTTGAACTCAAAAATATCGGTTGGCTATGGAGTCAAGTCTTATTTGGCTCTATAGAGTTACGGACTCTAAAATGGCCGGATTCCGACTTAGAACGAAGAAATGAACGTTGAACGTTCACGAACGTTTATCGTTTTCATTAAAAATGGACTAATAGGTGAATTTTTAGTTAACGAAGTCAAATAGATAAAATTCTTGCATAAACATGTAGAGTATGTAATTTGTGAACCGTAGGCTCTTGAACGAGCCAATTCGGACTTATAACGAAGAAGTTACAAGCCCGGGAGTTTTAAAAAAATAAAAATTTATCAAAATTTTTTTGGTGCAGAAGTCATGGTTCTTGGCGCTAGTCCAAGGCCAAATAAGTGGCGCCGTAGCGCCGAGTATGGTTGAGAGGATGTTGTGACCCTCATCAAGTGTGGTGCCGCATGATCGTGCCATTATCTTCGAATTTGGCGTCGCAGCGTCTTTAACCAGGGAAAATCTACTTACGATTCGTGACGCGGCATGGGTCAGAGAAGTAAAGCTAGCACCGCAGCGCCAACCTTAGGATTTTGAAATTGAAGAATGGTTGAAAGGAGAGCATGAAAGTTAACTCATTAGTAATGAACTAAAGTTTAATTATAATATTATTTAGACATGTTTAAACCTTAAGCACGATCACTTAGGGTTGAAGTAACCCAATTGTATATGAACGTAAGAACGACATAATGGAAAGCCGGAACCAATAATAACAAATCTAATACGTAATTAGATTGAGAAGAAGGGTAAGATTCTTTAGAAACTATGTATGTTATTCACGACCTAATGTGCTATATGATGTTATCATCTACTGTAGAGACTTTAAGGACTAAAAGTGCACCTGTTATAACTGTAGCAGACGCTAAAGGCAAGTATTCAAAACCCTTGTTCTAGTTCAATCTGTACAAGCTTTGTGATTCATGTATTCTTACGCATGAACTAATGTCTGATGAATTCAAGGCCAATTCTTTCGGCTAGACTTATGATATGTTACCATCTATTAAAGTATTGACAATGTTTTACCAAACTATGTTGATATGGTTTTAAAATGAAGAATGAGTATACTAAAAAAATTGTTGTCAAACGACAGGCACGTGAGGTTGCCACAACTTAAATGTACATACGTTTAATGAATGTAGTGTTGATCAACATAAAGTACTATAGGTTGATCACCTAGACGTGCTCGTAAGCTATGTCGGACTTACGGACTTCGTGCCAGGATGTCCTTTTCAAAGAACTTCGTGAAATTCTCGGAATGGAAGTTGGATTTGTTTTTTAGCTCAGAGACGTTGGTTTTTGATGGAGACAAGTCTTATTTGGCATTATAGAGTTGCAGACTCGAAAATGACCAAATTCTGACTTAGAACGAAGAAACGAGCGTTGAACGTTCACGAACGTTTATTATTTTCGTTAAAAATGAACCAATAGGTAAATTTTGAGTTAACGGAGTCGAAAATGTAAAATTCTTGCATAAACACGTAGAGTATTTGATTTGGGAACTAATGGCTTTTGAACAGAGCCAATTGGGCATATAACGAAGAAGTTACGAGCCCAAGAATTTCGTTAATTAGAAAAAGCATTAAAATTATCGGCCAAATAGATGGTATGCCATTGACAAGCATGGCCGAGAAAAAGCTGTGACCCTCTTCGGAGTTTGGCAACTCGCAGCACGACCATTGTATTGAAGTTAGCGTAGTAGGGCGTAATCGGGAAGATCTCTCGACGAGTCGCTCGCGTGCGGCGTGGGTCGAGAAGGAAAGCATGGCCATGACCAACCTTGACTTAAGGTTTTGTTAGTAAAGAAAGTTTATAAGTAAAGAAGGAAAGTAAGACTGATTAGTAATGAACTACTGCTTAATGTAACAGTGGTAAGTCATGGTTAAACCTTAAATATGATCACTGAGGGTTCAAGAAAGTTAATTTCATGTTAACGTAAGAACGACGTAACGGAACGCCGGAACCAATAATAACAAATCTAAGTCATAATTAGATTGAGAAGAATGGTAAGATTCGTTAGGAACCATGCATGGTTATTCATGACCTAATGCGTTATGTGATGTTATCATCTACTGTGGAGACCTTAAAGACTTAAAGTGCACATGTAATAACAGTAGCAGATGCTAAAGGAAAGTATTCTAACCCTTGTTTCAGTTTAATCTAGACAAGCTTTGTGATTCGTGTATTCTTACGCATGAATTGATGTACGATAAATTCAAAGCCAATTCTTTTTGCTAGACTTACTATATGTTGGATTTCTTATAATCTATAAGTACTTTTAATGTTTTACCAAACTATGTTGGTGTTGTTTTCAAATGAAGACTGAATATGCTAAAATGTTTTGTCGTCAAACGATAGGCACATGAGGTTGCCACAACTTAAACATACATACGTTTAAAGAATGTAGTGTTGATCAACATAGAGTACTATAGGCTGATCACCTAGACGTGCTCGTAAGCTATGTCGGACTTACGGACTTTGTGTCGTGATGTACTTTTTCAAAGAAATTATGAAATGCTCTTAGTCTTGGACCGAAATTGATATTTTACTTAATATTGTCATTGTAAAACATTTTGAAAGAAAAGAAGTGCTATTTTGAATTATCGATAGTACTTCGTAACTATTGTTCAGTTATTGAAGATATACGATTCCTATGTTTCAAGCATGTTATTTTTATTAGAATTTTTGTACTTGCTGAGCTAGTTAGGCTCACTCTAGCTTGAACCATATGAATGCAAATTAAAATTGAATCTGATGAAGGATCCAAAGAAAGATAAAGGGAAGGCTAAAGCGAAACGTGGTATTGACTTATGTAATAATATAGGTTTGTAATGATAATATTTGATATTATGACAAGAACAAGTGTAACAGTTATAAAGAACATGGGGAATGTTAATATTATTTTGGAATATATATATAAGACATATTCGTTCTTTAGAAGCATTTCAATTGAATGTTTGTGTGAACTGTAGCACCGTGTAGCACCATCTGTCAGGTTGGAAGATACCCAGATTTGGGGGCGTCATAGGTTGGTATCAAAGCATTAGGTTATAAAACTTAGGGGGGGGGGGGATTTAAACCTTAAGTCATAACCTTAAGAAAAGTCAAAGAAATAAAAGATGGAAAGTAACCTTATAAAAATGCATTATAAATGTTATGTGTTTTTATTTTTCTACTGACGTGTACTAATCAAACTTATTTGTTTTGTGTGTAGATGTCAGGAGGAAATGAAGTTTATAGGGACATACATGTAGTCGTGAAGGGGGTCGATTAATCGGTGAGATCATCTTGAACCCCAATAGCGATAAAGCTTGAAGTTGTAGTTGTTGATCCTGGAGAATCAGAGAGCCTATACCTTATGTCTGTGTTAGACGACATGTTGGAAGAAGAGGTGGAAATAGTGTCCTTCAACCCAAAGAGTAGCAATAGCGGTAATGAGATGGCTCAAAGTCAATGATGTCACTATTTATGTTAATATTGGATAGAAACATCAAGTATTATAAGGAAGCGAAGGAGTTGGAAGGGAAACTGCATACTGTCTTGTAAGATAAGACAGACGTGGAGTTAATGTGGGAACAGGAACATGATGAGAGGATTTTAGCCAAGGACAAGGTCCATGAGCTGAAACAGGAGGTCTTTGAGCTCAGGGGGGAGCTAAAGACCAAGAAGTAGAAGATGGGAAGAATGTCCTATATTCATAGGAGTTCTTGTGAGGACTTCAGCAGCAGGTAGCTGGCTATCCCATAGAAGCAAGGCAGAAGCGACATACTATCAACCGTGATATTATTGCTAGTCTTGCCAAAGCAGATTTTTATAATGCTTTAAGGCAGATGTAATCTATTATTAGATAGAGTAGTTAGATATGTAAATATTGTGTATCTAGTAGTGACGTAAAAACCTCTTTTGTATACCAAAGGGTAGTCTTTTGTAAATCCCAATTTTTGGAAAGCAATTGCGGGATAGTAATGTAATCAGCTTAGGCTGTGTAATGTAATCGATGTAGTAGTATACTATAATGAATGAATCAATATAAGCTTTTTTGGAACATATTGAGTAATAAATGTTGAAGTTATTGTTTAATCTTGAATAATAACTAACTAACAGGAAATGAATAAAAACGAAATGTTTTGTTTATTGTGACAGTAAAATGCAACCAAGAAGAGGACCATGTAACCAAGGCACTAACGTAAATCAACAGGAGGGATGTCCGGTTAACCCGATGCAGGAATTTGTTAATTTATTAACAGCAGTGCTTAATAGGAATGGGGCTAATATCGCTGTAAATCCTGGAGTAGTACGAGCTACTGTGTTTAAGGATTTGAGGAGTGTGGGTCCGCCGGAGTTCAAAGGAACTACAAACCTAATAGAAGCCCAAACGTAGGTAAAAGAAATCGAGAAGGCATTTGTCATAGAAAATGTCGACGAGGGTCAGAAGGTTGCCTTTGCAACCTACATGATGAAGGGAGAGGCCAACGTTTGGTGGGAGGCTAACCAGGCTAGGGCTGGGATTGAGAATTTTACGTGGGTAAGTTTCAAGGAGATATTCTTTGAGAACTATTTTCCCACGAGTATGTAGGGGAGAATGGAGATGAGGTTTCTCGTTTTGAAATAAGGGGATATTACGGTTCCCCAATACGCTGCCAAGTTTAATGAACTGACGAGGTTTACTCCACACCAAGTGGACACCGAGGTTAGAAAAGCTCGATGGTTTGAACAGGGCTTAAAACCCTGGCTCTATAACCGGATATCTGTGTTCCAAAGTACTTCCTTTGGGACCATACTACAAAAGGCGATAATCGCCGAAGGTGGTCGTGAGGCGTTGAGCCAGTACCACAAAGATAAGAAGAATAAGGGGATGGTAGTTGGGGGAGTAAAGATTGAAGGAGCTAGCGGGAGTGGCGAGGGACAAAAGTGGAAAGTGTTTAACTCTGGGAATACCGGAGTGAAGCAAGGAGAACCAAAGAGGAGGATGGACGCTTGCAAGACATGTGGGAAGACTCACTTAGGAGTCTGTCTCAAGGGGAAGGTCGTATGCTATAATTGTGGATAGGAGGGGCACATTTTGCCTAACTGTCCAAGTCCGAAGAAGAACCATGGATGCTTTGTGTGTGGGTTAACTGACCACATGGCAAAGAACTTCTCGAAGAAGGGGACGGACGGGAATAAGGGCGTTAATAGTGGTAAGTTAGCTATTGGTGGCCCAACAACGACGGGTATAGCGATGGCCCGAACCTTTAAAATGACGGTCCAAGATGCAGTTGCATCAGGGGACGTAGTCGCAGGTATTATTCCAATCAACAACCTAAATGCTTAGTGTTGTTTAATTCGGGTGCTACTTGTTCGTTTATAGCATGTGATTTTGCTAGACGATTAGGATTACTTCCCGAAAGTTACCAATACCTTTAAAAATTAAGGTAGAAAATGGAGAGATAATTCCTGTTGAAGATATTCATAGGAGTTGTTGTGTAAACATAAGGGGTAGTAAATTATCGGTAGATTTGATATCGATAAAGTTAGGAGAATTCGACGTAATTCTTGGAATGGATTGGTTGGTTAACCATGGGGCAATTATAGATTGTCAAAATAAATGTGTAAATATTAGAACGTTAAGACAACCTCAGGTAGTATTTTACGGTAATAGATCGTCGGGATGTTCGTGTTGTCTTACGATGACACAAACTAGGAAATTATTGAGGAAGGGGTGTCTAGGTTATCTGTGCCATGTAGTTGACACCCAGAGAGTGGGACCGACCATGGAACAAATACCTATAGTAAGTGAATTCATGGATATATTTGAGAGTGAATTGTTGAGTCTTCCAGGATAGGGAGACCCAGTTAAGTAATAGACATTGTGCCAAGAGCGACATCAGTTTCAAGGGCACCATACCGAATGGGCTACTGTCTGATATGAAAAATTAATGGTTCGATTACAAGAATTGTTGGACAGGAAGTACATACAACCTAGTGTTTCGCCGTGGGGAGCACCAGTACTGTTTGTCAAGAAGAAGGACAGATCGTTAAGACTTTGTATCAACTACCGAGGGTTGAACAAGTTAACGATAAAGAATAAATACCCATTGCCCAGGATCGATGATCTTTTCGATCAGTTGAAAGGGGAAAAGTATTTTTCTAAAATAGATTTAAGGACGAGGTATCACCAGCTGAAGGTTAGGAAGAAGGATGTACCAAAGACAACATTCAGGACTCGTTATGGTCATTACAAGTTTCTGGTGATGTCATTTGGGTTAACTAATGTACCAGCTGCATTTATGGATATGATGAACAGAGTGTTCAAACAATATTTGGATAAGTTCGGCGTGCTATTTATCGATGATATTCTAGTCTATTCTAAGATGCTAGAAGATCATGCTGAACACCTAAGAATAGTGTTGGAAACACTAAGGAAGGAGAGGTTATATGCGAAATTCATGAAGTGTGAATTTTGGTTAGAGAAAGTATAGTTTTTAGGTCATGTCATTGACCATGAAGGGATTTCGATGAGATCCAAATGAAGGTGGAAGCCGTGATGAATTAGGAACAATCAAAATGCCGACTTAGATGCAGAGTTTTCTAAGGTTAACAGGTTACTATCGGAGATTAATTCAAGAATTTTCGAAAATAGCTACTCCGTTGACTAACTTGACAAGGAAGACGATGAAATACGCGTGGAGTGAGAAATGTGAGGACAGTTTTTAAGAACTGAAGAAGAGGTTAAGTGAAGCACCTGTTTTGTCATTACCCGATGACATAGGAAATTTTGTGGTTTATAGCGATGCTTCGCATAGAGGACTTGGTTGCGTGCTCATGCAGCATGGCAAGGTCATTATGTATGCATCAAGGCAGTTGAAGGCCTTTTGGGAGTCTGTGGTGGTCTAAGATGACCCAAGAAGATACTATTGGGCCAATAATTTGAGGCCTTATTTTGATGGATTTGATTTGATCCGGACTTGGGATTTAACCCGAGATCTATTCCGGACTCGGGATTTGACTCGGGTTGTTTCAGATTATGAGAAAGTTTACCATACTCATGATCTGGAACTGGCCGCGGTAGTGTTTGCCTTAAAGATATGGAAACATTATCATTATGGAGAGAAATGTGAGATATACACGGACCATAAGAGTCTAAAATATATCTTCACTCAGAAGGAGTTGAATATGAGACAGAGGAGATGGCTGGATTTGATAAAGGATTACGATTGTGAAATACTGTATCACCCTGGAAAAGCCAATGTAGTTGTCGATGCCTTAAGTAGGAAGGGTCAGGGAAAAGTTGTTTATGTTAACGGCTCAAACTGAGTTAATAACAGAGATGGCTAGGATGGAGATAGAGGTGAAATTGCAAAGTGAATCGGGACAGAGACTATTTGCGATGGAGATCCAATCTACCATCGTAGAGATAGTCAAGGAGGTGCAACTCAAAACTGATGAGTGTGACCAGATGAAGAAGCGGTTAACCAATGAAAAAGATATAAATATAGTCTTGATAATGAGAGATTATTAAGATTTGAAGGAAGAATTTGGGTTCCAAATGAGACGAAATTAAAGGAGAAAGTTTTTCAAGAGGCTCATAGTTCGAGGTACTCGATTCGTCCTGGTACTAAGATGTATCAAGATCTTCGACAGAGTTTTTGGTGGCCAAACATGAAGAGAGAGATAACTGAGTATGTGAGTAGGTGCTTGACTTGTCAAAAAGTTAAGGCCGATCATTAACGACCAAGTGACTTGTTACAGTCATTCGAGATTCCAGAGTGGAAGTGGGAGCATATCACGATGGACTTTGTGGTGGGACTTTTGACTACTCAGAAGAGGTATGATGTGATTTGGGTAATAGTGGACCGGTTGATGAAGTCAGCTCACTTTTTTCCAATTAGGGTTAAATATAACTTAGACCAATTAGCTAAACTTTATGTTAAGGAAGTTATATCCAGATATGGAGTACCAGTTTAGATTGTGTCAGATCATGACCCGTGATTCACCTCCGAACTTTTGGAGGAGTCTGCAAGAACGATTGGGGACGTAGCTAAAGTTGAGTACGACATATCATCAACAAGCCGATGGATGAGGCGAGAGGACAATTCAGACGTTAGAAGATATGTTGAGATCTTGCGTCATGGATTTCAAGGGTACTTGGGATGATCATCTATCATTAGTAGAGTTTGCATATAACAATAGTTATCATGCAAGCATAGGTATGCCGCCTTACGAAGCCTTATATGGAAGGAAGTGCAGAACACCGTTGTGTTAGGATGAAGTAGGAGAACATCGAATGCTTGGACCAGAATTGGTGCAGCAAATAGCAGATGTAGTGAAGTTGATACGGATGTGTCTCGTAGTAGCTCAAGACAGACATAAGAAGTATGCAGACTTACATCAAGAAAATAGGGAGTTTGAGGTAGGCTCGTATGTATTTCTAAACGTATCTCCCTGGAAAGGAAAGATACGCTTTGGAAAGAAGGGTAAGTTATGTCCAAGGTTTATATGAACTTTTGAAGTGTTAAAATCGGGTAGGCGAGGTAGCTTATATGGTAGCGCTACCTCCAGACCTAGAACGAATACATAACGTATTTCACGTATCGGTGTTACGTCCTTATAAGCCGAATTATAAACACGTAATAGAATATGAGCCTATTCATATCTAGAAGGACTTAACATACGAAGAGATGCCAATTCAAATCATTGATAGAAAAGAACAAGTTTTGCGGAACAAGGCTATACCTTCTGTGAAGGTGTTATGGAAAAACCACGATGCCGATGAAGCCACGTGGGAATTGGAAGAAAAGATAAGGAAGGATTACCCTCAATTATTTGCGTAATGTGAGACGAGATTTTGGGGATAGAATCTTTATAAGGGGGGAAGAATGTAACGACCGAGAAATTCGGATCCTTTCAAAAATACTTTTAATTATTTAAATAATTATTAAAATTATATTATTTATTATTATTATGTGTTAGTAAGATGAATATCGTTCTATAACCTAGAAATGTCGAAAAGTTGTAGTATTTTAACTATGTGAAGAAATTAAAGTGTTTGAATTTCCAAGACAAAAATAAAAGCTTTCCGAGAAATTTTCCAAAAAACACTATTCATCAATTTCAAACAAGAATTATCTTTGAACTTTCGAGAAATACGTAACTATAGAATATCGATGTAATAGGGATTATGTAATAATAATTCAAGTATGGAAAACGTAATTTTTCGCATGTGGACTTAATTTAAGAACGTTAGGAAAATCAAGCGTTAAGAAGTTAAGGTAATGATCGTATAATACGTAGGTATTGTACGAGGAAAATGAATACGGAGTATTATACGAGTATGTACGAATAATGGAATATCATATATTATGAATTAGTATACGAGTGAGAATACGAGAATTATACATATAGTATACATTATAAGGCTTTTAATTAAATGAAGTGAACTTGTGGGATGATGTAGGAAATGCAAGTCCAATAGAAGTAATGTTAGAGTCCAAGTGGTTATTAATGTAAAGCCCAAAGTAATTTAATGTAAGCCCAAAGCTTAAGTTAAACAAATTAAACTAAGCCCAAGCCATGATCCAATGGGTAAGCTTGATCCATGGGACAACCCATGGGTGGTATTGGTGCCCAAGCATTAGATAATTGTTGTGGTGGCCAAGAAACAAGTGTAATGACCAAGTAAAAGTTGTGGTTATCAAGTTAACTTAATTGCTAAGTATTGAATAGTAAGGTGGTTACTAAGGAGGTGGGATGTACTATTGACCAAAGTTACCTAACTTAGAGAAGTCTATAAATAGCAAGCTCAAATTTCATTTGTTGGATTGTTAACTTTCATCCAACATAATACAATTTAAGTGTTAGAGAGAATAAGCACATATAAGTTAGACTTTCATTTGTTTCGAGAAGAAGAAAAGCTAAGTCATCAAGGGTAAGACTCTTGTCCTATAATCTTCCATCTCTTCCATAATAGCTTGATAGTGAAGTGATGGTACATATATATTAAGAAGTAAAGAAATTGATTAATCAATGGACTTAAGACGTATAAGTCATGAATAAGTAATTCAAACTTAGTTAAGTTATGAACTTATGATGAACATAAATGAATTTGTCATATGTTTACATAAATGAAGTTAGTATGTTAATGAGATGTAAGAATGATGGTTAAAAGACATAAATCATTGTAAGTCATGAGAAATGAAACTATAAGTAATTTATACTTTGATAAGTTATAAACTCACGAAGAACATGTAATAACTTAACATGAAAATAATTTGATGTAATATGTAAGTTGAGATGTCTATTTGATGGATTGAATCCATTTGGAACAATAAACAAATCATATGAAACAAGGTTATACCAGAATTCTCATGATTGGACGATAATCATCGAATTCGTGAAATTCTCAGAATAAAAGTCGAATTTTGTTATTTAGCTCGGAGACATTGTTTTTCGATGGAGACAAATCTTATTTGGAATTATAGAGTTGTGTACTTGAAAATGACCAAATTCCGACTTAGAACGAAGAAACGAGGGTTGAACGTTCACGAAAGTTTATCTTTTTCGTTAAAAATGAACCAATAGGTGAATTTTGAGTTAACGGAGTCGAAAATTTAATATTCTTGCATGAAAACGTAGAGTATGTGATTTGGGAACTAACGGTTTTTGAACGAGCCAATTCGGGCTTATAACGAAGAAGTTACGAGCACAGGAAGTTATTAAGTAGAAAAAGCATCAAAATTATCTCGGTGCACGAGAGTTGGCGTCATGGCGCTAACCCAAGGCCAAATAGATGGCGCCAACGCCGAGCATGGCATGGTAGAAAGTCTGTGACCTACTAGAGTTTGGCGTAAATAAGCGCGACCCATTATCTTGAAGTTGGTGCCGTAGCGCGTCGAATTGGGGAAGATCTCATGATGAGTCGCGTCGTCATGGCGTGGGTCGAGAAGGAAAATTTGGCGTGCTGTGCGCCTTGACCTTATGGTTTTGTTAGTAAAGAAAGTTTATAAGTAAAGAAGGAAATTAAGACTGATTAGTAATGAACTACTACTTAATGTAACATTGGTAAGTCATGGTTAAACCTTAAATATGATCACTTAGTGTTGAAGAAAGTTAATTGCATGTTAATGTAAGAACGACGTAACGGAACGCCGTAACAAATAATAACAAATCTAAGTCATAATTATATTGAGAAGAAGGGTAAGATTCTTTAGGAACCATGCATGGTTATTCATGACCTAATATGTTATGTGATGTTATCATCTATTGTAGAGACCTTAAAGACTTAAAGTGCATGTGTAATAACTGTAGTAGACGCTAAAGGCAAGTGTTCTAACCCTTGTTTCAGTTCAATCTGGACAAGCTTTGTGATTCGTGTATTCTTACGCACGAATTGATGTACGATAAATTCAAAGCCAATTCTTTCGGCTAGACTTACTATATGTTGGATTTCTTATAATCTATCAAAGTACTGTTAATATTTTACCAAACTATGTTGGTGTGGTTTTCAAATGAAGACTGAGTATGATAAAATGTTTTGTTGTCAAACGACAGGCACATGAGGTTGCCACAACTTAAACGTATATACGTTTAAATAATGTAGTGTTGATAAACATAGAATACTATAGGCTGATCACCTAGACGTGCTCATAAGCTATGTCGGACTTACGGACTTAGTGCCGAGATGTCCTTTTTCAAAGAAATTATGAAATGCTCTTGGTCTTGGACCGGAATTGATATTTTACTGAATATTGTCATTGTAAAACGTTTTGAAAGAAAAGAAGTGCTATTTTGAATTATCGATAGTACTTCGTAACTATTGTTCAGTTATTGAAGATATACGATTCTTATGTTTCAAGCATGTTATTTTTATTAGAATTGTTGTACTTGCTGAGCTAGTTAGGCTCACTCTTTCTTGAATCATATGAAAGCAACTAAGATTGAACGGACCGAAGGATCTAGTAAGGATAAAGGGAAGGCTAAGGCGAACCCCTAGCTTACTTATGTAATAGTATAGGTTTGTAATGATAATATTTGATATTATGACAAGAACAAGTGTAACGGTTATAAAGAACCTGGGGAATGTTAATATTATTTTGGAATATATATATAAGAGATATTCGTTCTTTTGAAGTATTTCAATTGAATGTTTGTGTGAACTGTAACACCGTGTAACACCATTTGTCGGGTTGGAAGATACTCGAATTTGGGGGAGTCACAGTACAACGTCTAACTTAGTTGTAAACTTTATACATACTATAACACATATCCTCATAACACAAATCAGATCCTATGATGTCGCACAGTCTAACAACACATTTTTAAATCATTGCTTTATAGTTTGCAAATACCATTTCGAACTTCATTCTTGAAATTTATAATCATTCGTTAAGTATTTAACTCTAGCATCTTACATGTTTCTTAACATATTAAAAGTCATATTGGTCATATAATACAAGCTAAAGTAACCATATAAGTATACTTCGAACATCAGATCAGAAACAAAAACTATATATATTATGATGGGCGCAATTTGCTTCTGTCTGGAGCTTAGGGACGTGCACTATCTATGCCCCCCAGCTGAGACCGAGGTTGAGCTACTGCTCTCCTGATTTCAGTACAACTCTAACACACCTTAACTTATATACATGCTAGAGGTTCTTACATAGCATATGACCAATCTTGAGTTCATCCTTGTAAGTTTTAACTTATAATTTACATGGTGTTAAGGCATAACAAGATCATGTAGTTACAATGTTCATGACTTGGCTATATGTCTACATCGTGATCACATAATATGTCAATAAAATGCTCATAGTGTTCATAACATAAATTCATATTTAGCATCGTTTAGCACTTCGAAACATGCTTTAAACTCATGTTTGATTAAAATATCATTATGTCCAACACATGTGAATCATATTTGGAGATATAATAAACATAACATGACATCTTAAACCTTTAAAATCTAAGTACTCATATATAATGCAACTTAAGTTTGAAAACATGTTCAAGGTTGCCTTCGAAATCATTTGAACATGAACAACACAATATAACACATACAAGGAAAATTTAAAACATTTATCATAAGTAACTAATTCAAGTTAACATCTTTCCACTTGGAAGTTACGTAAATTAGCTTTAGGTCACTGTTCATGTACTTTTGTGTCACTCAATTTGGGAAAAGAGCAAAAATCTCAGCAACAAGTTATCTAAGGCTTGATTTGGTTTCTTTAATTCCCATAATGTAATCTTAATGTACATTTTTTACCATATTAGGAATTTAGGGATTAATTATATACTAACATCAGAAAATTTATGTACATTAAATACACACAATAAAATAATGCAGTTAGGTATTATTGTTCGGGTATCTCCCATAATCATTTTTACTACCCTCATAACCACATAATAACATTTTTTTTATATTAATGTTTATTTAAATATTTAATTTCTTCCCCAATTTGTAGAGTACACATATATTTTAATTATTTATGTATTACAATTATATGGGATTTCATTGTACTACTAGGTACCTCATGTCATTAAAATATACTCCTATCATATGGTCACACATATTGCAAAAGTGTTCCATTTCATTTCTATAGTAGAAAACTAACTATCTCAGTCTGACCACTGGCGCAGCTGCGCCTGTAATAACCCGATATTTTCTATATAATTAAATCAGAAATTTTGCGTATAATTTTTTTTTTATATTTATTAAAATAAATATAGAATATATGCCAAGATAATGTGTGTATGTATTTATGTGATGAATATAAAATATATTTAGTACATGAATGATTACAATTAATTTTATTTTAGAATTATTGATCATTATAAATTATATTCTTATAATAATTAATTTTACAAAAAAAATGTTTTTATTAATTATTTTCCATGAAAACATGATTATTATATTATTTAAATAATATATGAAATGATTATAGAATTATTATAATAATTATTTTATTTTATTTTATGAAGTTATTTTAGATTAATTAAGTTATTTATTTTAACTTAATTATTAATGTTATATATGAAAGATAAATCGATATGGAATCCAAAATCCTAATTATGGATTTTGATCATGGAATGAGAATAATAATATAATATTAATATTATATTATTTATATTACTGATCTTATAAATATGTATTGCGTATGTGTGTGTGAATTTAATGGTTGTTCAGTTTTAATGTATCATGATCAAGCCCTAGCATTAAATTGTGAAACCCTAATTTAAAACTCCATTATGAGTTCGAGAATGTTTTGTAATTGTATTATCATGATTAAGGATAAGAATTATGGACTTTAAAAGTTAATTAAGAAAACCCTAATTTTTTAAACCCTAATTAATATTTATAAACCCTAGTTTCTATATTTAGAACCCTAATTATCAAGTGGGGAAAACTCTAATTACAAAATTATAATTTTTAATGTTAATTAGTGGACCTAAACCTAATTAACAAGTTTTTATTAATTGAAAACCTAAACTATTTCAAGAAACCCTAATTACAATTTTTAGAAACTAAAATTTATTATTTTATTTTTTTTGTACAAACCCTAGTTGGAAAATTCTATAATTTGTGTTAAACCTTAGGGTTAAACCCTAAGGGTTTGACAAGTTACTAGTTTGCCCTTAATTTTAATAGCCAAATGACAAAAATGCCCCTCTTGCATAATTGTAGCTAACTTGAATTATTGGCCAACACTTTAGTTGGTTACCAACTCTTGACTTTCTTTTTGACTTAAAAACACAGCCATCAGCCATTCATTGCATCTACATACATTGTATGATCATATATATAGATCTAAGAGAGAGAAAAGTGCATTTTCAAGCTTATTTTTGCACAAGCTCTCAACCAATTCTCTCTCTCTCCTCACCCACGAAAATTATTAGTTTATGTGACAACCCGAGAAATTAGACAATTTATTAAAATCTTAAATGATTGATTTAAGGTCAAATAATAGACCTAGACAGAAAATAAGTGTATGCATTTGATGTTATTAGGATGGAATTTTGAGGATTTCAAAATTTCGTGAAGGCTTTTAGGTGAATTATTCGGATTAAGTGTTTATGTGATTAAGTTACGTGAATATGGTTAATGATGTGTTCGAGAATGTGGTTAATGGTCGAGGTTGACGGATAAATTATATCTCGTAACAAACCCTAAGAATATATTAAGAACAACGATTGAGGGTTAGAAAACCCTAACGTCGACAAGAAACCCTAGAAATCGCCTAAAAACCTAGTTTGATTCCGGAATCAAAACCCTAATTGATTGCATGAAATCCTAAATCTAAAACTTAATGGCATAAGTGTAAATATCTATAAGATTAATTAGGGTTAATCTTAACAAATTGATTACAAAACCCTAATTCCAAATTTGAAACCCTAATACTTGATCCGAAAACCCTAGTTTGATTTTGATAAATTGAAGCCTAATCAGGAAATTAATGGAGAATTATAATGCTCTACTGCTATTATTATAATATTAATTAGGGTAACGCTTAATTAATTAGCAAACCCTAATCTCAAATTATAGAACTTAAATTTTTCCGTCAGGAACCCTAATTTCGGATTTGAAACCCTAATTTGTAAATGGGGAAAATGAAAGTGTTAATTGAATATTTAATGTTAATTAGGATATATTAATCCTAATTTTAAGGTTAAGTAATTAGAAAACCCTAATCTAATTACGAATATTTAAATTCTATATTAGAAAATTAATTTTCTATTAGAAACCCTAATTTTGGGTTATAAACCCTAATCCGTGATTTTTATCCTAATTGCTTAATTAGCGATGGTAATTAGGAAATGCTAATCCTAATTAGTAAGATTTAAAGTGTGATTAAGAATTTTTAATATAATTAGAAAATACTAATTATAATTTTGAAATATTTAATTTTCTATTTCTGGAAAACCTAAATTGGAAATTTTAGAAATTTGATTTGCTAAAGTTAAGGGTTAAAACCTAAACCCTAAATTTGTCCAAACCCTAAACCCTAACCAAACCCTAAACCCTAAGGGTTTGGGACAATGTCCGTAATGCCATAAAAATTAAATGGAAAATGACATAAATGCCCTTTAGTGCATTATTGGATGTTTCTTGCAAATCTAGCTAAATAAGAGTTGGCCAACTACTCCAACAAACCCATGTGCTCAAATCTTAGCCATATCAGCTGAAATTTTGCAAAGTCTAAGCAACATTTCAACATTTATAAAGATTTAGAGAGAGAAAGTGCACAAAACTTGGCCAATTTCTATGTTGCTCTCACCAACTCCCATTCTCTCTCAAACCCACGAAATGTAGTGATAGGTCAGTCACAATATCAAGCCCCGCGTTTACTAATAACAGATCAAGGATCAAAAATCAAAAAAAATCAAAGCATAAAAAGGTATAAAACCCTAACCTTGCAAATCTATGATTTTGATGTTTAATGTTGTTGTTTGTTGGTTAAACATGTGTAATAGGGTGTCAAATGATGATGCAGGTTGTCAAAACACAAACCCATAACATCAAAGTGGTCGGTTGGCATTTTAAGAAGTCTGGAAAAGTGGAAAATTGAGACCTGACAGCTCAATGTCAGGGCCTCTAGATCTTTGTCAGTTAATGATTAGGTGTGTTTAATGTTGTAAGTCTGTTCTTTGCCATGTAGGCTTCAATCTGGAAGTGGAAATAGGGTTATATCATGTATAGATCATGAGTTACAAGCGGTCAAACCGCGTTGACCAGTCACGAAATTGGGTTTCTGGGCAACCCAGAAACCCAGATCTTGTCTGACATCATTTTTGCAGGCCATGAATCGTTCTGTTGTTTGCTAGTTTGGCCAAACTGTTGTTGTAATGTTGTAGACTAGTATAAGGACTACATAATCATGTTATTATATCACTCAGATCTTTCATAGAATCAATATAATGAACAGTCAAACCATCGTTGACCGAACTGCTTCAAGAACAATCTGGAAAACCCAGATTTGTTCAAGAACGATTCTTGGACCATAGTTTATTTGGCCATAGAATCATCCTTATGTAATGTTGTTGTTATGATTTAGTGTTATGAAGTTGTACACTACCATCAATATTACATTAATGAATCAATTAAGCACCTCGCACAAGCTTGGGAGGTGGATATTAAAATGATCAAAGTAGCATTTACGTCATTTTTTCATTTTCTCGAGAACCCGAAAATGAAGAACAACGATTATCGACATTGGGCTAGCTTAGATCTCTCGGATCCATTGTTGTTTAGTTATGAAATTGGTATATACTTGTAGTACTACATTAGTACTACAACATCAAAGTTTTTACAAGTCCGAAAACATTTAGATCATAGATCAAAACCCGGTCAAACCTACCCACTCATTCCTTGACAAGGATTTACGGGCGGTCACCAAGAACAACACCTATAGCGACGGTTACCTAAGCTATAGGCCCCTTTAATGACAGATTTATTTTCTATTTTAGGAAAATGAATTAAAATAGAGAAAAAATGGTTTTAATTATTAAAAAATACATACTAAATTATGAAAAATTATTTAAATCTTTGAAAAATAGTTTTTAACTATTTTGAGTATATTTCAAAAATAATTAATATTTTTGGAATATAAATGGTATTTATTTATTTAATTATAATATTAAATAAATTATTTAAAATAGTTTTAATTCATGAAAATCATGAAAAATAATATTATGGTAAAAGAAAATATTTTAAGTTATTTTTGATGACTTTTAATATTTTGTGATAAATTTTATTAATAATTTATTATTAATGGTAATTAATTTATTTAATTAATATATTAAATAAATTAAGGAAAAATATAATTAATGTTTTAAAAATCATATAAAAATGATTTAAGTGATATAAAAATATTTTTAAGTTATAAAATATAACTTTTGATATTTTGGCATGAAAATATTAATATTTTAATATTAATATTAATTATCTGATAATGTATTTAAGTGTTTAAAAATCAAATAATTATGATTTGAAGGTATTAAAAATATTTTGATATATTATAATTATATTATAATATTATGTTATGAATTTCATTAATATTTTATATTAAATGGATATTATTGATTAATGAATATTGTGGTATTTACTTCATTTAAATACGGTATTAATGATTGAAAAATCAGGATAAATGGTAATAATTATCTGAAAATTATTATGAGCCTAGGAAAAATGTTTTGACTGATAAGAAATTATCTGTGATAATTGTTAAGGGTTAGGCAGAGTTTAACTGAACTTAAACTCGAGTATTGTCCGACTAGATCGCTGGATGATAGAATTGTATCGAGTTTTAAGTCGAATTTGAAATAGTTTGACCTGATGCTAAGTCTTATGTGATGTATAGACTTATAGGGTTATGTGTTATGTGTTTAGGTTATTCTGTGTATATAAATATAACAGTATTATATTGTGATGATATTATTCTAATATTGGAGATCTATATTATTAATATTAGGTCTTGGATAAAGCGTTATAAATTGCGTTACGGTGAATCAAATCTGCCTGTGCAAGTTTGTATTTACTTAACTCTACTAAGAGTGTTTTATTCAAGCTTATGGTTAAATCATTGCTGATTGCCATGAAAATTGTACTCTATACATCTTGCATGTATAAGTCAGGTATGAAAGGCTGATCACCTTCATTACCAGTTGGTTCAGAAATGTTTGTTCATGTTTAAAACTTGTTCAGTCAAAAGTTTGTTCCTGCTAGTTCTCAATTATATTGATGAATTATAGCCAGCTTATTATTCATACTCTTCAATCATGATATATCCTTATATTGTTGTATTTAAACTTCTTTGGCAACTTTCATGCTCACCATTGCTATATCATGATAAAACATTGCAGATAAGGCAAAATGCGTCGTTGAATCTGAGAAAGATAATGCCAAGTTCAACTTGGGATAAATGGTGCAGATATTTTGTAATAGTATAGTTGAATAATATCTTATCTGATAGATAGCTTATGATTTGTGTTTAAGTTAAGGTTACTCGACCTTGGGGAATAATGTGTAATGTAATGTATAAACAATTTATGTTTATATCTTCCGCAATTAGTAATAGAATTAGTGTAAATTTGGATCCGAGGTGATTTGGGGTCTTGGATTCTGGGGACGCTTCTGATTGGTATCAAAGTCGTTGGTTATGAAGCTTAGGTAGAATACACGAGACCAATGACCGCAAAGTGATTAAGATAAGATCTAACTCACGTAGAGTTAGTTGGTTTAGTAAGATTCAAAGACGAATCTCTTTAAAGTTGTTAAGATACTGAGTTCCCTAACTCGTAATAAGGTTGAATGTAGTGGTGAATAGATAAAGTCTAAAAAGACTAAAAGTACAGGATTGAGATCGTAAAACAAAACGATCATAGTCATAGAATTGAATCGTAATATATACGATGAGATCACCCGTGATCTGTTAAGGTTATGATGACCGTAAAGAATCAATCTGATGATTGAAAAGTTTAAAGCATGATTCTTTGTGTGAATGGTACAGATTCGTAGAAAGGATTATGAATACTGGATTAAATGAAATTCGTGATTGAGAAGGGGTTAAGTATTAGGTGGGGATTTCAATGAGGACTCGTGTCAACAACCGAGTTGTATGATTTCTTGTATGGGCGGGGAATTGTACTTGATGTAAAAACTACTTAGTTGGTGGCATTGGTAATAATTGAAATGTTGTGTCACGCTTAGTTGTTATATCTGTATAAATAGGTCATAGGTAGAGAATATAGGATTAAGTACGAGTTCTTAGAACTCATACTTATGTGACATTCTTGACTCATAGTTATATGAAATGTTTATGAGCCCTCAAATGACTGGACGCCAAAGGTCGACTAGGTAAGTTCAGAACTCATATAATTGTGGCTGTGTTATGAACTAATAAGTGTGGTTTTATGAACTGGGTATAGTTGTGTGTGAATGGAGTGTTAAGGATTGTAGGAATGTATAGATTGTTAAGCATATGATCATTAGTGGAGATTTAGGTTTTCCTAAACCCCTAGCTTTGCTAAACTTCAATTTTTGACATCAAGATAAATACGCACTATGTGCCTTTTAAAAAAAAAAATTGTTTTTTATTTATCACTTATGTACCATGTGACCTGGTGCAGAGATGATAAAAAATGATGGAGTTATCAATGCAAAATTACTTGGTGTTGGATGTGATCTAAGGATCGTCAACCCACTATAGTATGATGTAGTATAACAAAGTCACAAAATGACGAAATCCTCAACGGACTGTTAAATACAGTGCGGCATCATGACGTCATTCTCAAAAATGTTTTTATGGAAAGAAATTTCCCAAACCAAATTGTTTTGTTGTGGAATCAAATAAGACCGAGGTAATATTTTGTGCGCTTTAAAATGATAAGAGGAACAAAATTGTTCACCAAAGCAATAGATTTCGACAAGACAGGCATATCGGGCTAATCACCCTTTGTGTCCGTAAGTAATGACGGTTTGTGGATGAATTTTCATAAAACCTTTGCGAAAATGAAAAAAAAAAAAAACTAATACCTATACGATTCCTCAAAGACAGCTTTTAAAATTTTTACCCTTGTGAAGTGGTGTATTGGGTAGATGTGATATGTGTGAATGGTGTAAGGTGCACGGTGTATAGGTGTAAGGTGAATTTCGGGACAAATTCTTAGAAGGAGGGGTGAATGTGACAACCCGAGAAATTAGACAATTTATTAAAATCTTAAATGATTGATTTAAAGTCAAATAATAGACCTAGACAGAAAATAAGTGTGTGCATTTGATGTTATTAGGATGGAATTTTGAGGATTTCAAAATTTCGTGAAGGCTTTTAGGTGAATTATTCAGGATTAAGTGTTTATGTGATTAAGTTCTGTGAATATAGTTAATGATGTGTTCAGAATGTGGTTAATGGTCAAGGGTTGACCAGATAAATTATATATGTAACAAACCCTAAGAATATATTAAGAACAACAGCGTTTAGTTAGAAAACCCTAACGTCTGACAAGAAACCCTAGAAATCAGTTCTGGAAACCCTAGTTTCAGTTCCGGGAATCCGAAACCCTAATTCGGTGCATGAAATCCTAAATCGGAAACTTAATGGCATAAGTGTAAATATCTATAAGATTAATTAGGGTTAATCTTAACAAATTGATTACAAAACCCTAATTCCAAATTTGAAACCCTAATACTTGATCTGAAAACCCTAGTTTCAGATTTTGATAAATTGAAGCCCTAATCTGGGAAATTAATGGAGAATTATAACTACTGCTATTATTATAATATTAATTAGGGTAACGCTTAATTAATTAGCAAACCCTAATCTCAAATTATCGAACTTAAATTTTTTCGTCAGGAACCCTAATTTCGGATTTGAAACCCTAAATTGTAAATGGGGAAAATGAAAGTGTTAATTAAATATTTAATGTTAATTAGGATATATTAATCCTAATTTTAAGGTTAAGTAATTAGAAAACCCTAATCTAATTACGAATATTTAAATTCTATATTAGAAAATTAATTTTCTATTAGAAACCCTAATTTTTGGTTATAAACCCTAATCCGTGATTTTTATCCTAATTGCTTAATTAGCGATGGTAATTAGGAAATGCTAATCCTAATTAGTAAGATTTAAAGTGTGATTAAGAATTTTTAATATAATTAGAAAATACTAATTATAATTTTGAAATATTTAATTTTCTATTTCGAAAAACCTAAATTGAAATTTTAGAAATTTGATTTGCTAAAGTTAAGGGTTAAAACCTAAACCCTAAATTTGTCCAAACCCCAAACCCTAACAAACCCTAAACCCTAAGGGTTTGGGACAATGTCCATAATGCCATAAAAATTAAATGGAAAATGACATAAATGCCCTTTAGTGCATTATTGGATGTTTCTTGCAAATATAGCTAAATAAGAGTTGTGAACTACTCCAACAAACCCATGTGCTCAAGTCTTAGCTATATCACCAGAAATTTTGCAAAGTCTAAGCAACATTTCAACATTTATAAAGATTTAGAGAGAGAAGTGCACAAAACTTGGCCAATTTCTATGTTGCTCTCACCAACTCCCATTCTCTCTCAAACCCATGAAATGTAGTGCTAGGTCAACACAATATCAAGCCCCGCTTTACTAATAATGTATCAAGGATCAAAATCAAAAAAATCAAAGCATAAAAAGGTATAAAACCCTAACCTTGCAAATCTATGATTTTGATGTTTAATGTTGTTGTTTGTTGGTTAAACATGTGTAATAGGTGTCAAATGATGATCTGGTTGTCAAAACACAAACCCATAACATCAAAGTGGTCTGATTGGCATTTTAAGAAGTCCGAAAAGTGGAAAATCGAGACCGATGTACCAATGTCGAGGCCTCTAGATCTTTGGTCATTAATGATTAGGTGTGTTTAATGTTGTAAGTCCGTTTTTTGCCATGTAGGCTTCAACTGGAAGTGGAAATAGGGTTATATCATGTATAGATCATGAGTTACAAGCGGTCAAACCGTTGACCAATATTTAAATTGGTTTTTAAAATTTCTGAAACCCGGATCTTCGTCGACATCATTTTGCGCAGCCATGAATCGCTCGTTGTTTGCTAGTTTGGCCAAACTGTTGTTGTAATGTTGTAGACTAGTATAAGGACTACATAATCATGTTATTATATCACCTCGGATCTTTCATAGAATCAATATAATGAACAAATAAACCATCGCCGACCGAATCGCTTCAAGAACAACTGAAAACCTGCATTTGTTCAAGAACGCTTCTTGGACCATAGTTTGACCGGCTAGAATCATCTTTATGTAATGTTGTTGTTATGATTTAGTGTTATGAAGTTGTACACTACCATCAATATTACATTAATGAATCAATTAAGCACCTCGCACAAGCTTGGGAGGTGGATATTAAAATGATCAAAGTAGCATTTACGTCATTGTTTCTTCATTTTCCTGAGAACCCGAAAATGAAGAAATGACGATATCATGTTTACATTTGGCTAGCTTAGATCTCTCGGATCCATTGTTGTTTAGTTATGAAATTGGTATATACTTGTAGTACTACATTAATATACAACATCAAAGTTTTTACAAGTCCGTAAAACATTTAGATCATAGATCAAAACCCCACAAACCTACCCACTCGGTCCAACGACAATGATTTTTCGGGACAAATACCAAGAACACCTATAATGATACCTTACTTTGCCATTATAGGCCCCTTTAATGATGTTTTATTTTCTATTTTCCTAAAAATGAATTAAAAATAGAAAAAATGGTTTTAATTATTAAAAATACATACTAAATTATGAAAAATTATTTAAATGTTTGAAAAATAGTTTTTAACTATTTTGAGTATATTTCAAAATAATTAATATTTTTGGAATATAAATGGTATTTATTTATTTAATTATAATATTAAATAAATTATTTAAAAATAGTTTTAATTCATGAAAAATAATATTATGGTAAAAGAAAATATTTTAAGTTATTTTGATGACTTTTAATATTTTGTGATAAATTTTATTAATAATTTATTATTAATGGTAATTAATTTATTTAATTAATATATTAAATAAATTAAGGAAAATATAATTAATGTTTTAAAAATCATATAAAATGATTTAAGTGATATAAAAATATTTTAAGTTATAAAATATAACTTTTGATATTTTGGCATGAAAATATTAATATTTTAATATTAATATTAATTATCTGGATAATGTATTTAAGTGTTTAAAAATCAAATAATTATGATTTGAAGGTATTAAAATATTTTGATATATTATAATTATATTATAATATTATGTTATGAATTTCATTAATATTTTATATTAAATGGATATTATTGATATATGAATATTGTGGTATTTACTTCATTTAAATACTATTAATGATTGAAAATCAGGGATAAATGGTAATAATTATCCTAAAAATTATTATGAGCCTAGGAAAAATGTGTTTGGATCGATAAGAAATTATCTGTGATAATTGTTAAGGTTAAGCGAGTTTAACCGAACTTAAACTCGAGTATTGTCCACTAGATCGCTTGGATGATAGAATTGTAATCGGCTTTTAAGTCGGTCAAATAGTTTGACCTGATGCTAAGTCTTATGTGATGTATAGACTTATAGGGTTATGTGTTATGTGTTTAGGTTATTCTGTGTATATAAATATAACAGTATTATATTGTGATGATATTATTCTAATATTGGAGATCTATATTATTAATATTAGGTCTTCGGATAAAGCGTTATAAATTGCGTTGCAGAATCAAATCTGCTCGTTAGTAGTTTGTATTTACTTAACTCTACTAAGAGTGTTTTATTCAAGCTTATGGTTAAATCATTGTCGATTGCCATGAAAATTGTACTCTATACATCTTGCATGTATAAGTCGTATGAAAAGGTCGATCACCTTCATTACCGGTTGGTTCGTAAATGTTTGTTCATGTTTAAAACTTGTTCACCAAAGTTTGTTCCTCGCTAGTTCTCAATTATATTGATGAACTATAGCCACCTTATTATTCATACTCTTCAATCATGATATATCCTTATATTGTTGTATTTAAACTTCTTTGGGCAACTTTCATGCTCACCCTTATGCTATATCATGATAAAACATTGCAGATAAAAGCAAATGCGTTCGGATCACGAGAAAAGATAATGCCAAGTTCAACTTGGGATAAATGGTGCGAATATTTTGTAATAGTATAGTTGAATAATATCTTATCCGATAGATAGCTTATGATTTGTGTTTAAGTTAAGGTTACTCGACCTTGGGAATAATGTGTAATGTAATGTATAAACAATTTATGTTTATATCTTCCGCAATTAGTAATAGAATTAGTGTACCGGATCCGAGGTGATTTGGGGCCCGGATTCGGGGATGCTACAGTTTATTAGTCACAAAATCAAGCCCCACGAAATCCTTTAACAGATCAGAAGGCCAGATTCAAGCATAGCGTAAGAAAGGTATAAAACCCTAAACCAAAATCTGATTTTTGATCATATGTTAGATGTTATGTTTGAGTGTTAAAACATGTTATATGTAGTAGATATTGATGATCTGTGTTGGTATATTGCAGATCCATATCATCTAAGTACTCAAAATTGATGATTTTCAAAATATGGAAAATATTATTTAAGTATTTTTTTTCTTTGAAGGTTGACACTTGTAGTATGTTATGTGTTCTATGATTTAGAACTGGAATCAGGATCATATCGATCATATATTGTAAGATAATCGTGGTCAAACTACGTTGACTGGCCATGACCATGCGAAATCACAGGCTGTAAACCCGCCTGCGTAACTCTCTGACAATATGTTCGTGCGTTTAGATCTTGCTCGTTTTTGTTGTTTTGGTTTCTGTTGTTGTAACAAGGTTGTATAATGGTATATGAACTACAGATTAAGGCCTATAGAACTCCTAAATAACCAACAAACTGAAAGTAATCGATGGTCAAAGTATCATTCTCGAATTGATTTTTAAGTTTCTGGAATTTCCAGAAATAGGAAGAACAGTCCTTCTGACAGGCTTTGACCGAATAATAAATTGTGAATGTGTTATTTTTGGACTAATCTATTATTGTTTTTATGTTCTATGACATGAGTACTATCAATTTGAATATTGAGAACACATGAATCATTACTGGAACTGGGAGAGAATCGAGCCACCAAGTAGGTAGTCGAAGCTGTCTGGGTTTTTGGGTAACCCAGAAAGCCCAGAAGCTTCTGACAGCTACTATGGGGCTTTGAATCTTGCTAGATTGTTACGTTATGGCTCTGGTGATGTTTGATAATAGTATTACTACATGTATACTACAAGATCATTGAACAAAGTAGCCCAGAAACACTTTGAATTGAAAGCTATGAACGGTCAAACCTACAACCTTGTCCACTGACATGGGTTTCTGGGTTTGGCCAAGAACAGCTCAAGAACACCTATAGCGACAATTTCGTCGCTATAAGGCCCTTTAGCGACAGTTACTTTATAAAATAATTATTTTTATTAAATAATTAGTATTAAATAATTTTTAATTAAAAAATACAAAATAAATTATAAAAAATTATTTTATTGTCCGAAAATTAGTTTTTAATTATTTTTAATGTATTTCATAAATATTTAATATTTTTGGAATATTAGAGGTATTTGATTTATTTAATTATATTATTAAATAAATTATTTAAAAATGATTTTAATACATGAACAATCATTTAAAATTATATTATGGTATAAGAAAATAATTTAAGTTATTTTGATAACTTTTAATATTTTGTGATGAATTTCATTAATTAATTAATATTAATGGTAATTAAGGTTATTTAATAAATGTATTAAATAAATTATGAAAAATAGAATTAATGATTTAAAAAGTATAGAAAAATTATTTAAAGGTTATAAAATATTTTAAAGTTATAAGATATAACTTTTGATATTTTGTCATGAAAAATATTAATATTTTAATATTAATGATATTAGATTTATTTAATAATTATATTAAATAAATTTGTTTAAAAATGATTTTAATATTAGAAAAATCATTTTAAATGAAAATAAATAGTTTAAAAATATTTTAAGTTATAAAATATAACTTTCAATATTTAAAGGTAAATCTCAAATTATTTACTATTAATAATATTAGAATTATTTAATAATTATATTAAATAAATTAGTTTAAAAAATGATTTTAATATTATAAAAATCAATTAAAATGAAAATAAAGTGTTTAAAGATATTTGAAGTTATAAAATATAACTTGAATATTTCAAGATAATTTCATTAATAATTTAATATTAATGATATTAATTTAATATTAATAATATTAAATTTATTTAATAATTATATTAAATAAATAGTTTTAAAATGGTTTTATTTATTTCAAAATCATTTAAATATACATGAATTAAAAATATTTTAAGTTATAATTAATGACTTTTAATATTTGGATAAATAGTACCTTAATATTCAAATATTAATGGTAATTATTTAAAATAATTTCAATTATTTAAAAATCATTTAAAGGTAATATAAATATTTTAAAAATATTTTAAGTTATTATAAATAACTTTAATATTTTATAAATGGTTTCATTAATAATTTAATATTAATTAAATATTAATGATAATAGAAATGTTTAATATTTAAATCATTTAATAATAATTCCGGTGTTTGAAAATTCGTAATAAATGTTTAAAAATTATTATAAGTTATTTAAAAATAATATGACTGATACTTACAGATATTGAACTACAAGATATAGTCTTAGACTCGATAACTACCTGATAAAGCCGTTTGTACACCGACATGTTTCAGAAATTGATCTGGACTTGTATAATTTGTTTGTATATGTGTTTGTTTGTGATTCAATGACTGTTGAATATGTGTGACAATGTGATTAGGTTACGTGCTGACTGTAATAAACAGTGCTATGTGTTATAGTATGTTGTTCTAATTAGTAGAATGATCTTAATGATGATAGGTTTTGGCATAAAAGATAAAACTAAGTTGCGTACTGTAAGCAGCAGATCAGGCAAGTATCTTACCTTTGCATTTTCTTTATGCAATGGACATGAGTAAGAAGTTTCAGAATTATATTTTTATTGTACTAGTTAATTAACTTTATTGTCGTATATATTATATCTGATCATTGTTTATCAACATGATATTATATTATATAACTTATATATATATTCTGTTCGTTAATTTTGAAATATGGTTATACAAGTGTCCTCACTTGGATAATCATTGTATTTAATAACATGTTGATATATGTATATACGTCCAAGCTAATTGACCAGCTAGACACAGATTTCGAAATATCGTTAAATATGATAAAACCTTTTTGTATCCAATCAAATTGTTTTTGTTCGGATTCCAGACTAAGTATTGATAAGTGGGTTTTATACATACTTATCGGATATCAATTCACGCGAACTACGCCTATCTTAAATACATTTTAGTGTGTTTTTAGTTGTATTTTGTTTATTTTGCATTGCATGTACTTAGAACTCTCTTTGGTGCAAAAGTGCAGGATATGGCATAATTTGGTGATGATAGATGGCATGCGATCAATGAAGGCACAACATGAGGATCAAGTGGAGCAACGAAACCAAGCATTGGTGGACAAAAGAATGAGTAGCGGGACAAGAATGAGCAAAGCAGACAAAGCAATGCGTGCCAGCAGTTGAATGCGTAGTCAAAACTATAGAAGTCGCGCAAGCGGCGCCATGATTATAGAGAGCTTGAGGACTTGCGCTGCTGGCGATGAATAGGATGATGATGATGAGCTGTTTTATTTTAATCTTTAATTTTAAGGGTTGTAATCAATTAAAAACAATTCTGACTGGTGTTAGATGAATCATTCAGTAGGTTTTACGTGTTTTTCATATTGGAACTAGGGTTTACACTTTGAGCATATTCCAACGTGAAACCAATCATAGATTTCGTATTTTTCTACTCCTTCTTTGAATTGAGTAGTTGTGGATGACTTATATTATTGTTGCTGGATATAATTAAGGATTTGCACGTGACGTTGGGTTTGTAATCAGCAATTATGTTTGATCGATTCTTTCTTCTCTCTTTCAATTGTCTGTTTATTATCCATGTGTAGCTTTGATCCCATAATGGCTTTTGGTTCAGTTCATGAACTAAACTCCATTATGGGATTCTAACGGATTTTAATATGTAGTTTAATTGATTGCTTGAGTGCTGAGCTGTTTTACATATCATAAGGAATTTCTATCATGGTTGGTTTGCATGCATTAATGCTTGATCACCATTCATTTTCAGTACTTGTTTGGAATTAACAAATAACATGCGAGTATGGATTGTAATCATGATAACATGTGTGACACCCCCAAATCCGGGTTACCTGACCCCCAAGTTTGGTGTTCACAATTCACAATATAATACCATCAAACTACCCATTAAAATATGAATAGGAATACATAACTCATTAACATAAGTTGTTAATACATAAGTCCCAGGTTTTCTAACCTTAATATTATAAACATACCCTTTAGATATACAAAGAGGGTTTACAATACAACATAATATTAATAATGTTCATTATAACTACTCCAGCATTTTGCCTTTGCCTTTGTTCTTCTTCGATCCGCTGGCCTCTTCGTTCCTAGCTGAAATGTTTTATTTATAACAACGGTGAGCAACAAGTTTGCCCCGCAAGTTAATACATACAATAAATGTATACGAATCAATAAGAACATACTATCTATTTTGATAGAATGAAACCAAAGTTCGGTGAACTTTGAAATAGCTGAATAAATTGTTAATCAATAACAAGTCTTCTAGTATTCTAGGCAACGTAATAATCTAATAATGAAAGAGTACAACGCTTTCAAAGTTCTATGATATTCTATTGAATAATCAAGAATAATTCTACGCAATAACAAAGTGGAATATTTTCCAGATTTATGTTGAGTGATCAGACTAGATCTAGAACTTCTTTTCTCGGGTATCTATCAAAGATTTACTTTGATACATACGCAGGAGTATCAGATAACCATAAAGATTAAATCATACCCCTCTGCAAGTACTTAGAACCGGCCAACTCCTTGTACCCTATATTATACATAATACTTAACAGTGTGCAATAGCCGAATATACGACCTAAAATGTTCCCTTTTATAAAAGGTTGTTCTTCTCGGTCTCAGAATCAAGATTTTGATTTAACAACGAAATACTGTGATTTCAAATTTTAGTTACTTCTTGATCTAGCCGAAATAATTGGCATCGATCTGTCAATAATAATTGAATTCTATTCTTGAACCTATCAAGTTTTAACAAATGTTCGTCTAGTCCAGAATAATTGGCTAAGACATTTCTCAACATAATTCGATAATAAACAGGAATTATATGTACTGTCGATATTAGCTTCTACGAATTTAAATATCCAACAACAGTTATTCAACGAATATATTTTCAGAATCAATAATTCAATTTGAATTATTAAATACGCACTAACTGCGAATAATCAACAATAAATCCTTGGACGTGGTATAATTAACAATAATTAACCACTATAATAATTGAACAATATTAACTCAAGGTTGAGTTAGGAAACTTGCCTTCCGCGTTGATTATTGCTACACAATATACTTATCTGCTTTTGAAAGACCTATAACCAATAATATCGGTCTCATAATTAGCACAATATTTCATAACACACAATACTGTAATCTACAGTGAAACTTCTCATAGGCACATTACAACATAGCCACAATAGTGTTTATAACCAATATAAACACTTAACAAGTCTAACTAGTTCGATCCGTTTGGACTTCTATTCTCATCTCTTGTTCGCAGTTACCCTATCCGACAATTAACACATTTATTGTCAATTAAACTTGGTCTCTAAGCTTCAATATTATTTTAGATAAGTCAATTATCATTAAAAATATTTTTTGGAAGCTTTTAATAATTTATAAACAATTATTATAATTTAAAATAATTTTTCAAACACTTAAATCATTTTTAAATGATATAATTATCAAATAATAATATTATCATTAATATTTAATAATATAAAATATTAATGTTATACTTGTCAAAATATTAAAGTTATTGTTAATAACTTGAAATATTTTAAATCATTAATATTCTACTTAAATGATTTTTAATTTAATTAAAATCATTTTAAACCATCACCATTAATATTTAAATATTAATGAAATTAATATCAATTATTAAAAGTCATTAATTATAATTTAAAATATTTTTAAAACATTTTCTCATTTTTAAATGATTTTTAAATCAATAAAACCATGTTTAATTCAGTTATTTATTTTAATTAATAAATAATCTAATATCATTAATATTAATTTATTAATGAGAATTCTCCAAAATATTGAAAATTATATTTTATAATTCAAAATATTTTCTAACACTTTATTCTTATTTAAAATGATTTTTAAATTATTAAAATCATTTTTAACTTATTTATTTAATTTAATAATTAAATAAATCTAATATCATTAATATTGAATTATTAATACCAATTCTCCAAAAATATTAAAATTATATTTTATAATTCAAAATACTTTTAAATACATTATTCTTATTTAAAATAATTTTTCATAATATTAAATCATTTTCTCTAATTTATTTAATATAATAATTAAATAAATTAAGTATCTTTAATATTCAAATAATTATAGATATTAATGAAAAATGTCCCAAATAATTAAAAGTTATTTTTCGAATTTAAAATGATTTTTAAAACCATTTTTAGTAATTTTTATAATTTATTTCTATTTTTAAATCATTTCCGGAATATTTAGAAAATAAAATAAATAAAAACTGTCGCTAAAGCCTATAGCGACACTTGTCTATCGCCTTAGGTGTTCTTGAGCTCAAGAACACCGCTGGAATCTTGAGTTCAAGCTTACTCGTTTGACCATTTGTGATTCTTAATACAAAACATGATTTAGCTATCTTGAACACTAATCATGTAGTAGAAATGTAACTCTACAATATCCAATCCAAATCATGGTCATACAACAAACAAACAATTAGATCTTGCCTCTCAAAGTCACTGTCAGAATTAATCTGGGTTTTCTGGGTAACCTAGAAACCCAGACAGTCGCGAGGTACCATTTTGTGGTTCATTTTTAGCTTAGTTTTGATCATTCTATTGGTGGTTTTTTGGTTCATATATCTAGTACATATGTCAAGGAATGTATATATATTAGCAGAACATTTCAACAACAACAGAATTAAAAGTTATGACTCGGTTAATCTTTGACAAAAACTCGGTTCATACGTTTTCTGGGTTTTCCAGAATGTCAAAAACATACTGAGTGGTCTACTTTGACCACCTGTCACGATCTACTAGCTGTTCGTTTACACGATCTAAAGCAATGGAATGAAAGAACATATATCAGGCTACAACATGGTTACAAACACAACATCAAACAACCGAAAACCTGGAAGATCAAGACCACACAAATAGTTGTCAGACGCTGTTTCTTACTTACTGGGTTACCCAGATTTCAGCCGGTCAAGCTCGGTCAACGGTGTTTGACCATGAATAAAATGATATCTAGACATCAAATGACTGTACAACCACTTGCAGATTAAACACCACCTACCAGGCTACAAATCAAAAACTTAAAACAACAAAAAATAGTAAACGAGCAAAATGATCCCTTGACATTTGACTTATCGGTTCCTAAAAATTGCTCAAGAACAGTTTTTGAACACTTCATTTTTAAAGCACTTTGATGTTATGGATTCATGATAGAACATCATAGATCTTCATAAAACATCCATTAGCAAGATTCTAAACATTTAAACACGAAAGTTGTCTTAGCATACAAGATCAAAATGGGTTTTAGGGTTTATACCTTTATGTTCTAGATTTTGATCTTTGCTCTCAAATCTGATCTTGGGTTATTAATGGGCTGTTTATGTGACTGAAACACTTTAAGAATTCGGAGGTTTTGAGAGAAGATGAGTTGGTGAGAGCTTGAATACAAAATAAGCCAAATACTAGACTTTCTCTCTCAAATCTCTTATATAATGCTTGACATGTTGCTAGATCTCGATGTGTTGGTCAATTTTGTTGGATTTCTATGTCACAAGTCAATGTGGTTGCTTACCAACTAAAGTTGCTAGCACATTTTGCAAGTTACATATTAAAATAAACTAAAAGGGCATTTTGGTCATTAGCAAAATAATTTTAATGGCATTTTTGCCAATTGCACAAACCCTTAGGGTTTAACCCTAAGGTTCTAACCCTTAGGTTTTAAATCAATAACCTTCTAGGATTTTCTAAATTAGGGTTTTAATTTAGAAAATTAAAATTTTGAAACTAAAATTAGGTTTTCCTAATTAAATTAGGTTTTCTTAATAATATCAATGTTTAATAAATATATTAGGCCTTCCAATTAGGATTAGGGTTGCCTAATTAGGGTTTATAAATCCTTAATATGAAATTAGAGTTTTAATTAGAAAATTAAAATTTCAAAATTACAATTAGGGGTTGTAAAATAGAAATTAAGATAACTAAAATATAATTAGGGTTTTCTAATCATATTAAAGTTTAATACACACATTAGGCTTGCCAATTAGGATTAGGGTTTAGGATTCCAAGATTTAAAATTAGGGTTTTTTGGCATACGATTAGGTTTTCTAACGGTACATTAGGATTTCTAATCCTGAGATTAGGGTTTCTAATCTCTTATTAGGGTTTATTAATTTAAACCTTAACCGATCAATCATTGATCATTATCAACATACAGTACATACACATACTTATCAATATAATTATTTTAATTATATTTTCTATCAAATCGATCCCTATCCAAAAATTAGGGTTAGGGTTTCTAAAGCTGTTAAGCACAACTATACTCTAAATTTATTAGTCAATATACAAATTGACCTTCTCAGGACTCGTATCACAGATACTTGTCACAAAATTGATAATCAATATTAATATTAAATAAATAAATAAAGTATTCATAAAATTTTGAATATTTGAAATCCCAGGTTATCACATTCTCCCCTCCTTAAAAGGATTCCGGTCCTCTAATCACCTTTCTTATTCTCTACAATCTTTAAAGTTGTATCATCAATTCGTTTTTATCAACACAATATTAATTTGTGTTTCAAATTCTAACCTGTGACTTGAATCTATAAAAGAAAATAGTTCACAGAAATATCTGACTAATATTACTCGCGTAATTTAAGTATTAAGCGAAATCGTTACTGTGTTACCCCTCTTGACAACCCACGCATCCGTGTATCATCATGTTGAATGTGCAAGTTGTTGGTATTCCTGGCTGTGCAGGTCCTCAAATTGCCAAGGTTCAGCCACTGGGTCCCTTGTTGCCACTTTCCTTCTCCGCATTCTTCTTCGGACAGTTCCAAACCAAATGATCAGTCGATCCGCACGCGAAGCAATCTTATATCTTCTTCGGATTGGGGCAATTGGGCGACATGTGCCCCTCTTGTCCGCAATTGTAACAAACTCCCTTCTTCTTTATGCAAACTCCAGCATGGTTCTTCCCACAATTCGAACATGGCTCCCTTCCTTTTATATTCTCCTCTATTTTACCACCTGATTGGGTATTCTCACTCCATTTCCTCTTATTAGGGTTACTACCACCACTGCTTCGACCATCATTTGTCTTCTTCTTCTTATCTTAATGAAATCGAGATGCAGCTTCGCTCCCTCCTTCAGCAATTAACGCTTTCTCCATCAACGCCGCAAAAATATTGATCTGCAATACCGCTACCTTGTTGAATATCCCCGGCTTCAGCCCATTCTCAAATCTTCTCGCCTTTCTTACTTCTGTGTCCACCTGATGAGGTGTAAATCTCGCTAATTCGTTGAATTTAGCCGCATACTCCGAAACAGACATATTTTCCTATTTTAGTTCTAGAAACTTGACTTCCATTCGAGCTTGCATACTCGGTGAGAAGTAGTTCTCAAAGAACAACTCCTTGAATCTTGTCCACAACACCACCGCTATACCAGCTCTCGCATGGTTCGTCTCCCACCAGTAATTAGCTTCTCCCTTCATTAAGTATGTCGCAAAAGTCGTCTTCTGCTCTTCTGCCACTCGCGCAATGACGAATTCTTTCTCAATCTCCTTCACCCAAGTTTGGGCTTCAATCGGATCCGTGGTTCCCCTGAATTCTGGCGGTCCTACCGCTTTAAAGTCTTTAAAATTTTCTAATCTGTCAGCTTGTTGTTCTCTCGCTCTTCCTCTTTCCGCGGGAGCTCTATTCTCTATAGCTTGGGCTAACATATCCGTAAATTTTTGCATCGGGTCAGCTTGACCCCCTTCATTATTTACTGACTGCTTTTCTCTTTGATTTCGATTCTGTCGTCTAGGCGGCATGATCTGATTTAAATAAAAAACATACAATAATTCTTTTGTTCTATACAAATTCTTAACACAAGAAGAATTCAATACATAATTCTCATATAAATACTTAACACATTTACTATTCCCCCCCTTTTTTTAAATCATATTAGGATTAACAACACAACATTACACAAAAAGTTGCAATTCTCCATTTTAACATAGTTATTACCAATTCGTCAAACTTACCACACTTATGAGTTCAGAAACTTGCCACAATTATATGAGTGTATGAATGTATCCTAGTCAGACCTTTGGCGTCCATTCGCTGAGGGGTTCAAAATATTTCATATAATTATGAGTCATTAACTTACCATAAGTATGAGTTTTAAGAACATACAAATTAATCTTAATCTTATATTCATATAGAAAATAAAGATTTCATTCATACAATATATATATATATATATATATATATATATATTTACATATGCTTAAACATCGTTCTCGATATTACAACACTTAACATCATAAACTTCTACCAAAAGATACTATCACATATATCTAAGTTGTCTGCCGACCACTCCCTTCACCAGTCATCTTCTTGTTAGGACACTTGTTGAATTCGTGACCCGTTCCTCTACATGAGAAACACTTCTTCATATTTGTCTTAGGATAATGTAGAGAAATATGTCCTTCTTGCTTGCAGTTGAAGCACACGTTCTTCCACATCATGCACTCTCCCGCGTGAGTCTTTCCACACTTGCTACAGGCTTGCTTCTTCTTTGGGTTTGACTTTTCAGAATTAGGGCTGTCGTTGTCCCTCTTTCGATTATTCTTATCTTTCTGCTGCTTGATTGTCCCTTCAGTCGATCCACCACCTTCAGTCTTAATTCATTCCACCTACGCCTTGAGCTCGTTCCATTCTTCAGTCATTTCACGTAACGCTCGCCCCGTCTTCCACAGTTCCTCCAAGAGAAATGCCTTACTCCGGAGTTATTGAACTTCTGCAGCTAGTTGATCTTGTTCTTTAACTTTAGTCTTATTCCCTGTCTCCATCTTAGCTTGCTCAGACTCTGCCTCGTCATCTCCACTCAAATACATCTCAGGATAATTATCATGATCGCTCCCCAGATTGACCATATGTTCATCTTCCACCACCTTCTCCACTGATTCATTTTGCGCTGACACCTCGGCTTTTGGAACTAGTGCAACAGCCGCTAGCATCTCCGCACTCATTTCATCTTCTCCAGACATCCTACAATCAGTTAAAATAGCTTAATTATTACTTCAGCAGTACAAAATTATCACACTATGTGTCCACATATCTCATTGTCGATACGCTTTGGCAATTCCTCACTTAGTACTCTAAATAAGTATTCTATATCTCGCTTATGGTTATATTCCTAGGGTTTTCCCCCACCCCACTTAAGGTTTATAACCTATAGCTCTGCTACCAACTTGTGACATCTTGGTCACTACAGCTTTGATACCAATATGTGACACCCCCAAATTCGGGTTACCTGACCAACGAGTTTGGTGTTCATAATTCACAATATAATACCATCTAACTACCCATTAAAATATAAATAGGAATACATAACTCATTAACATAAGTTGTTAATACATAAGTCCCAGGTTTTCTAACCTTAATATTACAAACATACCCTTTAGATATACAAAAAGGGTTTATAATGCAACATAATATTAATAATGTTCATTATAACTACTCCAGCATTTTGCCTTTGCCTTTAGTTTTGTTGTTCTTCGATCCGCTGGCCTCTTCGTTCCTAGCTGAAATGTTTTATTTATAGCAAGGGTGAGCAACAAGTTTGCCCTGCAAGTTAATATATACAATAAATGTATACGAATCAATAAGAACATACTATCTATTTTGATATAATGAAACCAAAGTTCGGTGAACTTTGAAATAGCTGAACAAATCGTTAATCAATAACAATTCTTCTCGTATTCTAGGCAACGCAATAATCTGATAATGAAAGAGTACAACGCTTTCAAAGTTCTACGATATTCTATTGACTAATCAAGAATAATTCTACGCAATAACAAAGTGGGATTTTTTTCCAGATTTATGCTGAGTGATCACACTAGATCTAAAACTTCTTTTCTCGGGTATCTATCAAAGATTTACTTTGATACATACACAGGAGTATCAGATAACCATGAAGATTAAATCATACCCCTTTGCAAGTACTTAGAGCCGGCCAACTCCTTATACCCTATATTATGCATAATACTTAACAGTGCGCAATGGCCGAATATACAACCTAAAATGTTCCCTTTTTATAAAAGGTTGTTCTTCTCAGTCTCAGAATCAAGATTTTAATTTAACAACGAAATACTATGATTTCAAATTCTAGTTACTTCTTGATCTAGCCGAAATAATTGGCATCGATCTGTCAATAATAATTGAATTCTATTCTCGAACCTATCAAGTTTTAACAAATGTTCGTCTAGTCCAGAATAATTGGCTAAGACATTTCTCAACATAATTCGACAATAAACAGGAATTATATGTACTGTCGATATTAGCTTCTACGAATTTAAATATCCAACAACAGTTATTCTACGAATATATTTTCAGAATCAGTAATTCAATTTGAATTATTAAATACGCACTAACTGCGAATAATCAACAATAAATCCCAGGACGTGGTATAATTAAAAATAATTAACCACTATAATAATTGAACAATATTAACTCAAGGTTGAGTTAGGAAACTTGCCTTCCGCGTTGATTATTGCTACACAATATACTTATCTGCTTTTGAAAGACCTATAACCAATAATATCGGTCTCACAATTAGCACAATATTTCATAACACACAACACTGTAATCTATAGTCAAACTTCTCTTAGGCACATTACCACATAGCCACAATAGTGTTTATAACCTATATAAACACTTAACAAGTCTAACTAGTTGATGCGGTTTGGACTTGGTCTCATCTCTGTGTTACACCCTATCCTGTCAAGCCAATTAACACATTTATTGTCAATTAAACTTGGTCTCTAAGCTTCAATATTATTTTAGATAAGTCAATTATCATTAACAATATTTTTAAGCTTTTAATAATTTATAAACAATTATTATAATTTATAATAATTTTTCAAACACTTAAATCATTTTTAAATGAGTTAATTATCAAATAATCTTATTATCATTAATATTTAATAATATAAAAATATTAATGTTATACTTTTCAAAATATTAAAGTTATTGTTAATAACTTGAAATATTTTTAAATCATTAATATTCTACTTAAATGATTTTTAATTTAATTAAAATCATTTTTAAACCAACACCATTAATCTAACTACCCATTAAAATATAAATAGGAATACATAACTCATTAACATAAGTTGTTAATACATAAGTCCCAGGTTTTCTAACCTTAATATTACAAACATACCCTTTAGATATACAAAAAGGGTTTATAATGCAACATAATATTAATAATGTTCATTATAACTACTCCAACATTTTGCCTTTGCCTTTGCTTTTGTTGTTCTTCGATCCGCTGGCCTCTTCGTTCCTAGCTGAAATGTTTTATTTATAGCAAGGGTGAGCAACAAGTTTGCCCCGCAAGTTAATACATACAATAAATGTATACGAATCAATAAGAACATACTATCTATTTTGATATAATGAAACCAAAGTTCGGTGAACTTTGAAATAGCTGAACAAATCGTTAATCAATAACAAGTCTTCTCGTATTCTAGGCAACGCAATAATCTGATAATTAAAGAGTACAACGCTTTCAAAGTTCTACGATATTCTATTGAATAATCAAGAATAATTCTACGCAATAACAAAGTGGGATTTTTTTCCAGATTTATGCTGAGTGATCACACTAGATCTAGAACTTCTTTTCTCGGGTATCTATCAAAGATTTACTTTGATACATACACAGGAGTATCAGATAACCATGAAGATTAAATCATACCCCTTTGCAAGTACTTAGAGCCGGCCAACTCCTTATACCCTATATTATGCATAATACTTAATGGTGATGGCCGAATATACAACCTAAAATGTTCCCTTTTTATAAAAGGTTGTTCTTCTCGGTCTCAGAATCAAGATTTTAATTTAACAACGAAATACTATGATTTCAAATTCTAGTTACTTCTTGATCTAAGCCAAAATAATTGGCATCGATCATCAATAATAATTGAATTCTATTCTCGAACCTATCAAGTTTTAACAAATGTTAAATCTAGTCCGAATAATTGGCTAAGATATTTCTCAACATAATTAAACAATAAGCAGAATTATATGTACTCTCGATATTAGCTTCTACTGAATTTAAATATCCAACAACGATTATTCTACGAATATATTTTCGAGAATCGATAATTCAATTTGAATTATTAAATACATACTAACTGCGAATAATCAATAATAAATCCACGGGCGTGGTATAATTAAAATAATTAACCACTATAATAATTGAACAATATTAACTTTCGGTTGAGTTAGGAAACTTGCCTTAAGGCGTTGATTATTGCTACACAATATACTTATACGCTTTTGAAAGACCTATAACCAATAATATCGGTCTCACAATTAGCACAATATTTCATAACACACAACAACTGTAATCTATAGTCAAACTTCTCTTAGGCACATTACCATGCTAGCCACAATAGTGTTTATAACCTATATAAACACTTAACAAGTCTAACTAGTTCGGTCTGGTTGGACTTCGGTCTCATCTCGGTGTTCTGGTCACCCTATCCGACAATTAACACATTTATTGTCAATTAAACTTGGTCTCTAAGCTTCAATATTATTTTAGATAAGTCAATTATCATTAACAATATTTTTCGGAAGCTTTTAATAATTTATAAACAATTATTATAATTTATAATAATTTTTCAAACACTTAAATCATTTTTAAATGAGTTAATTATCAAATAATCTTATTATCATTAATATTTAATAATATAAAAATATTAATGTTATACTTTTCAAAATATTAAAGTTATTGTTAATAACTTGAAATATTTTAAATCATTAATATTCTACTTAAATGATTTTTAATTTAATTAAAATCATTTTTAAACCAACACCATTAATATTTAAATATTAATGAAATTATTATCAAATATTAAAAGTCATTAATTATAACTTAAAATATTTTTAAAATAATATTCTCATTTTAAATCCATAAAACCATTTTTAATTCATTTTTTAATTTAATAAATAAATAATCTAATATCATTAATATTAATTTATTAATGAGAATTCTCCAAAAATATTAAAAATTATATTTTATAATTCAAAATTTTTCTAACACTTTATTCTTATTTAAAATGATTTTTAAATTATTAAAATCATTTTCAACTTATTTATTTAATTTAATAATTAAATAAATCTAATATCATTAATATTAAATTATTAATGACAATTCTCTAAAAATATTAAAAATTATATTTTATAATTCAAACTATTTTTAAATATATTATTCTTATTTAAAATGATTTTTCACAATATTAAATCATTTTCTCTAATTTATTTAATATAATAATTAAATAAATTAAATATCATTAATATTCAAATAATTATAGATATTAATGAAAAATGTTCCAAATAATTAAAATTTATTTTTCAGAATTTAAAATGATTTTTAAAACTATTTTTAGTAATTTTTATAATTTATTTCTATTTTTAAATAATTTCCAGAATATTCAAAAAATAAAATAAATAAAAACCGTCGCTAAAGCCTATAGCGACACTTGTCTGTCACCTTAGGTGTTCTTGAGCTCAAGAACACTGTTAGACCCGAGTTTAAGCTTACTCATTAGACCACTTGTGATTCTTAATAGAAATATGATTTAGGCTATCTTAGACACTGATCATGTAGTAGAAATGTAACTCTACAATATCCAATCCAAATCATGGCCATACAACAAACAAACAATTAGATCTTGCATCTCAAAGTCACTGTCAGACCTAATCTGGATTTCCTGGGTAACCTAGAAACAAAGATAGTCGCGAGGTACCATTTTGTGGTTCATTTTTAGCTTAGTTCTGATCATTCTATTGGTGGTTTCTTGGTTTATAGATCTAGTACATATGTCAAGGAATGTATATACATTAGCAGAACAATTCAACAACAACAAAATTAAAAGTTATGACTCGGTCAATCTCTGATAAAAACATGGTTCATACGTTTTACGGGTTTTCGAGATGTCAAAATGCAGGCCGAGGTGGTACTTTTGACCACACGTCACGATCTACTAGTTTGTTCATTTACACGATCTAAAGCCATGGAATGAAAGAACATATATCAGGCTACAACATGGTTACAAACACAACATCAAACAACCGAAAACCTATCAGATCAAGACCTCACAAATAGTTGTCACACGCTATTTCTTACTTTTTGGGTTATCCAGTTTGGTAGGTCGAAGCTCGGTCAACGGTGTTTGACCATGAATAAAATGATATCTAGACATCAAATGACTATACTACCACTTGCAGATTAAACACCACCTACCAGCGGGCAACAAATCGAAAACTTAAAACAACAAAAATAGTAAGCGAGCAATGATCATGGCCACCGACATTGCTTGTCGATCTAAAAATTACTCAAGAACGGTTTTTGAAAACTTCATTTTAAAGCACTTTGATGCTATGGAATCATGATAGATCATCGTAGATCTTCATAAAACATCCATTAGCAAGATTCTAAACACTTAAACACAAAAGTTATCTTAGAATACAAGATCAAAATGGGTTTTAGGATTTATACCTTTATGATCTAGATTTTGATCTTTGCTCTCCAATCTGATCTTTGGTTATTAATGGGCTCACATATGTATTTGAAACACTTTAAAATTAGGAGGTTTTGAGAGAAGATGAGTTGGTGAGAGCTTGAATACAAAATAAGCCAAATACTAGACTTTCTCTCTCTCAAATCTCTTATATAATGCTTGACATGTTGCTAGATCGATGTGTTGGTGAATTTTGTTTGATTTCTATGTCACAAGTCGATGTGGTTGCTTACCAACTAAAGTTGCTAGCACATTTTGCAAGTTACATATTAAAATAAACTAAAAGGGCATTTTGGTCATTAGAAAAATAATTTTAATGGCATTCTTGCCAATTGCACAAACCCTTAGGTTTTAACCCTAAGGTTCTAACCCTTAGGTTTTAAATCACTAACTTTCTAGGATTTTCTAAATTAGGGTTTTAATTTAGAAAATTAAAATTTTGAAACTAAAATTAGGTTTTCCTAATTAAATTAGGTTTTCTTAATCATATTAACGTTTAATAAATATATTAGGCCTTCCAATTAGGATTAGGGTTGCCTAATTAGGGTTTATAAATCCCGAATATGAAATTAGGGTTTTAATTAGAAAAATTAAAATTTCAAAATTACAATTAGGGGTTATAAAATAGAAATTAAGATAACTAAAATATAAATAGGGTTTTCTAATCATATTAAAGTTTAATACACACATAAGGCTTGCCAATTAGGATTAGGGTTTCCTAATTAGGTTTTAGGATTCCTGGATTTAAAATTAGGGTTTCCCAGCATACGATTAGGGTTTTTAACGGTATGTTAGGGTTTCTAATCCTGAGATTATGGTTTATTAATTTAAACCTTATCCGATCAATCATTAATCATTATCAACATACAGTACAAACACATACTTATCAATATAATATTTTAATTATATTTTCTATCAAATCCCTATCCAAAAATTAGGGTTAGGGTTTCTAAAGCTGTTAAGCACAACTCTACTCTAAATTTATTAGTCAATATATAAATTGACCTTCTCGAGACTCATATCACAGATACTTGTCACAAAATTGATAATCAATATTAATATTAAATAAAAAAAAAATTATTCGTAAAATTTTGAATATTCAAAATCCGGTTTATCACAACATGCGTATCTGAGTCATTTATTTTGCATAGTTTTGTATTTCGTGAACCAGATAGACATTTACTGTTTCACCGTATGAGTTAAAATAAGGGCTTGTGCTTAAATTCAATATGGTGTCAATTTTGCATAGACATATAGTGATTTTGGTTATATTGATGATTATATGGTGTCTATCGCATGTGGATACTGTGTAAGTAGGTCATAGGACATTGAAAAATGGCTATGTCTATATTAGTATCCTTGGCTACTTTCCTGAGATATGTAAACAATCTTGCATGATGGTGGTAATTAGATAAAGTATTAAATGAAGTTAGGATCCCATTATTTCCAGATTTGATTTATTCCATTATTATTCTCATTTTAGTTATCATTTGCATTTAGAGTAATTCACAATTATAATCATTAGTTTAAGCATATTAATATAGTGATTTAATTGATACGTAGTGGTTTAATTTAGACAACTTTCCTTGTGGATCGATACTCGACTTACTCTGTATTACTTGATAACACATGTATTCTTGCATGAGTTAGAGCTCTTTTATTAGAACTAAAAAAGAGGCAACAAGTTTTTGGTGCCGCTGCCGGGGAGAAACGGTTACTCCACTCAATGAGTTGGATGAATTTAGATTACAGGCATAAGAATTCAAAGCTATACAAGGAGAAGGTGAAGAAATGGCATGATCGAAAGATAATTGATAGAACATTCGAACTGGGACAAAGGGTTTTACTTTATAACTCCAGACTTAAACTTTTTCCCGGGAAGCTGAAATCAAGATGGTCAGGACCATTGACAGTAAAGACTGTATTTTCGCATGGTGCAATTGAAGTTTTTGACAATTTTTCGGACATGCCTTTTAAAGTAAATGGGCAGCGATTGAAGCATTATTTTGGTGGCGAGGTAGACAGAAAGAAAATCACCTCAATTCTTTCTTCAACATGAGATTCAGAAACAGTAAAGCTAATTGACTATAACTTAGATCTTGATGGGAGGCAACCCATTATTTCTATCTCTAATCTTTAGCTATTCAGTTTAGGTTGTTGTAGTTAGTTATCTTTATTTCATTTTTGATAGTTGTATGCTTTACATAATAGAGTGTGTAGCTAAATTTTCATTGAGAGGTGTTTGAAGTAGTATAGAGTTTATTTGGTCATTCATGTTTGCTCAGTCATTCAGTCATTCATGCTTTAACAGTGTGCATTACTGTCTGTGTAGGTATTTTAGACTGAAGTCATCACTGGTTTGCGATCTTAAATTGAAAGTTAGCGATCTTTGGTACCAAAGTCGTCATACCACGCCATGAATATAGCACAAGACCGCGCACCCGCTAGTTATACCTGTCAGGCCCAATATGACACTCATCCGCCGCCATACCATACCCCATTAAAGACTACGGTCATGTACTGCAAATGCCGATGGACAATGTTTTAAGTTTTAAAAGACGTGTACTCCCACTTGGCTTATATTAGTTGCAGCTTATTCTCTTGCTCTCCTCAACAAACACGTCTCCCCACCTCTTGGCAGTTATAAATTGAGCCAAACTAACATCTCCACTAGCGTGATTGTTTCTTCAGTATTTACATCCACGATTACACACAAGTTTCATAAGTGAAGTATACATCTAGGGTTTCTGCTTGGGTTGTGCATCAACGAGTTTAGGGGTACTCTCATCAGCATCTCTTAATCATTATCAAGCAAAGCATCTGTATTCTCTCTATCATCTGCAAATGGGTCCAAAAAGAGCACGCTCCATCTCCATCTCTTCTTCCGATTCCTCGTCCTCTAGTAACCAAGAAGATGATGACGTGAACCACATGAAATTTATCAGTTGGGAGGCGCAAGTAGAATATTATCGAATCGTGGACAAATCGTTCGTGAAGGAACAGGGATTTAAGCTTGACAAGCAAGATGGCCAACTATGGAATATGATACGAGAAAAAGGTTGGGTTGGTTTGGCTGCAACTCCTATGCCTATTCCTATGGGGATTGTTCGAGAGTTCTAAGCGAATGCTAAGGACATAAAGGGAGGAATAACACTAGTTTGAGGAGTGCAAGTGGATTTTCGACCTCTAGCGATCCGAGCAGCTTTCAGAATCAATGACGCACCACCGACTGGGTCTTCTAATTAGGTCGAATGTGCACATCTAGAAACATATTTGGACTTAGTAATTTCTGAATTATGCATTCTAGGAACATAGTGGAATTATAAGGCCGGAATGAATGAGCCTAAAACTTTCCCAGCGTCCGCCTTGAATCGATATGCAAAAGCATGGAATCTGTTTATTTGTGCCAAGTTAGTTCCATAATCTCACCAGCATGAAATAACCACTGAGCGGGCTATCATTTTGTGGGGCATCATCAAAGGCAAGTACATTGATGTAGGCCACCTAATTCATCAAAACATGCTGCGTTATTTATGGGGGAGCACTACAGGGGGTATTCCACATGCGTCTGTGGTAGCCATGATTTGTGTCCAATAAGGAGTCCAGTGGGATAACGAGTAGACACAGAAACCGAGCCAATACATCACACATGCAACTATTTCCAAGTTCAAGGATTGGACAGGAGGTGAACCGCATCATAGAGGAATAGGTTTTATAATTCCACCCACATTCTCAGAGCCACCACATCAGCCCTCTCAGCCAGATAAAGCAGGACCATCTACTCGAGCTACTACTACTACTAGGGATCGACAACTCCGAAGGTTGGAGCTTAAGGTTGATGCCATGTATGATAACTTCACAGCTTTTGCTACGGGTCTCACGATGTCGTTGGCGGAAGCATTTGCACTACAAGGGACAACGCTTGAGTGGCCTCAGTTCGGAACAGCTGTGCCATATCCACCACAAGATTCACCACCCGCAGAGGGTGGTGCGGCTAATCATTAGGGGAGTTTTCTTTAACCCTTTACCTTCATTCACTAGGACATTGAATATTATAAGTTTGGGGGTATTGGGGTAGTAGTATAGTTGCACGTAGTATCTGCATGTTAGTTTAGTACTTGCATTTAGTATTTGCATGTTTAGTTTAAATTTTGTATTTTTATGTGTTAGATAAAATTTGCAGAAATTTTTTATGTTTTAGTTATTATTACTTTTGTTAGTATATTTTTAGTTTGCATGTCTCACAGTTCTAGCTTTATGGAAATTTTGTCTAGCCGATGATGATAGTGAATTTTGAATGATTTTTGAGTATTTTGGATAACATGAGCTGAGATATAATGTTTTACACAATGCAATTCATAATGTTATTTAAATGCTTTCGGTTTGCACGGCCGTGTTCAAAATCACTTGTAGGTAAAAGAATTATGTGTTGCATTGCTCGATAGAAAATGTAGTTTTAAAAAGAGGAATATGTGGAAAGTGAACTTAGACTGTATAAAACATTGATATTCAAACTTTGGGAAAACATGGGTATGTTATGTATATATATATAAAAAATCAAATAGCAATAACGTCGCTAGTCATATTTTGGGCCCTAGCTACTTGAGTAAGTATGCCCGTAGGGGTGTCTTAACAACTAGCGACCTTAATCTTTCATGGTCTGGGAGTCGTTGTTTGAATGCTCGCTAAGGGGTAGCAGTGTTTGCCTAATGGAATGAGGCATTGCACAATCATGTGAAAAAAAAGAAAAATAAAAATAAACACCGCGGGAAAGAGCGAAAATCGCCCTCGTGAGTAGGAATAAAGCAGTTAAGCCCATTATTGAACCTTAGTTGGTTTTAATATGTTGGAACAGTCTTTATTGCATAAGTAGACATGAGTTTTGATTTAGACTGTAATTTTCTGTTTTGAACAATTTAGCATGTGTATTCTTTGCTTAAATCAAGTTTTGGTGAATACAACACACACATACACAACATCTCTATAGCATATGTGAATTATCGGAGTGTATGGTATTATGCCTATAGTTCAGTTTTAATTTGTATTCTTGAATCTGGATAATTTGCCGAGGCATTTTGGACTAAAATTCTATTATAGCTGGAACAATGTGAGACTAGTTTGCATCATGATGTAGTTGCATAGCATGTAGTTGCATTTTCATTGTTTATTAGTATGCACTGCTTGAGGACAAACAATAGTTCAAGTTTGGGGGTATTTGATAAGTGGGTTTTATACCTACTTATCAGATATCAATTCACGCGAACTACGACTATCTGAAGTATATTTTAGTGTGTTTTTAGTTGCATTTTGTTTATTTGGCATTGCATATACTTAGAACTCCCTTTGGTGCAAAAGTGCAGGATATGGCATAATTTGGTGATGATAGATGGCATGTGATCAATGAAGGCACAACATGATGATCAAGTGGAGCAACGAAACCAAGCATTGGTGGATAAAGAATGAGTAGCAGGACAAGAATGAAGCGTGAGACAAAGCGATGGCAGCAGCAGAATGCAGTCAGTCAAAATCGGAAGGCTGCATGTGACCATGCTTGATTATAGAGGTTGAGGGCGCGCATGCATGCCATCATTCGAACACAAACTTGACACAAGCGCACCCGCGCGAAGAATACACAGGAGGAGCACACGATGACTGATGCTGCTGAGCTATTTTATTTTAATCTTTAATTTTAAGGGTTGTAATCAATTAAAAACAATTCTGACTGGTGTCAGACGAATCATTCAGTAGGTTTTACGTGTTTTTCATATTGGAACTAGGGTTTACACTTGGAGCATATTCCAATGTGAAACCAATCATAGATTTCGTATTTTTCTACTCCTTCTTTGAAATTCAGTAGTTGTGGATGCCTTATATTATTGTTATTGGATATTATTAAGGATTTTCACGTGACGTTGGGTTTGTAATCAGCAATTGGGTTTGATCGATTCTTTCTTCTTTCTTTCAATTGTCTGTTTATTATCCATGTGTAGCTTTGATCCCATAATGGCTTTTTGTTCAGTCATGAACTAAACTCCATTATGGGATTCTAACGGATTTTAATATGTAGTTTAATTGATTGCTTGAGTCCTGAGCTGTTTTACATATCATAAGGAATTTCTATCATGGTTGGTTTGCATGCATGAATGCTTGATCACCATTCGTTTTCAGTACTTGTATGGAATTGACAAATAAATGCAAGTATGGATTGTAATCATGATAGCATGCGTATACAGGGCTGTTTTGCATAGTTTTGTATTTCGTGAACCACATAGACATATACTATTTCGTCGTATGAGTTAAAATAAGGGCTTGTACTTAAATTCAATATGGTTGCAATTTTGCATAGATATATAGTGATTTTGGTTATATTGATGATCACATAGTGTCTATCTCATATGGATACTGTGTAAGTAGGTCATAATACATTGAAAAATGGCTATATCTATATTAGTGTCCTTGGCTACTTTCCTGAGATATGTAAACAATCTTGCACGATGGTGGTAATTAGATGAAGTATTAAATGAAGTTAGGATCCCATTATTTCAATATTTGATTCATTCCATTATTATTCTCATTTTAGTTATTATTTGCATTTAGAGTAATTCACAATTATAATAATTAGTTTAAGCATATTAATATAGTGATTTAATTGATGCATAGTGGTTTAATTTAGACAAATTTTCCTGTGGATCGATACTCGACTTACTCTGTATTACTTGTTGACGCATGTATACTTGCATGAGTTAGAGCTCTTTTAGTAGAACTAAAAAAGAGGCAACAAGTATGAACATCCCGATCAAGGGAAAACTTTTATGCGCCCAAGGCGGACAGAGTGAATGATCCTATCATTCTTGCAATGTAGTATTGATCAATATAGGGCCCATGGGATGTACACCCTCGTGCCCGTAAGTTATGACGGTTTGCAGATGAAGTTCTGCTGAACCTTATCGAAAATTTAAAATAATGTTCATAGTATATCACCTTAACCCTATTTATAGTCAATACGTAGTTTCAAAAATGTGATATAGAGTTGTTATGTTATTATTATCGGTTTAGTTTACTTCACAGCTATTAAATCATTGTAGAAGTGATGTATAAAGAAAACATTTAATTCTTTCAGCTAATTATATCTATAATTGTTATTACTTGCTGGGCACTCAAATGCTCATCCTTGCTTAATTTAAATGTTTTTCATTAAGTGTGAGCAACTAGAAAGTTCGGCAAGAACAAGGGAAAGGAAAGCAAAGAGAATATATGTTTAATGGTATCTTTTGTAATAGTTAAACTGTATTAAGACAATGATATGTGTTAGTTCCCAGAGGGCACAATAGATCTAGAAGGGGGGGGGGGGGGGTTGAATAGATCCTTTTTATTTTAAATACTTGTCTTGTTTGTATTATTTTGTTCATAATTAACATATGACAAACATAAGAATCTTTTCAAGCACAACGGAATAAGTAAAAGACCCCCTTCATTGATATATCCATAATCATTCATACATTGTTAAGTGAAAAGTAAGTTTAGTTGTAAGTGTTAAAACATACATAGCAAGATTATAGTACATAATGTAAATGACATAATGTAAAAAGACACAAGGGTTTTAAGTGGTTCGGAGACTCAAGCTCCTAATCCACTCTTCGCTTTCAACTAGCGAGATTTCCACTAAGGAAGGCGGCACCACAATCACTAAGATTCCTTCAGGTCGTTGACCTTAGGACTTGATTCACTAAGAACTCTTGAAGGCCAGTGACCTTGGGACTTCTCTAGTTCCTAGAACTTTTCAAGCCCAATGAAGCTTGGAACTTCGTTTAGTCCCTCCGGACAAGGACCCTTTGGCCCTGCTTTGTTTAGTCCCTCTGGACAAGGACCCTTTGGCACTGTTTTTTTTAGTCCCTCTGGACAAGGACCCCTCAGGCCCTAGCTTTGTTGAGTTGTTTATTTGTTGTTGTTGGATTCGGTGCTGAGCTGCTAAGATGTCTTCATGCTCTCAACATCTTCTATACTTAGCAGCTTTGCTTGATCATCCTTGAAAAGCAGTTGAGTGTTGCATGATGCTCAGCTTCTTAGGTTGCTCAACTACTCCGGATGACACCTTGATGAACTACCTTGAAGATCATTCTCCTTGGTACTTGATGGCTGCACATGAGAGGCTTCTAAGATGACTGTAAGCTCTTCTATTAGGTACTTAGAGGCTTTCTCATGCTTGACACCAAGATGGCTTTTGTGATCTCCCTTCTTGCTACTCGATGCCTTCTCATGATGGACTTGCTAAGATGACTGTAGGCTCTTCTCTATTGTACTTAGTGTCTTCCCATGATGGACATCTAGATGGCATGATGCTCTCCTTTCTCTCGGCAGTTCAGAACACTCTTCATGTAGTAGAACTCTCACTTCTACATAGTAGAACTCACACTTCTACTTCTTTCTTTATCTGACTTCTGAATGTTCTTGGTGGATAGTAGAGTGAGCCTTCTGACTCACTATTTCACATGGTTTAGATCAGTCCACCTTCTCTCCAAACTCAGCAACTCCAGTAACCTTTGATCCTTGAAGCTCTTTCTCATTTATACTCCTTCCCAATCCTTCGGTTGGAAAGTAACCATTGAAGGCTATTCAAATATCTTCAAAGATCTCAAATTTCTTGATGTAAACTGCTAGATGCGACTTGTCATACTTTTTCTGACGCTACAGTCTACTGTTTCACCTACCCTGTCAGATGTATCACTTTACTGTCTTGGGCAGGTTGAAGACTTAATTTCATCTAATTTCTTGATCAGAGGTTGTCCTTTTGCATCGATGCTCTCAATAAGCACTTGTCCGAATATTACCCTTGATTGAGCGAACTGCGCTAATGCTTGGTCTTGGTATTCGAACTCTATGATTCTGTTGCATGTCTTCAAGGACCTGATCGTAGTGTCTTATTGAGTGTTGCTCGTTGACTAGAAGAGTTAACACTACGATCTTGAAGAGTGTTGATTGGATCTTCAAATGTAGAACACCTCTTCCTTATATTGTGCAGTGCTTCAATACTTCTGTTTGCTTCGACTGTTCTCATATATTGATGGCCTAATTCCTTGCTCTGGTCCCCTTCTGAATATCAAGACACTTGATTTGTGGCGCGTCCCAAATTTTTGCTTTCTCCTTGTGATCTCCGTTCACTTATCATCAATGAACCGACCACGCACTTAATCACTTTAGCCTTGCTCTTCCGGAGGTCGTGACCAGTATCTCGGTTCACCTTGCATCAGTTCCTTCTTTGTTTGGCAAACACTACGATCTTGGTTGCTTCCAAGATCGTTGTCTTCTGTTCACTTGATAGCTACTGCATAAGCTGACTTTCCTTAGTCAGCTTCTGAAGTCTTCTTTGGATCTCCTTGTGGAAGACTTCATCACAAATGGCCTTACACCCCAATCTTAATGCTGATTGGGTTGGTGCTGAGATCTTCTGTTAGCCTGCATGTCATTCGTTGAGTGCTCTCTGGTTTCCTGGGATGTAGCTTGCAACTTGAACCATAGGCTTCATTCCTTTGGATATTCTGGGAGTGCTCATATGTTGAGAACCGTATATGCTCTATGATTCTTCCTTGGCACTGTGAGCACTTCTCTTGAGGTTGTAGTTCTGCACTCTATGATTGACTTTTTGGTCCATGCGACACTTCACGATCCGAGATCAGATCTTGACACTCTACGATTTTTGCCTTGTGCTTGTTGTCTTCATCTGATCTTGCTTGACTACGATCTCACTACACCAAAAATGGCCTCTAGTGAAGGACAAATCCTTCACTAGAGACCCTATATCACTCACAAGTGATTTATTGCGAAGAAATATTTCCTTCACACGAGTGCTCGCATTAGACCTCCTCGCAATTGGGTATCCTTCGCTAAGTAGTAACTAAATATTTTTTTGTGAAGGATAACTTTTTTATTCACAAATTGTATTTAGTAACGAAATATTGTTATTTACTGAAAGATTGGTTTCCCTCACAAATAATATTTTAAGAAGGACTATTTAAAATTAGTGAATAACTTGATTCCCTCACAAATAATATATTGCGAGGAACAAATTTATTTAATGAGAGAATATTTTCCTTCACTATTTATAAATTGAGAATCTTTCTTCAAATTAGTGAGAGAAAAATTCCTTCACAAATTATAAATTTATAAATAAAAAATTAATTGCTAAATAATCAAAATTCATTGAAAATTATAATTAATTTTAAAATCATTGATTTCATATTTATTATTATTATTAATCTCTATAAGAAATATTAAATTTATTTTTCAAGTAATATAAATATTGCCATACTTGTTTCAAACTAATTGATAAGCTAATGCATAAAGAGCTAATAAAATCAATACTTCACATATAAATAGATAATACTCGAGTCACAATAACTACAAAATTTGTTATTGTATCTTAGTCTCCCAAATACCATAGTACCTACAAAATTTATTAACTAACACAAGAAAACTAAAAGAATAATAACGAAATTTCACAACATGTTGCAAAGAGCAAAGCCCACAATGAAAGAAACACCACAAAAATGACCGGCAAAGACGGCGTGGTGCATAGAAGCCAAAACCAAAGAGCCCACCAAACAAGTAGCAATATCAAGTCCAAAAAAATAGAGCAACAACGAGTTGCACTATCAAAGCAAAAACCATAACACACCAAAGCAATGGCGTGAAAGAAAAACAACAACAACGCGATGGCAAAGAAAGAAGAAGAAGAATGACGTAGCCGATACAACAGTAACAACAAGACTTGTCGCACCATTGAAGGAGCCCAAATAAGCCAAAGAGGCCATAGCAGCAGCAGACCCCGAACACTATGCTATGGATATTACTACAATGCAAGACATTTTATTATTCCCTAAGACTGTGGACGTCTTTCTTTAATACTCCTCATGTCCTGCAAATAATGTCACAGTTAAGGTCTATGGTCGTGCCTTTTTGCAAGTATTATGATTTAGGGTATTCAACACTCTCCTAAATGAGTGAGGAAGAACAAAAGCCATCAAAAGTTTACTCTCCTGGGAAGCATTATCCTCATTGTCCTCCTCAACTTCACACATGGTGCATGGAGCAAATGCATTATCGTAGAACTTTGACGGGATGCAAATATTGGATATAATGCTTGAGGTAGTCATAAGAAAGAGATATGAACCCAAGCAAAGATCAACTCTATAGATGAAAAATTAGAATAACAAAAAAGAAATGCAAACTTGAGAGAGTACACCTATTTTCAAATGGTCAATTTGAAACCCATCAAGTACCTTCTTTCATTTTCTCCACAGCTGCAAGCAAAGACTTTTGATTAGTTTTCCGTAACCACTAAAATGACAAAAAAAAAACATAAGATAATCAGCACAAGTATAAAACCCTTTGAACTATATATCATTATTATGCTACAATGGTGGAAAGAAAAACAACACGAGTAGAAGGTTAAAAAGTTGCTATAAGTTATGTAGCCAATTTTTTTTTTTCTATAAGTTGTTAAGATAACCTCTTATCAAAAGTAGACAACTAAAAGATTGGAAACAGCCTAAATTTACAGTTCATTCACAATAATGTACATGTTCAATGAGTGTATAAGTTTAGGGGAAAGTAAACAAATACTTGAAAACCTTAAAACTAATGATACTTCATGCCAAAATTAAATTCATTATAGTTAACTGATCTTTAACAGAGAACTATAGCCCTTGGTCTATTTGGAAATATCATGTCTAAGAAAACACCTAAAAGCAAGTACTGCATTATAAATCCAATAACAAATAGAATTGATGTTAGAAGCATATATATAATTTCACTAATGATTGAATTACAATCAAAAAGGAAATTAAAACAATAAAAGCCTCAAGATATACATAATTAAACTTACATTACTTAGGCGGTGAATGGACCGTTCCACAAGCAAGGAAACAACAACAAAGACAATCAACACAGAAGCAATAGACCATGTCGGTGTTAAGGCCAACGATCTCTCTGTATTTTCATGTTCAGACATTTTGAATAAATTTTTGCCTACAAAAACCTGAACTTTCAATTCAATTTACTATAACCAGAATACCTCTAGTCCTAGACACATTCATTTTCTCAAATCAAAAAACATTACCCATGCATCATTGAAACTTCACAAGTGACTTTACAAACTCATACTAATAAACCTAGTTTGTGAATTTTTGCATATTACTGGTTTCTGCATGTTCTTCTCTGTCAACCAATACCGTATAGTGGTGTCTCAAGTTCTGTCATATAACCACCTGATCACAATTAAGCAATATGTACTTCATATAACATATAATATTCACCATAATTATTTTTTGGTTTCTGTGTTATTTACTTATTTAGTGTTGGAAGTGAGTTTGCTCATGCATGTTCGCTTTTTAAGGGAAATCCGTTGGGCATGCTGGTTCAACCAAGAGAGCGGGCCATTTAATTAGACCCACTTCTCCCAAGTCTCATGCTGCTAACGCTAGTGCCTTTGAAAGTGTGGAAGGATCAGATGACGAAGATGATATGACTGACAATTCTAAATTAGAGACCTATCTCTACGCTAATGGAACTGTTGTAAGTAGTCTATCACTGATATATGTCTTCTGCACAAGTAAATCTTAAAACCTCTTTGGGTTTGTGGGAGGTGGTTGTGATGTAATAACTCTTATCATTTGTGTATTCAATGAGTAGGGCCTAGACGCAAGTCTATTTCAGAATATTCCAGACCACGTTAATGCAAATGGAGAGCAAATACCTATAGTTGCATCTAGTATGATTCGTTCCCATAGTGTATCTGGTGACCTACATGGCGTGCAACTTGACCTTGTAGCAGCAGATATTCTTAGAAAAGAGCCAGAGCAAGAAACTTTTGTTCGACTTAAAATTTCCCCAAGTGGTATTTAATACTCTTTTCCATCTGATCTCTTTCATTGTTGTTGCTCTCATATTGACTAATAATTAACTTGTTAATGTTGGAGGGGGTTTTCCATTTTCTACTTTGAAGTAGGGGAATAGTAACCGGTAAAACAGGATAGTGCTGGAAAAGGTCCAACATCAATTGCATTCTATTGTAGCTAGGCCCGTGTATATATCTTATGGCATTGATTATTATCTTTGTTATTGTTGAACTGATAGTGCACTTAATATATGTTTTTATTATAGAGTGCAAGCTTTCCTATACGTCTAACAAAATTAAAAATAAGAAAACTAATCAGTTTAATGCTTGAGCTTAAGGGTTCTATATCCCCCCCCCCCCCCCCCCCTTCTTTTTAGGGAGAACTAAATAGTTTATAAACTGCAAGATCCCTCAGAGGATTTTCCATTAATACTAGTTGTCTGTATATAATTCTTTGGGTTCAGAAGATGGGCGAAAATAAGTTTCAACCTATGAAGCAAGAGAAACAAAAATTCTGAATATGCTTCTGTTATTACAAAAGTAATGATGCTAATTTCTCTTAATTGAGCTTGAGGATATGTGAGAACCTGAAACATAAATATGATTTTAATATTACAAAATTTATGATGCTACTTGCTCTCAATTGAGATTGAGGACACGTGAGAACCTATCCATGTAGTACATATAAAAAAGAATGAACAAACTAACCTGTACATTAGCGATGTTGTCACGATTGCAGAGCGGTAAGAAGAAACAGTTTGCAAAACGAAGTACCAACTGAAAAAATAAAATTAAAAATATCAACTGCCATAAAGATTGAGAAAAGCAGCAGCAACGGCTCAAATGTTAGACAATATCGACATGTATTACCATGTTTTGCACCAATTCGTTTCCCAAATAATGATCGATACGATAGATCTGTGGTTCTTTAAACCATTCTCCTATCTGGAAGAGTATATATGCATTACTTCTTAAGCACTAACAAACCAAAGATGAACTTTTGCATTATGATGAAACAAGAGGCTGCTAATGACCTATTGATAAGCACATCCAAAAAAGAAAAAATACATGTTGACACGTGTATGTAAATATCCTACCATGTAGTAATGTACCTTGTTTCACGCTACGAGCACCCGCTAATATTTACCTCTAACTAAATGTATTAATAAAAAGATGAATAACTGAAATCTTTGATCTATCAGGAGTGTCTACTTCAGTGAGGTCAATAAAATTAGCACACACGAGTTGTAGAATAATATTTGCTGTGACTCCAACTGTGCAAGATTTGGACTGCACCAATCACTTAGAGGATATTCCTATTCACTTGGTTTATCTTAAAGCTCCTTTCCATAAACATCAAAAGTTTTAGGCAACTTCTATATATAAGAAATGCTTTCATGACCACAAAAAGCAGAACTTGATCCATTGGAACTAAACGCAGCAGCAGTCGTGGAACTTAAGCTCTCCAAGTAGATATATATGTGAGCTAAAAGCATACATCTCATTAATACATGATGTAAGTTTCTATGATGCTTTGGAAGGCTTTAAGCAATTTCTAAAGAGTCTAGGTCGAACCTAGAAAATGTTTAGTTTTATTACTTGAGTGGTGAACTTTTAACGAAAATGAATGCATTGAAACCATCAAACACTACTAGAAAACCATCAACTTTTAGTACATGAAAATGCTCAAAATTTGAGCAGTTACAAGAGTAGTGTGGTAGTAGGAGAAACAGATCTCCTACAATTTACCCTGTAATGAAGACATAACACACGATACGAAAGAGTGCCTGCAAGAGCTCAATGGTCAGTGCTGCAATATAAATCCACAAGTCATCAAACTTCCATTAAACAATTACAGGTCCCAATGATCTTGCTGGATTCATAGACCCTCCAGATACCCGGCCTGCATGATCATTGAAAACTGTCAAAATGCCCAAAATCATATGTACACATCCTTTCATATACAATTTTCTGAATAAAAATTCAATAATTAGTAAACTTTGAACATACCCAGTGATCAATACTCCAAGTCCAATGCCTACTCCTACAACAAGTCCAGACGATGGGCCTACTTTCAAATTAAGAAGCCTCAATTTCAAATTTAGTATGAAATGAACAATCTGTTATTCCTTATGGAAATGACCAAAATTTCCTTCTTTTTTTGTATTTGAAGCATAGGGCAAAAAATAAATAATATTATTAGGAAGGAATGTTTATGAATCATACTGTTTGAGCTTCATTTATTAATGAACACGTCACGAAGAGGATAATGAAGGTCAAAATGAGCTCGACGAAGAAGGCTGAAGCCCATCCTTGAACCGGTCTTGTTGTCATAAGTTCTGATTTTATGCCATACACCAACTTTCCCACATATGTTGCCACAACAGAACAAACAATTTGTGCCAATATATAAAGTGGAACCTTGAAAAAACATTAGGCCAAGAGCTCAAAATTTGAGAGAGATCAAAATGTTTTGGATATTGAAGTTGTATAAGTAGTACCTTGGACCATGGAATTGGACCAGCAGTTGCAAAAGCTATTGTGACAGTGGGGTTAACATTAGTTCCAGAAATGCCTCCTATAGAGAAAACCACTACAATTACTGCTAAAGATGTTGTGACCGCGTACTCAAGTAGTCATATATAGCCTCCCCCATTATTTGCGTGCTTGATATGATTCCATATATAGAGAAAACCAACATGAAAGTCCCTAATGCCTCTACTATAACCTGCATATATGAAAGTCCCTAATCCACAATCAGACCTTTATAAACGAATACATCCAATGCCCAATAATCAAAATAGATGTTTCTGTACAAAATTTACCAAATTGATTTATATGACAACAATTATAAATACATAAATACTCAAATTGACCACGGAAATAACAAACAAATTACGAAAAATCTGATCAAAAAACACATGAATACGAATTTCATGTCGTGTGGAGCTTTGCGATTCAACTGCCCTAGATGAGCAGTGCTAGCTTCGAGAGAGCTAGAGAGGCAAGCCGAAGCCTAATAGATTATCATTAACAGTTGGAAAGGTTGAAGATGAGTTTGGAAATTAAAAAAATTACCTAAGAAAAATCTGGAGTCTGAAGATTGGATGCAGCGCCGCAGCAGAAGACGAAGTTCAGAAGTTCTGAACTGAAGAGAAGACTGGGGATCGGAGCAGTTGAGAAACGAGATAGAGAGGAACAATCAAGATGGAGAGGAGCGGTGGCCGATGGGAGAGGCTCAGAGCATTCCAAGGTTGAGAGTTGAGAGTTGGGAGTAATCGAGAATTCGAGATGGACAAATGCAGAGTTTCATATTTGATTTGGGAATAAATTGAAATTAAATTTATTATTGTAAAAAATTAAAGTTATTTATATTCACCAAAATTAATTTAAAAAAATTTATTTAGAACAATATAGCTACCAATTTTATCCCTCGCAAAACTTTTGAATAATGATATATAGTGAGTAATAATTTCTTCACTAAATAAATTTTTTCCTCACAAATTTTCATCATAAATTGGCTCCAAAAATATTTCTATCGCCCCAATTTTGCGAGGAAAAAAATATAAATTGTGAAGGATGTTTCTTCGCTTAATAACTATATTGTCATTATACTTTTTCCTTCAACGTTCCTTCACTAAACAACTCCTCATGTGAAGGAATAAATTTCTTCACAAAATTTCCTTCGCTAGAGGTCATTTTTGGTGTAGTGTCTCTGCATGTAATCAATAGACTCTACGAACTCAGAGTGTGATCTATGATCCTTGACTTGGCTTTGGCATTAGTAGACTCTACGACTCTGAGTGTAGTCTACGTTTACATCTTGGCTTGGCGGATAGATGGCCGGTCGGCTCAGTGGCGGCAGCTCTCTATGATTCTCGAACATGACTTCCTCAAAGACACTACGATCCCGAGGAAGCTTCTACTCGATACACTACGATCCTTCTTCGTTTCCCCGGCATTCTACTGAACTCCGAGATCTACTATCTTGCATACTTATTACGCCTCGATAGCTCTCAGAGTTAACCTCGACTACACTGGCGGACTACGACTTACGATGCGGTGCTTTCGACGATCGGGACTAGCCTATCTATTACATCATAAGATCATCCTAACAAGCTTAATCTTTCTATATTTATAGTCCTTGTACATCATTTCTTTTAAGGACTTTACAAAGTTTGTTTTGCTTATGTAGGATCAACTAACATATTTGATCAATTCATTCTAAGTCCTTGTACATGTATTTCTATTATCTATCAAAGGACTTTACAGCTTTTCTTAATGCAAGCATACTTGCATATTATTCATTCATATACATATATATCATAATCAAATCATATATATATATAGGAATAGCATATGTGTTGCACTGCGATAGATGCCAAAGGGTGGGCACCATATCGAGACCGCATGAATTACCACTGCAGAATATCTTGGAGGTGGTGTTATTTGATGTATGATGTATCGACTTCATGGGTGCATTCTCCCCTCCTACATAAATCTTTATATTTTAGTGGCGGTGGATTATATTTCCAAATGGGTGGAAGCAGTTGCCTTGCCAACCAATAATCTGAAAGTAGTGCTTGAGTTCCTTAAGAAAAACATCTTCACTGCTTTGGCATGCCTCGTATTATCGGCGATGAAGGGTCAATTTACTGTAACAAATACTTTGAAGCCCTTCTAGCTAAGTATGGGGTGACCCATAAGATAGCCACCACTTATCATCCACATACTAGTGGGAAAGCCAAAATTTCAAATCGTGAAGTAAAGCGAATCTTGGAGAAAATAGTTAACTCCAATCGCAAGGATTGGTCTAAGAAGCTCGACGATGCCTTGTGGGCTTACCACGGACCTTACAAAATGCCTATTCGAATTTCTCCGTATAGGCTTTTCTATGGTAAGGCATGCCATCTTCTGGTCGAGTTGGAACACAATGCATATTGGGTTATCAAGAAGCTTAATTTTAACTTAGAAGCAGCCGGTGAAAAATGTCTCTTGCTACTCAATGAATCGGACGAGTTTCGTCTGCAAGCGTATGAAAACGCTAAGTTATACAAGGAGCAGACCAAGAGGTGGAACGATAAGAAAATCCTCGAGAGGCACTTCGAACCAGGCTAGAAAGTTCTTCTATTCAACTCCCGTCTGAAGTTATTTCCAGGGAAATTAAAGTCCAGATGGTCGGGGCCATTCACTGTTGCCAAGGTGTATCCGTATGGGGCAATAAAGGTTGAGGACCCTAATTCTGAAAAAACCTTCAAGGTTAATGGACATCGGTTGAAGCATTACTGGGGAGGCGAGGTTGACCGACAGAACACCTCCGTCACATTGGGAGACCCGGTGTAAAACGTGATAATAGTCAAGCCGACGACTCTAAATCAAGCGCTAGATGGGAGGCATCCCCATCTCAGTATCAAACAAATTTCTTTTCTTTTTAGTAACTTCGGTCTTATTTTCTGTGTCATTAGTTAGTGTGTGTGTAGTTCTTAGTATAACGATTATGTACAGTGCATGTATGTTAGTATGTGTCTTTCAGTAGTTAGGACTTGGTGTTTTATGTATTTCTTGAGTTTGTGTTGGCTTGATGTCTGGTATAAGCATTTGGCATGTGCAGGATTGCTTAGCTTTGATAAGTTTATACTCCGCATTACAATGACGCCTGATGGCTCTATTGACTCTCGTGACATAATATTTACATTCTAATCGCCCACCACGATTTTTTTGAGTCTGCAATGCCGGGTAAAAGCCAAAGCTCTCGAAACTTCATGCCATGAATGCCATTTAAAATGCCTATCCTTCGTGCCCAGGCGCCTTCTTTGCGCCCAAAATACCAATTTAGCGCCTCAATGCCATTATTAGCGCCTTGCCTTGAGTGGGTTTTACCGAGCCATGACAGACCATCGGCATATGTTATTGCTTGTTTAAAGAGGCGTTTCTCTTAAATTGGTCACTCAATTTTTCTCTTTCCTCTCATATCAGTTGCAGCCCTCTCCAAGCGCCATCTACTCTCCCCAAAGCCGTTAGGAAGCCCAACCATCAACAGTTTCGTACCATTTAGACTCCCAACCATTTGATATTCTGGCCGTTTCCTTCGTTCACGCCTTCATCCATAAAAGTTAGGCAAGGTACGGTGTTTTGTCATTGAACTTAAGAGAAAATTAGTCACAGATCATGCCTTTTATTTCTTTTGCAAATTGAATATGGCTCCTAAGCGTCCTAGAACTAGCATTGGTCCCCCTCCTCCTTCCTTTTACCGAGCTCCGATTACGGCTTGGGATGCTATCAAATTTCCATCTTAAGAGGCGTATAAGCGCTATACACAAAACTTTTTAATGTGTAGTCTGGTGCCTGAGCGAGGGCTTAGACCTGATGATAAGTTGGATGGGCAGATGAATGCCATGATTACTAAAATGAAGTGGGTGCATTTCACCAAGCCCCCAGAATCAGCAGTTGTGGCGGTGGTAAAAGAATTTTATGCCAATGCCATTCCTGATGGCCCTCGGGATGTTCCAGTAAGGGGAAAGCTAATCCATTTGATCGCAAGGCTATCAATGTAGTTTATGGGACTCCCTACTATGACGGTCATGACTATCGGGAGAATGGGATTCGGGGTTACAGTACATACGAGATCATTAGCAAACTCTGTAAGCCCGGGACGGTTTGGAAAATAAATGAATACACTGCTGAAAAAGATATCATTCCCCCAGTAATCCCTTAGCCATTATGGTAAGGATTGGTACTCGTTTATCTTCGCAAATATCCTGCATACGCGTCATTTGAGTGATGTAACCCGGGATAGAGTAGACCTGCTCTATGCTATTGTCACCGGTTTGAGAATTGATGTGGTTGTGCTTATGAACAAGTCCATTCAGAAGGCTGTAAAGAGAAATGTTATGGCATGCCTCCCTCACCCATCTCTAATCACCCGTCTTTGCAAAAGGGAGGGTGTTCAGTGGGACAAGAAAGATGTCACCATACCGCCCATGTCTACCATTGATCATCATCTTATAGGCTGCTATGGAGTTTGAGATAGAGCACCATCGCACCCCCGAGGAGAGGGATTTCTGCTAGCGCCTCAGCCACCGCCAGCCAGTGAACCGCCGCAATCCAATGAGGCGGGTACGTCCTTGCACGTGCCCGAGCACCCTTCTTTTAAGAATGTTCATGCTAGGACCCTCGCGAAAATTTTGAACAGCCTGAGTTTCCTGCACTGCAAGATTGACCATGTCGCCGGATGGTAAAATCAATTCCACCACTTCCATGCAGAGTTCGCCAACACGCTTTCAAACATTCATGCTGCTCAGGGAGGTGACGATGTTGATTTCATGTCCTTCCCATTTCCAGCACCTCCAATTTATGCTCCTTATCCGCCACAATTTTCGCCTGTTCAGGGGGCCCGCGCTGATGAGCCAGTTAACGTGGAGGATGATGGTGATGATGATGATCTAGAAGTGGTCGGTGGTGATGATGTTTAGGATGATGATGGTGCGGATGATGATAAGATATTTGGTGATGAAGGCGATGTTGGTGATGAAGGTGCGGACGGTGATGAAGGTAGCCATTGAGGACACTGGCCAGTTTGCAAGTTTGGGGGGAGACTTCCTTTTATTTATTTAATATATGAATTGTGTTAGTTTTAATGTTTGAACTGCTATGTTTAGTTTATGGTGGTGTGAGGATTGGAGTGAATAATTTGGGCTTTAAAGCCCTGCATTTTATTGTTTAACTATGTTTTATTTAAGGTTTAGTATTATTGTGTTTAAGTTTTTTGTTTTGGTGAATTACGTATTTTGGATGCATGCTTTACAAAGTAGGATTTAAATTTGTATATGAATGCATGTTTTTGGTTATTTTTCTTATGCTTATATTTATTATCATTTTGGGATTTCATATTTGGGTATATTTTGGCTATGTCGGTTTTCATTTTGTGGATAGCCATAGTTTTTGGGTTTTACACTGATCATTGGTATAGTTATTGTCATTTGTTATGGTTTTGCCCTATTTTTGACCCTATTTTGGCATGGGGGCGTTATAGTTATTGTTCTTGACTTTTACTTTTTGATTAACTCTAGCCCCCAGTCTCTAACTGTTGATATGTTGGGTTAGGGTAGTTTGATGTTTAAGTTTTGATTATGGCTTAGGATAAGTATGATAATTATGTTGTTTTCTTAAGATAGTGTCAAATTCATGCGAACTAGGGTCGTGTTTTAAATCGAGACTGTTTTGGATCCATCCTTTTAGCGAGCACTGACCAATTGTCTTTTCTAGCTATATGTCCAGATTTAGGTTGTCTTTTATTTGTGTTGAAAATTTGTGCATTGTTAGAACTCTGTTGATTTCAAGGTAATAAAAGACGTAAGAGGCTTTTACACTTTCAGGTCTAAAGTTGTATGAAAAAAATAATAAAAAAAATTACTAATAACAATCCTACGGTGGGTTGAGATGGAGCGTGGAAACGCACTCGCCCATAAACGCAGGCTGGTAAAATCTATTCTGTACTTATGTTGTTTATGTGGCCTTTGTGCTTGAGTTATTAGATTCTTACGGGTGTTCTACACCTAGTGCCCTAAAGTCTTTTGGCTTGGGGGTCATTGATCGAAAACTTGCTAATGGGTGCTCTGTTTTGCCTAAAAGTAATCAAGTATTGTCTGAGTCAGAATTTACTTCATTATACTAGAACTTTTCGATCCTTTCTTGTGTTTGCATCTTGTTCTTAATGCTTGTTATTTATGGAGGTTGTATAGTAAGCTTATTGGTTATCACAATCGACTGTATGATCTTAATTTGGGTTATGGTTAGTTAAGATGATTGGTCTCCACACACACACAGAATGGATCAATTACAATCTCATGTTTATTAAAAGACAGTAAGCCCTTGTGTGTATGAGTTTTATTCTATTCTTTGAGGATGTTATGATTGTGCTTAGAGGCCATAAGGTTAGTCTTTAGGATTAATCTTCATTCATATCTTGCGATAATGGGTATGGATGTCCGTCAGTTTGCTTGGGGACAAGCAAAAGCTTAAGTTTAGGGGTATTTGATGAGTAGGATTTATACCTACGAATCAGATCCTTTATAGCTTAAGTTGTTGCCTATTTTTAGTTATTTAGTTAGCTTCTATTGATAGTTTGTTGTTATTTTGTCTAAATGCTATGATGCTTGGCTTGACATGAGCAATTTTACTGTGTTGGCGCCGCATCGCCAAAGTAACTCTTAGAGCCCGCGTTGCAGCACCAATACCAGAAAACTCACTGTGAGTTGGCGCTCCTTAATACCTACATTTGGCGCCCCCGCACCATGCCCATCACCGGTTCGGCGCCCCAACGCCATATCTCACGCCCCAGCTCCATAACTCGCGCCCAAATATGAGTTTGTTAGTGTTTTTTAACGCAAAGACTGGCCTCTATCTTGGTCGACGTACGGTCTCACAAAGACCAAAGTCCTTTAATGAGCAGTACATGCAATGCGACCACATGTCTTTTTGAAGCCTACATGGCGCTATACCACTTGTTAGTTCAATGCTCATGCGTCATGATACGAGCTTCTGTCGAACGATAAGAGAGGATGTAAATGACCTAAGTAGAGAGAGAGTCGATATACTTATTACTAGCCGTCTGCGATAGATTCACGGAGAGAGTTATAGCTTAGAACATAGTACATAGTATATTAAATAGTTAGTAGAGAAAGAAGTTGTGCTTCAAAGGAGGAAAAGTTATTGCATCCGACCAAAAAGCTCAGCTTTGGCACAGTGAAGAGAAGATTTGGAGACAGAACATTTCTAAACATGAGTTTTCTTATTTCAAATCTCCCATTTATTTGTGTATTACTGATTTTGGTGAATGTATTAAATATGTTTGTTAGTACCATAGTTATGAACTAACTCAATTTTTAGGATTGCAATGTAACCTTTTGTGTAGCTTGATCAACTTTCTCTCCTATTTTATATAATGAATCATTTTGGAATAGGTTGTTGTATTTCGTACTTGATGACTATTTGCTTGATAGAGTAATGAGTATTGATTTTAACAGAGATTAACAAATGGATGTTATTTTCTATCTTTAAATACAACAACACCTATTATGACCATGCCAATGGAATGAGTGCATAAACTGCTAATAGGATAGACATATCTTTATTTGCCTTGTGCGACCTTGAGACCTAGCTTAATGACATTGGCCTAGCTATTTTCACCAATAGACATATTGTGATTTATCTGGCTAGGGATGTGCATTTGACCTTCGACAGAAGCTTATGCGTAATTACTGTTCTCGGTTGACCATTCCTTGATTCATTGATAATTTGGAGAGTAAGGAGATTAGGCGATGCATTAGGGAATTATAATCCTATCTTGACTTCTAAAGATAACCACTTCTCTTATTTTTATAGTTTTAAAACATACGACAATCTACCATCTTAGTTCACTTGTTTAGATAAGATAAGTCTGAACTTTATCTTAGTATTTGTATTCTCTTAAGACTTTGTCCTTGTGGGTTCGACACTCTACTTTCATATATTACTTGTGGAGCGCGTATGCTTGCGCGCGATTTGGCAATAGCTAAATCGACCAACGTTATAAGCTAGTGGCGAGCTTAAGGCAAGTATTCTGAACCATTGTTCCAGTTCAATCTGGACAAGCTTTGTGATTCATGTATTCTTACGCATGAACTAATGTCTGATGAAGTCAAAGCCAATTCTTTCGGCTAGACTTATGATATGTTACCATCTATCAAAGTATTGACAATGTTTTACCAAACTATATTGGTATGGTTTTAAAATGAAGAGTGAGTATGCTAAATTGTTTTGTCGTCAAACGACAGGCACGTGAGGTTGCCACAACTTAAACGTACATACGTTTAATGAATGTAGTGTTGATTAACATAGAGTACTATAGGTTTATCACCTAGACGTACTTGTAAGCTATGCTGGACTTACGGATTTCGTGTCGGGATGTCATTTTCAAAGAACTTATGAAATGCTCATGGTCTTAGACCAGAATTGATGTTTTACTGAATATTGTTGTTGTAAAATATTTTGAATGAAAAGAAGTGCTATTTTAAATTATTGATAGTACTTCGTAACTATTGTTCAGTTATTTTGGAATATATATAAGACATATTCGTTCTTTAGAGGCATTTCAATTGAATGTTTGTGTGAACTGTAGCACCGTGTTTCACCATCTGTCAGGTTAGAAGATACCCGGATTTGGGGGCGTTACAGGTTGGTATCAAAGCATTAGGTTATAAAATTTAAGGGGGGATTTAAACCTTAAGTCATAACCTTAAGAAAAGTCAAAGAAATAAAAGATGGAAAGTATCCTTATAAAAATGCAGTAAATATGTTATGTGTTTTATTATTCTACTGATATATACTAATCAAACTTATTTGTGTTGTGCAGATGTCAGGAGAAAATGGAATGTCTAGAGACGTACAGATAGTCAGTGAATGATCAGTTAATCAGATAGAGATTATACCAAACCCCATAAGGGCAGAGCCCAAAGTTGTGGTGGTAGAGTCTGAAGACTCAAAGAGCTTAGACCTTATGTCCATGTTCGACGGCATGTTGGAGGAAAAGGTGGAGGTAGTGTCCTTCAACCCAGTAGTAATAGCAGTAGAGATGGCTCCGGGAGAGTCAATGATGTCACTTTTTATGTTAGTGTTGGATAGAAACATCCATTACTGTCATGAGGTTAAGGAGCTAAAGCGAGCCCAGTCATCACGGAGGATAAAATGACACAGAGTCCATGTGGGAGCAGGAACACGATGAGAGTGTTTTGGCCAAGGACAAGGTCCATGAGCTGAAATAGGAGGTCTTTGAGCTCGGGGGAGAGCTAAAGACCAAAAAGCGTAAGATAGGAGATGTCTTCTTATACTATAGGAGTTCTCATGCAATTTCAAAGATCAGTGGTTGCTATCCCATAGAGACAAAGCAGACGTGGCATCTTATTAGCCGTGATATTATTGTTTCTTCTTAAAGGCGGATTTTGATAATGCCTTAAGGCAGATGTGATCTAGTATTGTCTAGAATAGTTTAGATATGTAAATATTTTGTATCTAGTAGTGACGTAAAACCCTCTTTTGTATAACAAAGGGTAGTCTTTTGTAAATCCCAATTTTGGAAAGCAATTGCGGGAAAGTAATGTAATCAGCTTAGGATGTGTAATGTAACCGATGTAGTATTATACTACAAGAATCAATATAAGTTTTTTTCGAAACATATTGAGTAATGAGTGTTTAAGTTATTCTTTAAATTGAGAATAATAACTAACTAACAGGAAATGAATAATAATGAAATGTGTTGTTTATTGTAACAGCAAAATGCCGCCAAAAAGAGTACCACGTAATCAAGGCGCTAACGTAAACAACCGGAGGGAGGTCCGGTTAACCCCATGCAGGAGTTTGTTAATCTTTTAACAGCCGCATTTAATAGAACTGGGGCTAATATCCCCGTAAATCCTGGAGTAGTACGAGTTACTACGTTTAAGGATTTCAAGAGTGTGGGTCCGCCGGAGTTCAAAGGAACTACGGACCCTATTGAAGCCCAAACGTGGGTGAAGGAAATCGAAAAGGCATTTGTCATAACAAATGTTGACGAGGGCCAGAAGGTTACCTTTGCAACCTACATGATGAAGGGAGAGGCCAACTTTTGGTGGGAGGCCAATCAGGCTAGGGCCGGTATTAATAATCTCACGTGGGTAAGGTTCAAGGAGATATTATTCAAGAACTACTTTCCCACAAGTATGCAGGGGAAGATGGAGATGCGATTTCTTGATTTAAAACAAGGAGACATGACGGTTCCCCAATACGCTGCCAAGTTTAATGAACTGGCGTGGTTTGCTCCACACCAAGTGGACACCTAGGTTAGAAAGGTGCAACGGTTCGAGCAGGGCTTGAAACCCTGGCTCTATAATCGCATATCGGTGTTCCAAAGTACTTCCTTTGGGACCATATTAAAGAAAGCGATAATCACCAAAGGAGGTAGCGAGGCGTTGAGCCAGTACCACAAAGATAAGAAGAAAAAGGGGAAAGTGGATGGGGGAGTGAAGGTCGAGGGAGCCAACGGGAGTGGCGAAGGATATAAAAAGAAAGTGGTTAACTCTCAGAATCATGTGAGTGAAGCAAGGAGACACGAAGAGAAGGATGGAGGTCTGCAAGACCTGTGAGAAGAAGATTTACTTAGGAGTCTGTCTCAAGGGAAGGCAGATGTCTACAATCGTGGGACGAGGGGCACATTGCACCTAACTGTCCAAGTCCGAAGAAGAACCATGGATGCTTTGTGTGTGGGTCAACAGACCACATGGCAAGAACTGCCCGAAGAAGGGGATGGACGGGAACAAGGGTGCCAATAGTGGTAAGTTAGCTATTGGTGGTCCAGCACAGCCAGGTAGGCCGATGGACCGTACCTTTAACATGACAGTCCAAGATGCTATGGTATCGGGGGACGTAGTCGCAAGTATTATTCTGATCAACTACCTAAATGCTTACGTGCTGTTTAACTCGGGTGCTACTTGTTCATTTATCGCATATGATTTTGCTAGACAATTAGGATTACTTCCCGAAAAGTTACATATACCTTTAAATATTAAGGTAGCAAAGGAAGAGATAATTCATGTTGAAGATATTCAAAGGAGTTGTTGCGTAGATATACGGGGTTGTAAATTATCGGTAGATTTGATATCGATAAAGTTAGGAGAATTCGACGTAATTCTCAGAATGGATTGGTTAGTTAACCATGGGGCAATTATAGATTATCAAAAGAAAAGCGTAAATATTAAAACGTTAAGACAACCTAATGTAATATTTTACGGTAATAAATCGTCAGGACATTCATGTTGTCTTACCATGATACAAACTAGGAAACTATTAAGGAAAGGGTGTGTAGGTTATCTGTGCCATGTTGCTGATACACAGAGAGTTGGAGCGACCATGCAACAAATACCTATAGTGAATGAATTCATGGATGTATTTCCAAGTGAGTTATCAGGTCTTCCGCCAGATAATGAGACCGAATTCATAATAGACATTGTGCCAGGGGCGGCACCAGTTTCTAGGGCACCGTATCTTATGGCACCAGTGGAGATGAAGGAGTTGATGGTGCAGTTACAGGAACTGTTGGACAGGAAGTATATTCAATCGAGTGTTTCACCGTGGGGAGCACCGATACTATTTGTCAAGAAGAAGAATGGATCGTTAAGACTTTATATTGACTACCAAGAGTTATACAAGTTAATGATAAAGAATAAGTATCCATTTCCCAGGATCGATGATCTTTTTGATCAATTGAAAGGGGCAAAGTATTTTTCTAAAATAGATTTAAGGATGGGGTATCATCAGCTGAAGGTTAGGAACGAAGACGTATCAAAGACAACATTCAGAACTCGTTATGGTCATTACGAGTTCATGGTGATGTCATTTGGGTTAACTAATGCACCAGCTGTATTTATGGATATGATGATCAAAGTGTTCAAACAATATTGGGACAAGTTCGTTGTGGTGTTTATCGATGATATTCTAGTCTATTCTAAGACGCCAGAAAATCATGTTGAACACCTAAGAATAATGTTGGAAACACTAAAGGAGGAGAAGTTGTATGCTAAGTTCACTAAGTGTGAAATTTGGTTAGAGAGAGAACAATTTTTAGGTCATGTCATTGACCATGGTGGGATTTCAGTAGATCCGTCAAAGGTTGAAGCCGTGATGGATTGGGAACAACCGAAAATGCCGACTGGGATGCGGAGTTTCCTAAGGTTAGTGGGTTACTATTGGAGATTCATCCGTGATTTTTCGAAGATAGATACTCCGTTGACTAACTTGATAATTAAAATGGTGAAATACACGTGGGATGAGAAATGTGAGGATAGTTTTCAAGAATTGAAGAAGAGGTTAAGTGAAGCGCTTGTTTTGTCATTACCCAATGACTTTAGAAATCCTATAAGTAGAGGATGAGATGGTTCATTAGTTGTTTGTTAGTTTTCATCCAAGTTAAACAACTTAATTGGTAGAGAGAATAAGCACTTATAAGTCCAACATCCATTGTTAGATTTTTAAGAAGAAGAAAGCTAGTCATCAAAGGTCATTAGTCTTCTATCTATACCATGATAGCTTGATAAGAGAATTGAGGGTCATGTATGTTAAGAACTCATAAGAATTGGATAATCAATAGACTTAAGCCGTATAAGTAATGAATAAGTAATTCAAACATAAATAAGTTATAAACTTGTGATGAAGAATGATGAACTTATCATATGAAGTTAGTATGATTGATAAGAGGTAAGAATGTTGGTTAAAGAATGTAAACCAATTATAAGTCATATGAAATGAAATCATGTAATGTTTAATTTGTTAGGTTATAAACTTATGAAGAATAAGCCATAACTTAATATGAAAATAAGTTGTTGTAATATGTAGGTTGAGATGTGTAGTTAATGAATTGAATCCATTTGGAATATTGAACAAATCACTAGTAACAAAGTTTTGCCGAAATTCACACGATTGGACGATAATCATCGAATTCGTGAAATTCTCGGAATGGAAGTCAGATTTTGTGTTTGAACTCAAAAATATCGGTTGGCTATGGAGTCAAGTCTTATTTGGCTCTATAGACTTACGGACTGGAAAATGGCCGGATTCCGACTTAGAACAAAGAAATGAGCGTTGAACGTTCACGAACGTTTATCGTTTTCGTTAAAAATGGACTAATAGGTGAATTTTTAGTTAACGAAGTCAAATAGATAAAATTCTTGCATTAACATGTAGAGTATGTAATTTGTGAACCGTAGGCTCTTGAACGAGCCAATTCGGACTTATAACGAAGAAGTTACAAGCCCGGGAGTTTTAAAAAAATAAAAATTTATCAAAATTTTCTGGTGCACAGAGATGGCGTCGCGGCGCTAGTCCAAGGCCAAATAAGTGGCGTCGTAGCGCCGAGTATGATTGAGAGGATGTTGTGACCTACTGAAGTGTGGTGCCGCAGCGCGTGCCATTGTACTGAATTTTGCGTCGCAGTGCCGGAACCGGGGAAAATCTACTTACGATTCGTGCCGCAGCGTGGGTCAGAGAAGTAAAGCTAGCACCGCAGCGCCAACCTTAGGATTTTGAAATTGAAGAATGGTTGTAAGGAGAGCATGAAAGGTAACTCATTAGTAATGAACTAAAGTTTAATTATAATATTATTTAGACATGTTTAAACCTTAAGCATGATCACTTAGGGTTGAAGTAACCCAATTGTATATGAACGTAAGAATGACATAATGGAAAGCCGGAACCAATAATAACAAATCTAATACGTAATTAGATTGAGAAGAAGGGTAAGATTCTTTAGAAACTATGTATGTTATTCACGACCTAATGTGCTATATGATGTTATCATCTACTGTAGAGACTTTAAGGACTAAAAGTGCACGTGTTATAACTGTAGCAGACGCTAAAGGCAAGTATTCCAAACCCTTGTTCCAGTTCAATCTGTACAAGCTTTGTGATTCATGTATTCTTACGCATGAACTAATGTCTGATGAATTCAAGGCCAATTCTTTCGGCTAGACTTATGATATGTTACCATCTATTAAAGTATTGACAATGTTTTACCAAACTATGTTGATATGGTTTTAAAATGAAGAATGAGTATGCTAAACAAAATTGTTGTCAAACGACAGGCACGTGAGGTTGCCACAACTTAAACGTACATACGTTTAATGAATGTAGTGTTGATCAACATAAAGTACTATAGGTTGATCACCTAGACGTGCTCGTAAGCTATGTCGGACTTACGGACTTCGTGCCAGGATGTCCTTTTCAAAGAACTTATGAAATGCTCATGGTCTTAGACCGGAATTGATGTTTTACTGAATATTGTTATTGTAAAATGTTTTGAATGAAAAGAAGTGTTATTTTGAATTATGGATAGTACTTCGTAACTATTGTTCAGTTATTGAAGATATATGATTCCTATGTTTCAAGCATGTTGTTTTATTAGAATTGTTGTACTTGCTAAGCTAGTTAGGCTCACTCTTGCTTGAACCATATGAATGCAGCTAAGATCGAACGGGCCGACGGATTCGGCAAGGATAAAGGGAAGGCTAAGGCGAACCCATAAATTTCCTATGTAATAGTATAGGTTTGTAATGATAATATTTGATATTATTACAAGAATAATTATAACGGTTATAAATAACCTGGGAGAATGTAATATTATTTTGAATATATATAAGACACGTTCGTTCTTTTGAGGCATTTCAATTAAATGTTTGTGTGAACTATTACACCGTTTAGCACCATCTGTCGGATTGGAAGATACCCGGATTTGGGGGAGTCATAGTGGTGGCCAAGAAACAAGTGTAGTGACCAAGTAAAAGTTGTGGTTAAAAATTTAACTTAATTGCTAAGTATTGAAAAGTAAGGAGGTTACTAAGGAGGTGGGATGTGCTATTGACCAAAGTGCCCTAACTTAGAGAAGTCTATAAATAGAAAGCTTAAATTTCATTTGTTGGATTGTTAACTTTCATCCAACATAATACAACTTAAGTGTTAGAGAGAATAAGCACATATAAGTTAGACTTTCATTTGTTTCAAGAAGAAGAAAAGCTAAGTCATCAGGGGTAAGACTCCTGTCCTATAATCTTCCATCTCTTCCATAGTAGCTTGATAGTGAAGTGATGGTACATGTATATTAAGAAGTAAAGAAATTGATTAATCAATGGACTTAAGCCGTATAAGTCATGAATAAGTAATTCAAACTTAGTTAAGTTATGAACTTATGATGAACATATATGAACTTGTCATATGTTTACATGAATGAAGTTAGTATATTAATGAAATGTAAGAATGATGGTTAGAAGACATAAATCATTGTAAGTCATGAGAAACAAAACTATAAGTAATTTATACTTTGATAAGTTATAAACTCATGAAGAACATGTAATAACTTAACATGAAAATAAGTTGATGTAATATTTAAGTTGAGATGTCTATTTGATGGATTGAATCCATTTGGAACAATGAACAAATTATAAGAAACAAGGTTATGCCAGAATTCTCACGATTGGATGATAATCTTCGAATTCGTGAAATTCTCGGAATGGAAGTTGGATTTGTTTTTTAGCTCAGAGATGTTGGTTTTTGATGGAGACAAGTCTTATTTGGCATTATAGAGTTGCAGATTCGAAAATGACCAAATTCTGACTTAGAACGAAGAAACGAGCGTTGAACGTTCACGAACGTTTATTATTTTCGTTAAAAATGAACCAATAGGTAAATTTTGAGTTAACGGAGTCGAAAATGTAAAATTCTTGCATAAACACGTAGAGTATTTGATTTGGGAACTAATGGCTTTTGAACGAGCCAATTCGGGCATATAACGAAGAAGTTACGAGCCCAAGAATTTCGTTAATTAGAAAAACTATCAAAATTATCTGGCCAAATAGATGGCGCCGCAGCGCCGAGCATGGCCGAGAAAAGCTGTGACCTACTGGAGTTTGGCACTGCAGTGCGGACCATTGTATTGAAGTTGGCGTAGTAGGGCCAGAACTGGGGAAGATCTACTGACGAGTCGCGTCGCGGCGTGGGTCAAGGAAGGAAAGCTGGCGCCGCAGCACCAACCTTAAGGTTTTGTTAGTAAAGAAAGTTTATAAGTAAAGAAGGAAAGTAAGACTGATTAGTAATGAACTACTGCTTAATGTAACATTGGTAAGTCATGGTTAAACCTTAAATATGATCACTTAGGGTTCAAGAAATTTAATTGCATGTTAACGTAAGAACGACGTAACGGAACGTCGGAACCAATAATAACAAATCTAAGTCATAATTAGATTGAGAAGAATGGTACGATTCGTTAGGAACCATGCATGGTTATTCATGACCTAATGTGTTATGTGATGTTATCATCTACTGTGGAGACCTTAAAGACTTAAAGTGCACATGTAATAACAGTAGCAGACGCTAAAGGAAAGTGTTTTTAACCCTTGTTTCAGTTTAATCTAGACAAGCTTTGTGATTCGTGTATTCTTACCCATGAATTGATGTACGATAAATTCAAAGCCAATTCTTTTGGCTAGACTTACTATATGTTGGATTTCTTATAATCTATAAGTACTTTTAATGTTTTACCAAACTATGTTGGTGTGGTTTTCAAATGAAGACCTGAATATGCTAAAATGTTTTGTCGTCAAACGAGCAGCACGTGAGGTTGCTGCCACAACTTAAACATACATACGCTTAAAGAATGTAGTGTTGATCAACATAGAGTACTATAAATCGATCACCTGAGACGTGCTTTCGTAAGCTATATCTTGACTTACGGACTTTGTGTCGTGATGTACTTTTTCAAAGAAATTATGAAATGCTCTTGGTCTTGGACCGAAATTGATATTTTACTTAATATTGTCATTGTAAAACATTTTGAAAGAAAAGAAGTGCTATTTTGAATTATCGATAGTATTGTAACTATTGTTCAGCTTATTGAAGATATACGATTCCTATGTTTCAAGCATGTTATTTTTATTAGAATTTTTGTACTTGCTGAGCTAGTTAGGCTCACTCTAGCTTGAACCATATGAATGCAGCTAAAATTGAACGGACCGAAGGATCCAGTAAAGATAAAGGGAAGGCTAAGGCGAACCCGTAGCTTACTTATGTAATAATATAGGTTTGTAATGATAATATTTGATATTATGACAAGAACAAGTGTAACAGTTATAAAGAACATGGGGAATGTTAATATTATTTTGGAATATATATATATAAGACATATTCGTTCTTTAGAAGCATTTCAATTGAATGTTTGTGTGAACTGTAGCACCGTGTAGCACCATCTGTCAGGTTGGAAGATACCCAGATTTGGGGGCGTCACAGGTTGGTATCAAAGCATTAGGTTATAAAACTTAGGGGGGGGATTTAAACCTTAAGTCATAACCTTAAGAAAAGTCAAAGAAATAAAAGATGGAAAGTAACCTTATAAAAATGCATTATAAATGTTATGTGTTTTTATTTTTCTACTGACGTGTACTAATCAAACTTATTTGTTTTGTGTGTAGATGTCAGGAGGAAATGAAGTTTATAGGGACATACATGTAGTCAGCGAAGGGTCGATTAATCAGGTAGAGATCATATTGAACCCCAATAGCGATAAAGCTTGAAGTTGTAGTTGTTGATCCTGGAGAATCAGAGAGCTTATACCTTATGTCTGTGTTAGACGACATGTTGGAAGAAGAGGTGGAAATAGTGTCCTTCAACCCAGTAGCAATAGCAGCCGAGATGGCTCCGGGGGAGTCAATGATGTCACTATTTATGTTAATATTGGATAGAAACATCAAGTATTATAAGGAAGCGAAGGAGTTGAAAGTGAAACTGCATACTGTCTTGTAAGATAAGACAGACGTGGAGTTAATGTGGGAACATGAACATGATGAGAGGATTTTAGTCAAGGACAAGGTCCATGAGCTGAAACAGGAGGTCTTTGAGCTCAGGGGGGAGCTAAAGACCAAGAAGTAGAAGATGGGAAGAATGTCCTATATTCATAGGAGTTCTTGTGAGGACTTTCAGCAGCAGGTAGCTGGCTATCCCATAGAAGCAGGGCAGAAGCAACATACTATCAACCGTGATATTATCTCTAGTCTTGCCAAAGCAGATTTTTATAATGCTTTAAGGCAGATGTAATCTATTATTAGATAGAGTAGTTAGATATGTAAATATTGTGTATCTAGTAGTGACGTAAAAACCTCTTTTGTATACCAAAGGGTAGTCTTTTGTAAATCCCAATTTTTGGAAAGCAATTGCGGGATAGTAATGTAATCAGCTTAGGCTGTGTAATGTAATCGATGTAGTAGTATACTATAATGAATGAATCAATATAAGCTTTTTTCAGAACATATTGAGTAATAAATGTTGAAGTTATAGTTTAATCTTGAATAATAACTAACTAATAGAAAATGAATAAAAACGAAATGTTTTGTTTATTGTGACAGCAAAATGCAACCAAGAAGAGGACCATGTAACCAAGGCACTAACGTAAATCAATAGGAGGGATGTCCGGTTAACCCGATGCAGGAATTTGTTAATTTATTAACAGCAGCGTTTAATAGGAATGGGGCTAATATCGCTGTAAATCCTGGAGTAGTACGAGCTACTATGTTTAAGGATTTGAGGAGTGTGGGTCCGCCGGAGTTCAAAGGAACTACAAACCCAATAGAAGCCCAAACGTAGGTAAAAGAAATCGAGAAGGCATTTGTCATAGAAAATGTCGACGAGGGTCAGAAGGTTGCCTTTGCAACCTACATGATGAAGGGAGAGGCCAACGTTTGGTGGGAGGCTAACCAAGCTAGGGCTGGGATTGAGAATTTTACGTGGGTAAGTTTCAAGGAGATATTCTTTGAGAACTATTTTCCCACGAGTATGTAGGGGAGAATGGAGATGAGGTTTCTCGTTTTGAAATAAGGGGATATTACGGTTCCCCAATACGCTGCCAAGTTTAATGAACTGGCGAGGTTTACTCCACACCAAGTGGACACCGAGGTTAGAAAAGCTCGATGGTTTGAACAGGGCTTAAAACCCTGGCTCTATAACCGGATATCTGTGTTCCAAAGTACTTCCTTTGGGACCATACTACAAAAGGCGATAATCGCCGAAGGTGGTCGTGAGGCGTTGAGCCAGTACCACAAAGATAAGAAGAATAAGGGGATGGTAGTTGGGGGAGTAAAGATTGAAGGAGCTAGCGAGAGTGGCGAGGGACAAAAGTGGAAAGTGTTTAACTCTGGGAATACCGGAGTGAAGCAAGGAGAACCAAAGAGGAGGATGGAGGCTTGCAAGACATGTGGGAAGACTCACTTAGGAGTCTGTCTCAAGGGGAAGGCCGTATGCTATAATTGTGGATAGGAGGGGCACATTTTTCCTAACTGTCCAAGTCCGAAGAAGAACCATGGATGCTTTGTGTGTGGGTTAACTGACCACATGGCAAAGAACTTCTCGAAGAAGGGGACGGACGGGAATAAGGGCGTTAATAGTGGTAAGTTAGCTATTGGTGGCCCAACAACGATGGGTATAGCGATGGCCCGTACCTTTAAAATGACGGTCCAAGATGCAGTTGCATCAGGGGACGTAGTCGCAGGTATTATTCCAATCAACGACCTAAATGCTTAGTGTTGTTTGATTCGGGTGCTACTTGTTCGTTTATAGCATGTGATTTTGCTAGACGATTAGGATTGCTTCCCGAAAGTTACCAATACCTTTAAAAATTAAGGTAGCAAACGGAGAGATAATTCCTGTTGAAGATATTCATAGGAGTTGTTGTGTAAACATAAGGGGTAGTAAATTATCGGTAGATTTGATATCGATAAAGTTAGGAGAATTCGACGTAATTCTTGGAATGGATTGGTTGGTTAACCATGGGGCAATTATAGATTGTCAAAATAAATGTGTAAATATTAGAACGTTAAGACAACCTCAGGTAGTATTTTACGGTAATAGATCGTCGGGATGTTCGTGTTGTCTTACGATGACACAAACTAGGAAATTATTGAGGAAGGGGTGTCTAGGTTATCTGTGCCATGTAGTTGACACCCAGAGAGTGGGACCGACCATCAAACAAATACCTATAGTGAGTGAATTCATGGATATATTTCAGAGTGAATTGTTGAGTCTTCCGCCGGATAGGGAGACCGAGTTCGTAATAGACATTGTGCCAAGAGCGACATCAGTTTCAAGGGCACCATACCAAATGGCGCCTGTACAGATGAAGGAATTAATGGTTCAGTTACAAGAATTGTTGGACAGGAAGTACATACAACCTAGTGTTTCGCCGTGGGGAGCACCAGTACTGTTTGTCAAGAAGAAGGACAGATCGTTAAGACTTTGTATCGACTACCGAGGGTTGAACAAGTTAACGATAAAGAATAAATACCCATTGCCCAGGATCGATGATCTTTTCGATCAGTTGAAAGGGGAAAAGTATTTTTCTAAAATAGATTTAAGGACAAGGTATCACCAGCTGAAGGTTAGGAAGAAGGATGTACCAAAGACAACATTCAGGACTCGTTATAGTCATTACAAGTTTCTGGTGATGTCATTTGGGTTAACTAATATACCAGCTGCATTTATGGATATGATGAATAGAGTGTTCAAACAATATTTGGACAAGTTCGGCGTGCTATTTATCGATGATATTCTAGTCTATTCTAAGACGCTAGAAGATCATGCTGAACACCTAAGAATAGTGTTGGAAACACTAAGGAAGGAGAGGTTATATGCGAAATTCATGAAGTGTGAATTTTGGTTAGAGAAAGTATAGTTTTTAGGTCATGTCATTGACCATGAAGGGATTTCAGTAGATCCAGCGAAGGTGGAAGCCGTGATGAATTGGGAACAACTGAAAATGCCGACTTAGATGCAGAGTTTTCTAAGGTTAACAGGTTACTATCGGAGATTAATTCAAGAATTTTCGAAAATAGCTACTCCGTTGACTAACTTGACAAGGAAGACGATGAAATACGCGTGGACTGAGAAATGTGAGGACAGTTTTTAAGAACTGAAGAAGAGGTTAAGTGAAGCACCTGTTTTGTCATTACCCGATGACATAGGAAATTTTGTGGTTTATAGCGATGCTTCGCATAGAGGACTTGGTTATGCTTCGCTGCGCAAAGTATGGCAAGGTCATTATGTATGCATCAAGGCAGTTGAAGGCCTTTTGGGAGTCTGTGGTGGTCTAAGATGACCCAAGAAGATACTATTGGGCCAATAGTTTGAGGCCTTATTTTGATGGATTTGATTTGATCCGGACTTGGGATTTAACCCGAGATTTATTTCGGACTCGGGATTTGACTCGGGTTATTTCAGATTATGAGAAAGTTTACCATACTCATGATCCTCGAACTCGTCATGATAGTGTTTGGCCTTTAAAGATATGGAAACAATATCTTTATGGAGAGAAATGTGAGATATACACGGACCATAAGAGTCTAAAATATATCTTCACTCAGAAGGAGTTGAATATGAGACAGAGGAGATGGCTGGATTTGATAAAGGATTACGATTGTGAAATCATCAGATCACCCCGGAAAAGCCAATGTAGTTGTCGATGCCTTAAGTAGGAAGGTCGGGAAAAGTTGTTTATGTTAACTACCAAACCGAAAGTTAATAATGAGATGGCTAGGATGGAGATAGAGGTGAAATTGCAAAGTGAATCGGGACAGAGACTATTTGCGACGGAGATCCAATCTACCATCGTAGAGATAGTTAAGGAGGTGCAACTCAAAACTGATGAGTGTGACCAGATGAAGAAGCGGTTAACCAATGAAAAAGATATAAAATATAGTCTTGATAATGAGAGATTATTAAGATTTGAAGGAAGAATTTGGGTTCCAAATGAGACGAAATTAAAGGAGAAAGTTTTTCAAGAGGCTCATAGTTCGAGGTACTCGATTCGTCCTTGTACTAAGATGTATCAAGATCTTCGACAGAGTTTTTGGTGGCAGAACATGAAGAGAGAGATAGCTGAGTATGTGCGTAGGTGCTTGACTTGTCAAAAAGTTAAGGCCGATCATTAACGACCAAGTGACTTGTTACAGTCATTGGAGATTCCAGAGTGGAAGTGGGAGCATATCACGATGGACTTTGTGGTGGGACTTTTGACTACTCAGAAGAGGTATGATGTGATTTGGGTAATAGTGGACCGGTTGACGAAGTCAGCTCACTTTTTTCCAATTAGGGTTAAATATAACTTAGACCAATTAGCTAAACTTTATGTTAAGGAAGTTATATCCGGATATGGAGTACCGCTAGATTGTGTCGATCATGACCCGTGATTCACGTCCGAACTTTTGGAGGAGTCTGCAAGAACAGATTGGGGACGTAAGTAAAGTTGAGTACGACATATCATCAACAAACCGATGGATGATGAGGCGAGAGGACAATTCGAGACGTTAGAAGATATGTTGAGATCTTCAAGCGTCATGGATTTCAAGGGTACTTGGGATGATCATCTATCATTAGTAGAGTTTGCATATAACAATAGTTATCATGCAAGCATAGGTATCTTACTTATACGAAGCCTTATATGGAAGGAAGTGCGAACACCGTTGTGTTGGGATGAAGTGGGAGAACACCGAATGCTTGGACCAGAATTGGTGCAGCAAATAGCAGATGTAGTGAAGTTGATACGGATGTGTCTCGTAGTAGCTCAAAGATGTATATAAGAAGTATGCGCAGACTTACATCAAGAAAATAGGGAGTTTGAGGTAGGCTCAGATATGTATTTCTAAACGTATCTCCTCGGAAAGGAAAGATACGCTTTGGAAAGAAGGGTGTTATGTCCAAGGTTTATATGAACTTTTGAAGTGTTAAAATGGGTAAGCGAGGTAGCTTATATGGTAGCGCTACCTCCGGACCTGAAACGAATACATAACGATTTCACGATTTCGTTTACGCCCTTATAAGTCAATTATAAACACGTAATAGAATATGAGCCTATTCATATCTAAAAGGACTTAACATACGAAGAGATGCCAATTCAAATCATTGATAGAAAAGAACAAGTTTTGCGGAACAAGGCTATACCTTCTGTGAAGGTGTTATGGAAAAACCACGATGCCGATGAAGCCACGTGGGAATTGGAAGAAAAGATAAGAAAGGATTACCCTCAATTATTTGCGTAATGTGAGACGAGATTTTGGGGATAGAATCTTTATAAGGGGGGAAGAATGTAACGATCGAGAAATTCGGATCCTTTCTAAAATACTTTTAATTATTTAAATAATTATTAAAATTATATTATTTATTATTATTATGTGTTAGTAAGATGAATATCGTTCTATAACCTAGAAATGTCGAAAAGTTATAGTATTTTAACTACGTGAAGAAATTAAAGTGTTTGAATTTCCAAGACGAAAAATAAAAGCTTTCCGAGAAATTTTCCAAAAAACACTATTCATCAATTTCCGCTCGGGAATTATCTTTGAACTTTCGAGAAATACGTAACTATAGAATATCGATGTAATAGGGATTATGTAATAATAATTCAATTATGGAAAACGTAATTTTTCGCATGTGGACTTAATTTAAGAACGTTAGGAAAATCAAGCGTTAAGAAGTTAAGGTAATGATCGTATAATACGTAGGTATTGTACGAGGAAAATGAATACGGAGTATGTACGAATAATGGAATATCGTATATTATGAATTAGTATACGAGTGAGAATACGAGAATTATACATATAGTATACATTATAAGGCTTTTAATTAAATGAAGTGAACTTGTGGGATGATGTAGGAAATTCAAGTCCAATAGAAGTAATGTTAGAGTCCAAGTGGTTATTAATGTAAAGCCCAAAGTAATTTAATGTAAGCCCAAAGCTTAAGTTAAACAAATTAAAACTAAGCCCAAGCCATGATCCAATGGGTAAGCTTGATCCATGGGGCAACCCATGGGTGGTATTGGTGCCCAAGCATTAGATAATTGTTGTGGTGGCCAAGAAACAAGTGTAATGACCAAGTAAAAGTTGTGGTTATCAAGTTAACTTAATTGCTAAGTATTGAATAGTAAGGTGGTTACTAAGGAGGTGGGATGTACTATTGACCAAAGTGACCTAACTTAGAGAAGTCTATAAATAGCAAGCTCAAATTTCATTTGTTGGATTGTTAACTTTCATTCAACATAATACAACCTTAAGTGTTAGAGAGAATAAGCACATATAAGTTAGACTTTCATTTGTTTCAAGAAGAAGAAAAGCTAAGTCATCAAGGGTAAGACTCTTGTCCTATAATCTTCCATCTCTTCCATAATAGCTTGATAGTGAAGTGATGGTACATATATATTAAGAAGTAAAGAAATTGATTAATCAATGGACTTAAGACGTATAAGTCATGAATAAGTAATTCAAACTTATTTAAGTTATGAACTTATGATGAAATAAATGAATTTGTCATATGTTTACATGAATGAAGTTAGTATGTTAATGAGATGTAAGAATGATGGTTAAAAGACATAAATCATTGTAAGTCATGAGAAATGAAACTATAAGTAATTTATACTTTGATAAGTTATAAACTCACGAAGAACATGTAATAACTTAACATGAAAATAATTTGATGTAATATGTAAGTTGAGATGCCTATTTGATGGATTGAATCCATTTGGAACAATAAACAAATTATATGAAACAAGGTTATACCAGAATTCTCATGATTGGACGATAATCGTCGAATTCGTGAAATTCTCAGAATAAAAGTCGGATTTTGTTATTTAGCTCGGAGACATTGTTTTTCGATGGAGACAAATCTTATTTGGAATTATAGAGTTGTGTACTTGAAAATGACCAAATTCCAACTTAAAACGAAGAAACAAGGGTTGAACGTTCACGAAAGTAGAGTATGTGATTTGGGAACTAACGGTTTTTGAACGAGCCAATTCGGGCTTATAACGAAGAAGTTACGAGCCTGGGAAGTTCGCTAAGTAGAAAAACTGTCAAAATTATCTAGTGCACAGAGTTGGCATCGCGGCGCTAACCCAAGGCCAAATAGATGGCGCCGCAACGCTGAGCATGGCCGAGAGAAGCTATGACCTACTAGAGTTTGGCGCCGTAGCGCGGCCCATTGTACTGAAGTTGGCGCCGTAGCGTCAGAATTGGGGAAGATCTACTGATGAGTCGCATCGCGGCGTGGGTCAAGGAAGGAAAGTTGGCGTCGCAGCGCCAGCCTTATGGTTTTGTTAGTAAAGAAAGTTTATAAGTAAAGAAGGAAATTAGGACTGATTAGTAATGAACTACTACTTAATGTAACATTGGTAAGTCATGGTTAAACCTTAAATATGATCACTTAGTGTTGAAGAAAGTTAATTGCATGTTAATGTAAGAACGACGTAACGGAACGCCGTAACAAATAATAACAAATCTAAGTCATAATTAGATTGAGAAGAAGGGTAAGATTCTTTAGGAACCATGCATGGTTATTCATGACCTAATGTGTTATGTGATGTTATCATCTACTGTAAAGACCTTAAAGACTTAAAGTGCATGTGTAATAAAAGACTTAAAGTGCATGTGTAATAACAGTAGCAGACGCTAAAGGCAAGTGTTCTAACCCTTGTTTCAGTTCAATCTGGACAAGCTTTGTGATTCGTGTATTCTTACGCATGAATTGATGTACGATAAATTCAAAGCCAATTCTTTCAGCTAGACTTACTATATGTTGGATTTCTTATAATCTATCAAAGTACTGTTAATATTTTACCAAACTATGTTGGTGTGGTTTTCAAATGAAGACTGAGTATGCTAAAATGTTTTGTTGTCAAACGACAGGCACATGAGGTTGCCACAACTTAAACGTACATACGTTTAAAGAATGTAGTGTTGATCAACATAGAGTACTATAGTCGATCATCTAGACGCGTTTCGTAAGCTATGCTATATTTACTTACGGACTTAGTGTCGAGATGTCCTTTTCAAAGAAATTATGAAATGCTCTTGGTCTTGGACCGAATTGATATTTTACCAATATTGTCATTGTAAAACGCTTTTGAAAGAAAAAAAGAAGTGCTATTTGTAATTATCGATAGTATTTAAGAAACTATTGTTCGCTTATTGAAGATATACGATTCCTATGTTTCAAGCATGTTATTTTTATTAGAATTGTTGTACTTGCTGAGCTAGTTAGGCTCACTCTTTCTTGAATCATATGAAAGCAACTAAGATCGAACGGACCAAAGGATCTAGTAAGGATAAAGGGAAGGCTAAGGCGAACCCATAGCTTACTTATGTAATAGTATAGGTTTGTAATGATAATATTTGATATTATGACAAGAACAAGTGTAACGGTTATAAAGAACCTGGGGAATGTTAATATTATTTTGAAATATATATATAAGACATATTCATTCTTTTGAAGTATTTCAATTGAATGTTTGTGTGAACTGTAACACCGTGTAGCACCATTTGTCGGGTTGGAAGATACTCGAATTTGGGGGAGTCACAGTACAACGTCTAACTTAGTTGTAAACTTTATACATACTATAACACATATCCTCATAACACAAATCAGATCCTATGATGTCGCACAGTCTAACAACACATTTTTAAATCATTGCTTTATAGTTTGCAAATACCATTTCGAACTTCATTCTTGAAATTTATAATCATTCGTTAAGTATTTAACTCTAGCATCTAACATGTTTCTTAACACATTAAAAGTCATATTGGTCATATAATACAAGCTAAAGTAACCATATAAGTATACTTCGAACATCAGATCAGAAACAAAAACTATACATGATCATAAAGATGGCAAGAATCATACTGCTAAAACTTAGGACTACAAGAATGGTCAGTCCCCTCGGCTGCATCTCAGGTCGAAGCTATCGCTTCTCTGATTTCAAAGACAACTCTAACACACCTTAACTTATATATATGCCAGAGGTTCTTACATAGCATATGACCAATCTTGAGTTCATCCTTGTAAGTTTTAACTTATAATTTACATGGTGTTAAGGCATAACAAGATCATGTAGTTACAATATTTCATGACTTGGCTATATGTCTACATCGTGATCACATAATATGTCAATACAATGCTCATAGTGTTCATAACATAAATTCATATTTAGCATCGTTTAGCACTTCGAAACATGCTTTAAACTCATGTTTGATTAAAATATCATTATGTCCAACACATGTGAATCATATTTGGAGATATAATAAACATAACATGACATCTTAAACCTTTAAAATCTAAGTACTCATATATAATGTAACTTAAGTTTGAAAACATGTTCAAGGTTGCCTTCGAAATCATTTGAACATGAACAACGCAATATAACACATACAAGGAAAATTTAAAACATTTATCATAAGTAACTAATTCAAGTTAACATCTTTCCACTTGGAAGTTACGTAAATTAGCTTTAGGTCACTGTTCATGTACTTTTGTGTCACTCAATTTGGGAAAAGAACAAAAATCTCAGCAACAAGTTATCTAAGGCTTGGTTTGGTTTCTTTAATTCCCATAATGTAATCTTAATGTACAATTTTTACCATATTAGGAATTTAGGGATTAATTATATACTAACATCAGAAAATTTATGTATATTAAATACACACAATAAAATAATGCAGTTAGGTATTATTGTTCGGGTATCTCCCATAATCATTTTTACTACCCTCATAACCACATAATAGAATTTTTTTTATATTAATGTTTATTTAAATATTTAATTTCTTCCCCAATTTGTAGAGTACACATATATTTTAATTATTTATGTATTACAATTATATGGGATTTCATTGTACTACTAGGTACCTCATGTCATTAAAATAAACTCCTATCATATGGTCACACATATTGCAAAAGTGTTCCATTTCATTTCTATAGTAGAAAACTAACTATCTCAGTCTGACCACTGGCGCAGCTGCGCCTGTAATAACCCGATATTTTATGAAGTTATTTTAGATTAATTAAGTTATTTATTTTAACTTAATTATTAATGTTATGTATGAAAGATAAATCAGATATGGAATCCAAAATCCTAATTATGGATTTTGATCATGGAATGAGAATAATAATATAATATTAATATTATATTATTTATATTACAGTGCTATAAATATGTGTTGTATATGTGTGTGGACTGTTAATGGTTGTTCAGTTTTAATGTATCATGATCAAGCCCTAGCATTAAATTGTGAAACCCTAATTTAAAACTCCATTATGAGTTCGAGAATGTTTTGTAATTGTATTATCATGATTAAGGATAAGAATTATGGACTTTAAAAGTTAATTAAGAAAACCCTAATTTTTTAAACCCTAATTAATATTTATAAACCCTAGTTTCTATATTTAGAACCCTAATTGTCAAGTGGGGAAAACCCTAATTACAAAATTAGAATTTTTAATGTTAATTAGTGGACCTAAACCTAATTAACAAGTTTTTATTAATTAAAAAGCTAAACTATTTCAAGAAACCCTAATTACAATTTTTAGAAACTAAACTTTATTATTTTATTTTTTTTGTACAAACCCTAGTTGGAAAATTCTATAATTTGTGTTAAACCTTAGGGTTAAACCCTAAGGGTTTGACAAGTTACTAGTTTGCCCTTAATTTTAATAGCCAAAGGACAAAAATGCCCCTCTTGCATAATTGTAGCTAACTTGAATTATTGGCCAACACTTTAGTTGGTTACCAACTCTTGACTTTCTTTTTGACTTAAAAACATAGCCATCAGCCATTCATTGCATCTACATACATTGTATGATCATATATATAGATCTAAGAGAGAGAGAAAAGTGCATTTTCAAGCTTATTTTTGCACAAGCTCTCAACCAATTCTCTCTCTCTCTCCTCACCCACGAAAATTATTAGTTTATTAGTCACAAAATCAAGCCCCACGAAATCCTTTAACAGATCAGAAGGCCAGATTCAAGCATAGCGTAAGAAAGGTATAAAACCCTAAACCAAAATCTAATTTTTGATCATATGTTAGATGTTATGTTTGAGTGTTAAAACATGTTATATGTAGTAGATATTGATGATCTGTGTTGGTATATTGTAGATCCATATCATCTAAGTACTCAAAATTGATGATTTTCAAAATATGGAAAATATTATTTAAGTATTTTTTTTGTTTGAAGGTTGACACTTGTAGTATGTTATGTGTTCTATGATCTAGAACTGGAATCGTGGATCATATCGATCATATATTGTAAGATAATCGTGGTCAAACTACGTTGACCGCCATGACCATCAAATCTGGGCGTACCGAAACCGCCTGAAACTCTCTCTCGACAATATGTTCGTGCGTTTAGATCTTGCTCGTTTTTGTTGTTTTGGTTTCTGTTGTTGTAACAAGGTTGTATAATGGTATATGAACTACAGATTAAGGCCTATAGAACTCCTAAATAACCAACAAACTGAAAGTAATCGATGGTCAAAGTATCATTCTCAAATTGATTTTTAAGTTTCTGGAATTTCCAGAAATAGGAAAAACAGATCCTTCCGACGAAAGCCAATAGAATAATAAATTGTGAATGTGTTATTTTTGGACTAATCTATTATTGTTTTTATGTTCTATGACATGAGTACTATCAATTTGAATATTGAGAACACATGAATCATTACCGGAACTGGGAGAGAATCGAGCCACCAAGTAGGTAGTCGAAGCTGTCTGGGTTTTTGGGTAACCCAGAAAGCCCAGAAGGTTCTGACAGCTACTATGGGACTTTGAATCTTGCTAGATTGTTACGTTATGGCTCTGGTGATGTTTGATAATAGTATTACTACATGTATACTACAAGATCGTTGAACAAAGTAGCCCATAAACACTTTGAATTGAAAGCTATGAATTCAATCAAACCTACAACCTTGTCCCATCGACATGGGTTTCTTGGTTTGCCAAGAACAAAATTCAAGAACACCTATAGCGATAATTTAAATGCTATAGGGCCCTTTTTAAATGACAATAACTTTATAAAATAATTATTTTTATTAAATAATTAGTATTAAATAGTTTTAATTAAAAAATACAAAATAAATTATAAAAATTATTTTATTGTCCTAAAATTAGTTTTTAATTATTTTAATGTATTTCATAAATATTTAATATTTTTGGAATATTAGAGGTATTTAATTTATTTAATTATATTATTAAATAAATTATTTAAAAATGATTTTAATACATGAAAAATCATTTAAAATTATATTATGGTATAAGAAAATAATTTAAGTTATTTTTAATAACTTTTAATATTTTGTGATGAATTTCATTAATTAATTAATATTAATGGTAATTAAGGTTATTTAATAAATGTATTAAATAAATTATGAAAAATAGAATTAATGATTTAAAAAGTATAGAAAAATTATTTAAAGGTTATAAAATATTTTAAAGTTATAAGATATAACTTTTGATATTTTGTCATGAAAATATTAATATTTTAATATTAATGATATTAGATTTATTTAATAATTATATTAAATAAATTTGTTTAAAATGATTTTAATATTAGAAAAATCATTTTAAATGAAAATAAATAGTTTAAAAATATTTTAAGTTATAAAATATAACTTTCAATATTTAAAGGTAAATCTCAATAATTATTTACTATTAATAATATTAGAATTATTTAATAATTATATTAAATAAATTAGTTTAAAATGATTTTAATATTATAAAAATCAATTAAAATGAAAATAAAGTGTTTAAAGATATTTGAAGTTATAAAATATAACTTGGAATATTTCAAGATAATTTCATTAGTAATTTAATATTAATGATATTAAATTTATTTAATAATTATATTAAATAAATAGTTTTAAAATGGTTTTATTTATTTCAAAATCATTTAAAAGGATATACATGAATTAAAAATATTTTAAAGTTATAATTAATGACTTTTAATATTTGGATAAATAGTACCTTAATATTCAAATATTAATGGTAATTATTTAAAATGATTTCAATTATTTAAAAATTATTTAAGGGTAATATAAATACTTTAAATATATTTTAAGTTATTATAAATAACTTTAATATTTTAGTAATGGTTTCATTAATAATTTAATATTAATTAAATATTAATGATAATAGAAATGTTTAATATTTAAATCATTTAATAATAATTCCGGTGTTTGAAAATTCATAATAAATGTTTAAAAATTATTATAAGTTATTTAAAAATAATATGACTGATACTTACAGATATTGAACTACAAGATATAGTCTTAGACTCGATAATTACCTGATAAAGTCGTCTGTACACCGACATGTTTCAGAAATTGATCTGGACTTGTATAATTTGTTTATATATGTGTTTGTTTGTGATTCAATGACTGTTGAATATGCGTGACAATGTGATTAGGTTACGTGCTGACTGCAATAAGCAGTGTTATGTTTTATAGTATGTTATTCTAATCAGTAGAATGATCTTAATGATGATAGGTTTCGACATAAAAGATAAAACTAAGTTGCATACTGTAAGCAGCAGATCAGGCAAGTATCTTACCTTTGCATTTTCTTTATGCAATGGACATGAGTAAGAAATTTCAGAATTATATTATTACTGTACTAGTTAATTAACTTTATTGTCGTATATATTATATCCGATCATTATTTATCAACATGATATTATATTATATAACTTATATATATATTCTGTTCGTTAATTTTGAAATATGGTTATACAAGTGTCCTCACTTGGATAATCATTGTATTTAATAACATGTTGATATATGTATATACGTCCAAGCTAATTGACCAGCTAGACAAAGATTTCGAAATATCGTTAAATATGATAAAACCTTTTTGTATCCAATCAAATTGTTTTTGTTCGGATTCCAGACTAAGTATTGATAAGTGGGTTTTATACATACTTATCGGATATTAATTCACGCGAACTACGCCTATCTTAAATACATTTTAGTGTGTTTTTAGTTGTATTTTGTTTATTTTGCATTGCATGTACTTAGAACTCTCTTTGGTGCAAAAGTGCAGGATATGGCATAATTTGGTGATGATAGATGGCATGCGATCAATGAAGGCACAACATGAGGATCAAGTGGAGCAACGAAACCAAGCATTGGTGGACAAAAGAATGAGTAGCGGGACAAGAATGAGCAGCAGACAAAGCAGTAGCAGCAGCAGCAGAATGCAGAGTCAAAACTATAGAAGTCGCGCGGTCGCGCGATTATAGAGGCTTGAGGACGCGCACCCGCGCGCTATGACTGATGATGATGAGCTGTTTTATTTTAATCTTTAATTTTAAGGGTTGTAATTAATTAAAAACAATTCTGACTGGTGTTAGATGAATCATTCAGTAGGTTTTACGTGTTTTTCATATTGGAACTAGGGTTTACACTTTGAGCATATTCCAACGTGAAACCAATCATAGATTTCGTATTTTTCTACTCCTTCTTTGAAATTCAGTAGTTGTGGATGACTTATATTATTGTTGCTGGATATAATTAAGGATTTGCACGTGACGTTGGGTTTGTAATCAACAATTGTGTTTGATCGATTCTTTCTTCTCTCTTTCAATTGTCTGTTTATTATCCATGTGTAGCTTTGATCCCATAATGGTTTTTGGTTCAGTTCATGAACTAAACTCCATTATGGGATTCTAACGGATTTTAATATGTAGTTTAATTGATTGCTTGAGTGCTGAGCTATTTTACATATCATAAGGAATTTCTATCATGGTTGGTTTGCATACATCAATGCTTGATCACCATTCATTTTCAGTACTTGTTTGGAATTAACAAATAACATGCGAGTATGGATTGTAATCATGATAACATGTGTGACACCCCCAAATCCGGGTTACCTGACCCCCAAGTTTGGTGTTCACAATTCACAATATAATACCATCAAACTACCCATTAAAATATGAATAGGAATACATAACTCATTAACATAAGTTGTTAATACATAAGTCCCAGGTTTTCTAACCTTAATATTATAAACATACCCTTTAGATATACAAAGTGGGTTTACAATACAACATAATATTAATAATGTTCATTATAACTACTCCAGCATTTTGCCTTTGCCTTTGTTCTTCTTCGATCCGCTGGCCTCTTTGTTCCTAGCTGAAATGTTTTATTTATAACAACGGTGAGCAACAAGTTTGCCCCGCAAGTTAATACATACAATAAATGTATACGAATCAATAAGAACATACTATCTATTTTGATAGAATGAAACCAAAGTTCGGTGAACTTTGAAATAGCTGAATAAATTGTTAATCAATAACAAGTCTTCTAGTATTCTAGGCAACGCAATAATCTAATAATAAAAGAGTACAACGCTTTCAAAGTTCTATGATATTCTATTGAATAATCAAGAATAATTCTACGCAATAACAAAGTGGAATATTTTCCAGATTTATGTTGAGTGATCACACTAGATCTAGAACTTCTTTTCCCGGGTATCTATCAAAGATTTACTTTGATACATACGCAGGAGTATCAGATAACCATAAAGATTAAATCATACCCCTCTGCAAGTACTTAGAACCGGCCAACTCCTTGTACCCTATACTATACATAATACTTAACAGTGTGCAATAGCCGAATATACGACCTAAAATGTTCCCTTTTTATAAAAGGTTGTTCTTCTCGGTCTCAGAATCAAGATTTTGATTTAACAACGAAATGTTGTGATTTCAAATTTTAGTTACTTCTTGATCTAGCCGAAATAATTGGCATCGATCTGTCAATAATAATTGAATTCTATTCTTGAACCTATCAAGTTTTAACAAATGTTCGTCTAGTCCAGAATAATTGGCTAAGACATTTCTCAACATAATTCGATAATAAACAGGAATTATATGTACTGTCGATATTAGCTTCTACGAATTTAAATATCCAACAACAGTTATTCTACGAATATATTTTCAGAATCAATAATTCAATTTGAATTATTAAATACGCACTAACTGCGAATAATCAACAATAAATCCTTGGACGTGGTATAATTAACAATAATTAACCACTATAATAATTGAACAATATTAACTCAAGGTTGAGTTAGGAAACTTACTTTCCGCATTGATTATTGCTACATAATATACTTATCTGCTTTTGAAAGACCTATAACCAATAATATCGGTCTCACAATTAGCACAATATTTCATAACACACAATACTCTAATCTACAGTCAAACTTCTCATAGGCACATTACAACATAGCCACAATAGTGTTTATAACCTATATAAACACTTAACAAGTCTAACTAGTTCGATCTGGTTGGACTTCGGTCTCATCTCGGTGTTCTGATTACCCTATCCGACAATTAACACATTTATTGTCAATTAAACTTGGTCTCTAAGCTTCAATATTATTTTAGATAAGTCAATTATCATTAAAAATATTTTTTGGAAGCTTTTAATAATTTATAAACAATTATTATAATTTAAAATAATTTTTCAAACACTTAAATAATTTTTAAATGATATAATTATCAAATAATAATATTATCATTAATATTTAATAATATAACATATTAATGTTATACTTGTCAAAATATTAAAGTTATTGTTAATAACTTGAAATATTTTTAAATCATTAATATTCTACTTAAATGATTTTTAATTTAATTAAATCATTTTAAACCATCACCATTAATATTTAAATATTAATGAAATTATTATCCAATTATTAAAAGTCATTAATTATAATTTAAAATATTTTTAAAAAATTTTCTCATTTTAAATGATTTTTAAATCAATAAAACCATGTTTAATTCAGGTTATTTATTTTAATTAATAAATAATCTAATATCATTAATATTAATTTATTAATGAGAATTCTCCAAAAATATTAAAAATTATATTTTATAATTCAAAATACTTTTAAATACATTATTCTTATTTAAAATGATTTTTCATAATATTAAATCATTTTCTCTAATTTATTTAATATAATAATTAAATAAATTAAATATCATTAATATTCAAATAATTATAGATATTAATGAAAAATGTCCCAAATAATTAAAAGTTATTTTTTCAGAATTTAAAATAATTTTTAAAACCATTTTTAGTAATTTTTATAATTTATTTCTATTTTTAAATCATATCCGGAATATTCAGAAAATAAAATAAATAAAAGCGTGCGCTTTTAAAAGCTTATATAGCGACACTTGTCTATCGCCTTAGGTGTTCTTGAGCTCAAGAACACTGTCAGACCCGAGTTCAAGCTTACTCGTTTGACCACTTGTGATTCTTAATACAAACATGATTTAGGCTATCTTAGACACTAATCATGTAGTAGAAATGTAACTCTACAATATCCAATCCAAATCATGGTCATACAACAAACAAACAATTAGATCTTGCCTCTCAAAGTCACTGTCAGAATTAATCTGGGTTTTCTGGGTAACCTAGAAACCCAGACAGTCGCGAGGTACTATTTTGTGGTTCATTTTTAGCTTAGTTTTGATCATTCTATTGGTGGTTTTTTGGTTCATATATCTAGTACATATGTCAAGGAATGTATATACATTAGCAGAACATTTCAACAACAACAGAATTAAAAGTTATGACTCGGTTAATCTCTGACAAAAACTCGGTTCATATGTTTTTTGGGTTTTTCAGAATGTCAAAAACAGACTGAGTGGTCTACTTTGACCACCTGTCACGATCTACTAGCTGTTCATTTACACGATCTAAAGAAATGGAATGAAAGAACATATATCAGGCTACAACATGGTTACAAACACAACATCAAACAACTGAAAACCTGTCAGATCAAGACCACACAAATAGTTGTCAGACGCTGTTTCTTACTTACTTGGTTACCCAGATTTCAGCCGGTCAAGCTCTGTCAACGGTGTTTGACCATGAATAAAATGATATCTAGACATCAAATGACTATACTACCACTTGCAGATTAAACACCACCTACCAGGCAACAAATCAAAAACTTAAAACAACAAAAATAGTAAACGAGCAATGATCTGTGGCCACTGACATTGCTTATCAGACCACAAAAATTGCTCAAGAACAGTTTTTGAACACTTCATTTTTAAAGCACTTTGATGTTATGGATTCATGATAGATCATCATAGATCTTCATAAAACATCCATTAGCAAGATTCTAAACATTTAAACACAAAAGTTGTCTTAGCATACAAGATCAAAATGGGTTTTAGGGTTTATACCTTTATGTTCTAGATTTTGATCTTTGCTCTCCAATCGATCTTGGGTTATTAATGGGTCATTTTGTGATGTGGTGAAACACTTTAAGAATTGAGGAGGTTTTGAGAGAAGATGAGTTGGTGAGAGCTTGAATACAAAATAAGCCAAATACTAGACTTTCTCTCTCTCAAATCTCTTATATAATGCTTGACATGTTGCTAGATCTGATGTGTTGGCCGAATTTTGTTGGATTTCTATGTCACAAGTCAATGTGGTTGCTTACCAACTAAAGTTGCTAGCACATTTTGCAAGTTACATATTAAAATAAACTAAAAGGGCATTTTGGTCATTAGCAAAATAATTTTAATGGCATTTTTGCCAATTGCACAAACCCTTAGGGTTTAACCCTAAGGTTCTAACCCTTAGGTTTTAAATCGCTAACTTTCTAGGATTTTCTAAATTAGGGTTTTAATTTAGAAAATTAAAATTTTGAAACTAAAATTAGGTTTTCCTAATTAAATTAGGTTTTCTTAATAATATCAATGTTTAATAAATATATTAGGCCTTCCAATTAGGATTAGGGTTGCCTAATTAGGGTTTATAAATCCCGAATATGAAATTAGAGTTTTAATTAGAAAAATTAAAATTTCAAAATTACAATTAGGGGTTGTAAAATAGAAATTAAGATAACTAAAATATAATTAGGGTTTTCTAATCATATTAAAGTTTAATACACACATTAGGCTTGCCAATTAGGATTCGGGTTTAGGATTCCAAGATTTAAAATTAGGGTTTTTTGGCATACGATTAGGTTTTCTAACGGTACATTAGGATTTCTAATCTTGAGATTAGGGTTTCTAATCTCTTATTAGGGTTTATTAATTTAAACCTTATCCGATCAATCATTGATCATTATCAACATACAGTACATACACATACTTATCAATATAATTATTTTAATTATATTTTCTATCAAATCGATCCCTATCCAAAAATTAGGGTTAGGGTTTCTAAAGCTGTTAAGCACAACTATACTCTAAATTTATTAGTCAATATACAAATTGACCTTCTCAGGACTCGTATCACAGATACTTGTCACAAAATTGATAATCAATATTAATATTAAATAAATAAAAAAAGTATTCATAAAATTTTGAATATTCGAAATCCCAGGTTATCACATTCACCCCTCCTTAAAAGGATTCCGTCCTCGGAATCACCGCTTTCTTATTCTCTACAATCTTTAAAGTTGTATCATCAATTCGTTTTTATCAACACAATATTAATTTGTGTAATTCTAACCTGTGACTTGAATCTATAAAAGAAAATATTTCACAGAAATATCTGACTAATATTACTCGCGTAATTTAAGTATTAAGCGAAATCGTTACATGTTGCCACCTCCTGGACAACCCCTGCATCCTGCACCGTCAAGTTGAATGTGCAAGCTGTTGGTCTTCCTGGCTGTGCAGGTCCTCAAATTGCCAAGGTTCAGCCACTGGATCCCTTGTTACCACTTTCCTTCTCCGCATTCTTCTTCGGACAGTTCCGAACCAAATGATCAGTCGATCCGCACGCGAAGCAATCTTATATCTTCTTTGAATTGGGGCAATTGGGCGACATGTGCCCCTCTTGTCCGTAATTGTAACAGACTCCCTTCTTCTTTATGCAAACTCCAGCATGGTTCTTCCCACAATTCGAACATGGCTCCCTTCCTTTTATATTCTCCTCTATTTTACCAGCTGATTGGGTATTCTCACTCCATTTCCTCTTATTAGGGTTACTACCACCACTTCTTCCACCATCATTTGTCTTCTTCTTCTTATCTTGATGAAATCGAGATCCAGCTTCGCTCCCTCCTTCAGCAATTAACGCTTTCTCCATCAACGCTGCAAACATATTGATCTGCAATACCGCTACCTTGTTGAATATCCCCGGCTTCAGCCCATTCTCAAATCTTCTCGCCTTTCTTTCTTCTGTGTCCACCTGATGAGGTGTAAATCTCGCTAATTCGTTGAATTTAGCCGCATACTCCGAAACAGACATATTTTCCTATAAACTTGACTTCCATTCGAGCTTGCATACTCGGTGAGAAGTAGTTCTCAAAGAACAACTCCTTGAATCTTGTCCACAACACCACCGCTGTACCAGCTCTCGCATGGTTCGTCTCCCACCAGTAATTAGCTTCTCCCTTCATTAAGTATGTCGCAAAAGCCGTCTTTTGCTCTTCTGCCTCTCGCACAATGACGAATTCTTTCTCAATCTCCTTCACCCAAGTTTGGGCTTCAATCAGATCCGTGGTTCCCTTGAATTCTGGCGGTCCTACCGCTTTAAAGTCTTTAAAATTTTCCAATATGTCAGCTTGTTGTTCTCTCGCTCTTCCTCTTCCTGCGGGAGCTCTATTCTCTATAGCTTGGGCTAACATATCCGCAAAGTTTTGCATCGGGTCAGCTTGACCCCCTTCATTATTTACTGACTGCTCTTCTCTTTGATTTCGATTCTGTCGTCAAGGCGGCATGATCTGATTTAAATAAAAAACATACAATAATTCTTTTGCTCTATACAAATTCTTAACACAATAAGAATTCAATACATAATTCTCATATAAATACTTAACACATTTACTATTCCCCCCTTTTTTTTAAATCATATTAGGATTAACAACACAACATTACACAAAAAGTTGCAATTCTCCATTTTAACATAGTTATTACCAATTCGTCAAACTTACCACACTTATGAGTTCAGAAACTTGCCACAATTATATGAGTGTATGAATGTATCCTAGTCAGACCTTTGGCGTCCATTCATTTGAGGGTTCAAAATATTTCATATAATTATGAGTCATTAACTTACCATAAGTATGAGTTTTAAGAACACACAAATTAATCTTAATCTTATATTCATATAGAAAATAAAGATTTCATTCATACAATATATATATATATATATATATATATATATATTTACATATGCTTAAACATCGTTCTCGATATTACAACACTTAACATCATAAACTTCTACCAAAAGATACTATCACATATATCTAAGTTTTCTGCCGACCACTCCCTTCACCAGTCATCTTCTTGTTGGGACACTTGTTGAATCCGTGACCCGTTCCTCTACATGAGAAACACTTCTTCATATTTGGCTTAGGATAATTTAGAGAAATATGTCCTTCTTGCTTTGCGTTAAGCACCGCTTCTTCCACATCATGCACTCTCCGTGAGTCTTTCCACACTTACTGGCTGTGCTTGCTTCTTCTTCTGTTTGACTTTTCGAAATTAGAACGCCGTTGTTCCTCTTTCGCTTATTCTTATCTTTCTGCTGCTTGATTGTCCCTTCAGTCGATCCACCACCTTCAGTCTAAATTCATTCCACCTACGCCTTGAGCTCATTCCGTTCTTCAGTCATTCACGTAACGCTCGCTCCGTCTTCCACAGTTCCTCCAAGAGAAATGCCTTACTCCGGAGTTCTTGAACTTCTGCAGCTAGTTGATCTTGTTCTTTAACTTTAGTCTTATTCCCTGTCTCCATCTTAGCTTGCTCAGACTCTGCCTCGTCATCTCCACTCAGATACATCTCAGGATAATTATCATGATCGCTCCCCAGATTGACCATATGTTCATCTTCCACCACCTTCTCCACTGATTCATTTTGCGCTGACACCTCGGCTTTTGGCACTAGTGCAACAGCCGCTAGCATCTCCGCACTCATTTCATCTTCTCCAGACATCCTACAATTAGTTAAAATAGCTTGATTATTACTTCAGCAGTACAAAATTATCACACTATGTGTCCACATATCTCATTGTCGATACGCTTCGGCAATTCCTCACTTAGTACTCTAAATAAGTATTCTATATCTCGCTTATGGTTATATTCCTAGGGTTTTCCCCCACCCCACTTAAGGTTTATAACCTATAGCTCTGCTACCAACTTGTGACATCTTGGTCACTACAGCTTTGATACCAACATGTGACACCCCCAAATTCGGGTTACCTGACCAACGAGTTTGGTGTTCACAATTCACAATATAATACCATCTAACTACCCATTAAAATATAAATAGGAATACATAACTCATTAACATAAGTTGTTAATATATAAGTCCCAGGTTTTCTAACCTTAATATTACAAACATACCCTTTAGATATACAAAAAGGGTTTATAATACAACATAATATTAATAATGTTCATTATAACTACTCCAGCATTTTGCCTTTGCCTTTGCTTTTGTTCTTCTTCGATCCGCTGACCTCTTCGTTCCTAGCTGAAATGTTTTATTTATAGCAAGGGTGAGCAACAAGTTTGCCCCGCAAGTTAATACATACAATAAATGTATACGAATCAATAAGAACATACTATCTATTTTGATATAATGAAACCAAAGTTCTATTGAACTTTGAAATAAATGAACAAATCGTTAATCAATAACAAGTCTTCTCGTATTCTAGGCAACGCAATAATCTGATAATGAAAGAGTACAACGCTTTCAAAGTTCTACGATATTCTATTGAATAATCAAGAATAATTCTACGCAATAACAAAGTGGGATTTTTTTCCAGATTTATGCTGAGTGATCACACTAGATCTAGAACTTCTTTTCTCGGGTATCTATCAAAGATTTACTTTGATACATACACAGGAGTATCAGATAACCATGAAGATTAAATCATACCCCTCTGCAAGTACTTAGAGCCGGCCAACTCCTTATACCCTATATTATGCATAATACTTAACAGTGCGCAATGGACGAATATACAACCTAAAATGTTCCCTTTTTATAAAAGGTTGTTCTTCTCAGTCTCAGAATCAAGATTTTAATTTAACAACGAAATACTATGATTTCAAATTCTAGTTACTTCTTGATCTAGCCGAAATAATTGGCATCGATCTGTCAATAATAATTGAATTCTATTCTCGAACCTATCAAGTTTTAACAAATGTTCGTCTAGTCCAGAATAATTGGCTAAGATATTTCTCAACATAATTCGACAATAAACAGGAATTATATGTACTCTCGATATTAGCTTCTATGAATTTAAATATCCAACAACAGTTATTCTACGAATATATTTTCAGAATCAGTAATTCAATTTGAATTATTAAATACGCACTAACTGCGAATAATCAATAATAAATCCCTGGACGTGGTATAATTAAAAATAATTAACCACTATAATAATTGAACAATATTAACTCAAGGTTGAGTTAGGAAACTTGCCTTCCGCGTTGATTATTGCTACACAATATACTTATCTGCTTTTGAAAGACCTATAACCAATAATATCGGTCTCACAATTAGCACAATATTTCATAACACACAACACTGTAATCTATAGTCAAACTTCTCTTAGGCACATTACCACATAGCCACAATAGTGTTTATAACCTATATAAACACTTAACAAGTCTAACTAGTTCGGTCTGGTTGGACTTCGGTCTCATCTCGGTGTTCTGGTCACCCTATCCGACAATTAACACATTTATTGTCAATTAAACTTGGTCTCTAAGCTTCAATATTATTTTAGATAAGTCAATTATCATTAACAATATTTTTCGGAAGCTTTTAATAATTTATAAACAATTATTATAATTTATAATAATTTTTCAAACACTTAAATCATTTTTAAATGAGTTAATTATCAAATAATCTTATTATCATTAATATTTAATAATATAAAAATATTAATGTTATACTTTTCAAAATATTAAAGTTATTGTTAATAACTTGAAATATTTCTAAATCATTAATATTCTACTTAAATGATTTTTAATTTAATTAAAATCATTTTAAACCAACACCATTAATATTTAAATATTAATGAAATTATTATCCAAATATTAAAAGTCATTAATTATAATTTAAAATATTTTTAAAATAATATTCTCATTTTAAATGATTTTTAAATCCATAAAACCATTTTTAATTCATTTTTTAATTTAATAAATAAATAATCTAATATCATTAATATTAATTTATTAATGAGAATTCTCCAAAAATATTAAAAATTATATTTTATAATTCAAAAATTTTTCTAACACTTTATTCTTATTTAAAATGATTTTTAAATTATTAAAATCATTTTCAACTTATTTATTTAATTTAATAATTAAATAAATCTAATATCATTAATATTAAATTATTAATGAAAATTCTCTAAAAATATTAAAAATTATATTTTATAATTCAAACTATTTTTAAATATATTATTCTTATTTAAAATGATTTTTCACAATATTAAATCATTTTCTCTAATTTATTTAATATAATAATTAAATAAATTAAATATCATTAATATTCAAATAATTATAGATATTAATGAAAAATGTTCCAAATAATTAAAAGTTATTTTTCAAAGATTTAAAATGATTTTTAAAACCATTTTAGTAATTTTATAATTTATTTCTATTTTTAAATAATTTCCGAATATTCAAAAATAAAATAAATAAAAACGTCATTAAAGCCTATAGCGACACTTGTATCATCACCTTAGGTGTTCTTGAGCTCAAGAATCTTTATCGGACCTTAGAGTTTAAGCTTACTCATTTGACCACTTGTGATTCTTAATACAAACATGATTTAGGCTATCTTAGACACTGATCATGTAGTAGAAATGTAACTCTACAATATCCAATCCAAATCATGGCCATACAACAAACAAACAATTAGATCTTGCCTCTCAAAGTCAACATCAGACCTAATCTGGATTTCTGGGTAACCTAAAAAACAAAGACAAATGCGAGGTACCATTTTGTGGTTCATTTTTAGCTTAGTTCTGATCATTCTATTGGTGGTTTCTTGGTTTATAGATCTAGTACATATGTCAAGGAATGTATATACATTAGCAGAAAAATTCAACAACAACATAATTAAAAGTTATGACTCGGTCAATCTCTGATAAAAACACGGTTCATACGTTTTCTGGGTTTTCCAGAATGTCAAAAACAGACCGAGTGGTCTACTTTGACCACCTGTCACGATCTACTAGCTGTTCATTTACACGATCTAAAGCCATGGAATGAAAGAACATATATCAGGCTACAACATGGTTACAAACACAACATCAAACAACCGAAAATCTATCAGATCAAGACCTCACAAATAGTTGTCACACGCTGTTTCTTACTTTTTGGGTTATCCAGATTTCAGCCGATCAAGCTCGGTCAACGGTGTTTGACCATGAATAAAATGATATCTAGACATCAAATGACTATACTACCACTTGCAGATTAAACACCACCTACCAGGCAACAAATCCAAAACTTAAAACAACAAAAATAGTAAACGAGCAATGATATGTGGCCACTGACATTGCTTGTCAGACCACAAAAATTACTCAAGAACAGTTTTTGAAAACTTCATTTTTAAAGCACTTTGATGCTATGGAATCATGATAGATCATCGTAGATCTTCATAAAACATCCATTAGCAAGATTCTAAACACTTAAACACAAAAGTTGTCTTAGAATACAAGATCAAAATGGGTTTTAGGATTTATACCTTTATGATCTAGATTTTGATCTTTGATCTCCAATCTGATCTTTGGTTATTAATGGGCTGTTTATGTGACTGAAACACTTTAAGAATTCGGAGGTTTTGAGAGAAGATGAGTTGGTGAGAGCTTGAATACAAAATAAGCCAAATACTAGACTTTCTCTCTCTCAAATCTCTTATATAATGCTTGACATGTTGCTAGATCTGATGTGTTGGTCGAATTTTGTTGGATTTCTATGTCACAAGTCAATGTGGTTGCTTACCAACTAAAGTTGCTAGCACATTTTGCAAGTTACATATTAAAATAAACTAAAAGGGCATTTTGGTCATTAGCAAAATAATTTTAATGGCATTTTTGCCAATTGCACAAACCCTTAGGGTTTAACCCTAAGGTTCTAACCCTTAGGTTTTAAATCACTAACTTTCTAGGATTTTCTAAATTAGGGTTTTAATTTAGAAAATTAAAATTTTGAAACTAAAATTAGGTTTTCCTAATTAAATTAGGTTTTCTTAATAATATCAATGTTTAATAAATATATTAGGCCTTCCAATTAGGATTAGGGTTGCCTAATTAGGGTTTATAAATCCCGAATATGAAATTAGAGTTTTAATTAGAAAAATTAAAATTTCAAAATTACAATTAGGGGTTGTAAAATAGAAATTAAGATAACTAAAATATAATTAGGGTTTTCTAATCATATTAAAGTTTAATACACACATTATGCTTGCCAATTAGGATTCGGGTTTCCTAATTAGGTTTTAGGATTCCTCGATTTAAAATTAGGGTTTCCCAGCATACGATTAGGGTTTTTAACGGTATGTTAGGGTTTCTAATCCTGAGATTAGGGTTTATTAATTTAAACCTTATCCGATCAATCATTGATCATTATCAACATACAGTACAAACACATACTTATCAATATAATTATTTTAATTATATTTTCTATCAAATCCCTATCCAAAAATTAGGGTTAGGGTTTCTAAAGCTGTTAAGCACAACTCTACTCTAAATTTATTAGTCAATATATAAATTGACCTTCTCGAGACTCATATCACAGATACTTGTCACAAAATTGATAATCAATATTAATATTAAATAAAAAAAAATTTATTCGTAAAATTTTGAATATTCGAAATCCCGGGTTATCACAGCATGCGTATACAGGGCTGTTTTGCATAGTTTTGTATTTCGTGAACCAGATAGACATTTACTGTTTCACCGTATGAGTTAAAATAAGGGCTTGTGCTTAAATTCAATATGGTTGCAATTTCGCATAGACATATAGTGATTTTGGTTATATTGATGATTACATGGTGTCTATCGCATGTGGATACTGTGTAAGTAGGTCATAGGACATTGAAAAATGGCTATGTCTATATTAGTATCCTTGGCTACTTTCCTAAGATATGTAAACAATCTTGCATGATGGTGGTAATTAGATAAAGTATTAAATGAAGTTAGGATCCCATTATTTCCAGATTTGATTTATTCCATTATTATTCTCATTTTAGTTATCATTTGCATTTAGAGTAATTCACAATTATAATCATTAGTTTAAGCATATTAATATAGTGATTTAATTGATACATAGTGGTTTAATTTAGACAACTTTCCTTGTGGATCGATACTCGACTTACTCTGTATTACTTGTTAACACATGTATACTTGCATGAGTTAGAGCTCTTTTATTAGAACTAAAAAAGAGGCAACAAGTTTTTGGTGTCATTGCTTAGGGAAAGCAGCTTACTCCAACTCAATGAGTTGGATGAATTTAGATTACAGGCATAAGAATTCAAAGCTATACAAAGAGAAGGTGAAGAAATGGCATGATCGAAAGATAATTGATAGAACATTCGAACCGGGACAAAAGGTTTTACTTTATAACTCCAGACTTAAACTTTTTCGGGAAAGTTTGAAATCAAGATGGTCGGGACCATTTCTGATGAAAAAGATAGTATTTCAAGATGGTGCAATTGAAGTTTTGACAATTTTTCGGACATGCCTTTTAAAGTAAATGGGCAAATGATTGAAGCATTATTTTGGTGGCGAGGTGTAGCGGAAAAAAATCACCTCAATTCTTTCTTCAACATGAGATTGAAATGCTTGATAAAGCTAATTGACTATAACTTAGATCTTGATGGGAGGCAACCCATTATTTCTATCTCTAATCTTTAGCTATTCAGTTTAGGTTGTTGTAGTTAGTTATCTTTATTTCATTTTTGATAGTTGTATGCTTTACATAATAGAGTGTGTAGCTAAATTTTCATTGAGAGGTGTTTGAAGTAGTATAGAGTTTATTTGGTCATTCATGTTTGCTCAGTCATTCAGTCATTCATGCTTTAACGATGTGCATTCTTTATGCATGTAGGTATTTTAGATCAAGTCATCACCGGTTTGCGATCTTTGGAATTGAAAGTTAGCGATCTTTGGTACCAAGTCGCCACGCCATGAATATAGCACAAGACCGCGCACCCGCTAGTTATACCTGTCAGGCCCAATATGACACTCGCGCGCCCGCGCTCCCATGCCCATTAAAAGACTACATGGTCGTGCGCGACACCGACATTGGACAATGTTTTAAGTTTTAAAAGACGTGTACTCCCACTTGGCTTATATTAGTTGCAGCTTATTCTCTTGCTCTCCTCAACAAACACGTCTCCCCACCTCTTGGCAGTTATAAATTGAGCCAAACTAACATCTCCACTAGCGTGATTGTTTCTTCAGTATTTACATCCACGATTAAACACAAGTTTCATAAGTGAAGTATACATCTAGGGTTTCTGCTTGGGTTATGCATCAACGAGTTTAGGGGTACTCTCATCAGAATCTCTTAATCATTATCAAGCAAAGCATCTGTATTCTCTCTATCATCTGCAAATGGGTCCAAAAAGAGCACGTTCCATCTCCATCTCTTCTTCCGATTCCTCGTCCTCTAGTAACCAAGAAGATGATGACGTGAACCACATGAAATTTATCAGTTGGGAGGCACAAGTAGAATATTATCGAATCGTGGACAAATCGTTCGTGAAGGAACAGGGATTTAAGCTTGACAAGCAAGATGGCCAACTATGGAATATGATACGAGAAAAAGGTTGGGTTGGTTTGGCTGCAACTCCTATGCCTATTCCTATGGGGGTTGTTCGAGAGTTCTACGCGAATGCTAAGGACATAAAGGGAGGAATAACACTGGTTTGAGGAGTGCAAGTGGATTTTCGACCTCTAGCGATCCGAAAGCGACTTTGAAATCAATGGCCTTTCCATAGTGGGTCTTCTAATTGGGTCAAAGGTGCACATCTAGAAACATATTTGGACTTAGTAATTGCTGAATTGTGCATTCCAGGAACAAAGTGGAATTATAAGGCCGGAATGAATGAGCCTAAAACTTTCCAAATATCATGCTTGAATCGATATGCAAAAGCATGGAATACATTTTATTTGTGCCAAGTTAGTTCCATAATCTCACCAAAGATGAAATAACCACCGAAAGGGCTATCATTTTGTGGGGCATCATCAAAGGCAAGTACATTGGCGTGAAACACCTAATTCATCAAAACATGTTGCGCTATTTATGGGGGAGCACTACAGGGGGTATTCCACATGCGTCTGTGGTAGCCATGATTTGTGTCCAACAACGAGTCCAGTGGGATAACGAGTAGACACAGAAACCGAGCCAATACATCACACATGTAATTATTTCCAAGTTCAAGGATTGGACAGGAGGTGAACCGCATCCGAGAGGAATAGGTTTTATAATTCCACCCACATTCTCAGAGCCACCACATCAGCCCTCTCATCCAGATAAAGCAGGACCATCTACTCTAGCTACTACTGCTACTGGGGATCGACAACTCCGAAGGTTGGAGCTTAAGGTTGATGCCATGTATGATAACTTCGCAGCTTTTGCTACGGGTCTCACGATGTCGTTGGCGAAAGCATTTGCACTACAAGGGACAACGCTTGAGTGGCCTCAGTTCAGAACAGTTGTGCCATATCCACCACAAGATTCACCACCCGCAGAGGGTGGTGCGGCTAATCATTAGGGGAGTTTTCTTTAACCCTTTACCTTCATTCACTAGGACATTGAATATTATAAGTTTGGGGGTATTGGGGTAGTAGTATAGTTGCACGTAGTATCTGCATATTAGTTTAGTACTTGCATTTAGTATTTGCATGTTTAGTTTAAATTTTTTATTTTTATGTGTTAGATAAAATTTGCAGATAAAATTTGCAGAAAATTTTTATGTTTTAGTTATTATTACTTTTGTTAGTATATTTTTAGTTTGCATGTCTCACAGTTCTAGCTTTATGGAAATTTTGTCTAGCCGATGATGGTAGTGAATTTTGAATGATTTTTGAGTATTTTGGATAACATGAGCTGAGATATAATGTTTTACACAATGCAATTCATAATGTTATTTAAATGCTTTTGGTTTGCACGGCCGTGTTCAAATTCACTTGTAGGTAAAAGAATTATGTGTTGCATTGCTCGATAGAAAATGTAGTTTTAAAAAGAGGAATATGTGGAAAGTGAACTTAGACTGTATAAAACATTGATATTCAAACTTTGGGAAAACATGGGTATGTTATGTATATATATAAAAAAAATCAAATAGCAATAACGTCGCTAGTCATATTTTGGGCCCTAGCTACTTGAGTAAGTATGCCCGTAGGGGTGTCTTAACAACTAGCGACCTTAATCTTTCATGGTCTGGGAGTCGTTGTTTGAAAGCTCGCTAAGGGGTAGCAGTGTTTGCCTAATGGAATGAGGCATTGCACAATCATGTGAAAAAAAAAGAAAAATAAAAATAAACACCGCGGGAAAGAGCGAAAATCGCCCTCTTGAGTAGGAATAAAGCAGTTAAGCCCATTGTTGAACCTTAGTTGGTTTTAATATGTTGGAACAGTCTTTGTTGCATAAGTAGACATGAGTTTTGATTTAGACTGTAATTTTCTGTTTTGAACAATTTAGCATGTGTATTCTTTGCTTAAATCAAGTTTTGGTGAATACAACACACACATACACAACATCTCTATAGCATATGTGAATTATCGGAGTGTATGGTATTATGCCTATAGTTCAGTTTTAATTTGTATTCTTGAATCTGGATAATTTGCCGAGGCATTTTGGACTGAAATTCTATTATAGCTAGAACAATGTGAGACTAGTTTGCATCATGATGTAGTTGCATAGCATGTAGTTGCATTTTCATTGTTTATTAGTATGCACTGCTTGAGGACAAACAACAGTTCAAGTTTGGGGGTATTTGATAAGTGGGTTTTATACCTACTTATCGGATATCAATTCACGCGAACTACGCCTATCTGAAGTATATTTTAGTGTGTTTTTAGTTGCATTTTGTTTATTTGGCATTGCATATACTTAGAACTCGCTTTGGTGCAAAAGTGCAGGATATGGCATAATTTGGTGATGATAGATGGCATGTGATCAAAGAAGGCACAATATGAGGATCAAGTGGAGCAACGAAACCAAGCATTGGTGGATAAAAGAATGAGTAGCAGGACAAGAATGAGCGTGAGACAAAGCGATGGCAATGACAGAATCACAGAGTCAAATCGAGAAGGCTGCATGACCGCCATGTTATATAGAGCTTGAGGGCGCAGCGCCCGCGCGATCATTCAGACTACACAAACTTGACACAAGCGCACCCGCGCGAAGAATACACAGGAGGCGCCATACGATGGTGATCTTTCTTTGAAGCTATTTTATTTTAATCTTTAATTTTAAGGGTTGTAATCAATTAAAAACAATTCTGACTGGTGTCAGACGAATCATTCAGTAGGTTTTACGTGTTTTTCATATTGGAACTAGGGTTTACACTTGGAGCATATTCCAATTTGAAACCAATCATAGATTTCGTATTTTTCTACTCCTTCTTTGAAATTCAGTAGTTGTGGATGCCTTATATTATTGTTATTGGATATTATTAAGGATTTTCACGTGACGTTAGGTTTGATCGATTCTTTCTTCTTTCTTTCAATTGTCTGTTTATTATCCATGTGTAGCTTTGATCCCATAATGGCTTTTTGTTCAATCATGAACTAAACTCCATTATGGGATTCTAACGGATTTTAATATGTAGTTTAATTGATTGCTTGAGTGCTGAGCTGTTTTACATATCATAAGGAATTTCTATCATGGTTGGTTTGCATGCATGAATGCTTGATCACCATTCGTTTTCAGTACTTGTATGGAATTGACAAATAAATGCAAGTATGGATTGTAATCATGATAGCATGCGTATACAGGGCTGTTTTGCATAGTTTTGTATTTCGTGAACCATATAGACATATACTGTTTCGTCGTATGAGTTAAAATAAGGGCTTGTGCTTAAATTCAATATGGTTGCAATTTTGCATAGATATATAGTGATTTTGGTTATATTGATGATCACATAGTGTCTATCGCATGTGGATACTGTGTAAGTAGGTCATAGTACATTGAAAAATGGCTATATCTATATTAGTGTCCTTGGCTACTTTCCTGAGATATGTAAACAATCTTGCACGATGGTGGTAATTAGATGAAGTATTAAATGAAGTTAGGACCCCATTATTTCAAGATTTGATTCATTCCATTATTATTCTCATTTTAGTTATTATTTGCATTTAGAGTAATTCACAATTATAATAATTAGTTTAAGCATATTAATATAGTGATTTAATTGATGCATGGTGGTTTAATTTAGACAAATTTTCCTGTGGATCGATACTCGACTTACTCTGTATTACTTGTTGACGCATGTATACTTGCATGAGTTAGAGCTCTTTTACTAGAACTAAAAAAGAGGCAACAAGTATGAACATCCCGATCAAGGGAAAACTTTTATGCGCCCAAGGCGGACAGAGTAAATGATCCTATCATTCTTGAAATGTAGTATTGATCAATACAGGGCCCATGGGATGTACACCCTCGTGCCCGTAAGTTATGACGGTTTGCAGATGAAGTTCTGCTGAACCTTATCGAAAATTTAAAATAATGTTCATAGTATATCACCTTAACCCTATTTATAGTCAATACGTAGTTTCAAAAATGTGATATAAAGTTGTTATGTTATTATTATCGGTTTAGTTTACTTCACAGCTATTAAATCATTGTAGAAGTGATGTATAAAGAAAACATTTAATTCTTTCAGCCAATTATATCTATAATTGTTATTACTTGCTGGGCACTCAAATGCTCATCCTTGCTTAATTTAAATGTTTTCAGCTAAGTGTGAACAGCTAGAAAGTTCGGCCAAGAACAAGGGAAAAGGAAAGCAAAGAGAATATGTTTAATGGTATCTTTTGTAATAGTTAAACTGTATTAAGACAATGATATGTGTTAGTTCCCAGAGGGAAAAATAGATCTAGAAGGGGGGGGGGGGTTGAATAGATCCTTTTTATTTTAAATACTTGTCTTGTTTGTATTATTTTGTTCATAATTAACATATGACAAACATAAGAATCTTTTCAAGCACAGCGGAATAAGTAAAAGACCCCCTTCATTGATATATCCATAATCATTCATACATTGTTTGTAGAGTAAGTTTAGTTGTAAGCAATTAAAACATACATAGCAGTTATAGTACATAATGTAAATGACATAATGTAAAAGACACAAGGGGTTTTAAGTGGTTCAGAGACTCAAGCTCCTAATCCACTCTTACGCTTTCAACTAGCGAGTTTCCACAAAGGAAGGGCAAAGACCACAGAATCACTAAGATTCCTTCAAGGTTAGCAGCCTTGGGACTTCAGTTCACTAAGAACTCTTCAAGGCCAGCAGCCTTGGGACTTCTCTAGTTCCCTAGGAACTTTTCAAGCCCAGCAGGCTTGGAACTTCGTTTAGTCCCTCCGGATAAGGACCCTTTGGCCCTGCTTTGTTTAGTCCCTCTGGACAAGGACCCTTTGGCCCTGCTTTTTTTAGTCCCTCTGGACAAGGATCCCTCAGGCCCTAGCTTTGTTGAGTTGTTTATTTGTTGTTGTTGGAGTCGGTGCTGAGCTGCTAAGATGTCTTCATGTTCTGAACATCTTCTATACTTAGCAGCTTTGCTTGATCATCCTTGAAGAGCAGTTGAGTGTTGCATGTTGCTCAGCTTCTTAGGTTGCTCAACTACTCCGGATGACACCTTGATGAACTGCCTTGAAGATCATTCTCCTTGGTACTTGATGGCTGCACATGAGAGGCTTCTAAGATGAATGTAAGCTCTTCTGTTAGGTACTTAGAAGCTTTCTCATGTTAGACACCAAGATGGCTTTTGTGATCTCCCTTCTTGCTACTCGATGCCTTCTTATGATGGACTTGCTAAGATGACTGTAGGCTCTTCTCTATTGTACTTAGTGTCTTCCCATGATGGACATCTAGATGGCATGATGCTCTCCTTTCTCTCGGCAGTTCAGAACACTCTTCATGTAGTAGAACTCTCACTTCTACATAGTAGAACTCACACTTCTACTTCTTTCTTTATCTGACTTCTGAGTGTTCTTGGTGGATCGTAGAGTGAGCCTTCGGACTCACTATTTCACATGGTTTAGATCAGTCCACCTTCTCTCCAAACTCAGCAACTCCAGTAACCTTTGATCTTTTAAGCTCTTTCTCATTTATACTCCTTCCCAATCCTTCCGTTGGAAAGTAACCATTGAAGGCTATTCAAATATCTTCACAGATCTCAAATTGCTTGATGTAAACTGCTTGATGTGACTTGTCATACTTTTTCTGACGCTACAGTCTACTGTTTCACCTACCCTATCAGATGTATCACTTTACTGTCTTGGGCAGGTTGAAGACTTAATTTCTTCTAATTTCTTGATCAGAGGTTGTCCTTTTGCATCGATGCTCTCAATAAGCACTTGTCCGAATATTACCCTTCAGATTGAACCGTTGCCAATGCTTCAGTCTTCAGGTATTCGAACTCTATGATTCTGATGCATGTCTTCAAGGACCTGATCGTAGTGTCTTATTGAGTGTTGCTCGTTGACTAGAAGAGTTAACACTACGATCTTGAAGAGTGTTGATTGGATCTTCAAATGTAGAACACCTCTTCCTTATATTGTGCGATTAGCTTGAATACTTCATTTGCTTATTTGTTCTCGACATCTTGATGGCCTAATTCCTTGCTCCGGTCCCCTTACGAATATCAAGACACTTGATTTGTGGCGCGTCCGACTTACTTTCTCCTTGTGATCTCTCGTTCACTTATCATCAATGAACCCGACCACAGCGCTTAATCACTTTAGCCTTGCTCTTGGTGAGGTGACAAAGATCTCTGGTTCACCTTGCATCCAGTTCCTTCTTTGTTTGAAACACTACGATCTTGGTTGCTTCCAAGATCGTTGTCTTCTATTCACTTGATAGCTCGCATAAGTGACTTTCCTTAGTCGACCAAGTCTTCTTTGGATCTCCTTGTGGAAGACTTCATCACGAATGGCCTTACACCCCAATCTTAATGCTGTTTGGGTTGGTGCTGAGATCTTCTGTTAGCCTGCATGTCATTCGTTGAGTGCTCTCTGGTTTCGTGGGATGTAGCTTGCAACTTGAACCATAGGCTTCGTTCCTTTGGATATTCTGGGAGTGGTCATATGTTGAGAACCGTATATGCTCTATGATTCTTCCTTGGCACTGTGAGCACTTCTCTTGAGGTTGTAGTTCTGCACTCTATGATTCAGCTTCGGCTGGTGCAGACACTACGATCCCGAGATCAGATCTTGACACTCTACGATTTCTGCCTTGTGCTTGTTGTCTTCATCTGATCTTGCTTGACTACGATCTCACTACACCAAAAATGGCCTCTAGTGAAGGACAAATCATTCACTAGAGACCCTATATCACTCACAAGTGATTTATTGCGAAGAAATATTTCCTTCACACGAGTGCTCGCATTAGACCTCCTCATGATTGGGTATCCTTCATAAGTAGTAACTAAATATTTTTTGTGAAGGATAACTTTTTATTCACAAATTGTATTTAATAACGGAATATTGTTATTTACCCAAAGATTGGTTTCCCTCAAATAATATTTTAAGAATGACTATTTAAAATTAGTGAATAACTTGATTCCTCACAAATAATATATTATGAGAGAACAAATTTATTTAATGAGAGAATATTTTCCTTCACTATTTATAAATTGAGAATCTTTCTTCAAATTAGTTAGAGAAAAATTCCTTCACAAATTATAAATTTATAAATAAAAATTAATTGCTAAATAATCAAAATTCATTGAAAATTATAATTAATTTTAAAATCATTGATTTCATATTTATTATTATTATTAATCTCTATAAGAAATATTAAATTTATTTTTCAAGTAATATAAATATTGCCATACTTGTTTCAAACTAATTGATAAGCTAATGCATAAAGAGCTAATAAAATCAATACTTCACATATAAATAGATAATACTCGAGTCACAATAACTACAAAATTTGTTATTGTATCTTGGTCTCCCAAATACCATAGTACCTACAAAATTTATTAACTAACACAAGAAAACTAAAAGAATAACCAGCAGCCCACAACATGTTGCAAGAGCAAAGCCCACAAAGAAGTGACAACACCACAAAAGCAGACCAAAGAAGGCTGTGGTGCATAGAAGCCAAAAACCAATGACCCACCAAACAAGTAGCAATATCAATGAAATCCAAAAAAATAGAAACAGCAGTTGCCTTATCAAAGCAAAAACCATAACACACCAAATCAATGGCGGCGGCACAAACAACAACAACGTTGGCAATGAAGCGGAAAGAAGAAGCAGCGGCAAATGATACAATAGTAACAACAAGACTTGTCGCACCATTGCAGGAGCCCAAACAAGCCAAAGAGGCCATAGCAGCAGCAGACCCCGAACACTATGCTATGGATATTACTACAATGCAAGACATTTTATTATTCCCCAAGACTGTGGACGTCTTTCTTTAATACTCCTCATGTCCTGCAAATAATGTCACAGTTAAGGTCTATGGTCGTGCCTTTTTGCAAGTATTATGATTTAGGGTATTCAACACTCCTAAATGAGTGAGGAAGAACAAAAGCCATCAAAAGTTTACTCTCCTGGGAAGCATTATCCTCATTGTCCTCCTCAACTTCACACATGGTGCATGGAGAAAATGCATTATCGTAGAACTTTGACGGGATGCAAATATTGGATATAATGCTTGAGGTAGCTGTAAGGAAGAGAGATATGAACCCAAGCAGCATCAACTCTATAGACAGAAAAATTAGAATAACAAAAAAGAAATGCAAACTTCAGAGAGTACACCTATTTTCAAATGGTACATTTGAAACCGATCAAGTACCTTCTTTCATTTTCTCCACAATGCAGCAAAAAGACTTTCAATAGTTTTCCGTAACCCTTTGAAATGACAAAAAAAAAACATAAGATAATCAGCACAAGTATAAAACCCTTTGAACTATATATCATTATTATGCTACAATGGTGGAAAGAAAAACAACACGAGTAGAAGGTTAAAAAGTTGCTATAAGTTATGTAGCCAAATTTTTTTTTCTATAAGTTGTTAAGATAACCTCTTATCAAAAGTAGACAACTAAAAGATTGGAAACAACCTAAATTTACAGTTCATTCACAATAATGTACATGTTCAATGAGTGTATAAATTTAGGGGAAAGTAAAAAAATACTTGAAAACCTTAAAACTAATGATACTTCATGCCAAAATTAAATTCATTATAGTTAACTGATCTTTAACAGAGAACTATAGCCCTTGGTCTATTTGGAAATATCATGTCTAAGAAAACACCTAAAAGCAAGTACTGCATTATAAATCCAATAACAAACAGAATTGATGTTAGAAGCATATATATAATTTCACTAATGATTGAATTACAATCAAAAAGGAAATTAAAACAATAAAAGCCTCAAGATATACATAATTAAACTTACATTACTTAGGCGGTGAATGGACCGTTCCACAAGCAAGGAAACAACAACAAAGACAATCAGCACAGAAGCAACAGACCATGTCGGTGTTAAGGCCAACGATCTCTCTGTATTTTCATGTTCAGACATTTTGAATAAATTTTTGCCTACAAAAACCTGAACTTTCAATTCAATTTACTATAACCAGAATACCTCTAGTCCTAGACACATTCATTTTCTCAAATCAAAAAACATTACCCATGCATCATTGAAACTTCACAAGTGACTTTACAAACTCATACTAATAAACCTAGTTTGTGAATTTTTGCATATTACTGGTTTCTGCATGTTCTTCTCTGTCAACCAATACTGTATAGTGGTGTCTCAAGTTCTGTCATATAACCACCTGATCACAATTAAGCAATATGTACTTCATATAACATATAATATTCACCATAATTATTTTTTGGCTTCTGTGTTATTTACTTATTTAGTGTTGGAAGTGAGTTTGCTCATGCATGTTAGCTTTTTAAGGGAAATCCGTTGGGCATGCTGGTTCAACCAAGAGAGCGGGCCATTTAATTAGACCCACTTCTCCCAAGTCTCATGCTGCTAGCGCTAGTGCCTTTGAAAGTGTGGAATGATCAGATGACGAAGATGATATGACTGACAATTCTAAATTAGAGACCTATCTCTACGCTAATGGAACTGTTGTAAGTAGTCTATCACTGATATATGTCTTCTGCACAAGTAAATCTTAAAACCTCTTTGGGTTTGTGGGAGGTGGTTGTGATGTAATAACTCTTATCATTTGTGTATTCAATGAGTAGGGCCTAGACGCAAGTCTATTTCAGAATATTCCAGACCGCTAAGTACTGCAAATGGAGAGCAAATACCTATAGTTGCATCTAGTATGATTCGCTCCCATAGTGTATCTGGTGACCTACATGGCGTGCAACTTGACCTTGTAGCAGCAGATATTCTTAGAAAAGAGCCAGAGCAAGAAACTTTTGTTCGACTTAAAATTTCCCCAAGTGGTATTTAATACTCTTTTCCATCTGATCTCTTTCATTGTTGTTGCTCTCATATTGACTAATAATTAACTTGTTAATGTTGGAGGGGGTTTTCCATTTTCTACTTTGAAGTAGGGGAATAGTAACCAGTAAAACAGGGTAGTGCTGGAAAAGGTCCAACATCAATTGCATTCTATTGTAGCTAGGCCCGTGTATATATCTTATGGCATTGATTATTATCTTTGTTATTGTTGAACTGATAGTGCACTTAATATATGTTTTTATTATAGAGTGCAAGCTTTCCTATACGTCTAACAAAATTAAAAATAAGAAAACTAATCAGTTTAATGCTTGAGCTTAAGGGTTCTATATCCCCCCCTTCTTTTTAGGGAGAACTAAATAGTTTATAAACTGCAAGATCCCTCAGAGGATTTTCCATTAATACTAGTTGTCTCTATATAATTCTTTGGGTTCAGAAGATGGGCGGAAATAAGTTTCAACCTATGAAGCAAGAGAAACAAAAATTCTGAATATGCTTCTGTTATTACAAAATTAATGATGCTAATTTCTCTTAATTGAGCTTGAGGATATGTGAGAACCTGAAACATAAATTTGATTTTAATATTACAAAATTTATGATGTTACTTACTCTCAATTGAGATTGAGGACACGTGAAAACCTATCCATATAGTACATATAAAAAAGAATGAACAAACTAACCTGTACATTAGCGATGTTGTCACGATTGCAGAGCGGTAAGAAGAAACGGTTTGCAAAATGAAGTACCAACTGAAAAAATAAAATTAAAAAAATCAACTGCCATAAAGATTGAGAAAAGCAGCAGCAACGGCTCAAATGTTAGACAATATCGACATGTATTACCATGTTTTGCACCAATTCGTTTCCCAAATAATGATCGATACGATAGATCTGTGGTTCTTTAAACAATTCTCCTATCTGGAAGAGTATATATGCATTACTTCTTAAGCACTAACAAACCAAAGATGAACTTTTGCATTATGATGAAACAAGAGGCTGCTAATGACCTATTGATAAGCACATCCAAAAAAGAAAAAATACATGTTGACACGTGTATGTAAATATCCTACCATGTAGTAATGTACCTTGTTTCACGCTACGAGCACCCACTAATATTTACCTCTAACTAAATGTATTAATAAAAAGATGAATAACTGAAATCTTTGATCTATCAGGAGTGTCTACTTCAGTGAGGTCAATAAAATTAGCACACACGAGTTGTAGAATAATATTTGCTGTGACTCCAACTGTGCAAGATTTGGACTGCACCAATCACTTAGAGGATATTCCTATTCACTTGGTTTATCTTAAAGCTCCTTTCCATAAACATCAAAAGTTTGAGGCAACTTCTATATATAAGAAATGCTTTCATGACCACAAAAAGCAGAACTTGATCCATTGGAACTAAACGCAGCAGTCGTGGAACTTAAGCTCTCCAGGTAGATATATATGTGAGCTAAAAGCATACATCTCATTAATACATGATGTAAGTTTCTATGATGCTTTGGAAGGCTTTAAGCAATTTCTAAAGAGTCTAGGTCGAACCTAGAAAATGTTTAGTTTTATTACTTGAGTGGTGAACTTTTAACGAAATGAATGCATTGAAACCATCAAACACTACTAGAAAACCATCAACTTTTAATACATGAAAAATGCTCAAAATTTGAGCAGTTACAAGAGTAGTGTGGTAGTAGGAGAAACAGATCTCCTACAATTTACCCTGTAATGAAGACATAACACACGATATGAAAGAGTGCCTGCAAGAGCTCCAATGGTCAGTGCTGCAATATAAATCCACAAGTCATCAAACTTCCATTAAACAATTACAGGTCCCAATGATCTTGCTGGATTCATAGACCCTCCAGATACCGCCTGCATGATCATTGAAAAACTGTCAAAATGCCCAAAATCATATGTACACATCCTTTCATATACAATTTTCTGAATAAAAATTCCATAATTAGTAAACTTTGAACATACCCAGTGATCAATACTCCAAGTCCAATGCCTACTCCTACAACAAGTCCAGACGATGGGCCTACTTTCAAATTAAGAAGCCTTAATTTCAAATTTAGTATGAAATGAACAATCTGTTATTCCTTATGGAAATGACCAAAATTTCCTTCTTTTTTTGTATTTGAAGCATAGGGCAAAAAAATAAATAATATTATTAGGAAGGGAATGTTTATGAATCATACTGTTTGAGCTTCATTTATTAATGAACACGTCACGAAGAGGATGATGAAGGTCAAAATGAGCTCGACGAAGAAGGCTGAAGCCCATCCTTGAACCGGTCTTGTTGTCATAAGTTCTGATTTTATGCCATACACCAACTTTCCCACATATGTTGCCACAACAGAACAAACAATTTGTGCCAATATATAAAGTGGAACCTTGAAAAAACATTAGGCCAAGAGCTCAAAATTTGAGAGAGATCAAAATGTTTTGGATATTGAAGTTGTATAAGTAGTACCTTGGACCATGGAAATGGACCAGCAGTTGCAAAAGCTATTGTGACAGCGGGGTTAACATTAGTTCCAGAAATGCCTCCTATAGAGAAAACCACTACAATTACTACTAAAGATGCTGTGACCGCGTACTCAAGTAGTCATACATGGCCTCCCCCATTATTTGCGTGCTTGATATGATTCCATATATAGAGAAAACAAACATGAAAGTCCCTAATGCCTCTACTATAACCTGCATATATGAAAGTCCCTAATCCACAATCAGACCTTTGTCAATGAATACATCCAATGCCCAATAATCAAAATAGATGTTTCTGTATAAAATTTACCAAATTGATTTATATGACAACAATTATAAATACATAAATACTCAAATTAACCACGGAAATCACAAACAAATTACGAAAAATCTGATCAAAAAACACATGAATACGAATTTCATGTCGTGTGGAGCTTTGCGATTCAACTTCCCAAGATGAGCAGCGCTAGCTTCGAGAGAGCTAGAGAGGCAAGCCGAAGCCTAATAGATTATCATTAACAGTTGGAAAGGTTGAAGATGAGTTTGGAAATTAAAAAAATTACCTAAGAAAAATTTGGAGTCTGAAGATTGGATGCAGCGCCGCAGCAGAAGACGAAGTTCAGAAGTTCTGAACTGAAGAGAAGACTGGGGATCGGAGCAGTTGAGAAACGAGATAGAGAGGAACAATCAAGATGGAGAGGAGCGGTGGCCGATGGGAGAGGCTCAGAGCATTCTGAGGTTGAGAGTTGAGAGTTGAGAGTTGGGAGTAATCGAGAATTCGAGATGGAAAAATGCAGAGAGTTTCATATTTGATTTGGGAATAAATTGAAATTAAATTTATTATTGTAAAAAATTGAAGTTATTTATATTCACCAAAATTAATTTAAAAAAATTTATTTAGAACAATATAAATACCAATTTTATCCTCGCAAAAACTTTTGAATAATGATATATAGTGAGTAATAATTTCTTCACTAAATAAATTTTTTCCTCACAAATTTTCATCATAAATTGGCTCCAAAAATATTTCTATCGCCCCAATTTTGCGAGGAAAAAAATATAAATTGTGAAGGATGTTTCTTTCGCTAATAACTATATTGTCACTATACTTTTTTCCTTCACTGTTCCTTCGCTAAACAACTCCTCATGTGAAGGAATAAATTTCTTCACAAAATTTCCTTCGCTAGAGGTCATTTTTGGTGTAGTGTCTCTGCATGTAATCAATAGACTCTACGAACTCAGAGTGTGATCTATGATCCTTGACTTGGCTTTGGCATCGATGAAACTCTACGACTGAGTGTAGTCTACGTTCGCATCTTGGCTTGACAGATGACCTATTTACCATAAAGTGTCAGTCCTCTATGATTCTCGAACATGATTTCAAAGACACTACGATCCCGAGGAAGCTCTACCTCGATACACTACGATCCTTCTTCGTTTTCCCCTGACATTCTATGAACTCCGAGATCTACTATCTTGCATACTTCTATTCCGCCTCGATAGCTCTCGAGTTAACCTCGACTCACCGGCGGACTCGACTTACTCGATGCGCAAGGTTCGACGATCGACTAGCCTATCTATTACATCATAAGATCATCCCATGCTTCGATCTTTCTATATTTATAGTCCTTGTACATCATTTCTTTTTAAGGACTTTACAAAATTTGTTTTTTGCTTATGTAGGATCAACCTAACATATTTGATCAATTCATTCTAAGTCCTTGTACATATATTTCTATTATCTATCAAAGGACTTTACAGCTTTTCTTAATGCAAGCATACTTGCATATTATTCATTCATATACATATATATCATAATCAAATCATATATATATATATAGGAATAGCATTCACATGCTTATTCCTAACAATCTCCCCCTATTTGATTATAACAAAAATAATAAGTGCATATGCATATTATGAATGAATCTTATATACAGTGAGTAGCTATATTTCTAAAACAGTTAATCATGAATGTCATTTATATTGATATGGCAATTTATACATTAAGACATTCTACATCCTGGATCCAGAACATTCCTAACAGGTTAGAGATGTACCTCCTTGGCTCCATATGTGTTTCCAGGATGCTTGTTGATCAGCTACTCATCTGATTGGACTTCTTTCTTTGCTCCCTTTCAAAGATCTTTTCGATCCGGCTCCCCTCGGACTTTTGTATCTTGTTGTCATCATCTTCTGGCTCCCCCTCAGATGATGACTTTTTATCTGCAGCTGCTTTCTTCTTCTTTGACTTCTTCTCCCTTAACCCTTTTCTCTTCCTTGAGTGCCTCTTGCTCCTCTTCTTTCTATGCCTCCTTTTCTCCCTCTTTTTGTCATCAATCATTTGAGAGAGTCTGCTCCATGTTGGACATAAGTCGCTCCATCGTGTGGAGGAGTTGGCAACTTCAAACTTTAGTTCTTGCTGGCCGAGCTCAAGTTGTACTGAGAAGGTCTGCCTCATATCATCAATCTTGTCAAAGAGGGCTTCGATCTGCTCTGTATTGGCCTTCTGAATTTGTAGAGCTTCTGCCTTCTGATCTTGTATGGCCTTCTGATAGATGTTATCTCTCTCTTGGAGTTTGAGAGATACATCAGCCAAGATAGCTTGAAGCTTGTTCTGGAAAGAATCATCTCCTGCTGCTGTCTACTTCTGTGATTCTTCAGTGAGCATAGATATCTTCTTGCTTAGATCATCAGAGCTCTTCAGTAGTTCCTGCTCCAAAGTAGTTTGATCTTTTTGGTTGGTAGCTTCAAGTTGAACAATAGATTGGACTCTACGATTGTAATCTTTGGACAAATTTTCAAATGTTTGGATAATCTGAACAATCGTGGAATACTAATTGATTATGGAGGATGATAGAGTGTCTGATAGCAGTGCTTGATCATAAGGAGGCTTCTGGTTTTGGACTTGAACATCATCAGTAGTAGAGCGATCAGACTCTACGATCAGCTCCTTGGTCATGGCTCTTCTTCCTTCAGAATCCACTCTACGAACGTAGGGGATATAAAGATTTCCAGCATGTCGATAGACCTTGAAGTGAGGCTGGTTTGTAATCATCTTTGTAGCATAACTTTTCACCCTAGGGAAGTTTTGAGCTACCAGTTCCATGCTTGGAAATGTCTTGTAGCACCAGCTGAGGTAGCTTCCATCTCCTTCAATAAAGGCCTTTAGCCATGGCATCCACTGGAAGAACCATCTCTCTGGTGGAACATCTGTTAGATCATTTGACACTTCCTCTACGATACTTCTACTAAATCTTGCAGGAGAGGGAACTGGATAATCTTCTTATTCATCTGCTTCTTGAGGTGCAAAACCAGAATCTTCTTCAATCTCTTCTCTCTCGGAGCCTGAACTTTCTTGATTATTTTTAGCAGGGAATTCCTCAAGCTGCATTTCATTCTCAGAACCTTCTTCAGCCAGTATTTCCTCAGATTATTCTTCTTCACTGCTGGCTTCATCTTTAACACTTTCTATTGGGGATACAAACTCGTCATCACTTAATTCGATGATGGAATTTGATTGGCCACTGTTCCTTTTGGAGGCAAACTGAGCTTGCAGTCTGTAGCTTTTCCTTCTTCGTGGAGGTTCAACTATTGAAGACACAGACTCGTCTTCTTCTTCAGGCTCTGACTCCTCTTGCTCAACAAACATACTTCTTTGGAGTTCAGCACTTGCAGGGGAAGATTATTCTTCCTTGGACTCATCACTTTCTGAGCCATCATGAGAGCTTTCTGGATTGGAGGGGACATTCTCTTCTTCTTCTTGAACAGCATTTTCTGACCCATTCTCTGGGCTTGTTGGGGCAGTTGCATCTTCTCTGTCAACAGTTTTTGCACTTTCTTCCATCACATCTGCTTCATTCTCATTGCTGGATGCTGACTGTGGGGACTGGACTTTGATTGCTTTTTCTTCCTCTTCTGCTAACTCTTCGTCCCTTTCTGTAGCAGATATACTGGTATGAGAAGCTAAGGTTGGTTTTTCTTCTACCTTAGCTTTCTTGCTGACTGGCCCTTGAAGCAACCTGCTGCTTCTTCTCTTTGTAGTTTTAGCAGTTAGGACCTTTTCTTCTTTGTCTTTGTTCAAGGAGGAGACTCTCCTTGGTGGGGCCTGGGCTTTCTTCTCCTCACCAGCTTTCTTCACAACTTTTGATTTCTTCCTGGCTGGTGTGATTTCTGCTGCTACAAAGTCATCAAACTCAGAGCTCTCTGCCTCTACTATCTTCCTCTCTTTGCAGAGGCTCTCTCTGTGTTCCCACCACCGCCCTTTTTGTTCTCCTTAGGGTTCTTCTTCCAGTTCTCAAATAACTGTGGAGACATCACTTTGTGCACATTCAAGGCTTCCCCCTCATCATCCTTGATTTTCCCTCCTAGCTTCTTCTTCAGTATGATACTCAGCAGCCTTCCATGAAACACCTTGGTCAAGGGCTTTTCAGTGGATTTCTTCTTCTCAGCCTTCTCTACCCACTTGGAGATTTGATATAACAAGATAGCTCCAAAGTCAATTTGTTTCTTCAGAACTATTGCTGACATTATCTTCACATGTTGGTCAATCACTGTATCATGTGCAGTGTTTTTGCACAGTATGCACTTTCCAACAATTTCAGCTAGGAACTCGTATTCTTCAGGAAACTCCTTCTTCTTCATGTCTTTGAAGCTAGGGTTTCTTTGGCACCCCTATCAACTCCTTTGTTTGTTCAGTGTTGACATCTTCAAGGTTCTTTAGCCCTTGGTTAGGAAAACCTAGGCATTGATTTAGGTCAGAAGATTTCAGCTTCAGAGTCTGACCTTTAACCTTGGTAGACAGAGTTCCAGAGTTTAAGGATACGTTTGAGTAGAACTCTTTAACTAGGTCTATGTACACATGAGTACTTGCCTCAAGGCATTCTGAAAACCCAGCTTTCTTCACGAGTTCAAGTATGTCCCTGAACTTCTTCTCAGATTTCTCAAACGATTTGGTTCCGAGCTGAATACCGGTGATAACTTGCCAGTTCTCCATTTGAATAGTTCGAAGACTGTGGGTGTTTGATTTAGAGAGGTTTATGTGAGATGGCTGACTGATATTTGGTAAGACTCTAGAGGGTTAACTGATTTTGCTCTGGAAAAGCTTTCTAGGGTTTTGAAAATGGGAGGGAGAAAGGTTCGATATCTTTTGGTAACTATCTACAGATTTGAAATTATCTTTATGGCAGTTCCTTCTAACTCTGCACACTCAGTGATGTGTCAACTGTTCATTGATTGCACATTGCCCAGTAATGAGCTGTAACTCCCCACAACTTTTCAGGTATCAGAAGAGTGGACGTTTAATTGACGTGGCTTTGATCGTTGACCTTTTGATTCGTAGAGTAGCATGATGAGGCAACTATAGACTCTATGATTTCCTTTGTTGACTCAACGATCAACTTCTGAGAGATGCTGCAGTGGATGGCTTTGTCTTTTCTCCTTACTTCGATGCAGTATAGCTCAATAACTGATGTATTCAAACTTATCTCCTCAACTTGAATGGCTTAGCAGATGTCTCATTCTTTCGGTTCCTTGTGAACTGGTGTACCCTTTGGTAGGACTGCGATCGTTGAGTTGTCTTCTACGATCGCTGAGGTTGCACTACGATCGTTTAGTCTTCTTCAAACTCAACTCTACGATCATTGACTGACTTAGTTCTTTTGAGATGAACTAGAACAAGCATTCCTTCTGGGATAAGGTAGCTCAGGAAGGGCCAACCTCTTAGAGTGAGATAAGGGTCAGGTTTGTCCCTGAGGCGCTTTCCAGATAAAGTGCTATGGCAATAATTTGCAATAACATCTCATTAGACCTTTTCTGGTGGGGAGGTCTTCTACCAGCTCTAGATATCTGCATTGCTGAAATCGTGGTGTCCTCCTGCTTCTTACACTACGATCATATGTTTGATCGTAGGCCCTTCACAATTATGGGTTGGGTGGCTAAAGGGTTATCAGTAGTACGTTTTGAGACGTTCCTACTGACTATGGATCTTCATTTGGTTCATCAGCCACAAAGTTTTGGGACTCTGTAGCTGGTACAACTTTTGATAGTATTTCTCAGAGCTGTTGTTCCTTAACAGATCACTGCTCCTCCGTTGTTGACGATGTCTTTCCAGATAGATGTAATTCCTTCTTCTTCAGGTTCATTTGAAGGCAGCCTTGCATATCTCCTTCTGACTGAAATCTCCATCATCGCTCAGATTTCCTTATATCGTAGAGATGAGTATTTTCAAGACTGATCAGTCTACGATTATATGATAGCACTATGAACGTAGTCTTCTTTGACAGTTGTGTTTGTGAAGTTCTGCTCTCGCAATAAGTTCCTCTTGAATGATGCTCGATAATCTTATGTTGTGTACTTCCCTGAGGATTCTTCCCATATAGTATTTTTAACTGTCTTTTGAGCACATAAGACCTTTTCCTTCTTTGGCTGAATGGCTTGCTTCCATATACAGATTAGCAGCCATGTGAGCTCCATTCTGGTTAGCTCAGAGGGTCTTCAGGATGTGCTTGGACGAGATAGGAACTCTATCGTAATCATCTCTCGAATTATCCTTGGCCTTCTCACCGGTTGAGTCTTCTCGATCAAGTCTTCCGCTTCATCATTCCTTAGTGTGGTCGACCACCACCCAGTACTGCAGTTTAAATATATTTCTATTTTTGGTACCCATAGTTAAATGGGTCCTGCTAGGTTAGTTTTCTAAACCCCTGTTCCTCTTATTTGAATAATCATCATATTTATCACCAACAGACATATTCATGTATGCACCTATCTTATGATCATACATTTTGAGATGCATGATGGTGAGTGTGTGTAGGATTTGGCATCTAATAACACACTCTCTATCTATGATGGTTTCATCATTCACTGGGTTATGTTCATGATGTTTAAGTGTTCACAGAGTGAGAATCAACTCTACGATTTAGGAGTATCTAGTTGATTCATTGAGGTGATCAGTTTCTACGAATCAGCAAGATCCTTTTGCAGAACTGATCATGCTCTATGTTTTATTAAACACTTAGAACATAGGCTTGTACATACATACTAACCCATCAGCAAGGATTACTTCACTTAAAGTTTATTAGGCCAGTGATGTTCTTATGACCTATTTCAGATTTCCCTCAAGATGTCATCTTCAACCTAAAACTTGGATGGAGAGAAAGTTTATAGTCATTTGAGTTTCAATCCTCAGGTTACTTTCTCTCTTCACCTTTTTAGGTAGATTATGACTTCTTGACAAAATCTTGTTATAGTTCATAAGGAGATGCAATTATGATGAATGCATTTATAATAGTGAGGAACTGCCTTTTTTTTATCGCCATACTAAATGAAGAATTTATCATGGATATACTGAGTTTAGGTAATAATGAGCATAACTTTACTTTTGCTCCTGACAACTTATTGCTCTTGCTGGCCTTTAATCAATCAGTAGTGGTCTTGAAGATATAGGCCACGAGAATCTCAGCATTAAGATCTTTGACATCCTTTAGCTAAAAGAGTTTGCACCCAGCTGTTGGTTGGTCAGACATAAGTTTGAGAAGATCTTCTTTCTTCTCTTGATAAGCATTTCTTAGCATGTATGACTTCTTCATCTTTCAGACTGGAGGGTGCTTGACTCTTTGTCATTGATGTCTCTTGAGTGTTTTTATCTGGTCTTAGGACTACAAGATTGACTGCAGGCTAGGATTGGTCTTGCTGATGTATTAATAGAGACCATGGACCAATCTGAGCAGCTTCAGGTGTATATAAACATTTAACCTATACACAATATTTCCAACATGTGAGATCATCTGCATATAACAAGTTACTTACTACTAAACTAAGTTTAGAACAATGTTTGTGCCTGGGATCAGACTCAAAGAGATTAGCTTTTGAATATAGCATGAGAACCTGCTTTGATTCCAATTTTTAGTTCCCAGAGGGCACAATAGATCTAGAAGGGGGGGGGGGGGGTTGAATAGATCCTTTTTATTTCAAATACTTTTCTGGTTTATATTATTTTGTTCATAATTAACATATGAAAAACATAAGAATCTTTTCAAGCACAGCGAAATAAGTAAAAGATCCCCTTCATTGATATATCCATAATCATTCATACATTGTTCGTAGAGTAAGTTTAGTTGTAAGCTGTTAAAACATACATAATATTTATTGCAGTTATAGTACATAATGTAAATGACATAATGTAAAAGACACAAGGGGTTTTAAGTGGTTCAGAGACTCAAGCTCCTAATCCATTCTTCTACTTTCAACTAGCAGGATTTCTACTAAGGAAGGCGCACCACAATCACTAAGATTGCTTCAGGCCGGTGACCTTGGGACTTCATTCACTAAGAACTCTTGAAGGCCAAGAACCTTGGGACTTCTCTAGTTCCCTCAGGAACTCTTCAAGCCAATGAGCTTGAACTTCGCTTAGTCCCTCCTGACAAGGACCCTTTGGCTCTGCTTTGTTTAGTCCCTCCGGACAAGGACCCTTTGGCCCTGCTTTTTTTAGTCCCTCTAAACAAGGACCCCTCAGGCCCTGGCTTTGTTGAGTTGTTTGTTTGTTGTTGTTAGAGTCGGTGCTGAGCTGCTAAGATGTCTTTATGCTCTGAACATCTTCAATACTTAGCATCTTTGCTTGATCATCCTTGAAGAGCAGTTGAGTGTTGCATGATGCTCAGCTTCTTAGGTTGCTCAACTACTTTGAATGACCCCTTGATGAAATGCCTTGAAGATCATTCTCCTTGGTACTTGATGGCTGCACATGAGAGGCTTCTAAGATGACTATAAGCTCTTCTTCATTAGTACTTAGAAGCTTTCTCATGCTTTACACTAAGATAGCTTTTGTGATCTCCTTCTTGCTACTCGATGCCTTCTCATGATGGACTGGCTAAGATGACTGTAGGCTCTTCTCTATTGTACTTAGAGTCTTCCCATGATGGACATCCAGATGGCATGATACTCTCCTTTTTCTCGGCAGTTCGGAACACTCTTCATGTAGTAGAACTCTCACTTCTACATAGTAGAACTCACACTTCTACTTCTTTCTTTATCTGACTTCTGAGTGTTCTTGGTGGATCGTAGAGTGAGCCTTTGGACTCATTGTTTCACATGGTTTAGATCAGTCCACCTTCTCTCCAAACTCGGCAACTCCAGCAACCTTTGATCTTTGAAGATCTTTCTCATTTATACTCCTTCCCAATCCTTCCGTTGGAAAGTAACCGTTGAAGGCTATTCAAATATCTTCACAGATCTCAAGTTGCTTGATGTAGACTGCTTGATGTGACTTATCATACTTTTTCTGACGCTGCAGTCTATTGTTTCATCTACCCTGTTAGATGTATCACTTTACTGTCTTGGGCAGGATGAAGACTTAATTTCTTCTGATTTCTTGATCAGAGGTTGTCCTTTTGCATCGATGCTCTCAATAAGCACTTGTCCGAATATTACCCTTCAGATTGAACCGTTGCCAATGCTTCAGTCTTCAGGTATTCGAACTCTACGATTCTGATGAATGTCTTCAAGGACCTGATCGTAGTGTCTTGTTGAGTGTTGCTCGTTGACTAGAAGAGTTAACACAACGATCTTGAAGAGTGTTGATTGGATCTTCAAATGTAGAACACCTCTTCCTTGTATTGTGCAAAGGCTTCAATACTTACATTTTTTTCATTCGCTCTCGGACATCGATGGCCTAATTCCTTTCTCTGGTCCCCTTCTGAATATCAAGACACTTCAGATTTGTGGCGCATCCAGCTTGCTTTCTCCTTGTGATCTCCTGCTCACTTATCATCAATGAACCGACCATACACTTAATCACTTTAGCCTTGCTCTTTCAGAGGTCGACCAAGATCTCGGTTCACCTTCCATCGGCCCTTCTTTGTTTGTAAACACTATGATCTTGGTTACTTCCAAGATCGTTGTCTTCTGTTCACTTGATACCTACTGCATAAGCTGACTTTCCTTAGTCAGCTTCTGAAGTCTTCTTTGGATCTCCTTGTGGAAGACTTCATCACGAATGGCCTTACACCCCAATCTTAATGCTGATTGGGTTGGTGCTGAGATCTTCTGTTAGCCTGCATGTCATTCGTTGAGTGCTCTCTGGTTTCCTAGGATGTAGCTTGCAACTTGAACCAGAGGCTTCGTTCCTTTGGATATTCTGGGAGTGCTCATATGTTGAGAACCGTATATGCTCTACGATTCTTCCTTGGCACTGTGAGCACTTCTCTTGAGGTCATAGTTCTGCACTCTATGATTCAACTTTAGCTGGTGTAGACACTATGATCCCGAGATTAGATCTTGACACTCTACGATTTCTGCCTTGTGCTTATTGTCTTCATCTGATCTTGCTTGACTACGATCTCTACATGTAATCAATAGACTCTACGAGCTCAGAGTGTGATCTATGATCCTTGACTTGGCTTTGGCATCAGTAGATGACCGGTCGGCTCGTAGGCAGGTTATCTCTACGATTTTGAACATGACTTCCTCAGCACACTACGATCCTGAGGAAGCTCTACTCGATGCACTACGATCCTTCTTCATTTCCCCTGGCAGTCTACGAACTCCGAGATCTACTATCTTGAATACTTCTATTCTGTCTCGATAGCTCTCGAGTTAACCTTGACTCACCTGGCAAACTACGACTTCTGATGCAGTGCTCGACGATCAGACTAGCCTATCTATTACATCATAAGATCAACCTAACAAGCTTGATCTTTCTATATTTATAGTCCTTGTACATCATTTCTTTTTAAGGACTTTACAAAGCTGTTTTACTTATGTAGGATCAACCTAACATATATGATCAATTCATTCTAAGTCCTTGTACATATATTTCTATTATCTATCAAAGGACTTTACAGCTTTTCTTAATGCAAGCATACTTGCATATTATTCATTCATATACATATATATCATAATCAAATCATATATAAATAGGAATAGCATTCAAATGCTTATTCCTGACAATATGTATTATCTATCATGTAATTAATTATAGTAAATGTTGCGTACTTGGGATTAGACTCTGATAAATGTAAATTAAGTTTGATTTTATATTATTGTTATTATTATTAGTATTATTCCGCTCATAGAAATGGTATCGTGAAGCATCGAGTTCGGGTTTCAAGTACCTGAATTTGGGGGCGTCACAACATGGTATCGGAGCTTTAGGGTTAGAAACCTTAGGTGGGTTAGACCTTCGGCTATAACCTTGGGACAGAGGGAAACGTTAAAAATACAAATAACTCATATAGAGTTTAAAATAAGATGAATTGAATAAGTTCATCGTCAAATCAAATAAAAGATAACTTATATAAAACTATTATTTGATGTGTGTATATAATATATGCTAGACTAGATAAACTATGTGTGTAGATGTCACAAAAAAAAAGACTAGGATACCCTTAGATCGTAAAGAAGAAGTCAATCTCCATAACCGAGCCAATATCAAAGCCAATAGCTGGAATAGAGGCTCACATTGAAAGCTACCTCAATGAGGTGGTTATTTTTGGAAAATGTAGTACTGAACCCAGGAACAATAGTTAACTGATAGGTAGAGTATAGTTACAGAATATAAAGTCAAGCTCGAGTTCTTAAACTCATATGTTTGGGGTGAGTTCTTAAACTAACAATGTGTTGTAAGTTTGACGAACTTGGTATAGTTAGGCGTGAATGGATTATTGAGGATAATGGGAATATATATAGAGTACAAAACAAATGATCATTAGTGCAGGCGTAAGAAATAATTAGTATTAGTATTACTTGAATAGGTATGATTCTATGTAGTGTATATGAAAAGTATGTCTGTGTAATATAATATTCTTAACTTTTATATAAGTTGTGGCAGCGATTCCCGACTTTTAAGTCACAAAGGGATAGGGAATGTTTAAAGCAATAGGTGCTATGGTATGTCAAGTGTTATGAATATGAATCTATGATGGATTAAGAAAATAAGTTGGTATAAAGATAATAGATATTTATCTAAATACAGGTTAATACGGTAAACCAAAGTTTTCAAAGTCTAAATTTCGCGTATACGATAAGGTTTCGAATGTAAGTTAATAAGAATAATTTACGATAATGTCGCCAAGACAAAAACAAAATACACGGACAGAAGAACCTGTCAACAAAGCTGGAAGACAACTAAACCCGATACAGAATTTTGCGAATATGGATGATCAAGCTATGCAAAACGGAATACCAGTCGTGGGAAGATCAACAAGATAATCGATCGACGAACGTCAAAGACTTCAAGGCGGTCGTACTGCCAGGATTTAGAGGATTAACTGACCCTGTAGCAACGTTTGTGATAACTATGATAACGGATGGGAAAAAGATAACTTTGTCACCTATACGATAAAAGGAAAGGAGATAAAAGGAAAGTCTGTGTATTATAAGTGTGGGCAGAGGGGACATATCTCTCCTAACTGTCCCAATCCAAGATTTTACGGTAGGTGTTTTAAGTGTGGATCAATGGAGTATAAGGTGAAAGTTTAAGACACCAAATTATTAATAAATAAAATTTAATTTCCTCTATTTATCATTTTGAAATAGTAAGGGTTGATTTGATTAATGTGGTTAGTTATGGGTAAAATGCACAAATATTTCAAATAAACAAGTGGTTATAAAATACTCATTGTTGTCGGAGAATATTCGTTGGGTCGTGGAATATTCTTGCTATCGGGGAATATTCGTATGACGGCGCAGCCTTGTTTGGGCCCATAACGGAAAGCGATTGGATGAAGAAAATGACAAGTATAAGTTGTTTATAAATAACTATAGCTTGTTAAGCGTTAATCTTGTTGGAATACCCGTGGTTAAAACACAAGAATACGCGTTGTTGACAAGATAGAGATTTCAGATTGCACCAATTATTGATTCTTACGTAAGAAGGCACTACTCAATAATTGTTACAATAATTCTTCGCTCAATATTTTATTTTGATTCAATAATTGCTCGCGTTGATATTTAAATTCTTCGTTGTTTCAATAATTGTCACTACACGGTATTTTTCATTATCGAAGCAATAATTCATATTATCCGAATAATATTATTAGAAAACATTATTGGCAATGTCTAGAAAGTTCGCTTAAGGAGAGGTTTGGTCACCTAATCAAGCGCCAAAGAAGGAGAAATTCTTATTGAAAGCCCTCTTCCCGGGAAAAATACTTGGTTGCACAAGATCGTGATTCTCAGTAATATTATTTGTGAATAATTAATTATTGATTTATATGATGAGGAAAATATTGATTTTATGTGGATATAGATGGAGAAAATTTTTAAAGTGACAATTGTTAAAAATGATATTTTATCTTTTCTTGATAAAATAATATTTTATTATATTTGTATAATAGAATAATGATGATATTTTTACAATGAATGTGGGATATATGAGTATATGAGGAGAAAGAGTATTTTTATTGCATTAAATGATTAACACATGTTTTGTGTGTCGGTGGACCTCATTTCTTGACTGAAATTTGATTATAGCCTGAAAAATCGTCCGTATGTGGATTTCGGTCAATTTCTGTTTGGAATTTGGAAAAACTTTCTTCTATAAAGTTGTAGATAATTTAATTTTCTGTAAAAAAGATGCGAGATTCGAATTTTCTGATAAAATGGCTATTTATTATGAATTATTGAAGTTCCGAAGTTCCGAAATAATTGATTTTTGGAAGTTTTAATTATTTTTAATATGAAAAACGTTTTTGTCATTAATTGTGGGTCTTACATGTGATGTAGTTGCTGAATTCAGATTCAAGAAGTGGGCGTAGGAAATTTGTTTATATATAATATTATTATATTAAATTTTCTACTTTGGTGTTCTAAGCAATTTCCTATAAATAGGGTGCTTAGGTTAGAATTGAAAATCACACCAGAAACTGAAATCTTCTCTCTCTTTCTCTCTCTATATTATCGAGCGTATTCTTGTGAGTATTTTAGTACTTTGAGTATTGCTATACGGTGCAAGTTCTTTCAGCACTATATCTAGTATTCCAGTCAAAAGTACTATCCATTTGAGGTAAGGGATGTTATTTTCTTCGTAAGTGATATTATTTCTTCAATATCATTATGCCGAAATATTGGTTGGAACTTTTTATCAAATTTGAAACTTTTTCATGTTGGGGTTACTATTCATGAGTTACTATTCACGAGTTACTATTTATGAGTTACTATTCATGAGTACTATTCACGAAGCATGATGATTTTTTTGTGAAATTTCTATCTTTTGGTGTCGGAGTTACTATTCACGATACTACGACTATTCACGAATCATAACACTATTCACGTAAAAATTAAATTTTCTTTTCGTGTCCAAGATTGTCTGTTATGATTCCTATCTTTGATTGGATCTATGTTTTGATCATTCTTGAATTTTACTCCACTCTGATTATTTATGAAGTATTTTTGAACTTGGATTGTTTAAAGTATGAATCCTTAATATTTGTTCTTTTGTTTCACTGGATTCGTTTTCTTTAAAATATTTTTCATCATCCTCAGTCCTAAATGATGATCTAACTGAATATCTTTGGCCTATAGTGCAAAGATGAATGATTTCTGATGAATATTTTTGGCCTGTAGTGCAAAGATGAATGATTTCTGATGAATATCTTTGGCCCGTAGTGCAAAGATGAACAGGTGTTTAGATGAACATGACCAACTGATGAATATCTTTGGCCTGTAGTGCAAAGATGAATATTTGATTTCCAAATATATGTTGATTGATGTTACAGGGATAAAATATTGACGATGGACTTTTAAATTCATATATAGAAGATAGTAGGTTTTATTCTCTATTTAACTCTTCTAATGAATTGTTGTTTCCGCTGCAGTTGTTGATCTAAAACTTGTTGTCTATTGTATTCTATCAGATTTTTCCCTGTTGAAGACTAAGGATAATTTGTTGTACATTATCTTAGTCATAATATTCTTTACTGGGCTAGTTGAGCTCACCCTTTTCCTTTTTGTTCCATTTTTCTTCTCAGGAGACGAGAATATAGCGGGAACTAGTCGGGGTGTGGAGTAATGGTTCAACACAGTTGTTTTAGTAGTCCTCACTATATTGTAAAATAGTGTATCAATAATTGTAATAAGGACTTATTTGAGTGTGGATATTATATAGAAGACAATATTTGTATTTAAACTCATAGTTTATGTGTTGTTGTATTTTTCATGACAATTGTATTAATGAAGTTGTGGTTATTTTTTAACCATGTATTTGGCGACTCAGAATGGGTGATGTATATCTATTTTGGGGGCATCACAGAAAGACTGTCCAAGAAGGAGAAGGGAGGCAATGAATGCGCATACGGAAAAAGGCAGCAGGACATTGACAACAACGGGACCAACATCAACAAACAAACCAACGAAATCAACCGCAAGCGTCTTCAACATGACCGTTCGAGATATCGTGGCAACCGGGGATGCAACTCCAGGTATTATTCAAATCAATTTTCTTCTTATATATTATTTTCTTATATATAGTAAATTATTTTATAAAGATATTTTGAAGGAGAAAATTGAATTCTATTAGAAATCAATTTTCTCATTTTTTTCGATAGATAAGCTTTATCTTTGAATAGTTAGAGATCAGTTCGATTAATTTTGATCGAGATCTACTCGTAATGATTGTGTATGCTATGTACCCTGGTATGTATAGGTTTTAAAACGGTGATTCCGGGGACGGAATCTTTATAAGGGAGGGTGAATGTAATAACCCGATATTTTCTATATAATTAAATCAGAAATTTTGTGTATAATTTTTTTTTATATTTATTAAAATAAATATGGGAAATATGTGCTAAGATAATGTGTATGTATTTATGTGATGAATATAAAATATATTTAGTACATGAATGATTACAATTAATTTTATTTTAGAATTATTGATCATTATAAATTATATTCTTATAATAATTAATTTTACAAAGAAAATGTTTTTATTAATTATTTTCCATGAAAACATGATTATTATATTATTTAAATAATACATGAAATGATTATAGAATTACTATAATAATTATTTTATTTTATTTTATGAAGTTATTTCAGATTAATTAAGTTATTTATTTTAACTTAATTATTAATGTTATATATGAAAGATAAATCGATATGGAATCCAAAACCCTAATTATGGATTGTGATCATGGAGAGAATAATAATATAATATTAATATTATATTATTTATATTATAAAGCTTATAAATATGTATTGTATATGTGTGGGATCATTAATGGTTTTTCAGCTTTTAATGCATCAGCTTACTCAAGCCCTAGCATTAAATTGTGAAACCCTAATTTAAAACTCCATTCTGAGTTCGAGAATGTTTTGTAATTGTATTATCATGATTAAGGATAAGAATTATGAAATTTAAAAGTTAATTAGGAAAACCGTAATTTTTGAAACCCTAATTAATATTTATAAACCCTTGTTTCTATATTTGGAACCCTAATTGTCAAGTAGGGAAAACCCTAATTACAAAATTAGAATTTTTAATGTTAATTAGTGGACCTAAACCTAATTAACAAGTTTTTATTAGTTTATCACTCAAAAAATCAAGCCCCATGAAATCCTTTAATGCATCGTAAGGCCATATTCAAACATAGCTTAAGAAAGGTATAAAACCCAAACTAAAATCTAATTTTGATCATCATATGTTAGATGTTATGTTTGAGTGTTAAAACATGTTATATGTAGTAGATATTGATGAACTGAGTTGGTATATTGCAGATCCATATCATCTAAGTACTCAAAATTGATGATTTTCAAAATCTGGAAAATATTGTTTTTGGTTCCGATAATCAAATGTCGGAATTCCATGTATCTTTTGTTGTTAAGTATTTTTGTTGTTTGAAGGTTGACACTTGTAGTATGTTATGTGTTCTATAATCTAGAATTGGAATCGGGATCATATCGATCATATATTGTAAAGATAATCGTGGTTAAACTACGTTGATTGGCCACGACTATGCAAAATCAAGCACCCGAAACTACCCGAACTCTCTCGACAATATGTTCGATGCGCTTAGATCACACCGTAAACCTAAATCTTCTCTCTCTTTCTCTCTATATTATCGAGCGATTCTTGTGAGTATTTTAGTACTTTGAGTATTGCTATACTACTGCAAGTTCTTTCAGCACTATATCTAGTATTCCAGTCAAAAGTACTATCCATTTGAGGTAAGGGATGTTATTTTCTTCGTAAGTGATATTATTTCTTCAATATCATTATGCCGAAATATTGGTTGGAACTTTTTATCAAATTTGAAACTTTTTCATGTCGGGGTTACTATTCACGAGTTACTATTCATGAATTACTATTCACGAGTTGATATTCACGAGTACTATTCACGAAGCATGATGATTTTTTGGTGAAATTTCTATCTTTTAGTGTCGGAGTTACTATTCATGTATACGGCACTATTCACGTATACGGCACTATTCACGAATACGACATTATTCATAGAAAAATTAAATTTTCTTTTCTGTGTCCAAGATTGTCTGTTATGATCCCTATCTTTGATTGGATCTATGTTTTGATCATTCTTGAATTTTACTCCACTTTGATTATTTATGAAGTATTTTTGAACTTGGATTGTTTAAAGTAAGAATCCTTAATATTTGTTCTTTTGTTTCCCTGGATTCATTTTCTTTAAAATATTTTTCATCATCCTCAGTCTTAAATGATGATCTAACTGAATATCTTTGGCCTCAGAAGGCAAAAAGATGAATGATTTCGATGAATATCTTTGGCCCAGTAGTGCAAAGATGAATGATTTTTGATGAATATCTTTGGCCCGTAGTACAAAGATGAATAGTGTTTAGATGCATACGACCTAACTGATAAATATCTTTGGCTCAGAGTGCAAAGATGAATATTTGATTTCCAAATATATGTTGATTGATGTTACAGGATAAAATATTGACGATGGACTTTTAAATTCATATATAGAAGATAGTAGGTTTTATTCTCTATTTAACTCTTCTAATGAATTGTTGTTTCATTGCAGCTTGTTGATCTAAAACTTGTTGTCTATTGTATTCTATCGATTTTTCCTCGTTGAAGACTAAGGATAATTTGTTGTACATTATCTTAGTCATAATATTCTTTACCGAAGCTAGTTGAGCTCACCCTTTTCCTTTTGTTCTATTTTTCTTCTCGGAGACCGTAATATAAGCGGGAACTAGTTTCGGGTGTGGAGTAATGGTTCAAGACAGCTTGTTTTAGTAGTCCTCACTATTTTGTAAAATAGTGTATCAATAATTGTAATGAGGACTTATTTGAGTGTGGATATTGTCTAGAAGATAATATTTGTATTTAAACTCACAGTTTATGTGTTGTCGTATTTTGCACGACAATTGTATTAATGAAGTTGTAGTTGTTTCTGTACCATGTATTTGGCGACTCAGAATGGGTGATGTATATCTATTTTGGGGGCGTCACAATTGGTATCAGAGCTTAGGGATATGGTCTTTGGCGGAGATCGGGGAATAGAACTAGGAGGGGAGAGATGAGTAAATCCTTCGCTAGTGTGTCCTACCTAAGCTTATTTGCTGGTCAGTTGAAGTATATGGTTAATATGTGATATGTTAATTTATTTAATTAACCCTTGTTTTATGGTAGTATTTGAGAATGTTGACTGAGAATGTTAACAGTGGAGTAACTGAGACCATGGAGACACCTTTGCTCACCAATGAGGAGAACGTGCAATAGGCTGGCAATGTTCCTCCTGTGAACAACACCACTGAGCATATGATGAACGATGGTATGTTTAGGAACTTTCTAGAATTCATGCAAAACCAAACGAGAAAGACTACTGTTCAAAATGCAGGTGGAAACACTGGCAACTCACGAATGGTCACCGCTAAGCAGTTCAAGGAGTTAGGACCGCCGGAGTTTTTGGGAAAGCCAGAACCACTTACGGCAGAGATGTGGACAAAGCATATCACTAAGATATTTGATGTCTTGGGATGCTCAGAGGAGCAAAATGTTCCTTTCGCCACTTTCATGTTGCGAGGAGAGGCAAATTATTGGTGGGAATCCGTAAAGCGTACTCAGCCTATCACACTGAAGATGTCTTGGGAGAAGTTCCAAGAATTGTTCAACGATAAGTACTTTCCCGAAAGTATTCGTCACATGAAGGAGGTAAAGTTCATCAAGCTGGAGCATAACAATATGAACGTGTCGCAGTACGAAGCTAAGTTTGCCGAGTTGTCTCGATTTGCATCCTATTTGGTTGATAATGAGGAGAGAATGACATGAATGTTTCTGCGAGGTTTGAAACCCAAAATATGTCAATACCTCATTTGTCACAAACTTTATTTATATTCAGATGTTGTAAATAGGGCTCAGTTATTGGAGCGAGATAATGAATCGGCTCAACTGAAGAATAATGACCAACAACTCGATGATAATCATACCGGTGGCAAAGGTCATCGGAACAATGATAACCATCATGGAGGAAATTATCATGCCAGAAATGGTAACCACTTCGGTGGTAATCATGGTCAAGATAATAGGAAAGGTGAGTCAAGTTGAAATTTCACAAAGAGAAGATTCAACAATGACGGGAAGACGTCAGCACCAACAGCAACAACGAATTCTAGGGGAGGAGAAAGGCCGCCAGTTAGATGCTAGAGATGCGAAGAAGAGGGACACATAAGTCCAAACTTTTCACAAACTTCCAGGGTATGTTTTAGTTGTGGAAAGGACGGTCATATAGCTCGAGATTGTCCTATAGCGAAACCAAGTCCAGCGGGGATGGTGACTCCAAAGGCTATCTCGGACAAGTCAAAGTCATCCATTCTTGGAAGAGCATTTTTCGTGACTTCTCAAAAAGCGAGTAACCCGAATGAAGTTAGCACGGGTTAGTTAATTATAAATTTTTGAGAAGTTATACCTTATTAGATACCGGTTCTACCCATTCATTTATCTCTCCTGCTTATACTCAACGTTTAAACTTGACTCTGGAGAAAATTAGACTTTGACTTATTTGTTGAAACTCTGTTAGGAGAAACTTTCGTTACATCCGCTGTTTATAAATCTTGTTTGATCCAAGTTGGCACCATTACATTACCTATTGACCTTATTTCTTTAAAAATTCTTGCATTTAATGTTACCTTAGGGATTGATTGGTCAACCACTCATCATGCTAAAATTGATTGCTTTTGTAAGGTTGTTAGTTTTCAAATTCCTAAGAAACCTGTTATTTGAATTTAAGCAACCAAACCATTGAATTCAAACTCTTTTATATCAAGCCGTAAAGTCATTCGTTTATTGAAAAACGGATGTCAAGCTTTCTTAGCCATGTTATGGACTTGAACAAAAATACGTCAGATTTGAATGATATTTCATTGTTAGTAAATTTCCGACGTATTTCTGAAAAAATTTTCCTTACTACCCCCGAAGCGTGATATTGAATTTTGTATCGACTTTGAACCCGAGACAAAACCCATTTCTAAAATCTCATATAGAATGGCCCCTATTGAACTTCGTGAGTTAAAACCTAACTACAGAGTTGGTACCTTAGCCTTTATCCGGGTGATTTCCTTTGTGGAATGCATCAAACCAAACTCTCTGTAGGGGACGTCATATTCGTGCGGTGGTAAACTGATAGGTGCCATTGTGACGTGCTATCCAAGATTGGGATATGAGTCATAGTTGAGAGCAACCTAAGTCAGTAATCGAAATAAGTAGCTTTCTAGGCTTAGCTGGTTACTATCAGAGATTCATTGAAGGATTTTATCGAATCGATACTCTAATAACTCAGCTGACTCGAAAAGATACAAAATTTGAATGGAGCGAGGAATGTGAGAAGAGCTTCTAAGAACTCAACATGCGGCAACGACGTTGGCTCGAGCTGTTGAAAGATTACGACCATACCATTCAATACCATCCTGGAAAAAAAAACGGACGTGGTAGCTGACGCGTTGAGTAAAAGATCGTATGCGTTTACAAGTGCGATATTGTTAACACAAAGACCCATTTCGTATGACTTACAAAAGATGGAGATAGAGTTAACGATTCCAAGAATCTGCGTGAAGATAACGAATATACGATTAGAATCAACTTTAATCGATAAATTTAAAGCTGCTCAAGCTACAGACCTGGAGTTGATAAATATGAAGAGGAAGATGCAAGAAGTCGTTATTCCAAAAGCGAGAATCGACGATTTGAGGAAAGCTCAAACCTTTGATTTATTAGTCCATTTGAAATCCTCGATCGAATAGGAACTGTGGCCTATAGACTCATTTTACCGCCAAATATGACGCGTGTTTATAACGTTTTTCACGTATCGATGTTACATAAATATGTGGACGACCCGAACCACATTATTGAGTTAGAACCAGACGAGATAGCAGAAGATTTAACGTATGAGGAGGTACCTGTCAAGATCTTGGATAGGAAAGAGCATATCCTACGCACAAAGGTCATACCACAAGTCAAAGTTTTATGGAGGAACCATGCTATTGAGGAAATGACCTGGGAGCTGGAAACGGAAATGAAAGCGAGGTATTCTCACCTTTTCAAAACACCAGGTACGTACGTCAATTTCGAGGACGAAATTTCATAAGGAGGGGAGGTTGTAAGACCCCAAATTATTAATAAATGAAATTTAATTTTCTCTATTTATCATTTTGAAATAGTAAGGGTTGATTTGATTAATGTGGTTAGTTATGGGTAAAATGCGCAAATATTTCAAATAAGCAAGTGGTTATAAAATACTCATTGTTGTCGAAGAATATTCGTTTGGTTGTGGAATATTCTTGCTGCTTGGAATATTCGTGCATTTGACGGCGAGCCTTGCAATGGGCCCATAACGGAAAGCGATTGGATGAAGAAAATGACATGTATAAGTTGTTTATAAATAACGGCCATATGATTATTCACCGATTAATATTGTTGGAATACCCTATGGTTAAAATACAAGAATACGCGTTGTTGACAAGAAGACACTTACCAGATTGCACCAATTATTGATTCTTACGTAAAAGGCACTACTCAATAATTGTTACGTGAATTATCGCTCAATATTTTATTTTGATTCAATAATTGTCATGTTGATATTTTATATTACTTGTTGTTTCAATAATTGTCACTACACAAGATTTTCCATTATCGAAGCAATAATTCATATTATCCTAATAATATTATTAGAAAACATTATTGGCAATGTCTAGAAAGTTCTGGTCAAGGAGAGGTTTGGTCACCTAATCATGCCAACCAAGAAGAGAAATTCTTATTGAAAGCCCTCTTCTCCGGGAATGTACTGTCTTGGTTGCCCGATCTTGTGATTCTGTAATATTATTTGTGAATAATTAATTATTGATTTATATGATGAGGAAAAATATTGATTTTATGTGGATATAGATGGAGAAAATTTTTAAAGTGACAATTGTTAAAAATTGATATTTTATCTTTTCTGATAAAATAATATTTTATTATATTTGTATAATAGAATAATGATGATATTTTTACAATGAATGTGGGATATATGAGTATATGAGGAGAAAGAGTATTTTTTATTGCATTAAATGATTAACACATGTTTTGTGTGTTTGGGTGGACCTCATTTCTTGATCGAAATTTGATTATAGCTTTGAAAAATCGTCAGGTATGTGGATTTCTGGTCAATTTCTGCTTGGAATTTGGAAAAACTTTCTTCTATAAAGTTGTAGATAATTTAATTTTCTCAGAAAAAGATGCGAGATTCAATTTTCCGATAAAATGGCTATTTATTATGAATTATTGAAGTTCAAGTTCCAAATAATTGATTTTTGAAAGTTTTAATTATTTTTAATATGAAAACGCTTTTGTCATTAATTGTGGGTCTTATATGTGATGTAGTTCAAATTCAGATTCAAGAAGTGGGCGTAGGAAATTTGTTTATATATAATATTATTATATTAAATTTTCTACTTTGGTGTTCTAAGCAATTTCCTATAAATAGGGTGCTTAGGTTAGAATTGAAAATCACACCAGAAACTGAAATCTTCTCTCTTTCTCTCTATATTATCGAGCGTATTCTTGTGAGTATTTTAGTACTTTGAGTATTGCTATACGGTGCAAGTTCTTTCAGCACTATATCTAGTATTCCAGTTCAAAGTACTATCCATTTGAGGTAAGGGATGTTATTTTCTTCGTAAGTGATATTATTTCTTCAATATCATTATGCCGAAATATTGGTTGGAACTTTTTATCAAATTTGAAACTTTTTCATGTTGGGGTTACTATTCATGAGTTACTATTCACGAGTTACTATTTATGAGTTACTATTCATGAGTACTATTCACGAAGCATGATGATTTTTTTGTGAAATTTCTATCTTTTGGTGTGAGTTACTATTCACGATACTACTGACTTTATTCACGAATCACAACACTATTCACGTAAAAAATTAAATTTTCTTTTCTCGTGTCCAAGATTGTCTGTTATGATTCCTATCTTTGATTGGATCTATGTTTTGATCATTCTTGAATTTTACTCCACTCTGATTATTTATGAAGTATTTTTGAACTTGGATTGTTTAAAGTATGAATCCTTAATATTTGTTCTTTTGTTTCACTGGATTCGTTTTCTTTAAAATATTTTTCATCATCCTCATTCTAAATGATGATCTAACCGAATATCTTTGGCCTATAATTGCAAAGATGAATGATTTCGATGAATATTTTTGGCCCGTAGTGCAAAGATGAATGATTTCGATGAATATCTTTGGCCAGAGTGCAAAGATGAACAGTGTTTAGATGAACATGACCAATCGATGAATATCTTTGGCTCAGAGGTGCAAAGATGAATATTTGATTTCCAAATATATGTTGATTGATGTTACAGGATAAAATATTGACGATGGACTTTTAAATTCATATATAGAAGATAGTAGGTTTTATTCTCTATTTAACTCTTCTAATGAATTGTTGTTTCACGCAGCAGCTTGTTGATGATCTAAAACTTGTTGTCTATTGTATTCTATCGATTTTTCCTCGTTGAAGACTAAGGATAATTTGTTGTACATTATCTTAGTCATAATATTCTTTATCAGCTAGTTGAGCTCACCCTTTTCCTTTTTGTTCCATTTTTCTTCTCGTGAGAGGCGAGAATATAAGCGGGAACTAGCTCTGGGTGTGGAGTAATGGTTCAACACAGTTGTTTTAGTAGTCCTCACTATATTGTAAAATAGTGTATCAATAATTGTAATGAGGACTTATTTGAGTGTGGATATTATATAGAAGACAATATTTGTATTTAAACTCATAGTTTATGTGTTGTTGTATTTTTCATGACAATTGTATTAATGAAGTTGTGGTTATTTTTTAACCATGTATTTGGCGACTCAGAATGGGTGATGTATATCTATTTTGGGGGCATCACAGAAAGACTGTCCAAGAAGGAGAAGGGAGGCAATGAATGCGCATACGGAAAAAGGCAGCAGGACATTGACAACAACGGGACCAACATCAACAAACAAACCAACGAAATCAACCGCAAGCGTCTTCAACATGACCGTTCGAGATATCGTGGCAACCGGGGATGCAACTCCAGGTATTATTCAAATCAATTTTCTTCTCTTATATATTATTTTCTTATATATAGTAAATTATTTTATAAAGATATTTTGAAGGAGAAAATTGAATTCTATTAGAAATCAATTTTCTGTTTTTTCAGATAGATAAGCTTTATGCTGAATAGTTAGAGATCAGTTCGATTAATTTTGATCGAGATCTACTCGTAATGATTGTGTATGCTATGTACCCGGGTATGTATAGGTTTTAAAACGGTGATTCCGGGGACAGAATCTTTATAAGGGAGGGTGAATGTAATAACCCGATATTTTCTATATAATTAAATCAGAAATTTTGTGTATAATTTTTTTTTATATTTATTAAAATAAATATGGGAAATATGTGCTAAGATAATGTGTATGTATTTATGTGATGAATATAAAATATATTTAGTACATGAATGATTACAATTAATTTTATTTTAGAATTATTGATCATTATAAATTATATTCTTATAATAATTAATTTTACAAAGAAAATGTTTTTATTAATTATTTTCCATGAAAACATGATTATTATATTATTTAAATAATACATGAAATGATTATAGAATTACTATAATAATTATTTTATTTTATTTTATGAAGTTATTTCAGATTAATTAAGTTATTTATTTTAACTTAATTATTAATGTTATATATGAAAGATAAATCAGATATGGAATCCAAAACCCTAATTATGGATTGTGATCATGGAGAGAATAATAATATAATATTAATATTATATTATTTATATTATAGTGCTATAAATATGTATTGTATATGTGTGTGGACTGTTAATGGTTTTTCAGTTTTAATGCATCATGACCAAGCCCTAGCATTAAATTGTGAAACCCTAATTTAAAACTCCATTCTGAGTTCGAGAATGTTTTGTAATTGTATTATCATGATTAAGGATAAGAATTATGAAATTTAAAAGTTAATTAGGAAAACCGTAATTTTTGAAACCCTAATTAATATTTATAAACCCTTGTTTCTATATTTGGAACCCTAATTGTCAAGTAGGGAAAACCCTAATTACAAAATTAGAATTTTTAATGTTAATTAGTGGACCTAAACCTAATTAACAAGTTTTTATTAGTTTATCAGTCAAAAAATCAAGCCCCATGAAATCCTTTAACAGATCAGAAGGCCATATTCAAGCATAGCTTAAGAAAGGTATAAAACCCTAAACTAAAATCTAATTTTTGATCATATGTTAGATGTTATGTTTGAGTGTTAAAACATGTTATATGTAGTAGATATTGATGAACTGAGTTGGTATATTGCAGATCCATATCATCTAAGTACTCAAAATTGATGATTTTCAAAATCTGGAAAATATTGTTTTTGGTTCTGACAGTCAAATGTCAGACCCCATAGATCTTTTGTTGTTAAGTATTTTTGTTGTTTGAAGGTTGACACTTGTAGTATGTTATGTGTTCTATAATCTAGAATTGGAATCAGGATCATATCGATCATATATTGTAAGATAATCGTGGTTAAACTACGTTGACTGGCCATGACCATGCGAAATCAATGCGACCGAAACTACCCGAACTCTCGTAATATGTTCGCAAGCTTAGATCTTGCTCGTTTTTGTTGTTTTGGTTTCTGTTGTTGTAACAAGGTTGTATAATGGTATATGAACTACATATTAAGGCCTATAGAACTCCTAAATAACCAACAGATTGAAAGTAATCGATGGTTAAAGTATCATTCTCGAATTAATTTTTAAGTTTATGGAATTTCCAGAAATGGGAAGAACAGTCATTCTGACAGGCTTTGACCGAATAATAAATTGTGAATGTGTTGTTTTTGGACTAATCTATTATTATTTTTATGTTTTATGACATGAGTACTATCAATTTGAATATTGAGACCACATGAATCATGACCGGAACTGGGAGAGAATCGAGCCACCAAGTAGGCAGTCGAAGCTGTTTGGGTTTCTGGTAACCCAGAAAGCCCAGAAGCTTCTGACAGCTACTTTGGGGCTTTGAATCTTGCTAGATTGTTACGTTATGGCTCTGGTGATAGAATTACTACATGTATACTACAAGATCGTTGAACAAAGTAGCCCAGAAACACTTTGAATTGAAAGCTACGAACGATCAAACCTACCACCTTGTCCACTGACATGGGTTTCTGGGTTTGGCCAAGAACATCACAAGAACACCTATAGCGACAGTTTCGTCGCTATAGGGCCCTTTAGCGACAGTTACTTTATAAAATAATTATTTTTATTAAATAATTAGTATTAAATAGTTTTTAATTATAAAAAATACAAAATAAATTATAAAAAATTATTTTAAAGTCCTAAAATTAGTTTTAATTATTTTTAAGGTATTTCATAAATATTTAATATTTTTGGAATATTAGAGGTATTTAATATATTTAATTATATTATTAAATAAATTATTTAAAAATGATTTTAATACATGAAAAATCATTTAAAATTATATTATGGTATAAGAAAATAATTTAAGTTATTTTTGATAACTTTTAATTTTTTGTGATGAATTTCATTAATTAATTAATATTAATGGTAATTAAAGTTATTTAATAAATGTATTAAATAAATTATGAAAAATAGAATTAATGATATAAAAATTATAGAAAATTATTTAAAGGTTATAAAAATATTTTAAAGTTATAATATATAACTTTTGATATTTTGTCATGAAAAATATTAATATTTTAATATTAATGATATTAGATTTATTTAATAATTATATTTAATAAATTAGTTTAAAACCGATTTTAATATTAGAAAAATCATTTTAAATGAAAATAAATAGTTTAAAAATATTTTAAGTTATTAATATAACTTTCAATATTTAAAGATAAATCTCATTAATTATTTACTATTAATGATATTAGAATTATTTAATAATTATATTAAATAAATTAGTTTAAAATGATTTCAATATTATAAAATTTATTTAAAATGAAAATAAAGTGTTTAAAGATATTTGAAGTTATAAAATATAACTTGTAATATTTGGAAGATAATTTCATTAATAATTTAATATTAATGATATTAATTTAATATTAATGATATTAAATTTATTTAATAATTATATTAAATAAATAGTTTTAAAATAGTTTTATTTATTTAAAATCATTTAAAAAGGATATAAAAGAATTAAAAATATTTTAAGTTATAATTAATGACTTTTAATATTTGGATAAATAGTACCTTAATATTTAAATATTAATGATAATTAGTTACAAATGATTTCAATTATTTAAAAAATCATTTAAGGGTAATATAAATATTTTAAGTTATTATAAATAACTTTAATATTTTGGCAATGGTTTCATTACTAATTTAATATTAATGATAATAGAATTGTTTAATATTTAAATCATTTAATAATAATTCTGGTGTTTGAAAATATATAATAAATGTTTAAAAATTATTATAAGTCATTTAAAAATAATATGACTGATACTTACAGACATTGAACTACATGATAGAGTCTTAGACTCGATAATTACCCGATAAAGTCGCTTGCATTACCATACATGTTTCAGAAATTGATCAGGACTTGTATAATTTTTCTGTATATGTGTTTGTTTGTGATTCAATGACTGTTGAATATGCGTGACAATGTGATTAGGTTACGTGCTGACTGCAATAAGCAGTGTTATGTGTTATAGTATGTTGTTCTAATCAATAGAATGGTCTTAATAATGATAGGTTTCGGTATAAAAGATAAAACTAAGTTAGATCGTATTTATGCGCAGTGCACTGCATGATATCTCTTACCTTTACATTTCCTTTATGCAATGGACCTAAATAAGAAGTTTCAGAATTATATTATTATTGTACTAGATTATTAACTTTATTGTCGTATATGTTATATCCGATAATTGTTTATCAACATGATATTATATTATATAACTCATATATATATATATATTACTTAGATTAATTTCAAAATATGGTTATACAAGTGTCCTCACTTGGATAATCATTATATTTAATCACATGTTGATATATATATATATATATATATATATATATATATATATATATATATATATATATACATACGTCCAAGCTAATTGATTGACTGAGACACGATTTCAAATATCGTTGAATATGATAAAACCTTTTTGTATCAAATCAAATTGTTTTGGTTCGGATTCCAGACTAAGTATGAACATCCCGATCAAGGGAAAACTTTTATGCGCCCAAGGCGGATTGAGTGAATGATCCTATCGTTCTTGGAATGTAGTATTGATCAATACAGGGCCCATGGGATGTACACCCTCGCGCCCGTAAGTTATGACGGTTTGCAGATGAATTTCTGCTAAACCTTATCAAAAATTTAAAATAATGTTCATAGTATGTTACCTTAACCCTATTTATAGTCAATACGTAGTTTCAAAAATGTGATATAGAGTTGTTATGTTATTATTATCAGTTTAGTTTACTTCACAGCTATTGAATCGTTGTAGAAGTGATGTATAAAGAAAATATTTAATTCTTTCAGTTAATTATATCTATAATTGTTATTACTTGCTAGGCACTCAAATGCTCATCCTTGCTTAATTTAAATATTTTTAGCTAAGTGTGAACAGCTAGAAAGTTCGGCCAAGAACAAGGGAAAAGGAAAGCAAACATAATATGTTTAATGGTATCTTTTGTAATAGTTAAACTGTATTAAGACAATGATATGTATTATCTATCATGTAATTAATTATAGTAAAGGTTGCGTACTTGGGATTAGACTCTGATAAATGTAAGTTTGATTTTTATATTATTGTTATTATTATTAGTATTATTTCGCTCATAGAAATGGTATCGTGAAGCACCGAGTTCGGGTTTCAAGTACCTGAATTTGGGGGCGTCACAGCATGGTATCGGAGCTTTAGGGTTAGAAACCTTAGGTGGGTTAGACCTTCGGCTATAACCTTGGGACAGAGGGAAACTTTAAAAATACAAATAACTCATATAGAGTTTAAAATAAGATGAATTGAATAAGTTCATCGTCAAATCAAATAAAAGATAACTTATATAAAACTATTATTTGATGTGTGTATATAATATATGCTAGACTAGATAAACTATGTGTGTAGATGTCACAAAAAAAAGACTAGGATACCCTTAGATCGTAAAGAAGAAGTCAATCTCCATAACCGAGCCAATATCAAAGCCAATAGCTGGAATAGAGGCTCACATTGAAAGCTACCTCAATGAGGTGGTTATTTTTTTGAAAATGTAATCTTGAACCCGTGAACAATAGTTAATCGATAGGTAGAGTATAGTTACGAATATAAAGTCGTGCCTCGAGTTCTTAAACTCATATAGTTTGGGGTGAGTTCTTAAACTAACAATGTGTTGTAAGTTTGACGAACTTGGTATAGTTAGGCGTGAATGGATTATTGAGGATAATGGGAATATATATAGAGTACAAAACAAATGATCATTAGTGCAGGCGTAAGAAATAATTAGTATTAGTATTACTTGAATAGGTATGATTCTATGTAGTGTATATGAAAAGTATGTCCGTGTAATATAATATTCTTAACTTTTATATAAGTTGTGGCAAATGATTCCCGACTTTTAAGTCACAAAGGGATAGGGAATGTTTAAAGCAATAGGTGCTATGGTATGTCAAGTGTTATGAATATGAATCTATGATGGATTAATAAAATAAGTTGGTATAAAGATAATAGATATTTATCTGAATACAGGTTAATACAGGTCATTTTTAGAGAACATGACTAGAGTGTATCTTCAAGTTATCTTTTTCGTTCTTATTTGCAGACATGTCTTATTGCTAGTACTTATTTAGCTCTCATTAATCTTGGACCGAATAACATTCACAGTTAAATGGAAGCTATAGCACAAGAGACTTGTAAATTGACAAAATTAATCAAAGCGCAAGAATCACTAATTAGAGTTGATTTATATATGAAAATCTTATAAGTCAAGGTGCTGGGTGATGATAGCAACCCCGTGATAGTTATATCATGAATCATTGTTAATGTTTATCTGATGGAACCAACAGGGCATAAAATGTTGCATTTTTTGAAGAACCAAATACATTTCTCAGATAGGTTCTGAAGAACTAATCTCATTTAAAATCTTATCCTGTTTTGTTAACCAGTTTGAGGGATAAATTAAATATGAAAAGTAAACCATGTGAAGTTTGGGAAAAAGTAAATGAGTTGTGATTTTGAAGCAATGAAGTATCTTATATTGGTTCGATAACATGAATTACATAATTGAAGACTTGGTCTTACTTGTCATGAAAAATGAAAATGTTAAAGACTTATAAGAGCATTTCTTGGATCAAGTTTTATTGATATGGGTGCATGGTTGTTGCTTAATTGAGAACTATTAGTAGTCAAAATGGAATACAGTTATCAAAAAAATTTGTCAAGTCATGTTTAGTTCAAGCTCTTTCCATTCTCTTCTTTTGAACAGAACACGTTACAGTAATCTACTAGTTCCAGTTCCTTACTATTTACTTGGGTAGTTGGGTTGATTCTCTGATTCTAATGCACTCCCGCAAACTTGGTGGAAGGACTGCATTTCAATTGGGTTTTAGATACACAAGGGTTTAATTGCTTTACTGTTTTTGGTGTGTGCAGGTACATGTTTAGTTTTGGATGCAATGATAAATTGCAGCTTGGCGCACTGATTGCTACTTTCACGCGAACCAGATCTGCTCTGGTTGCCTCAACAAAGTAGTCTTGTTGGCTTCATTTCCTAGTTGCACAAGTTTGTTGATGAATCAGGCTACTTAAAAAACAATTAGGCTAAAACACATCTTGTCTCCAAAACTAAGAATATTTTTAGATTATACTAAATGCCCCGAATATTTGTAAAGATAATGAATGATTATGTAGTGGATGATTTTATTAAGTTAATAATATTTTAGTTTTTTGTATTTTTGTCATTATTTGCTATGGGGACATTGAGCTAGACAGGTATACAAAAAGAATGTCAAATTTTGATTTGGTAACAATATAATTCGTTACCAAAGCATTGAACAAGTTTTAATATACCAACAATTTTTTATACATTTAGCAACAAATTTTTGTTGTTAATAGCATTAAAAATATAATATTTGGTAACGAAAAATTAACCTAATAACAACGAAGAGGATATTATTGCTAATACTAAAATAAAAGGCAATATTTTTTATCATTGCAAATCATATCAACTTTCATTGCATAAATAAAGAAACAACAACATATAATGTCGTTGCTAATCGACGACTTTCGTTGCTATTGAAAAATAATTTGCAAGAAACATTTTCGTTGCTGATTCAGCATAATGTCATTGCCAAATAATATAATCAGCAACGAAAATCGTTGGTAAAAAGTTTACATTCCGCAACGAAAGCAAGCTTATGCAAAAATTTTCATAATTTACTGCAATAAAAAATGTCATTGCAAAATGGTATCAATTGCAACGAAAATGGATGGTCGTTGAAAAAAAAAGAGTTCATTTCGTTGCCAATTAGCAGACTTTTGCAATGAAATGGGGTTTTTAGCAACGACATTTTAATTATTTTGTAACAATATATTTTGTTGCTAAAGGATTGATGTATCTGTACGAAAGCCAATTTCGTTGAAAAATGTATTACTTTTGGCAACGAAAAAAATACGTTCGTTGCGGAACAATTAGCAACGCTCATTACGCAATGAAAGACGCAACGACAGTAAATTCGTTGCCAAAAACCTTTAGCAACGAAATTTGGCACCTTTAGCAACGAAAATCGGTTGTTACTGAAGCCCCATTTTTTTGTAGTGTTGGGATTAGACTCTGATAAATATAAATTAAGTTTGATTTTTATATTATTGTTATTATTATTAGTATTATTCCGCTCATAGAAATGGTATCGTGAAGCACCGAGTTTGGATTTCAAGTACCTGAATTTGGGGGCGTCACATCGCCAGCCAGTGTCTTTGCCGGGAGGGCGCACAAGGCTTGCGGTCCTCGCCAAAGGCTAAACCGGTTTAGCTTCAATCAAGTTTCAACTTCTATCGCTATACTAGTTTACACGACATGAATTAACTTCCATATCGGTGACATTACTAGTTTAAAACTCATTCATTCCATATACGGAATCACATAATTAATCTTCCTAGTTTTCTTTCAACTCATTTAGTGAATTCCCTCATTTCACATTATGCCACAAGACACTTCACAATTCTCAATCCTCATACAACTTCAATTTACACTAATTGAATTACTCATCTTATAACACATCAAGATTTATATTCAAATAAATATTCATTCTCTTATATTAAAATATTTAGTAAATCATGAATTTCTCGATTCTTACATCCCCCCCCTTATAAAAATTTTGTCCTCAAAATTGGTATAAAGTTACACAAATAAATGGGGACAATCCCCTCGCATCTTATCTTCTAATTCCCACGTGGCCTCCTCGGCGTCGTGGTTTCGCTAAAGTACTTTTACAGAAGATATACTCTTATTTCTTAATGTCTGTTCTTTCCTATCTAATATCTGGACATGAACTTCTTCATATGCTAAATTCTTCTCTACTTGAATGGGCTCATAAGAAATCATGTGTTTGCAGTCAGGCTTATACGAACGTAACACAGAGATGTGAAACACGTTATGGATGTGCTCCAACTCGAGTGGTAATATAACTTTGTATGCCACTTTTCCCACTCTATTCAGTATCTCGAATGGTCCTATGAATCTCGGACTCAATTTTCCCTTCTTTTTGAATCGTATTTTTCCCTTCCAGGGAGATACTTTTAAGAAAACGTGACTTCCAACTTCAAAGTCGTGGTCCTGTCGATGCAAGTCTGCGTATTTCTTCTGGCGATCTTGTGCAGCTACTAATCTAGCTCTTATCAATGTCACAACATATGTGGTTTGTTGAACTACTTCCGACCCTAGTATCTTTCGCTCTCCCACTTCATCATAACACAACGATGTTCTACACTTCCTCCCGTAAAGAGCTTCATACGGCGGCATGCCTATACTCGCATGGTAACTATTGTTATAAGCAAATTCCACTATGGGTAAGTGATCATCCCAACATCCCTTAAAGTTCTAAGTATGTCTTCTAGTGGTATCGTTCGCTCACTTTTCCTATCGTCTGTGGATGATAAGCGGTACTTAACCTCAATTGTGTTCTCGTCCTTTCTTGCAAACTTTTCTATAATTTTGAAATGAAGCACGGATCTCGATCAGAGACAATCGATATCGGCACTCCATGTCGTGAAACAATCTCCCTCAGGTACATATTTCGTAGCTGATTTAAACTATATCGGATCTTGATCGGTAGAGAATGAGCCGTCTTCGTTAGTCGATTTACGATAACCCAAATGGCATCAAAACCTTTCTATGTGACTGAAAGTCCCACCACGAAATCCATCGTAATGTGCTCCCATTTCCACTCAAGTATCTCTAACGGTTGGAGTAGACCACTCGGCCTTTGGTGCTCTACTTTGACCCGTTGACACATAAGACATCTACTAACGCACTCCGCGATTTCTCGTTTCATATTGGGCCACAAAAAATGTTTATGTAGATCTCAGTACATCTTCGTGCCTCCTAGATGAACGGAATACGTCATATTGTGTGCTTCGTGTAAAATTTCTTCTCTCAACTCGGTTACCGCTGGTACCCACACTCTCCCTTTGAATCTTTAAATACCATCTCTATCTATCTTGAATTTTTCTTCCTCATTTTTCGTGATCCTCTTCCTGATTTTCTCGCATTCTTCATCCTTCTCTTGTGACCCCTTTATTTTGTCAAACAAAGTAGGACGAACTTCTACTGCAAACAATCTCTTTACAAGCCTTTCCGGTCCCTTCACTTCTATCTCCAATTTCTCCATATCCTTTTATCAGGAATAACCATGTGAATGATATTCCTATTTACATATGATTTGATTATGATATATATACATGAATGAATATGCAAGTATGCTTGCATTAAGAAAAAAGATGTAAAGTCCTTTAATAGGTAATAGAAACATATGTACAAGGACTTAGAATGAATTGATCAAATGTGTTAGGTTGATCCTACATAAGCAAAACAGCTTTGTAAAGTCCTTAAAAAGAAATAATGTACAAGGACTATAAATATAGAAAGATCAAGCATGTTAGGTTCATCTTATGATGTAATAGATAGGCTTGTCTGATCGTCCAGCACTACACCAGAAATCGTAGTCTGCCAGGAGAGTCAAGGGAAACTCGAGAGCTATCGAGAAAGAATCGTAGTCTGCAAGATAAGAGATCTCATAGTTCTTAGATTGCCAGGAGAGACGAGGAAAGGATCGTAGTGTGTCGAGGAGAACTTCCTCAGGGCCGTAGTCTGCTGAGGAAGTTATGTTCAGAATCATAGAGACAGCCTATCTATGAGCTGAATGAGTATCTGCCGAAGCCAAGTCAAGAATTGTAGACTACACTTAGAGTCGTAGAGTCTACTGATCATATCAGAGGCAAAGATCGTAGTCGAGCAAGATCAGATGAAGACAACAAGCACAACGACAGAAATCGTAAAGTGTCAAGATCTGATCTCGGAGTCGTAGTGTGTGCAGCCGAAGTTGAATCGTAGAGTGTAGAACTAAGACTTCAACGTATGTACTCATAATGCCAAGGCAGAATCATAGAGCAAATACGATTCTTAACAAATGAGCACTCCCAGAATATCCGAAGGAATGAAGCCTCTGGTTGGCACTGCAAAGATACATCCCATCTGAAGGAAACCAGAGAGCACTCAACGAATGGCATGCAAGCTAATAGAAGATCTAAGTACCAACCTAATCAACATCCAGATTGGGTTGTGAAGCCATTCAGGATGAAGTCTTCCACAAGGAGATCAGAAGAAGACTTCAGTAACTGAGTAAGGAAAGTCAACAAGTGCAGTAGCTATCAAATAGACAGAAGATGACGATCTTGGAAGCAACCAGGATTGTAGTGTTTGCCAAATAAATAAAGAACTGATGGAGTGCATACAGAGATACTGGACAGCTTCTGAAGAATAAGGCTAAAGTGATTAAGCATTGGGTCAGTCCATTGATGATAAGTGAACAAGAGATCACAAGGAGAAAGTGAGCTGGACACGCCATAAATCTGAAGTGTCTTGCTATTTAGAAGGGGCCAGAAAAAAGAAGTTAAGCCATCAGTATCTGAGAGCTGTTGAGGCAAACAGAAGTGTTGAAGCTCTGCACAAGAGAAGGAAGATGTGTTCTACATTGAAGACCCAATCAACACTCTTCAAGATCGTACTGTTGTCTCTACCAGTCAACAAGACACTACGATCAGGTCCAAGAAGACATGCATCAGAATCGTAGAGTTCAAACAGCTGAAGATTGAAGCATTGGCAACGGTTCAATCTGAAGGTTGATATTTGGACAAGAGCTTATTGAGAGCATCGATGCAAAAGGACAACTTCTGATCAAGAAATCCGAAGGTGAAATAAAGTCTTCGACCCGCCTGAGGCATAAAAGTAATATATATATCGACAGTGGGTAAAACAAGTGAAATGCAGATGTCGGAAAGTTAGAAAAAGTTGTCATGTCATATCTGCAGTCTGTACCAAGCAACTAGAGATCTGTGAAGCATTTCAAAGAGCTTTCAACAGATACTTTCCAACGGAAAGATTGGGAAGGAGTATAAATCTGCTAGAGCTTCAAAGATCAAAGGTTGCTGGAGTTGCTTAGTTTGGAAAATTGGTGGACTGATCTAACCAACGTAAACAGTGAGTGACCGACGAAGGTCTGAAGTCTCACTCTACGATCCACCAAGAACACTTAGAGACATAAAAAAAAGAAGTAGAAGTGAGAGTTCTACAATGTAGAAATGCGAGTTCTACTATGAGAAGAGTGTTCTGAACTGCCGAGAGAAAGAAGAGCATTAAGCTCATCTTGATGTCAATCATGGGAAGACTCTAAGTACCAGAGAGAAGAGCCTACAGTCATCTTAGCAAGTCCATCATGAAAAAGCATCAAGTATCAAGAAGGAAGATCACCAACGTCATCATGGTGGCAAGCATGAGAAAGTTTCTAAGTACCTAGCAGAAGAGCTTACAATCATCTTAGAAACCCATCATGTGCACCCATCAAGTATCAAGAAGAATGATCTTCAAGGCAGTTCATCAAGGGATCATCAGAAGAGGTTGAGTAATTAAAGAAGCTGAGCATCATGCAATACTCAACTGGACTTCAAGGATGATCACGCCAAGCTTCTAAGTACAAAAGATGTTCTGAGCATGAAGACATCTTAGCAGCTCAGCACCAACTCTAACAAACAAACAAACAACTCAACAAGAAGCCAGGGCCTGAGGGGTCCTTGTCCGGAGGGACTAAATGAAGTTCCAAGCCTATTGGGCTTGAAAAGTTCATAGGGAACTAGAGAAGTTCCAAGGTTGCTGGCCTTGAAGAGTTCTTAGTGAACTGAAGTCCCAAGGCAGCTGGCCTTGAAGGAATCTTAGTGATTCAGGGTGCTGCCCTTCCTTAGTGGAAATCCTGCTATTTGAAAGCAGAAGAATGGATTAGGAGCTTGAGTCTCTAAACCACTTAAAACCCCTTGTGTCTTTTACTTTATGTCATTTACATTACGTACATTAATTGCTATAACTGCTATGTATATTTTAACTGCTTACTATTGAATTAACTCTACGAATAATGTATGTCTGATTATGAATATATCAATGAAGGGGATCTTTTACGTATTCCGATGTTCTTGAAAAGATTTTTATGTTTGTCATATGCTAAATTATTAGCAATACAAAATAAACCAGAAAAGTATTTGAAATTAAAAAGGATCTATTCACCCCCCCCTTTAGATCTATTGTGCGTACTGGGAACTAACAATTGGTATCAGAGCAGGTTCTTAGGCTATATTCAAAAGCTAATCTCTTTGAGTCTGATCCTAGGCACAAACATTGTTCTAAACTTAGTTTAGTAGTAAGTAACTTGTTATATGCAGATGAGCTCACACGTTAGAAATATTGTGTACAGGTTAAATGTGTATATACACCTGAAGCTGCTCAGATTGGTCCATGTTCTTGATTGTCATATCAACAAGACAAATCCTTGCTCATAGTCAATCTTGTAGTCTGACGACCAGGCTAGAAAGCTCAAGAGACATCCATAGAAAAGAGTCAAACATCCACCAACCTGAAAAGATGAAAAGGCCATACATGCAAAGAAATGCTTATCTAGAGAAGAAAGAAGAACTTCTCAAACTTGTGTCTGGCCAACCAACAGCTGGATGTAAACTTTGTAAACTGAAGGATGTCAAAGAATTAAAAATGCTGAGATTCTCTTGGCTTACATCTTCAAGACCACGACTGATTGATTGAAGGTCAACTGGAGCAACCAAATTATCGAGAGCAAATCGTAAACTATGCACATCAATGCCTAACCTCGATATCTAAGTTAAATGATTGTCAAGGAACTGACAGTAAAATGGTACGGTTCCTCACTAATGTAAATATGTACATCATGTTGCACCTCCTTATGAACTATAACAGTATCCCTTCAAGGAGTCATAATCTACCTAAAAAGGTGAAGAGAGAAAGTACACTAAGTTGGAAGCTCAAATGCTTACAAACTTTCTCTCCATCCAAGTTTTAGGTTGAAGATGACATCTTGAAAGAAATCTGAAATAGGTCATAAACATATCAAAGGTTAAATCAATTTTTATGTGGAGTAATCTTTGTTGATGGGTTAGTATGTATATAAAAACCTATGTTCTAAGTGTTTGATAACCCACAAAGTATGATCAGTTCTACAAGTGTATTTTGATGATTTGTAGAAACTGATCACCTCTATGAATCAACAAGATACACATAAATTGTAGAGTTGATTCTCACTCTGTTAACACTCAAACATTGTGAACATAACCCAACAAATGATTAAACCATCAAAGAGAAAGTGTGTGTTATTAAAATGACAAATCTTACACACACTCACCTTCATGCATCTCAAAATGTATTATCTAAAACTAGTTGCATGCATGAATATGAATGTTGGTGATAAATGTGATGGTTATCCAAATACATGAGGAACAGGGGTTTAGAAAACTAACCTAGCAAGACCCATTTAATTGTGGGTACTAGAAATAGAAATGTATCTAACATGCAGGTACCTGGTCTATCCGGTCACACTAAGGAATGCTAAAGCAGAAGACTTCAGTCAAGAAGACTCAACTAGCAGAAGGCTAAGGACTGTTCAGAAATAATTTTGATAAAATTCCTAGATGTCCAAGCCTGTCCTTGAAGACCCGCTGAGCTAACCTGAATGAAGCTCAAATGGCTGCTAATCTGTATATGGAAGCAGACCGTTCAACCAAAGATGAAAAGGGCCTTATATAATAAAAATAGGCAAGGCATGCTATATGAGAAGAATCCTCAAGGAAACTTACAACAGAGGATCATCGAGCATCAGTCAAGAGGAACTCATCGTGGAAGAAAAACTCAGCATGCACAAGACTGTCAAAGAAGACTGCGTTCGTAGTGCTGTCAAATGATCATAGAGTGATCAGTCCTGAAAATATCCATGCGTATGATACAAGGAGATTTAAGTGATAATGGTGATTGCAGTCAGAAGAAGATATGCAAGGCTGCCTTCTAATGAACATAAAGAAAAGGGAATCACGTCTATCTGAGAAGACAACATCAACCATGGAAGAGCAGTGATCTATTAAGAATTAACAACACTGAGATATACTATGGAGAAATGTACCAGCTACAGAGTCCCAAAACTTTGTTGCTGATGAACCAAATTAAGATCCATAGTCAGTAGGAACGTATCAAAATGTACTGATAACCTATCAGCCACCCATCCCAACATCGTAGAGTGCCTGCGATCAAACATCCGATTGTAGTATAAGAGCAGGAGGACACCACGATTACATCAAATTCAATTGTCTAAAGTTGGTAGAGGACCTCCCCACTAGAAAAGGTCAAATGAGATATCAGTGCAAATCACTTCAAAAGTATTTCATTTGGAAAGTGCCTCAGGGACAAACCTGACCCTTAGCTCACTCTAAGAGGTTGGCACTTCTTGAGCTACCTTATCCCAGACGGATTTATTGATCAAGTTTATCTCAAGGACCAAGACAGTCAATGATCGTAGAGTAGAGTGTGAAGAGAACTCCACGATCATAGTACAACCTCATCGATCGTAGAAGCAGACTCGACGATCGTATTCCTACCAGAAAATAATCTAGCTCATGAGGAGCTCGAAAGGACTGGACAATTGCTAAATCATTCAGATTATGAGGAGATAAGTTCGAATATATCAGTGGTCAAGCTATGCAGTTTCAAAATGAGGATTAATGTCAAAACCACCCACTGCAGCGTCTCTCAAAAGATTATCATTGAGTCTACAAAAGAAAACGTAGAGTCCATAGCTGCCTTATCATGCTACTCTACGAATCAAAATAGTCAACGGTCAATCCACGTCATTGACACCTATTCGTTTTGAAAATGAGGGAGTTATAGCTCATTACTGGGCATCGTGCAACCAATGGTTGGTTGACACATCACTGATTATACAGAATTAGAAGGAACTGCCATAAAGGAAAATTCAAATTAGCAAACAGTTATCAGAAGCTATCGAACCTCTCTCCTTCCAATTTTAAAACCCTAGAATCCTCTCAAAAGACAAAATTAATTAACCTTCATTAGTCTTGCCCAAATCACAATCAGCCATCTCTCAAAAACCCCTCTAAATCAAATACCCATATTCCTTGAACTACTCAAATGAAAGACTGACGAGTAATCACTGGCATTCAGCTCGGAACCAAGACATTTGAAAATTCTGAAAAGAAGTTCAGAGACATTCTCGAACTTGTGAAGAAAGATGGATTCTAAGAATGTCTTGAGGCTAGCACTCGAGTATATACTGAACTAGTTAAGAATTCTACTCAAATACATCCATAAATGCATGAACCCTTTCAACTAAGGTAAGAGGTTAGTCTTCTAAGCTGAAATCATCTGATATAAACCAATGCTTGGGTTTCCCTGACCTAGGACTGAGAAACCTTGATGAGATCAACACTGAGCAAGCAAAGGAGATTATGGGGTACCAAAGAAACAACAGTCTAAAGGATATGAAGAAAAAGGATTTCCTTGAGGAATTCGAGTTCCTTGCTGAAATAGTAGGAAAATGCATACTATGCAAGGACACTACACACGACACAGTGCTTGATCAACAGTTAAAGATCATGTCTGCTATAGTTTTAAAGAAATGAATTAACTTTGGAGTTATCCTATTTGATCAAATATCCAAATGGGTAGAAAAGGCTGAATTGAAGAAGTCTACAGAAAAATAACTTACAAAAGTTTTTCATGGAAGACTACTGAGCATTATGCTGAAGAAGAAATTGGGAAATAAAATCAAGGATGATGAGGGAGAACCTCTGAATGTTCACAAAGTAATGTCTCCATAATTGTTTGTGAATTTGAAGAAAAACCTAAAGGAGAACATAAGGCTTACAACAGGGAGCAGAAGAAAGAACTCTACGAAAAAAGAGAAAGGTAATAGTGATGGAAAGCTCTGAGTCTGAAGACTCTTCACCAGCAGAAATCACATCCACAAGAAAGAGATCCAGGGGTGTGAAGAAAATTGAGACCCCATCAAGAAGTCTCTCCACCAAAGACAAAGATGAAGAAGAAAAAGCCCTGACTGCAGAAACCACCAAGAGAAGAAGCAATAAACTACTTCAAGGGCCATCACGGAAGAAAGCTAAGGTGGTAAACAAACCAGCCTCAGTTTCCCAAGATAGTACATCTGATGAAGAGGAGAACGCGGATTCAGAAGAAGAAAAGGCAGCCGATGATCTCAAGATCGAGTCCCCACAGACCAAATCCAGCAATGAAGATGAAGCTGGATTAATGGAAGAAAATGCAGCATCTGTTGATGAAGAAGAATGCTCAAGCCCAGTAGCTAACACTCAGAACATTCACTCTGATGATAAAGAAAAGGTACAAGCTGAACCAACTCCATCCCCAAGTTTAAATGCCCCAACAAACCCAGATGATGGGTCAAATGATGTTGTTTCTAAAGAAGAAGAACATGCCTTCCAATCTGAAAAGCCCGTGACTACTCAAAAGTTGATGAGTCCAAAGAAGAAGGGTGCCTTTATCGGTACCGAAACCTCAAGGAAGTTCATCTGATGATCCAAAGGCTTCAGAGTCTGAAGAGGAAGAAGAGTCTGACCCTCCCATAGCTGAACCTCCAAGGAGAAGGAAGAGCTACAGACTACAAGCTAAATTTGCCTCCAAAAAGAGAAGTGATCACTCCAATGCTGTCATTGAAGTAAGTGATGATGAGTTAGTATCACAGGAAGAAAGTGCTGAAGATAGGACCAGTGATGAAAAAGATGAATCAGAGGAAGATCTTGCTGAAGTAGGTTCTGGAAATGAAATGCAGCAAAGAAGGATTCATTGTTGGAAATGATCAAAATGGTTCAGGCTCCGAAAGAGAAGAAATGGAGAATGATTCCAATTCTGCAAATCAGGAATCAGAGGAACCAGAATTCTATCTTGTCCTCTCTCTAGCAAAAATCACCAGGAGAATAGTGGTAGAAGTCTCGAATGAACCACCAGAAACACCACCAGAAAGATGGGTGAACTATGGAGATGAACAGCTCAAGGTGGTAAGGATGACTACATTTGATGTAGTTAAAAACTGGAACAACATGGAGCTAGACTGCACGACCATCCTATATAATCCTAATGATTTGCTGATGAGATGGTTCTTCAAATGGATGCCAAGGCTAAAGGCCCATACTGAAAGAGATGGGAGTTATTTCAACTGGTGCTACTCTCATTTTCAAAGCATGGAGTTGGTGGCACAAAACTTCCCAAGGGTGAAGAAGTTTGCCACAAAAATGATCAAATACCAGCCCCACTTCAAAGTCTATCGTCATGCTGGAAATCACTTTATTCCCTATGATCATAGAGTGGACTCTCAAGGAAGAAGGATCTTGACCAAGGAGATGATCGTAGAGTATGTTCACTCTACTACTGATGGTGTTCAAGTTCAATACCAGAAGCCTCCATCAGCCCAAGCACTACTATCTAACACTCCCTCATCCTCAAAGAGCAATTGGTACTCAACGATTGTTTAGATTCTCAACGCTTTCGAAAATCTGTCCAAGGATGAAAATCGTAGAGTCCAATCCGATGCCCAACCAGAGGCTACCCAACCAGATGAGTAAATCCCTATGGAGAAGGAACAATTGAAGAATTTTGATGAGCTGATTGAGAAGATATCTCTAATCAATGAAGAGAAAAAGATAGTAATGACAGTAGCAGGAGATAATTCAGTTCAGAACAGACTTTAAGCTACTATGGCTAATGTATCTCTCAAACTCAAAGAGAGAGATAACATATATCTGAAGGCCATATATGATCAGAAGGCAGAAGCTCTACGAGCACAGAAGGCCAATAAAGAGCAGATCCAAGTCCTCTCTGACAAGATTGACAACATGAATCAGTCTTTCTCCCTCCAACTTGAGTTGAGCCAACAAGAACTCAAAATGGAAGTTGGTAACTCCTCTTTTCTGATGGAGCAGCTTATGTCCAACATGGAGCAGCTCTCCTGAGTGATTAATGACAAAAAGTGGGAAAAAAAGAGGCATAGAAAGAGGTAAAACAAGAGGCATTCAAGGAAGAGGAAGAAGATCAAACAAGAGAAGAAGTCAAAGAAGTAGACAACAGAAGAAGAGGTAGAGTCATCATCTGAGGGGGAGCCAAAGAATGATGAGCCTATGTATGACGAAGCTGAGGGGGAGCCAGAAGGAGAAGAGAAGCATACATCTGAGGGGGAGCAAAGCAAAGCAGGAAAGTCATCATCCCAAGGGGAGCAGGAACAAGAAGTTCAAACAGATGTTTAGCTGATCAACAGACATCCTGGAAACATACATGGAGCCAAAGAGGTACATCTCTAACTAGTTAGGTATGTTCTGGATCCAGGATATAAAATATCAGTGTATTAAATTCCACATCATTATAAATGACATTCATGATTATCTATTTTCGAAATAAAGTTGCTCACTGTATATAAGATTCATTCATAACATGCATATGCACTTATTGTTTTTGTCAGAATCAAATAGGGGGAGATTGTCAGGAATAAGCATGTGAATGATATTCCTATTTACATATGATTTGATTATGATATAAATACATGAATGAATATGCAAGTATGCTTGCATTAAGAAAATCTGTAAAGTCCTTTGATAGATAATAGAAACATATGTACAAGGACTTAGAAAGAATTGATCAAATGTGTTAGGTTGATCCTATATATGCAAAATAGCTTTGTTAAAGTCCTTAAAAAGAAATGATGTACAAGGACTATAAATATCGAAAGATCAAACATGTTAGGTTGATTTTATGATGTAATAGACAGGCTTGTCTGATCGTCAAGCACTACACCAGAAATTGTAGTCTGCCATGATAGTCAAGGGAAACTCGAGAGATGTCGAGGCAGAATCGTAGTCTGCAAGATAGGAGATCTCGGAGTTCATAGACTGCCAGGAGAGACAAGGAAAGGATCGTAGTGTGTCGAGGAGAACTTCCTCAGGGCCGTAGTCTGCTGAGGAAGTCATGTTTAGAATCGTAGAGACAGCCTATCTACGAGCCGACCAAGTATCTACCGAAGCCAAGTTAAGAATCGTAGACTACACTCAGAGTCGTAGAGTCTACTGATCATATCAGAGACAGAGATCGTAGTCGAGCAAGATCAAATGAAGACAACAAGCACAACAAAAGAAATCATAGAGTGTCAAGATCTGATCTCGGAGTCGTAGTGTCTGCACAGCCAAAGATGAATCGTAGAGTGTAGAACTGAGACTTCAACAGATGTACTCACAATGCCAAGGCAGAATCGTAGAGCAAATACGATTCTCAATAAATGAGCACTCCCAGAATATCCAAAGGAATGATGTAACGCCCTGAAATCCGGTCTATCTTCACACCCGAATTCCGTACGTCACGAGTACATCATTCATTCTGCATACATCATTATATAATGAAATATAACAACATACACTCTTAAATCCCAGGTTCTCGAAACCTTATAACCTTCCTCATTACAAATAATGATAATTACATTATTCCTTTCATCTTACAAGAATGACTTTTATCCGCCACCAAGGATACATACAGTTCATTAAACTAGTCTATAGTTTAATTTTCATCTTTCTACATTACAAGTCTTTACTTGATCTTCTCGCCCATCCACATTCTGAATGGCACTTTATCTGGATACCGTCAGCTTGATCTATACAGGATCCTTAAGTTCTTCTAACATCGTTCGCTGAAAATGTTTTTCATTTAAAGCAAGTGTGAGCATTAAATTGCCTAGCAAGTCATAACAGTTGAACAAACTACTTCAAGAATTTAAACATTCTTTTTCAGACTTCAATAACCGAACAAGGTTACGAAACAACTTGAATAATAGGAATAGTCTTGATTCCTATCATCTTACAACATTAGTCACATTTCACTTTGAAATACTTTCATTCTCAATTCTTTTTCATACACATCCTGCCTGGCTAGAATCAATAACACAGACTTAACAATAACGGTTCATGTATAAACAGAACATTCTTTTATTGAACAGTTCAAACATAGAACAATTCATTTCATAGAAACACCAAAGTGTTCACATTGTGGCACAAGGCCTTATACGTTCTACCACCTTGCACAAATATCGCACATTCGCACATAGACAGAACTTCTCAAGTTCAACATATGAGAAGTTTAAGAAACTAGCATTCATTTAAAATATGAATGAAGTTAAGAAACTTGCCTTACGCACAGCTACAACTTACGCTGAACTGTTCATTCCAATCCCTATAACACATAAGGAAATAACAAATACACCAATTAGTCATATACTTGACTTACGCTTTGGTTTACTTAACTTTACTTCTTAAGGTTCGCGTTCTTGCATTATAATTTTACGCGACTAACTTTCATTACCGGTTTACGGTTTCATGACATATAGAGATGTCTTACTCAACACGTTCACCATCTTTCATGATTCGCATTCTTATCGTCTTCGTATACTTCTCTAGGACTCAGTACACATCTCTTCTCTGCTAGTAGTCCATACTTAGCACGTTCGTCAAACACGAATACGATTCACGAGGATGGTTATACCAATTTATGCACGTTTTTTGAGAAAAACTTTTATCGGCTTACTTAACTTTTCACGATATATTATCATCAAATCTTTTGACGGAATGTCATTTCGACATACCGAACTCTCAGAAAGGCTTAGGTTATTCAAACCCTAACCCTTAGGTTTCGTCAGGTGAATAGTGCCTATTTCGTCTTTTTCCCCGAAAATATTTTGTTCCCGGATAAATTTTATTTTCGTCTTGAAAATTATTACTCGTTCAATCTAGCTCGTAGCCAGAATCCTCCCGATTAATAATCATTCTAGGTTATAAAACGATTAATAACCACATAGCATAAAATAGTATTAATAAAAATTCATTTTATAAATAACTAATTCTTTAAATCTTAATTTTTGGACAATCCGGATTTTCGGGTTGTCACATCCTTCCCCCCTTATAAAAATTCCATCCTCAGAATTTCTTCAAACCATACCCATACCCGGGTCATCACATTCACCCCTTCTTCACAGAATTTCGTCCTCGAAATTTTAACTTACTCTTCTTCTCAACTGCTCTTCAAAGAAGTTATTATCTTGCAAACATTCCCTACCCTTCATAACTTATCAAGAATCATGAAGTGAAAGAAATAACGAGGAATATAAAGATTCCTTTAAAACATTTCATACTTTTGCTGAGGGGTCAAATTGACCATGAACTCTTACTAGGTTAAACAACATAGCGTCGTAACCTTTCTTTCCACGGTCAGTTTACAATCACAAAGAAGGTAAACTACCTCTTCCATACGTAGGTGATCAACCCATCGTATAATCCCATTTCGGAGTATGTTCACTGATGAGTGAGTTTTATTCACATGAATTGGATATATTTGGGCTTAATTTATTATTGTTCTCAAGTCTTTTAGGATGTTTTTATGTGTTTGTGTCTATTCATGCATGTTTTATATTATTTTGTAGGAATTGGGACAAAAGTTACATGGATCGACGTTTGGGGGTGGCTAGATTCGCGTTTTACTTGCCATTTACGTAATGATCCTTGAGCCAATTTTACTATAGCTCCGGACCTTATTTCGAAAAACTCAAAGAATGAAAGTTGTAGATCTACTTTTCCTCTTTCCGGAACATTTTGAATCATCAAAATAGAAGTTCGGACAAAGAAGTTATGGCCATTTTTCCAAAGGATATCGGAGCAGAAAATGTTGGAAAAAGGGGATAGCGTTGGGGCGCAATTTTTTGGCCTATGGACAGCGCCGGGGCGCTAAGGAGCGAAGCAGTGTGATGTCAAGCCCAAATTTGGCGCCACTGGGGAAAGAGGTTAGTTGGGCTGGGCGCTGCGTTTTGGGCAAATTTTGACACCTTTTAGACTCCAAATTGGATTGAGTTTGTTCCTAAGCTCAAAATTAGACTTGTAATCTATAAATACATGATGTAAGACATAAAATAGGAAGGGATTACATAGATTAGACTAGAGATACACTCCTTTAGATTAGAACATAACCCTACTTCTTATTAGTTTTGGGGATTGAAGCGACTTGGAGACCATTAAAGATTCAAAGCGGGGAGCGAAAGAGGAGTCTCAAGGCTTCTTGACAATAGATTATATTCTCTTCTTCTCTTACTTTTATCTTTTAATGTCTATTCAATTGTGGATTCTTGATTTTAATTCATTAATTATGAACTAACTCTTTTATTAAGATTTCAATTGAACTTTTTATGGCTATGAATTAGTTATTCATTATATTCCAATTATTTGTGTCAAAAGTGAGTTGTTTATCTTGCTTTGAGCTTATTGATTAATTATCGATCGATGAATTACCTTGTTACTCTAGAAGGAATTGAGAAAGAATTCTAGGGTTAGAATCGGGCATGGTGACATGTGACTTAGTTATTTGCACATGAATAAGTAGGTTTGTGAATAGAATGAGAATATCTATTTACTTGCATGTAACACATAAGGAATTGAGTTTGTAACGAGTTTAATTCAATTGTTTTGCATAGAGATATAGCAAAATTAATCTAGGTTAAATAGAAGGCAATTGATCGCTCGAGAGAGGGCTTTTGGCACTTGAGAATTCCTGTTAACAATTCAGTAGACATAATAATTGGGATAATTGGATAATTTGTTTATAGTTCATAATTGGGGATATTGGAGTCTTAGCCTTTATTTATTTGAATTTATTTATAAAGTAACCTAGTTTTAATTGATTAATTTAGTTTTCTTAACTAGAAAAATCACAATTATTGGTTGTTTAAATAAAATTGGTTTGGTTAAGAATTAGTACTTGGTGATTTTTATTAAATAATTCCTCGTGGGAACTATACTCTACTTTCACTTTATTACTTGTTGACCGTGTATACTTGCACGTATTCATTGATTGCGAAATCGATCAACATTCACCTCAGACTTACTCCTTAGATTCCGCACCAAAACAATTTGGTTTGGCATAGCTCTTCAAAGAAAGCTCGATTTTCTTTTAATCATGACATACCATTCGTCTTAGCCAAATCAAGTAAGCAGACCATACCAATAAATTGGACATCAACTTGAAACATTAAATACTAGTCAACTCAATTGACATCGACTACTTCTTTAAATTCTTTCGCAATACATTAAAACGTTTCACGACGTCATGATACCGCACTTTTCACAGTACGTTGAGGACTTTGTTAGTTTATGACTTCGTCATTATATATCATACCATAGCAGTTTGTTGATCCTAAGATCACATCCAACACCAGGTTTAATTGCATTAATAACTCCATCATTTTACCATCTTTGCATCAAATGCACTGATGATATAAAATTCATTTTGATATTTCAAACCAATTTTTGTCTAGCTGAAACAATTAGCATAGACATACCAAGAATAGTTCTTTTAAAAACCATTGGTTCCAAAGGCTGAACCAATTCTTTCATTTTCAAAATGCGCACATCAGCACGATTTCAAGAAATTTTGAAATCTAGCATAGCTAGATGACTTGGAATATCCTATTCTCCATCTTCCTTCATTCTCTTACTTGCGACAATACTTAATCTTTTCTAGCACCTTCAATGCTAAATCTACTAAAAATACTTATTTTCAGTCTAAACATTCCTATACCTTAGTATAGTTCATCAACTTACCACACTTTATGTGTTTAGGAACTTTTCACAACCATATGTGTTTAAGAACTTATCTTCGCAATATGTAATCCAAGAACAAATCAAGGACTATCCATATGCTTAGGGCTCAAAAACATAGCATATAACTCTGAGTCACAAACTTTTCATAAGTATGAGTTTCAAGAACCCGCACCTATCGTATCATTCTCTACCTATCAAGTATATACATGAGAAAAGATTCACCTTCTCGTCATATACATCTTGATAGCGCGACCAATTTCAATGATTATCACTGTAATAAACTGAGTGGTTGTTACACCAAGCACAAACCTCTGGCCATACAAAGATTCATACAACTCAGCCATCACATGAGTCCTCAATTAAAATCTTACAACTTCTAACTTTCTCTTTACTTACTACGAATTTTCTTTAATTCGTATATTATCCTTTACAACTCAATTTGAGTTCTTCTTCCCGTACTACTTCGTAGTATCATTCATTCATCGCAGTAGCTATAAATCATTCATCGTTTAACAACTCATCTGTTACTACGATTTACTATGATCACATGGTGATCTTCTTATCCTTTTCTTTACGATTATAGTCTTAGGTACTCATGCCTAAGGTTTATAACCTATCAGCTCTGATACCAACTTGTATAGCAAATCTGATCTATCTTGGACTGGGATTCCAAATGCGTCACGAAAGTACATCATTCATTCTGCATACATCATTATATACTAAAATATAACAACATACACTCTCAAATCCCAGGTTCTCGAAACCTTATAACCTTCCTCATTACAAATAATGATAATTACATTATTCCTTTCATCTTACAAGAATGACTTTTATCCGCCACCAAGGATACATACAGTTCATTAAACTAGTCTATAGTTTAATTTTCATCTTTCTACATTACAAGTCTTCACTTGATATTCTCGCCCATCAACATTCTGAATGGCACTTCATCGGGATACCGTCAGCTTGATCTATACGGGATCCTTAAGTTCTTCTAACATCGTTCGCTGAAAATGTTTTTCATTTAAAGCCAGTGTGAGCATTCAATTGCCCATCAAGTCATAACAGTTGAACAAACAACTTCAAGAATTTAAACATTCTTTTCAGACTTCAATAACCGAACAAGGTTACGAAACAACTTGAATAATAGGAATAGTCTTGATTCCTATCATCTTAAAACATTAGTCACATTCACTTTGAAATACTTTCATTCTCTATTCTCTTTCATACACATCCTGTCTGGCTAGAATCAATAGCACAGACTTAACAATAACGGTTCATGTATAAACAAAACATTCTTTTATTGAACAGTTCAAACATAGAACAATTCATTTCATAGAAACACAGAAGTGTTTATATTGTGGAACAAGGCCTCATACGTTCTACCACCTTGCACAAATGTCGCACATTCGCACATAGACAGAACTTCTCAAGTTCAACATCTGAGAAGTTTAAGAAACTAGCATTCATTTAAAATATGAATGAAGTTAGGAAACTTGCCTTCATATGACTTACGACTTACGCCGAATCGCTTCATTCCAATCCCTATAACACATAAGGAAATAACAAATACACCAATTAGTCATATACTTGACTTACGCATTGGTTTACTTAACTTTACTTCTTAAGGTTCGCGTTCTTGCAATATAATTTTACGCGACTAACTTTTATTACTGGTTTACGGTTTTATGACATACGGAGATGTCTTACTCAACATGTTCACCATCTTTGATGATTCACATTCTTATATATTTTTGTATACTTCTCTAGGACTCAGTACACATCGCTTCTCTGCTAGTAGTCCATATGACACTCTGAGTGGTTTCCCACAAATAACCAACAAACAAGTTCCCGTCTCATCTACACTGCCATCACAGTGAGTTAGATCGGTTGCCAGTTTCGTATATACCTTCGCTCTCTGAAGGAATTGTTTAGCCCAGCTCCCATATGTCAACCATCAAAGGTTACAATTGTACCACAATCTGACTTTCTCTTTAACTTATACAAATTATTAAATTATAATGTTCGTTAAGTTAATTTCTTATTCCTTTTGGCTTTTGGCAAGTAATTGCCATACCTCAGGATTCATTCTTATCCGATTCATATTAAACTTTCATTAATCTCATTACCGTTTGATACGGCTTTCTTGATACCATTCGTATCTTACTTACTACATTCATCAACGTCTAAGTCATACAACCAGGGTATACTTAGCACATTCGTCAAACGCGAATACGATTCACGAGGATCGTTTACGTATTCAACGTTCACGTTGCTCGTCTCTTAATCTCTCATTCAACCTTTACTTAAGGTTTTAATTTCTTTCGATCGTTATCCATCCCATGAACCCCATGTTCATTATTCTTTCTTAATGTCAAAGCCATACGGTTCGTTGTATGCTAAGACCGATCATTCATCGCAACAACGTTGCGTTCACAACATCTAAAGGCTTTACATTCATCTCTCAATGCCATGTAATAACATCAAAATGTTATACATTAACATCATTAACCAACGTCTAAGGAATCACAACCATAACAATCCCTCACATTCGTTTATTGCGACTACGGTCCCCGGACATCGGTTCCGTAACCCGCATCTACATTCTTTGACTTTTATTCTCGTTTAATCTTTTCATTCAACCTTTATTAAAGGTTTAAAACACTTGATTAAACATTACATTAGTTGAACATTATGTTCATATTTCTTTCTTGCACATCCTCCAGTAACTGAGAACTAAAAATCTCATTTCTGGACATTACTCTGCACCCAGTATTTAAGGCTTCATTCCCTTCCCTTCCTCTCTCGAAATTTGCGGTACGACCTACTTCTCTCTCTTCTCTTCTCGGACTAGCACTACGGCGCGAGTCCTTACTTAGTGGTCTACGCTACGGGGCCACACTCCAGAAGATTTTTATCTGTATACATGGCTCTGCATGCCATTAAATTGTACTACTGCTTTCGTCTTTGCATGCGAACTCTTGAAGTATGCTCGACACAACATTACGCTACTGGCGTCGGCCTTCTCATTGGGTAATTTCTAGTTACGTACAACACGCAAGTATACGTGGTCAACAAGTAATAAAGAGTAAGTAAAGTATCGTTCCCACGGAGAATTAATTAATAAAGTTCACCAAGCATTAGCCCATAACCATTTCAGTCTTATTTAAACGATTGCTTTGAGTTTTTATATTTAAACTATGAAATTAAATAGTACTAATTACCCCTAAAATGAGACTAGATAATAAAGACATGAGATTACAATTTCCCCTATTGCATCATTTAAATCAACACACTTCTAGTTAAACCAAATTAATTATAACGGATTGTTAGTCGAGAACATGAAAGTGAAATATAGCCATCTCTCGATGTACCATACTCATATCACATATAATCCATAATTGATAGAATACACATGAACACCCACATTACCTAAACCACTATTTGTCTATGTGATTTACAAATAATTAGGGTTTGAACCCAAGTCCTCAATTGACTACGAGTGGTGCTTCGGTATATGTCTATCCTAAGCACGAATCATATATTCCATGACCATGTAGAACATACAAACACAAGCTATCAAGATCATATCTAAACCCATTCTTCGTCTTTCAAGTTCATATGGGTTATCATAGTAATTGATGGCTAATCAACTAAACAAATAAGCGTGAATCTTAATAGACAATCTCATAACAATTAATAAGACTAACAATGAAGTATGTCAAAATAAACTAGGCAATAGATTCCATTGCAATCCCAAAATAGAGTTTAACTCATAGTTGAATTAGAATTCATGATCCACAATTGAATATACATTGAAAGATACAATAGAAGTAAAGAGAGTTAGGGGTCAAGAATAGCAAATCTGAGTTCTTCTCTTGTTTCACTTCTAAACCTTCAAGGTTCTTCAATTGCTTCAATCCCCAAATCTTAGTTATTCTAGGGTTCTAATCTAATCTAAAAAGAAAGAGAAGAAAAGAAATAATGATAGCTTTAGCCCTAAAGGGGTGGAATCTATTTTACATTATGGAAATAAGTCTAATATATAAGCCCTAATTGAATCCCCCTCTCCGTTACGCATCAATTGCATTGTTTAATGAAAAGTCAGCGTTGGTCAGCACCCGAAGTTGCGCGGCCGCGTAGGAATTGGCCTGAGTTGGTTGCGCCCACGTAAAATCTAAAAATCGCGTCTTTTTGCTAATGTAAAATCGCAATGTGATATGCAGAATTAATTGCATGTGATTTTTTTTCTGCTGCAGTGTGCTCTAGTAAAATGGTCATAACGTTTGATCTGGAAAGCGTTACGAGACATGCCACCTATCAAATCGAAGATATTGACGAGATATACAACTTTCATTCTTTGATAATTGAGAAATTCTGTCCGAATGAAGGTTGAAATTGAGCTGGAAGGGACTGCTATGAAAATGGCTAACCAAAACAGCGAAGTTTGACGTCCGTTGGTACAACGATCATAACTCTTGCATCCGAACTCCGATTAGAGCGATTCAAGATGTTACGAAAAGCTACGAAGACGCTCTAAAATGTAGTCCAAGTTCCAAGCCAAGAACATGAAGTAACATGAAAGCCCAAATGATGTTCGGATTGCCTTTTCTTTGCTTTTCCTGACCAATAATCGCTCACACCGCTCCCAAACGTATAACCTACAAAATGAACACAAAATGCATGAAAAGTAACTAAGACACATGAATATAAGCAACTAATTCAAGTAAAAGATACCGGATAAGTGTATAAAAAATCCACTTATCAAATACCCCCAAACTTAAACCGTTGCTTGTCCCCAAGCAACACAATATAATGCAATCTATATGCTATACAAGCTACGCTACTATGACAATGAATCCCCAGATTTGCAGCCATGGTATTAATTCCAGTGAGACATGCCTCAGAGAAATATTAAGATTCAAGAACAAAGCATTAAACTAAGCTAAAGGCATAATGACATACAATCAGATAATCCTAACCTGCTATAAAGATGTTGTGTGTGTGTGATGTGTTCACAGATAAACTTGACAAAGGTGAAGATACCACATGATTTATTGCTTAAGGCAGAAAATTGAGTTTAAATCAAGAACTACATATACTAATAAGACATCAACTATTCCAACACATCAATACAAACTAAGGTTTAACAATGGGTTTATTCTGCTTTGTTTTTACTCATGAGGGTGATTTTCGCACTTTCCCGCGGTGTTTATTGATAAATTTTATATATTTTTATATGTGTATATAGCGAGTACGTTTTACGCTCCATCTCGCTTTCCATTTCCATTTAAATGAGTGCGTTTTACGCTCCATCTCGTCCCAATAGCAAGCATACCCATGTGTTCCCAAAGTTTGAGTATCTGTGTTTTCATAGTCTATGTCTACGTTATACACAATTCCATCTTTAAAAACAACATTTTCTACTCAGCAAACCAACATGTTAATCTTAACCAACAAGCAAATAGGAACATTGTCGTGCTACCTGGTAACATCTAAACAATAAGCATGAATTATATCATGTATAAAATTATAACTAAGCTCAAGATATCAACCAAATTCAAAAATCTATCAAATTTCTATTTCATCATCGGCCAAATTAGAATTGAACTAACTAAAAGCCTGGGATTATGCAATGTTATGCAACTAAACACATACTAAATAAACAAGACAAAAGAAAACTAAAAAAAATAAACATAAAAAAATTTCATACTAAAATACCCCTACTATGCAACTTAAACATGCAATAGAACTATATACAACTAACTATATGCAACAACTACTCACTATAACCCACTACCCCCAAACATAAAATAAACAATGCCCTCATTGTAATTAAAAGTGAAAGAATACTCCCCTAAGTGGCAATGTCATCTTCGTTCACCTCATAATGATCCGCTGGTATATCAGGCGATGGCTAAGTTTGAGATATTCTATAGTTGGAAACTGAGTGTGGGCTTCTAAATGTCCGAATGTTTGAGTCAGAAATTCTAAAAATTTAGAAAAAAATATTTACATCATCTTTGAGCTATGGTAAGCCCATGTATGTGTTTTGGCTTCAGGGGTTGCTGCAACCTTGTACTCTGGCGACTTGAGGTTTTTGACTTACATTTGATCTGAATGCTTATAGTAATTGGATTTACCACTATCTAACATCTACTAAATATGGAAATGTAAATAAGAATTAAACAAGGAGGGAGAAAGATTGGATGGGGTGCCTCCCATCTAGCGCTCGGTTTATAGTCCGTTAGCTGGACTCTTTTCTTGACACCGCTATCCGATTCCTCTACGATAAGATAAAAACCCTCCATCCATTAGAACGGCTATGGTTCCCCATCATGAGAGTTTGTGAATTGAAGCCACCTAGCATATTTCCTGTACATGATGTCCCTAGTTCCACTACAATGCCAGGTGCTTCTCCCGTTGTATCTGTGAATAGATTTTTGCATTGAGGCATGACAGATATAACATGATTTTCTTCTTCTATTATCTCTTCCTCAGCCCCCCATGGTTTGTAAGAGGCCTCATAATCGCAAAAATTCTTTCTTTGGATGTGATTACCAAGGGGACATGGGTGTACAAATTTCACTGAATTTTTTAACTCTAACTGAGAAGGCACTTGGGGTATTATACAAGTCAGCTCATGTTCTTCATTTTCCATACCCCCAGTTGTCTCCTCTATGTCCACTCCTTTCAGTTCATTCCGTGGCATGCACACTTCTGGCTCTCCATCAGTTTCATCGTCCATATCATAGCACCAATTATTTGGAGGGCGATTGTTCAAGGCTTCGAACATTAGATCCATCTGATTCTGAATATTTTGAATTGACCTCTCTTGCTCAATCATCTTCTTCTCAGTTGATGCTACAAATTTGAACCACAAATCCTCCAATCTTGAGTCATCTTTCTCAGTTTCGAAATCCATATATTGAGGACCATTCATTGAGGAGTGAATGAGTTATTCCATCTGTTTGTTAAGATTTTGGCTTGATAACTCCTGACTCATCATCATCTCTTCATGGTCTGCTATGCTGTGTGACATTACTTTCTTCAACCTTGAATTTTCTTCTTGATGCATTGGAGGTGGATATGAGAAAATCGATGGATGTGTTGAACTTGCAGCACAATATTGGTCTCGATAGTTATAACTCCATTCATAATCTGAGTGATAACCCCAACCTTGAAGATAATTGGGATAAACATAGTTGTTGAGGTAATCACTCCCAAACTGTACTTGTCCAACTCTGACATTGAGTCCTTCAGTTCTTGTGTCCCTTGGTTGAATCATATTTGCATAAAGCCCTTGATAAGAAAAGTCACCCATGGTACCTGAAAAGGGAGAAATATAGGAAGAGAATTAAAATAAAATAAAATGTTTAAATTAAGACTAATTTGATTGAAATTAATGTTGGCAAAAATTATTAAAATAATTCCCCAGCAACGGCGCCAAAAACTTGTTGGTCGATTTCGCAACCGATACACACGCACAAGTATACGCGGTCAACAAGTAATATATGATAAGTTGAATAGTCGAACCAACGAGGAATTATCTCTAGTGATTAACCAAGTATTAACTTTATATCGCCTAAGTCTTATATAAACAGTTGATTAAAACGATAAGTTATTATTACAATTAATTAAAATAACAGAAAAACAAAACATAGATAGATAGATAAAGAGCTAAGAACACAATATCCACACACAAGCATTTTGTCAAACACTTGGCGTGCATCACTTTGTTCAAATCTCTTAACTCTCTTTATGATCATGGCGGCCACTATGAATTGACAATACACAAATTATTCATAACATAATTACATGCCCTTATATTTTTGGTCTAAACTCACAATTCATTTTCCACTTTCAAATAGATTACCAAACTAATTACCAATTCCTTAGTAATTAAACATTAAGCACGAAATATAAAGAACCAATTCGTATGACACCATTCAAAAGGAAAGTAAATTAGAAGTTTAATTCATAACAAATAAATCAAACTATTCTAAATATTAGGTAATCATCCAATGGATCATACAAGTATCAAAGAAAAGCTAGAAGTTTAATTCAATTCCTTGCCTCCATAGGTGTTACAATTGTTTGCACTAGATCCTCAAGAATGAGTTCTAGCCACTAGAGGAAAAAGAAAGAAAGAAAGGATGACTTCCCTTAGTTATTGGTTGAAGCTCCTCCATTGATGTTCCTTGAAGCTCTTGAAGAACCATAGCCAAGAGCCATGGCCTCCCTCTTCTCCAAGCCACTACCTCTCTCTTTTTCTCCTCTAGGTTGCAAGTAGAAAAGAAAGAATAGTTCATTAGGTCATTAGGTTGAGTATTTAATAGCTAAAATCATCAAAAATTAGGTATACAGTGCATTGCTTGCCAGATTTAACGAGCGAAGGCATTGATGGAAAAGGGGCTCACATGCTTTGTGGTAATATGCAACCGAAATACACTAGCAAGTCATGATTACTGTTACCGGTTCATTTTCTGCTTCGACATCTATTGGGAAAATGGCCATAACTTCTTCATACGAACTCCGATTGAGGCGATTCAAGATGATCTGGAAAGAGGAGACGTAGATCTACAGCTTTCATTCTTTGAGTCCTTCGAAATAATATCTGGAGAAATGCTCAAAGTTTCCTTTAAGTGACTTCTATGCAAATGGCAATTGGTAGTTTCCAGATTTGACACCCGTTGGGAAAATGGACATAACTCTCGCATCCGAACTCCGATTGAGGTGATTCAAGATGATCCGGAAAAAAGAGATATTGATCTACACCTTTCATTCTTGGTGTTTGGACAGGTAATGGCTGGATCATGGCAAAAACCGGGCTTCAAGAGACTGCTATGTCAATGGCAAACCGAAAATGCGAATTTGGCGATTCCAACCATCGACCCAAATGACATTCCATCCAATTCCTACAAAAAAAGTTAAAATGCATAAAACTAATACAAAAATACATAAAAGTAATATAAAATTGTATTACAAAACAATACAATGAAAATACATAAAAACCAAACAAACTAACTTATGATTTGCAAATTAACAAACTTAAAGGTACCTAATTTGTGTATGTAGAATACACTCATCAAATACCCCCAAACTTGAATATTTGCTTGTCCTCAAGCAAAACACTAAGAACAAAAACTATAAAAATAAATTCTAACAATCAACTACTTGAGCAATGAATCAATAAGTTTGAACAATGGCCTTAAAGATGTAAAAACATGATAACTCTAGAAAACTTTCAAAATGTCACAACGTCTAGGATTTCAACTTGCTTGTTAGTCATACCTTGCTTTAGATCATTTATGTGTGTGTGTGTGTATCCATTTGAACTAAACCAATTATAGCTCGGATTGGCTTATGCAACCATATTACATTATGAAAGAAATAAACTTCAAAAACTACAAGCTTAACACATCACTCATCGCAATTGTAGACAAATCAAACATTCCAAAATTTTGAGATCAAAGGACTCTTAGGTGAGTGCATTTTATGCACCATCTTACTCTATGTCCGCTTTTATGGGCGAGTGCGTTTTAAGCTCCATCTCACCCTAAGTCCGCTTTTATGGGCCAGTGCGTTTTACGCTCCATCTCAACCCACCGCAAGATTTTCGATATATTTTTATTTCTGTTTTTTTATAGGTGAGTGCGTTTTACGCTCTATCTCCCCTAAGTATGTGTTTATGAGTGAGTGCGTTTTACGCTCCATCTCAACCCACCACATGACCAATTAATAAAACTTACGTATATTGCTTCGAGTGATGTTTAATCGAGTTCTAGAGTTTATTGATATCTCCCACAAGCATTCGGTTATATAAGAATTCTAAGTATACAACTAGTTCATTACAAATGGATGAGTGCTCAAAAGTAGGAGTCATAAGCAAAGCAATAACCAACAATAAGTCAATCACCCAAACTAAGCAACATTTATCCATTTTTCATGAGTTATAACCTTAACAATCATTTGCCTGATCATATATTATAGCTCAATTCAAATTAAATCAATGCTCAATAGACACAACCTATACTAGAAATGCAGTTAAACCAAAAAGAAAAACACAATAAAACAAAACATATCAAAATAAAACGTAGAAGACCCCCAAACTTGAAACTGACAATGTCCTTACTAAACGCAATAAAAGAATTCAATGAAAAGAACTTCCATGATCATTTATCAGTTGTTTCCTTCCGCAATCGACGTCTACTATTTGCAAAGATATAACATAAAATGGAAATTGTTCAAAATTTTAAGTAATATGCATAACTAAACATAAAATTATCAAAATAACTGACATAATAACATAATACTAACTCAGGTACCAAGAATATCACAAGTATCCCCAAACTTAAGACAAACATTATCCTCAATGTAAAGATAGATAAAATTAAAACAGAGGACTTCCCTATGGTTGTGCCAATCGTCATCGACACATCCTCACCGTTGTAAGTCATTTTGGAGCCATTCCAATTCAAAAGCACCAACAACATTCAAGAAATAGCTTGCGCCTTTTTTTTTTAGCTTGTGCCTTGACATGCCTTGCCTCTTGCTTTGCTTGGCGATTCTTTGACGAATCATGCTCATAGCTATTTGGTACGTGAGATTAACTAACACAAAAATTTATAACTTGGGTTGCCTCCCAATAAGCACTTGTTTTATAGTCTTCAGCCTGACTTTATTTAAAACAGAAATACAAGTTTAATAAAAAAAAAATGGCATGCAAAATTGGATTGTAAGGATCCAACAGTTACGCTGAGTCTTGCACAAGAGCCGCATTTACATACAGTCTTGTCAATCCAATCTCACAAACGATAACAATAAACAGAACTGTAAGGCCCCAGCTTACGCCAAGTCTTGCACAAGAGCCACATTTACATACAGTCTTGTCAGCCTATTTATCGCAATCAGAAAACACGCGCAAACAAACTTGTTGGGTAATTTCTGGTTACGCACAACACGCAAGTATACGTGGTCAACAAGTAATAAAGAGTAAGTAAAGTATCGTTCCCACGGAGAATTAATTAATAAAGTTCACCAAGCAGTAGCTCATAACCATTTCAGTCTTATTTAAACGATTGCTTTGAGTTTTTATATTTAAACTATGAAATTAAATAGTACTAACTACCCCTAGAATGAGACTAGATAATAAAGATATGAGATTAAAATTTCCCCTATTGCATCATTTAAATCAACACACTTCTAATTAAACCAAATTAATTATAACGGATTGTTAGTCGAGAACAGGAAAGTGAAATATAGCCATCTCTCGATGTACCATACTCATATCACATATAATCCACAATTGATAGAATACACATGAGCACCCACATTACCTAAACCACTATATGTCTATGTGATTTACAAATAATTAGGGTTTGAACCCAAGTCCTCAATTGACTACGAGTGGTGCTTCAGTATATGTCTATCCTAAGCACGAATGATATATTCCATCACCATGTAGAACATACAAACACAAGCTATCAAGATCAAATCTAAACCCATACTTCGTCTTTCAAGTTCATATGGGTTATCATAGTAATTGATGGCCAATCAACTAAACAAATAAGCATGAATCTTAATAGACAATCTCATAACAATTAATAAGACTAACAATGAAGTATGTCAAAATAAACTAGGCAATAGATTCCATTGTAATCCCAAAATAGAGTTTAACTCATAGTTGAATTAGAATCCATGATCCACAATTGAATATACATTAAAAGATACAATAGAAGTAAAGAGAGTTAGGGATCAAGAATAGCAAATCTGAGTTCTTCTCTCGTTTCACTTCTAAACCTTCAAGGATCTTCAATTGCTTCAATCCCCAAATCATAGTTATTCTAGGGTTCTAATCTAATCTAAAAAGAAAGAGAAGAAAAGAAATAATGATAGCTTTAGCCCTAAAGGGGTGGAATCTATTTCACATCATGGAAATAAGTCTAATATATAACCCCTAATTGAATCCCCTCTCGTAAAATTCTGCCGTCAATTGCCTTTATTTAATGAAAAGTCACGTTGGTCACACTCAAGTCGCATTGCGGCCAGTAGGAATTGGCTTTGAGTTAGGTGCTTGCGTGCAAAATCTAAAATCGCGTCTTTTTTACTCATTGTAAGTCGCACTGACCCATGGAATTCTGGCGCATTGCGCTGGTGATGATTCTAACTGCAGTGTGCTCTGGTAAATTGGCCATAACTTTTGATCCGAAAAGTGTTACGGGACCTGCCACCTATCAAATCAAAGATATCGACGAGCTCTACAACTTTCATTCTTTAATATCGATGAGCTCTACAACTTCTGTAAGGGACTGCTTTGAAAATGGCTAACCAAAACAGTAAAATTTGACGTCCGTTGGTACAACTATCATAACTCTTGCATCCGAACTCCGATTAGAGCGATTCAAGATGTTCCGGAAAGCTACAAAGACGCTCTACAATGTAGTCCAAGTTCCAAGCCAAGAATATGAAGTAATATGAAAGCCCAGATGATGTCCAGATTGCCTTTTCTTTGCATTTTCTTTGCTTTTCCTTACCAATAATCGCTCACACCGCTCCCAAACGTATAACCTACAAAATGAACACAAAATGCATGAAAAATAACTAAGACATATGAATATAAGAAACTAATTCAAGTTAAAGATACCGGATAAGTTTATAAAAAAACCACTTATCAGCCTCCAAGGCACAACTCGCGCTACGGCGCCGAGCATGAAACCTCAAAAAAATATCTATGTCTTTTACAAGCTTGAGACGCCGATTTCAAAATCTCATAACTTATTTGTTATAACTCAGAACGAGGTCGTTCCAAAGCCATTGTCTTCCTTACCTTACGACTTTTGATTACCTCTGAATGAACTTCGCTCAATCCGCTTAACATGCCATTCAATTTGCTTAATCTTCACTCTTCGCTTCATTTTACGTTATTAACGTTCTTCATTCGTCAAATGTAATTGAGTATCATCCGAACTCAAAATTCGTTCGTTCTTGAGTCCACGACTCACGTTTTCTGCGTTCTCTTACATTCTTATGAAACCCTACACGTTCGGGTTCATTTACTAACTTTCAAATTCTCGCTCGTCTTTTACGAACTTTTCGCCATAACTTCGTTATAGCTAAGTTTTAATCCGTTCTTCATGAACATTTTTAACGTTCTTAACCAATCAATAAGCATCTAACTTATACGCAATGGTTTTAAACTTGTCCATCAACAAAAATTACACTACGATGGTTTTAAATTTGTCCATCAACAACGTTCTTCGTGTTCTTCGCGTGTTCTTCGTTCGTTCTTCAATTTTAATCGATATTTTGGATTACGATTTCACTTTTTCTTGGAATTTGATGTTATAGAACACCATTCCTTACTTAATTCACCTACTCGTTCATAATATTCATTCGGATCGCTCAAAATACTCACAAATCTTATACTTGCTTAAGAAATTTATAAACTAAATTTCTTATTTCTTATTTCTTATTGTCTCATGATTTCAACCATATGAAATCATTAATAATCTCTTTTACTTCTTATTCTCATTAAGCTATGTTTTTGACATAGAAAACTTAAAGAAAATATTAGAAGAAACTAGGTTCTTGATTACTGCTTCTTCTTTAATCCTCGCTACATTATACAAAGCCGGCGATTCGCTAGCTTTTCTATTTCACGATCACTTTTGATCCGAGCATTCATGCTCACGTTCTTCCTCTTCCTCTTCATCTGAGTTCTCTCTCTCTCTCTCAAGTTCTAGGATTTTAAAAATCCCATTCAAATGAGATTAAGCTTGCTATTTATAGATTTTCAAGGTTAGGGGCAAAATAGTCATTTCGCCCCTAAAATAACTATTCATACCTCCTTACTATTCAAGACTTAAGGACTAAGTTAACTTAGCCCTCAAGTTTACTTAGCTCTTAAGTTTCGTAGTTCCATGTTTCGGTTTCATCTCGACGCTTTTAAAATCATGATTCTCAATCCAAATATTTTTGGATATTTCGTCTTTCCTTTACCGATTAACTTTTACGTATTCTTTGGATTTCTAAAAAACTGAAAAACACTTTTTAGCGTCAAGCGTTTTCCTTCACGTTTTCCCCTAACGTAGCTAAAGGAGTGAAAAGTACACAGCGGTACTTTTCGTCGTTTTTATTTCGTCCGATTTCTGTACGTTTTTCGAGAAAAACTTTTATCGGCTTACTTAACTTTTCACGATATATTATCGTCAAATCTTTCGACGGAATGTCATTTTGACATACCGAACTCTCGAAAAGGCATAGGTTATTCAAACCCTAACCCTTAGGTTTCGCTTTCAATTGAATAATAGCTTATTTCGCCTCTTTTCCCCGTAAATTTTTGTTCTCGGAAAAATTTTATTTTTGTCTTGAAAATTCTTACTCGTTCAATCTAGCTCGTAGCCAGAATCCTCCCGATTAATAATCATTCTAGGTTATAAAACGATTAATAACCACATATCACAGAATAGTATTAATAAAAATTCATTTTATTAATAACTAATTCTTTAAATCTTAATTTCTGGACAATCCGAATTTCTGGGTTGTCACAAATGAAGCCTCTGTTTGGCACTGTAAAGATACATCCCATCTGAAGGAAACTAGAGAGCACTCAATGAATGGTATGCAAGCTAACAGAAGATCTAAGAACCAACCCAATCAGCATCCAGATTAAGTTATGAAGCCATTTAGGATGAAGTCTTCCACAAGGAGATCAGAAGAAGACTTCAGTAACTAACTAAGGAAAGTCGACCAAGTGCGAGTGGTCATCAAATAGATGTAAGACGACGATCTTGGAAGCAGCCAGGATCGTAGTGTTTTCCAAACAAAGAAAGAATTGATGGAGTGCATACAGAGATACTGGACAGCATCTGAAGAACAAGGCTAAAGTGATTAAGCATTGGGTCAGTCCATTGATGATAAGTGAATGGGAGATCACAAGGAGAAAGTGAGCTGGACACACCACAAATCCGAAGTGTCTTGCTATTCAGAAGGGGCCAGAACAAAAAAGTCAAGCCATCAGTATCTGAGAGCTGTTGAGGTAAACAGAAGTGTTGAAGCACTGCACAAGAGAATGAAGAGGTGTTCTATATTGAAGACCCAATCAACACTCTTCAAGATCGTAGTGTTGTCTCTACTAGTCAACAAGACACTACGATCAGGTCCAAGAAGACATGCATCAGAATCGTAGAGTTCAAACATCTGAAGATTGAAGTATTGGCAACGATTCAATCTGAAGATTGATATTTGGACAAGAGCTTATTGAGAGCATCGATGCAAAAGGACAACCTCTGATCAAGAAATCAGAAGGGTGAAATAAAGTCTTTGACCTTCCCGAGGCATAAAAGTAATATATCTGACAGGGTAAGTGAAACAGTAGACTGCAGTGTCAGAAAGTTAGAAAATGTTGTCATGTCACATCTACAGTCTGCACCAAGCAACTCGAGATCTGTGAAGCATTTCAAAGAGCTTTCAAGGGCTACTTTCCAACGGGAAGATTGGGAAGGAGTATAAATTTGCTAGAGCTTCAAAGATTAAAGGTTGCTGGAGTTGCTGAGTTTGGAGAATTGGTGGACTGATCTAACAAACGTAAACAGTAAGTGACCGACGAAGGTCTGAAGGCTCACTCTACGATCCACCAAGAACACTTAGAGACATAAAAAGAAAGAAGTAGAAGTGAGAGTTCTACAATATAAAAGTGAGAGTTCTACTACGAGAAGAGTGTTCTGAACTGCCGAGAGAAAGAAGAGGATTAAGGTCATCTTGATGTCAATCATAGGAAGACTCTAAGTACCAGAGAGAAGAGACTACAGTCATCTTAGCAAGTCCATCATGAGAAGGCATCAAGTATCAAGAAGGAAGATCACCAACGTCATCATTGTGGCAAGCATGAGAAAGTTTCTAAGTACCTAGCAGAAGAGCTTACAGTCAACTTAGAAACCCATCATGTGCAGCCATCAAGTATCAAGAGGAATGATCTTCAAGGCCGTTCATCAAGGGATCAGCAGAAGAGGTTGAGTAACTGAAGAAGCTGAGCATCATGCAATACTAAACTGCACTTCAAGGATGATCACACCAAGCTGCTAAGTACAGAAGATGTTCAGAGCATGAAGACATCTTAGCAAATTTCAAAGACCAACTCCAACAAACAAACAAACAACTCAACAAGAAGCTGTGGCTGAGGGATCCTTGTCCCTGAGGACTAAATGAAGTTCCAAGCCCATCGGGCTTGAAGAGTTCTAGGGAACTAGAGAAGTTCCAAGGTCACGGCCTTGAAGAGTTCTTAGTGAATCAAGTCCCAAGGCTCATCGGCCTTGAAGAAATCTTAGTGATTCTGGTGTCTTTTTCCTTCCTTAGTAGAAATCCTTCTAGTTGAAAGTAGAAGAGTGGATTAGGAGCTTGAGTCTCTGAACCACTTAAAACCCCTTGTGTCTTTTACTTTATGTCATTTATATTACGCACATTAATTGCTATAACTGCTATGTATGTTTTAATTGCTTACTATTTAATTAACTCTACGAACAATGTATGTCTGATTATGAATATATCAATGAAAGGGATCGTTTACTTATTTCGATGTGCTTGAAAAGATTCTTATGTTTGTCATATGCTAAATTATTAGCAATACAAAATAAACCAGAAAAGTCTCCATCAAAGCTCAGAAATGTCAAACGCATTTAATGCTTCAATGGATGTCTTCAATGGATACATTTCAAAGGCATCATATATACAAAACATTAGCAGATGAAAAAAAAGAAGAAAGCATTGAACAAAAACATTGAAAAACACTCAACGCTCAACTCTACGATCTCAAGAAGAATGCTTGCTCAGCTACTCCATTCTTTCGAACACAAGCTTAACGACAATTGAGTAGCACCATTCAAGAACTCAACTATTATCAAGTGAAGTCAGAAGTTCTAAGTTAGAAGGACTTGAAGAGTTCTAAGTGAACTTAGAAGTACCAAGTCTTCTGGACTTGAAGAGTTCAAAAGTGAACTGAGAAGTTCCAAGACTGTTGGTCTTCAAGGAATCTGTGAGATTCAGAAAGTGTAAAGATATCCTTAGTGGATTTCCTACTCGAGGAGTAGAAGAGTGGCTAGGACCTTTAAGTGCTTTGAACCACTTAAAAACACTATGTCTCTTATATTCTTGTTATAACTGCCATAACTGCTTAACTCCTATTAACTCATTATATCTTAAAGGGAAAACAAACAAATCACAATTCCGTTGTGTTTAAGTCATTATCAAAACTAACAAGTATTTCGAAAAGAAATTAAAATATCTATTCAACCTCCCTTCTAGATAACCATTATGCCTCTGGGAACTAACACAAGTAATATAGCAATAAGGGTACTCAAGGTAGTTTTGTATTTCTCAAGGTACAATGATAAGGATAGTTCAAGATAACAAGAAGTATCAATGATTATCAACAATAGTCGCTATAGACAGAAAAGATCAATAATATTCAATGGTTAATCAATTCAAGATTTCAAAGTAATAAATACTGAGCAGTCACTAAGGACTACGAACTTCTCCTAAAATCAACATTGATAAACTGAAAATTCTACAAAATGAGTACAACATGTGATCAGCCTAAAGTACCTTATGTCACTGCATTACATTTAATCTTTCTCAAGTGTGCACTTCGGTTTCCCAACAATTTATAATTCCCCTACCAAGAGAGTTGTTCATCTCAGTTATATGAGTTTGCGCCAAGTAGATTTGGTTTGGATAGCTTTCGATTAATATCAATAGTCTAGCCGAATCAATGGCTTAGACAATTTTCTTTCACAATAAGAACAATTATCTTCCGAAGTCAAGGTATATAAACAATTTCATTTCTAGACTATGAAGTATTATATTTTCAAAGCTCTACTTGTATGATCAATAATTGCACAAGTCCAAATGATGCTCAATAAAGATTAAGTTTCGAATACTTGCTCAATATAAAATAGAGTTTGGATACTTGCTTAATATAAAATAGAGTTTGGATACTTGCTCAATATAAAATAGAGTTTGGATACTTGCATTCAATATACGAATCAAATGAAATTCAAGAACTTGCACCAAATCCAAAGTTGTGTAAGTTAGGAAACTTGCCTCAAGCGTAGTTTACCAAAGTAAAGCTTATTACCCTCTTTCGGATCCTAACACAATATATTTACACGTATAGGATATTCATTAGTTTCATAAACTCACATATGTAAGTCCAAACGTACATGTAAACGTCTAACTTAGTTGTAAACTTTATACATAATATAAAACATATCCTCATAACACAAATCAGATCCTATGACGCCACACAGTCCAACAACACATTTTTAAATAATTGATTTATAGTTTACAAATACCTTACCGAAATTCATTCTTGAAATTTATAATCATTCATTAAGTATTTAAGTCTAACATCTAACAAGTTTCTTAACACATTACAAGGCATATTGGTCATATAATACAAGCTAAAGTAACTATATAAGTATGCTTCAAACATCAGATCAGAAACAAAAACTATACATGATTGCAAGATGGCGCAGCTGCGCCCTGTCTAGGCTTAGGGACGGCGCATCTGCGCTTTCCCCTGGCTAGACCATGGTTGAGCTGCTGCTCTCCTAATTTCAATACAACTCTAACACACCTTAACTTATATACATGCCAGAGGTTCTTACATAGCATATGACCAATCTTGAGTTCATCCTTGCAAGTTTTAGCTTATAATTTACATGGTGTTAAGGTATAACAAGATCATGTAGTTACAATGTTTCATAACTTGGCTATATGTCTACATTGTGATCACATAATCTGTCAATACACATGCTCATAGTGTTCATATCATAAATTCATATTTAGCATCGTTTAGCACTTCGAAACATGCTTTAAACTCATGTTTGATTAAATTATCATTATGTTCAACACATATGAATCATGTTTGGAGATATAATAAACATAACATGACATCTTAAACCTTTAAAATCTAAGTACTCATATATAATGCAACTTAAGTTTGAAAACATGTTCAAGGTTGCCTTCGAAATAATTTTAACATGAACAATGCAATATAACACATACAAGGCAACTTTAAAACATTTATCATAAGTAACTAAGTCAAGTTAACATCTTTCCAAGATCAGAAACTACATCATGTAGTATTCATGTCAATTAGCTCTATTATACTAAGCTTTTTCTTTTAAAACATTTTTTAACACAAAGCTAACAAGTTTGATCATGACAAGACACTATAAACTTCAAAACATGCTCATTTACATCTAAAATCAATCATGTGTATAACATACTAAGTTCAGAAGTTGTAGATCATGTATTACTTCAAAGTTTGTTTTTAACACTTTAAGTTTTCATTACAAATCTCCCACTAAAACATGTTGATCACTTCATACTACATAAGAAAGCTTTATATCTCATGATACACCCCTTTTTAGGTATATATCTAAGTCATGATACCATGTTCTCAACACATAGCATAGATAAAACCAACAACTGATTATGAGGTACGGCGTAGTTGCGCTGCACTGCGCCATGCCAAGACCATAAGCAGTAACAGACTATGTTTTGCAGAGTATCAACCAACTTTGATTCCTATCGATTTAACTTGTTCCAAACCATCATTAAAGAGTTCATATATGTTAGCATACTTCCTAAACACATTATAACATGTTAATTCATCTTGATTGACATATCAATTCAAGTAATTTCAAGAATTAAACAAGACCCAATTCAAGAACACAATTAGAATTTATACCTCCTTAAGCTTGAGTTGGACTCCTCACACACTGAGTATGCTTCTAAAATTTCTCAGCCACTTAGAACTCTCAAACTCAGACAATTACAAGCATCAAAAACTAAAAATGGAGCTTCTATTTATGAAGGAAACTTGGACTGGACATTTACATTACACTAGGGTTTGAGTCCATGGTGAATTAGAAGGAAACAAAGGTTACTAGAGAGTGGTTTAACAACCCACCACCAGCCATTGGCTTTGCAATCATCACCTAAGCTTAGCCACTTGGAAGTTAAGTAAATTAGCTTTAGGTAATTGTTCATGTACTTTTGTGTCACTCAATTTGGGACAAGAGCAAAAATCTTAGCAAAAAGTTATCTAAGGCTTGGTTTGGTTTCTTTAATTCCCATAATGTAATCTTAATGTACAATTGTTACCATATTAGGAATTTAGGGATTAATTATATACTCACATCATATAATTCATGTACATTAAATACATGCAATAAAATAACGCAGTTAGGTATTATTGTCCGGGTATGTGATAACCTGGGATTTCGAATAATTAAAATTTTAAGAATTTTTTTTTTATTATTATTAATATTGATTATCAATTTTGCGACAAGTATCTGTGATACGAGTCTCGAGAATTGGTCAATTTGTGTATTGATTGAGAAAATAGAGTAGAGTTGTGCTTAACAGCTTTAGAAACCCTAACCCTAATTTCTAGAAAGGGATTCGATAGAAAATATAATTATATTAATGAGTACGTGTTTGTACCGAAGAGATTTATTGATCAATGATTGATCAGATAAGGTTTAAAATTATAAACCTTAATAAGAGATTAGAAACCCTAATCTCAGGATTAGAAACCCTAACGTACCGTTAGAAACCCTAATCGAAAGCCGGGAAACCCTAATTTTAAATTCGGGAATCCTTAACCCTAATCCTAATTAGCAAGCCTAAAGTGATTAGTATGTGTTAATATAATTAGGAAACCCTAATTATACTTTAGAAATATTAATTTCTATTTAAAACCCTAATTACATTTTTGAAATTCTAAATTTTCTATTTTAAAACCCTAATTAGAAAATTCTAGAATTGGAGTATTTAAAACCTAAGGGTTAGAACCTTAGGGTTAAACCCTAAGGGTGTGACAAATTCCATGTATGCCATTAAATTTATTATGTAAATAACAAAAATACCCTTTTTATATTTTTTTAATAGCTAGCTTGCAAATCTAGCAATTATTGGAGTTGGTAACCAACTTTGTTGACCTGGTGACCTAAAAATCGAGCAAATCAGTAGCAATATCAGATCTAGCAACAAATCAAGAAATATACCTAGGAAACTTGAGTTGAGTCCATGGTGAATTAGAAGGAAACAAAGGTTACTAGAGAGTGGTTTAACAACCCACCACCAGCCATTGGCTTTGCAATCATCACCTAAGCTTAGCCACTTGGAAGTTAAGTAAATTAGCTTTAGGTAATTGTTCATGTACTTTTGTGTCACTCAATTTGGGACAAGAGCAAAAATCTTAGCAAAAAGTTATCTAAGGCTTGGTTTGGTTTCTTTAATTCCCATAATGTAATCTTAATGTACAATTGTTACCATATTAGGAATTTAGGGATTAATTATATACTCACATCATATAATTCATGTACATTAAATACATGCAATAAAATAACGCAGCTTAGGTATTATTAATAAGGTGTATGTGATAACACAGGATTTCGAATAATTAAAATTTTAAGAATTTTTTTTTTATTATTATTAATATTGATTATCAATTTTGCGACAAGTATCTGTGATACGAGTCTCGAGAATTGGTCAATTTGTGTATTGATTGAGAAAATAGAGTAGAGTTGTGCTTAACAGCTTTAGAAACCCTAACCCTAATTTCTAGAAAGGGATTCGATAGAAAATATAATTATATTAATGAGTACGTGTTTGTACCGAAGAGATTTATTGATCAATGATTGATCAGATAAGGTTTAAAATTATAAACCTTAATAAGAGATTAGAAACCCTAATCTCAGGATTAGAAACCCTAACGTACCGTTAGAAACCCTAATCGAAAGCCGGGAAACCCTAATTTTAAATTCGGGAATCCTTAACCCTAATCCTAATTAGCAAGCCTAAAGTGATTAGTATGTGTTAATATAATTAGGAAACCCTAATTATACTTTAGAAATATTAATTTCTATTTAAAACCCTAATTACATTTTTTGAAATTCTAAATTTTCTATTTTAAAACCCTAATTAGAAAATTCTAGAATTGGAGTATTTAAAACCTAGGTTAGAACCTTAGGGTTAAACCCTAAGGGTGTGACAAATTCCATGTATGCCATTAAATTTATTATGTAAATAACAAAAAATACCCTTTTATATTTTTTTTAATAGCTAGCTTGCAAATCTAGCAATTATTGGAGTTAGGTAACCAACTTTGTTGACTGGTGACCTAAAAATCGAAAGCAAATCAAGAGTAATATCGATCTAAGAACAAATCAAGAAATATACCTAGGAAACTTGAGTTGAGTCCATGGTGAATTAGAAGGAAACAAAGGTTACTAGAGAGTGGTTTAACAACCCACCACCAGCCATTGGCTTTGCAATCATCACCTAAGCTTAGCCACTTGGAAGTTAAGTAAATTAGCTTTAGGTAATTGTTCATGTACTTTTGTGTCACTCAATTTGGGACAAGAGCAAAAATCTTAGCAAAAAGTTATCTAAGGCTTGGTTTGGTTTCTTTAATTCCCATAATGTAATCTTAATGTACAATTGTTACCATATTAGGAATTTAGGGATTAATTATATACTCACATCATATAATTCATGTACATTAAATACATGCAATAAAATAACGCAGTTAGGTATTATTGTCCGGGTATGTGATAACCTGGGATTTCGAATAATTAAAATTTTAAGAATTTTTTTTTTATTATTATTAATATTGATTATCAATTTTGCGACAAGTATCTGTGATACGAGTCTCGAGAATTGGTCAATTTGTGTATTGATTGAGAAAATAGAGTAGAGTTGTGCTTAACAGCTTTAGAAACCCTAACCCTAATTTCTAGAAAGGGATTCGATAGAAAATATAATTATATTAATGAGTACGTGTTTTATCAAGAAGAGATTTATTGATCAATGATTGATCGAGATAAGGTTTAAAATTATAAACCTTAATAAGAGATTAAAACCCTAATCTCGTGATTAGAAACCCTAACGCATCTGCTAGAAACCCTAATCGAAAGCCGAAAACCTAATTTTAAATTCGAATCCTTAACCCTAATCCTAATTAGCAAGCCTAAAGTGATTAGTATGTGTTAATATAATTAGAAACCCTAATTATACTTTAGAAATATTAATTTCTATTTAAAACCCTAATTACATTTTTGAAATTCTAAATTTTCTATTTTAAAACCCTAATTAGAAAATTCTAGAATTGGAGTATTTAAAACCTAAGGGTTAGAACCTTAGGGTTAAACCCTAAGGGTGTGACAAATTCCATGTATGCCATTAAATTTATTATGTAAATAACAAAAATACCCTTTTTATATTTTTTTAATAGCTAGCTTGCAAATCTAGCAATTATTGGAGTTGGTAACCAACTTTGTTGACCTGGTGACCTAAAAATCGAGCAAATCAGTAGCAATATCAGATCTAGCAACAAATCAAGAAATATAAATAAATTTGGGAGAGAAAAAGTCTATCATTTAACTTATTTTGCATTCAAGCTCTCACCAACTCTCTCTCTCACCAAGACCCCGAATTTGTTGAGTTAAGATCAAGGATTTGAAGAAAGAAGGTATAAACCTAAAACCTATTTTAATCCAAGTTGCTAAGAAAACTTTTGTGTTTATGTGTTTAGATATTTGCTAGATGATGTTTAATGATGATCTATGTTGATATAACATAGATCCATAGCATCAAAATGCTTTAAAAGTGATGATTTTCAAAACTGCCAAGAACAAATTTTGTGGTCTGACAAGCTAATGTCAGGAGCCACAGATTCTTGTTCGTTTGTTGTTTTTGATGTTTTAAAGTTGTAATTTGTAGCCTGGTATGTGGTCTTTAATCTGCAAGTGGAATCAGTCTCATTTGATGTCTAGATTTGTAGTTATTCATGGTCAAAGTGAGTTGACCGACGTTGACCATGAACTTTTTGGGTAACCCAAAAAGTGAAAATTAGCGTCTGACAAGATGTTTGAAGGCCACTATCTGTCAGATTATTAAATGTTTGATGTTGTTGTTGTAATCTATTTGTAGCATGGTGTTTGTACTCTAGATCCATGGCCTTAGAACTCTTAGATAAGTGTCGACGTCAGGATTTTTAGATGTCCCTTTCCGTTACTTGTTCTTTGATGTTCTCATTTTAGGTGAGATTTGTTTGAAAAAACAAGTGAAAAAGGTCTGACGTATATAATGCCGACGATGGACTATTAAGAGTCGCCAGTTGGTTTTTTAAATGGTTGTACCAACACAATCGAGAAAAGGTTTGTACATTGACCCAGTGATGTGACACTGGTAAACGGGTCGGTGAAACCGAGATTCATTAGGGTCCGGGGACTTGGTTATGCGGAGGGAAGGTGTTAGGCACCCCCCGACATCCGTGTTACCACGGTGACCGCCTCTTTTCAAGAAACTATTATCTGAATGTGTGTGTGTGTGTGGGTCAATGTGCTATTATTTGGAAGTAGTGCGAGGCCTCGTTCGCACCTATATACACAGGGTTTGAATTTATGTAAAAATTCAATTTTAAGCAAGATATGGCAGTGATGTTTTATAAAAGAGGTTTTTCAATAGTAATTGAGACATTTTACACTCCGATTTTATTAAGTGTTCGGCTTAATTGATTTTATTTTACAGATGCGAAGCATCCGTACGAATATAATATACAAAATAATGTCGACTTCCTCGTGGGTATGGAAACCATCTGATGAAATTCAGACAACACATAATAATTTACAAGCTGCTTACAGCTGAAAATATCCATCATGGGAACCGAATCTAGATCCAATGGGATGAATCTGTGATCACATGATTCCTAGGCACACAAGATACTGCAATTTGTATGAAAGCAGTAAGCAGGTATATATATAAAAGCTATAAATATATATATACAGACATGATCACCAACCACGAAGCACCTCTATGGGGGATCAAAAATGTAAATAAAGATGTAAAAGCTATCAACCGCCACAGAGGAAACTCCAGGCAGGACGAAACGTAAATAAAGCTGTTAATACATTCAACCGCCACGAAGGAAACTCCAGGCGGGACAAAATGTAAAGAAAGTTGTACAAAGAGATCAACTGCCACGAAGTAAACTCCAGCGGAATTTAAACGTAAAGAAAGTCAGAAAAGCGATCAACCACCACGTAAGTAAACTCCAAGTGGGACGAAATATATATATATATATATATATATATATATATATATATATATATATATATATATATATAATAAACGCATTCTGATGTAAAATCCAGGCTCATCAAATAGAGTTCGACAATAGTTCATATATATATAAGTATATATATATAAAAGCGAATAAATGCACCGGATATAAAATCCAAGCTCATCGAACAGAGTCCGACATATAGTTAATATATATAAGTATATATATATTAAAGCAATTAACGCTCCGGATGTAAAATCCAGGCTCATCGAATGTAGTCCGACATTACGCTTAATATATATAAGTATATATATATTAAAGCAAGTAAACTCTCGGATGTAAAATCTCGCCTCATCGAAATGTAGTCTGACATATAGTTAATATATATAAGTATATATATATTAAAGTAAGTAAATGCTTCGGATGTAAAATCTGTGCTCATCGAGCAGTCCCACACAGTTAATATATATAAATATATATATATATATATATATATATATTTATATTAAAGCAGATAAATGATCCATACCGAAGTCTAGGCTCATCGAACAAAGTTCGACACACGGTTCATATATATAAATATATATATATATATATATATATATATATATATATAAAAAAAGCAAATAAACGCTTCTGACATCAAGTTGAGGCTCAATCGAGGCATAACTCGATAATGTTAGTCGACATATATATAAATATATATATAATATATATTTATATACAGACTAAAATGAAACCACGGACATAAGTCCGGGAAAAAGCAAGCAACATGACTCTCAACGTGAAGAAGGGTGTGTGCAGAGATGAAGAGAAAGACTCTAAAGTGTGTGAGAAGGCCTACAGTTGACTGCCAAAGAAGACTTCTATATCTTTAGAGTGGGTAAACACTAGCTTTTTTAGGTACAAAAGAGGCTATATATGTGCTCACATGTGTTTAAAATCAGAAAGTACACTGCATGGGGTGATTGCAGAGAAAATTGGGCAGGGCTACCTCGCCGTTTTCTCTTGCAAAATGAGCACCCCAAGCCCTCTATTTATACATGATCTAGCTGTAGGTGTACCAGAGGCAACCCGGGTGGGCCCGGGTTTTTCGGGTCAGGTCGTCTCGAAGTACGTGCACTCGGGCACTATAATGTTCACTCGAACTTTCAAAAGTACAATCCGGGCATCCGTTTGAGGTATACAGGACCTATTTCGGATCGCAGTTATCGAGAGTTGTACGATGGCATGGGATTAGAGTTTGTACGAAGTCATTAAAGATGGGACGGTGCCCTCCGGTCTTCAAGCTTCAACTTCCATCCGTTACCCCGCACAATAATCACTCGGGATTGGTTAGTCTTGTGGAATATCGTTGTGTAGAGATGTTGAGACGACGTGGCATGGCATCGTTTTGGCAAGATGACGATGTTTCCCTTCACCGGTGTTATCGCCGGATTGGGCTGATAAAGCAGATGTTGCTCAGGCTTCGCTGAGATTGGACTGTTGCAATTGTTGAAGGTCCTCATTGTCATCTTTGAGGTGTGTCTATGTTCCCGATGTTATCCCTGGGTTGATATAGGGTATCTCGTTATGAGCGCCGAGATTGAAGCTGGTCGCATTTGAAACAAGTATTTCTGGGGTTATCGCCGAAACTGCATTCCTTGGGGTTATCACCAAGGTTGGTTGCTATTCCCATGGTTGGGCCTCCGAGACTAGATACCTCGGTTATCTCCGAGATTAATCGATCTTCTCCTGTGTGTGTTCCAGATTGATCTGCAAGCCTCGGTTATCTCCGAGGTTGAATTATTACTCCCAGTAGTGCTCGGGGTTGATCTTTGAACTTCCTAGTAGTATCCCAGATGGATATGGATTGTCTTTCGTGGATCCTCTTAAAGACGAATCATCCTCCCTGCAACGTTAGTGACAAAGAAGATGTAAAAATTTCAACTGTCTACAGATGCCCCTCTTTATCATACTCATGAATGGCGATGCATGGGTAGGATAAAGAATCCTAGACACTTGAAACGCAACAAGACAAACATGGTACTGTACATAGTAACATGATGCAAATGTATGATGCATGTGTACGGAGTTATAGCCCAACATACTGGGGATGATCGCTGGCTCCCTGTTGCTTCAACTGGGGATTGGCAATGCTGACCAGATTTGATGTGTAATCTGAATCTGTTAGGAAGTTGACGTGGGAGTTATCACCAAATTTATGTGTCTTTGATAATGACTTGATCCTGAAGATGTGCCTCTTAGGTGTAAGAGATCTGTGGGGATAAAGCGTGATCTATTTGAGGATGTGTATAACATATTCCATCATCGATCCTCCTTGATAACATTGACCTTCCTGGTTAGTATCGCCAGGACATATCAAGATTTTGTTGGATTTACTGCCAACAGCAAATGTTGTCTGGGATGCCTGACCTTCGTTGACGTGTACTTCACCGACATGTGAATCAACGGCTAAAAAATCCTATGGGATATACTGTCAAGGTTGCTTTACCTTCGCTGACGTGTGGATCAACGGCTGAGACTCTGTAAGTAGATTGTCAAGGTTGTTTGACCTTCGCCGACGTGTGAATCAACGGAGCATTGCGTTGTGACCCCCGCCGGGGATCCGCTGGGGAATATGAGTAATCGAGCATGAAATCCTCGAATAGCTCTAAAGCTCTGATAGGTTTAATCGCTATCGGCTGAGATAACGTCAAGGCTGCTTGAGCTTCATTGATATATGTGTCAACGGCTTGAATATACGTTGCAATCCCTTTTCGGGGCTTCACGTTGTAACCCCCGTTGGGGATCTATGTTGTAACCCCGTCGAGACATACGTTATAACCCGTCGTCGGGACATACGTTAAATAACCTGGTCGAGATATACATTATAACCCCGTCGTGGACATACGCTGTAACCCCTGCTGGGGACATACGTTGAATTCCCCCTTCGGGATTCAAGTTGATCTTTTAGGGCAATGACCCGGAGTTGGCGGCATCGGACCTGTACGAGGTATTGCTGGATGTGATTTATAACAACTAAAATCATTGGCAGAATATTCCTCGTGTACGGGTGACTACCAATGAGCGATGTACAGACTCAAAGTTTCATCTGAGAAGACCAGGATTGTATGCTGTTTTGCTCAATCGCGTGGCGTTTTTATTCCTGATTTGACCTTTCTAGTCCGTGAAAACTCCATTATAACTCGAATTGGACCGAGTCAGAGGGGTGGGACCCACATAGGGGTGCCGCAGGTACACCTGCTTCACCTGCAGATGAGCCTGCGGCCAATCGTGGATGATAAATTCCAGCAGGTTGGTCTCACAAGTAATTTTTAACTTGTCCCGCGAAAAGAAATCCGTGAGCTTCCTTCAGATCTGCTGAGTTCGGGCTATTTTCTGCAAATTTTGTCACCGTACAAGTGTTCTACACTATCCTGGTAACGTATGCATGTATTTTTTCAAGTTTTTATCCGTTGGATTTTGAGTTATCGCATGAAATGCATCTAAACACATGGTAGTGATTATGTATGCACAAATGACTTGATAAAAAAATTCAACAGAGTAAATGTTAGTATTAAACCATGCTGAACATAATGATGTGAAAAAATTTGACTTTTGAGACAGTCAAATTGGCACCTCTTTCTTCTATTTTTTGTCCTATTTGAGGTCCAATGAGCAAAAGGTAGAAAGGTAAAGTACTCCTGGTATTGAGGTTGACCTTATGCATGATGATTTTGATTTTTAATGCATATATCATGTATATGACTTTGGGGCATGTGTGCTACTGAATGGCCACCTAGACATGCTTGCGTGCATGTGGATAGTCCTATTTTCAAAGGGGACTATGGCAAAAATTTTCAAAATGTAGGCATTGGGTAGTCATCCATTTTAACTCTATTGTATGTTAAAGTAAATGCATGCATGCATATAGTCATAAAATGCATTTTAGAAAGCTCCAGGTAAGGAAATATCACACCCTTTCTGAGGTGATTTGGAGATTTTTTATCCAGATATTATGGATCCGGATCAGCCGAGCAGTTCCCGTAGGACCACTTCTAGTATATAGAAGAGGGCTTCTGAAGTACCTCGACCCCATTCTGTCAGACAGCCTCGTAGATTGGTGGAGGTCGTGATTCGTCCAGTCCGGGCAGACGTGCCAGACGTTGAGGACGTGGAGGAGGATATTTCGATTAAGGATCCCGCTCCTGCTGCACCTGTTCCTCGTAGGGAGCTACCTTGTATTCAGGTGGCAAACCCAAAGCTGCTGGGTGACTTGAGCAAACATCCATCGATGTATTTGTATGCTAACGAGGTATGGCGTTAGACTTTGATCTTACTTATTCCCTATTGATGAGGAATAAAGGGTTTTGATGTTGATCTGCATTTCATGAAGGTTCTCGGTTTTACACAGCCTCGCGGGAATTGGTTCATTATACATTCCATGTATCAGGCTCTTCATCCTGATTACAGAGCTGTAGTGCATGACTGGGGATTCGGGGCATTCTTCTTTATCCTTCCCCGTCGTTGTCCCTGGGGTTACCTCAGGGCATTATCTAAGCGATGGTTTCATCAGACTCAGTCACTCCATTTCCTGGATTGCGAGGTGATGATGATGCCGATGGCTTGGCGATTTATCACAGGTATGGAGTTTGGAGGGGAGCCAGTGCCTTGCATGACGAATATTACCCCTACTACCGTCAGATCCTTGTTAAGAGTTCCGGCGGAGGAGCTCAAAGGCAGGACTGTTCGTTTAGGTCCTTTGAGCGTAGATGCTATGAGCGGGCTTTTGAGTGAGCCCATGCCTGATGATGTCAGAATTAGGGATCGCATTCTGCGGTGATTGTTCCTGATGATCATTAGAGGCTGCTTCATAGCAGATAACTCTTCTATGGTGTCTTTTGCTTTAATCAGCGCCACGCGTGATGTGGACCGTATTGGAGAGTATGATTGGGGCTCCTATACCTTTGCCTATTTCCACCGGGGCATGCGTATGCGCTCACAGGGTTTGACCAAGGCTTGGCTAGGCTTTTACCCATTTTTGCTGGTGAGTATTTCTCTTGTCATTTCCTACTTATAGGTTAAGAGTGTTTACTGATAGCAGATGTTTTGCCATTGTGTTGGCAGTTTTGGGCTTATGAGAGGCTCCCATGCTTGCGTCTTGTGAGTGTATTAGGTTTAGATACCTATCCACGAGGACGACGATGGCATCATTCCATTTTGCCGGAGGTCCCTGTATCGGAGGGTTTCACTCACTGCCGTATGGAGATGGAGTTGCTGACAGCTGATACCATCACATGGATTCCATATTCAGGGGAACACTTGACCATCGACTTTGAGGATGGATACCCGATTGGAGTCGAGTACATGATTTCCACCAGGAGAGTTCCTCTCTTCACAGATGGAGGTTGGGAGCTCTATTTAGGAGAGCGTGCTATTAGGAGAACCACATGGGAGATTCATATGTCGATCTTGCCTTCTGTTAGGCGTCATTGACCTGTATCATAGTCACCCATCACTGATATCCCATTGTTGGGGGTTGACGATTTTGCATTATCAGAGGGTCCTTGCACTCAGGAGACATTCCAGCGTTGGTGGTTCCCTCGTACTATCAGAGCTTAGTCTCGCGCCACACAGTTTATGGGGGATATGGTTTTAGGATCCGTGATGATGACGGATTGGATAGCTTGTGTCTGAGATCTGACTCATATGACACAGTATGATAGTCTGACCCGACAGTTGGACCAGGCACATGTTTTTATCCGGCATTTGGGCAGAGATCCGATAGAGGCGTCTTTATTTGATCCTTCCACTCAAAGTACCGCCCCTCGAGATGACCCATTCGGTTTTGCGGTCAGCGATCCTCCTCTATATAGGCCTGACATCCCTATTTATAGAGATCTAGTGACTCAGGAGGAGTTACATCAGGTGGACAGGATTGATGATGTGGATATCGACACCATTGTCTTCTTCTGATGTGTATTCTCGTTATATCTTTTGATAGGCCTCTGTTAGATATTGGGTGGTTGTACCCCATTCTCGATATATCTTTTGATAGGCCTCTGTTAGTAATAGGGCATCTATGCCCCATTTCCCTGTATTTGTAGCTGTATAGAGATGATGTATTAGATGATGATATAATTAGGAATGTATGCATAGTTTTTCCATTCCCTGTATCATATTACCATCTATTATCTGCTATGCATGTATTATGTTATGCATATGTATGTATGTCCAGAGATATTCCGCTTTAACCCCTGGAAGGTCTTATGACACGGCCCGCATAGATGTCTTCATCGACGCTTAGTCAGATAGATCATACCCACCGCTATTGGTGGCATTGGGTATCGATCGTGAATACGATAGCATGTCACCGCCAAACAGGGTGACTATATATCGATTGTTGCGAAGATACCATGACCTTATCGACTTTTTCGTGTTCCTGCGCAGGTTTGTGGACGGGAGCTAGAGCATTGGGTACCAGATAGGAAGGTCTTCCGGTTCGGGACCCATGAGTTGAATCCTACTCTGGAGGAGTATGCACGATTGACGATCTTTGCCTTTGGGATGGACCTCAAGTGCATACGGCTTTGGGAGACATGAGTAGATTTCATGACTCTCACCGGATTATGCACCGAGTAAAATACAGATGAGTGACATCCGCCACGTGATATCCCAAATATTTTTCTATATGATAGATTTGGCTCGGAGGATAGCTATTCACGACATTCCGGGGATTTCACCTCACCGGAGGATCATTGGCATTTGGCCAGGGTTGACGTACTGCTGTTATGCGTACTGTCATATGTCTATATGTCGTGGTACATGGATGAGATAGACATAGGGGTCATCATGGCCGTGAGAGCTCTCAGGGAGGGTCGTACCATTGTACCTATGATTGTAGCAGAGACCCTGCGGTCAGCATCCTACTGCTGAACTTATCCAGCAGGAGTGTTCACAGGTAGTTCGGTCATGCTGTATGTGTGGTTTATGTCACACTTGAGACCGATTGGTACCTTTAGACGGCATGTATATTGTTTTACCCATGATATAGCCATGGCATACTCATTTCAGCCGTCAAAGTGTATAGATGCTCTATCCTGGTCCACATTCTTTTTTAGATATCAGAGATCTATTCAGCATATTGCCGTGTTCGGGGCTTAGCTCACCATACAGCTTCATTACTCATGCTCCGGGCATGGACTACCTTCCTCTGGTTAGTTTGAGGGGTGTGACTACTTATCACCCACTAGCCGTGATGTCACAGTTTGACCAGTTCCAGGATTTTCATTATTTTGATGGGCGATAGGTCAGCGTTCAGCTTCTCGATATCTCTCAGCAGAGGACCGATCCCGTGTGTACGCTTGTTGGGATCAGCGTGAAATAGTTGCTTTTCCTGTGAGCCATCCAGGTTGTTCTGTTGAGTATTCTGCATGGATGGAGACAGAGATTTTATCGGCTGTAGCAGTATCTACAGCACCAGATAGCGAGTCAGATGATGTAGAGCCCATGGAGGACATCGATTCCTACATCGAGGAGGAGCCCGCTGCTGGGTTGCCATCATTTCTTCTGGATTCTCCCAGTACCAATCTTTGCCAAGATTCAAAGACTTGGCACAAGATTTTGAGCGAGTCTTCATCTGATGACCTTTGAGAGAGATCAGGCTCGATCTATGATGTTGACTGCCCTTGAGGGGAGAGACGCAGCTCTATTAGAGAGAGACGAGGCATTAACTCACAGAGATGTTGCTGTTGTTGAGCGGGATGAGGCTAGATCAGCCAGAGACGCAGTGATAGTTGAACGAGATAGTGCCATATCTTCCTGGGATGTAGCCGTCACAGATAGTACTGTAGTGAGGTCCCTTACCACTGGCATGATCGCAGAGATGAGCGCATATATTGATGATCATATGGTCAGCATGTAGATGGCTACCGATCTGTTGGGTCATGTGGATATTCTTGTATAAGAGACCACAGCTTCGTCTCCATCTTCTGAGAGGGACGCCATGTTGGGCTTGTTAGCTCGTATATACCCTGACTTGTAGATGTATTTGTATTTTCCTGTATACACTAGCTTAGCCATTTTGTCATGTACGGTTTACATTATATATATCAAAAAACATTATATATATGATAGGGAAATATATTTTTGGATCACTTCCGCTTTAGATATGCTCTGCTACTTGCTTGATAAATTGCCTGCTGCTTCAGGGCTTGTGATCTTGATGTATTCTGTATTCCTCTTGGGTGGATGGACATTGAGTTGTCTTTGGATAGTTCAGGATGGATCATCGATCTGTATATATCCCTACCATATTTGGTGTCTTGGGACTGGTATTTGTATGGAAATGTGGAGAGGAGTGTGGCTTTCCACTCTGAGATTGACCGCACCATTGGTCTTCATCCAGCTGAGCGTCTATCAACACTCTTAGGTATTCCATTTCAAATTCTATGGGGAGCACTGCTTCCATCCTATAGGTTAATGCGTAGGGGGTTGCCCTAGTGGAAGTACGCATTGAGGTTCTATAGGCTAACAGAGTAAGAGGCAATAGGTCAGGCCAATCTTTGTGGTTGGCGGACATCTTTTGAATAATTTTCTTGATGTTTTTGTTAGCCGCTTCTTCAAGACCGCTCATCATCTTGGACGATAGATGACAGAGTTAAGATGTTTGATGTGGAATTTACTGCATAATTCCTCCATCATTTTGTTGTTGAGGTTCTTAGCATTGTCTAACACAATCACCCTCTGGTTGTCCATATAAACGACATTTTTTCTGATAAAAGCAATGATGACTTCTTTAGTAACCCTGGGGAAGGAGGCTACTTCTACCCACTTGGTGAAGTAGTCGATCATGGTGAAGATAAATCGATGTCCATTACTTGTTTTAGGCTCGATGGGCCTGATAACGTCCATTCCCCCACATTGAGATGGGCCAAGGTGAACTCATATTGTGGAGTTCCCGTGGAGGGGCGTGTATAGCATTCCCATGAATCTGGCACTGATAGCATCTCTTGACATGGTCATGGCAATCAATTTTGAGAGATAGCCAATAATGTCCCGTCCTGAGGACCTTCTTGACAAGGAGGGGGCCACTCATGTGGGGGCCACAGACTCCTCCATGGATTTCATTCATAAGCCTTTGGGCTTGATCATTGTCTAAACATCTGAGGAGACCTAGTCCTGCATCTCTTTTGTAAAGCGCATCTCCACTCAAGTAGAATTTCATAGCAAGTCGATGGATCCGCCTTTTCTCAGTCGGGCTCGCTTCAACGGGTGTAGATACATCTCGTAGATATTCCTTGATATGCTGATACCAAGGATGTTGGATGGGAGGTATCTCATCCGATACTTCTCCAACGTAATTCACATAGGCTGGGCCTTGTGCAGGGAAATTGTGACGCTTGGCAAGTGTTCCTTGTCTGATATGCGAATCAAGGATGCCAAAGTTGCTAATGCGTCCGGAAAGTCATTCCTATTATGAGGAACATGTTGAAAGGAGATTTCTTCGAACTCCAAAGCCATCTTCAAAACCTGCCGATGGTAAGGCTGCAAGTGTAGTTCCTTGGTTTGATAGATTCCGGTGGATTGTCTGATTACCAACTCTGAATCTCCAAGGACAGTTAACCGCCTGATGCCCATTAAATGGGAAAGTTTTAGCCCCATGAGACAGCTTTTATACTCAGCTGTGTTGTTGGTGCTGACAAACTACAATTTAACAGCAATGGGATACTGCTCCCCCATACCAGATACTAGAATTGCTCCAGCTCCAGACCCTTCCAGATTAACAGCTCCATCAAAATACATCTTCCATGATTGGCGTGTATCGTCTTCGATGGTGTTCTTTGATCACATTACTCCTTCATCGGGGAAATATATTTCCAAGGATTTGAAATCCCCTGAAGGTGAGGCGGCCAGTTGATCCGTGATTCCTTGACCTTTGATGGACTTTTGAGTCACATATATGATGTCAAATTGTTGTAGGATCAACTGCCATATGGACAGCCGATAATTTTAACATGAGTTTGTTGAACACGTACTTGAGAGGATCCATGCGGGATATGAGATGGGTTGTGTGACCATGGAGGTAATGATGTAACCTCATGGAATCCCATGCTAAAACACAACACGTCTTTTCGATCAGAGTGTACTTATGTTCACTGCTGCTGAATCTTTTGCTGAGGTAATAGATAGCTCATTCTTGGGCTCTATCGCCTTTCTCGTCTCGACAGATGCAAATTTCATTACATTGTCACTTATGGGATGTGTACATGAATAGGGTAACATCATCCTCGGTGGTACCAACACGGAGCTTTGACTAGTCAAGCTTGATTGTGAGGAAGGCATTCGGCACTCATTATTCCATTTCATGGAGGAGTTCTTCCTTAATAGCTCGAAGATTGGCTCACAAAGTTCTTTGTGAGTTGAGAGATAAACCTACTAATGAAGTTGATTCTTCCCAAAAATCCCGTGATTTCTTCTCTGCCTCGAGGAATGGGCATTTCCATAATGGCTTGGATTTTGGCAGGATCCAGCTCAATCCCTTTGTGGCTGACTAGAAATCCTAGCAACTTGCCTAATTTAATGCCAAAGGCGAATTTACCTGGATTCAACTTCAAGTTGTACTTGCGCAACCTGTTGAACAACTTTCTGAGATGGTCTAGATGGTCATCCTCCTTCCGGGATTCGACAATGATGTCATACACATAGATCTCGATCTCTTTGTGCATTAAGTCGTGAAAAAGAGCCATCATAGCTCGTTAATATAGGTGGCTCCGGCATTGATGAGGCCGAACGACAACCTTCTATAGCAAAAAGTTCCCCAAGGCGTGATGAAAGTAGTTTTCTCATGATTTTCCTCAGCAACCATGATCTAATGATTCCCCGCGAAGCAATCAGCAAAGGAGTACATGTCGTATTGCACAGTATTATCAATGAGAATGTGGATAAATGGCATGGGAAAGCTATCTTTTAAGAAAGCTTTGTTTACGTCCCGGTAATCCATGTAAACTCGCACCTTCCCTCCGGGTTTAGGCACGGGAACAATGTTGGATATCCACTCAGGATATGTAGACACCATGATGATGCCAGCTTGAAATTGTTTCACAATTTCTTCTTTCACCTTTAAACTCCACTCAGGTTTCAATCGCCTAAGCTTTTGCTTGACTAGCTTGAATCCCTCTTTAATGGGAAGGCGATGAAGGACAATGTCAGTGGACAAACCCACCATGTCTTCATGAGACCATGCAAACACATCATGGAATTGGGTTAATAGCGTAACCATGTCATTCTGTTGGTTTGGGGTAAGGTCTGAACCAATCTGGATTAACTTAGGGCTTTCTAAGGTTCCGAGATTGAAAGAAGTGGTTTGATCAAGGTTGAGTTTGGGTTTGTCTCTGACCAATTCTTGAATTTCTGGAGGCACCTCAATGTCATCTTATATATCCATCAAGGCTAAATTCATCTCTACATCAAAGGTACAATCCTTGTGTAGAAGAGGCACCATATCAGCAAGTACAGACACATCTAAATTCAGAGTCCTAAAACAAAATATGCTTTCACTTAGTGTATATGAAATGTGTTTTATCATACACAGTGTTAGCATATACTGGTAAAATAAACTGCTAATATTGTATAGAAAAGTAAGCAGTTATTATATCTACAGGGCAGAATGAGTTTCTGCCCGCTTTACCCTTGACGACCAATGCAAGGAGTGTTGTTCCAATTGGCAAGGGCAAAGTTCGGGTGGACCGCAGTGATGGAGGGATTTTCATCATCCTCCCTGTCCCGAATGATGGCCATTATGTCTGGGCAATCATCGTCTGGGGTGTATCTGTTGGTATGTTCATCATGAACGATGATGCGTATGCCTGACAACATTTGGATGACGTCTCGTTTGATTCTTCGTTCCTCTTCTTCCACTGCGGGATTTAGAACAAAGACATCTTTTTCCTTTATCGGTACCAATTTGGGAAATAACATAGCCATTACATTGGCTGGCACCTTTACAGGAGGTTGTGCTGACTCAGAGTTTGAAGGCAAAGATAAACGCTGCATGGATGAAGCTGAAGGAATCTAATGATGCTTGTGAGGATTCCTGTGACTAGAACTGGCAGAATAACCTAGCCCAGCTATTCCAGTTTGCTTGGTTAATTGAATTGGGTATTGGATACCCTAGCAATCTTTACCGAGCCCTTGTCCCGGTTTATAACCCAATGACATCATTTCTTGAGTAGCCGACATTACCTCGGCATAAATCTTGGGTTCAGGTAATGGCATTCCAATACCATGGTATTGGGTATTGCTTACTTCCAAGGCATGAAAATTGACTGGTTCAACATCTGCATTGGCATTGATGAATGGCATGTCCCCGTGTTGAGGACACTCTGGTTCAGCGTTGACCGTGACCAGGCTATTGTTGATAATGTATTTCAACTGTTGGTGAAGAGTGGAGGGGACTGCCCCAGCCATATAAATCCATGGTCGTCCCAAGAGTAGGTTGTATCCCGAATCTATCTTGAGTACATGGAAAGACACGCAAAATCTATGAGGACCAATTTCGATTGGCAGCTCAATTACTCCGACCAAATTTCGGCCGGCTCCATCAAAAGCTTTGATGATAGTATGGCTACTCCGAATTTGATTGAGATTGATATTCATCTTCACCAAGGTAGCGTATGGACATATATTTAGAGATGAACCTCCATCTATCAAGACTCCAGCTAACATGTATCCAGAGGACAAGACCGCAATGTGCAACAGCTTACAATGACCGGTCCCCTCGGGCGGTATATCATCATCAGTGAAGGATATCACATTGTTGTTGAAAATGTGATCAACTAGATATTGAAATTGTTCTGTATCAACTGATGTTGGTAGATAGGCTTCTTCTAAAACCTTCAACAAGACCTTCTGGTGATTCTCGGAAGTTAGGACCAAGTCCAAAATTGATATTTGTTGTGGAGCTTCTTTTAAGCTTAAAACCACCTTAGCTTCGTTATGACCCATAGTGCAGAGGAATTTTTTAATCTTCTCCATGGGTATTTTCCCCTTTGATTTGATGGTAGACTTCATCACCCGTTGGGGAAGATACAGTGGATTTTCCTTCGACACTGCAGCAGTTGTATGTGAGGTGGATCCTTCACCTTCTCCATAATTCCACGGAACTTTATGCAAGCTAACAATAAGATATTGTGCTCTGCACGATAAGTTGATTGGCTTGGGAGCGGCCACTTTCAAAGGATTGTTGTTTCCCTTGAGTTTAATTGTTGGCATTGTGAGTGTTTTGTTAACCCCATCAGCTTCAGTGGATATGACTGCTACCACACTCTTCCACTTAGTAGGACCTGAATCCTCACTTGCACGTAATACAATATCGTTGTCCGCTAGGCGCAGGACACCACTGTCAATTAGATTTTGGATAAGGTGGCGGAGTACCCAGCATTCTTTTGTGCTGTGACCGCGAGATTGGGAGTGATATTGACATACTTTATCAGAGTTGTACCGTCCCGAACGGGGGTTAATTAGAGGTAGAAGAGAACTGATCCTTCTTTCATTGATTAACATATGAAGGATTTCCTCCATAGGTTGGCCCAAATAGGTGAATTCCCTTTTGATGGCAAAATCCCGATGGGCCTTAGCATTTTCTCTCTTTGTCACTTTGTCTTCCAGCATTTCATTTTCTGAAAGTGACGAGGGAATATTCATGATGAGAGGTAAGAGACTGGCATGTTCCTCGATGATTAATTGACGTGTCACTTGATGTTGATAAGTCACTAGTTCCGCCAATTGTTCAATTTGCTTGCATAGAGCTTTCATCTTTCATTCCATTGTGAACTGGAACTTGGAATAATCCCATCTGTCATCACCGTCTTTGAGGGTCTGAGAGGATTCATAGCTGAAATTGGAACTCTGTCCATTGCTCCAATTGATCATGTTGACCTCGTCTTCCTTATGTTGAGGAAGAGGGTTGTCTTTAACGTGAGGCTGATCTGGTTTGTTGACCACGATCTCCCCGTTGTTTATCAGGTCTTGGATCTTGTGTTTCAAGGCCCAATAATCCTGAGTATCATGTCCAGGTGCCCCGGCATGATAAGCACATTTCCGAGCAGCATTGAAACCCCGTCCATTAGGGCTGGCTGGTGGAAGAAGATGTATAATTTTCTTCTGTGTTGTCAGAAGATTGAGGATGTTCTTGAGGGTATCCCCTAAGGATGTAAACACTCGAGGGCGTTTGACTTCTCCACCTTTTGGTATTGGAGGGTTCGTAGACTGTGCTTGAAAGGGAGTGTAGTTTTTCCTTTGAATAGGCAGGTTTTGATTGCCTTTTTGACCCTGTAGTATCAGGGAAACATCTTCCTCTTTCTTTTATGGACCCTCGAAGTTGTTCCCATAATTTCCGGATTGGATGTGATCAGCAACAGCTTTGAGTGCAGCTAGGTCTTGAATCTTTCTGGATTTCAATCTCATCTCAGCCATCTCCCCATATTTGACCATTTCAGAAAATGGTTTGCCGATGCCGGAAAAACTCTTTCATAGAATGGCGCTTCTTGTATGTCTATGAAAGTCATGACCATCTCTGATTCTGTCATGGAAGGACTAACTTGGGCAGCCAGGTTTTAGTGTCGTATTGCATAGAGTTAGTTATTTACATTGTTGTTCATATAGTTACATTTAGTTTTTGCATTCTTGAAAAAACAAAATTTTGAAAAATTGAAAAATTAGTAGTTAGTTTACTATGTTTATATAGCATTTAGTACATTTTGCATGAGTCCAGCTATTTGATATTTATAGTTTGTTTTGGCCAATGATTAGATTGGAATTGGGTAGACAAGTATAGCACTGATTATTAGAGCTTTGATGTGATTTCCTATTAGGAATTGAGTCTTTTTCTGTTTGAAACTGGTATAATAAGGATAGCACAATAAAAATAACTTGTTGAATGATTGAGGTTAAATTGATACATAAAGGATCTCTAAAGGATAATGATAGTTTAAATAAGAGAATGACAAGGATAGGTAGTGAAGGCGAAGAATTAGGCAAGAACCTAAGTTTGGGGAAAAAAGTGGGGTATATAAGCTTCTAATAAAAGAAAAAAAGAAGAAGAAGAGATATTGAGTTGAATAAATTGAGTCCTGTGGTGGGTCGAGAAGAAGCGTGAAATGCACTCCCCATAAACACAGGCGTGAGATGGAGCGTAAAAAGCACTCACTATGTGAAAAAAAAATAATAATAAAAAAAAGAATAAAACGGGAAATAAGAGCAAAAAGCCCCAGTAGATGAGAAATGAAGCATAAGTATCCCATGTTGACCCTCGATATTGGTGATTATTTAATTTTAGTAGGATCTAGTTTGTTTTTAGATTTCTTGAGTTTACACTGTATGATACCTTCGAAGAGACTTATTATGTGTTAAATTTAATTTTTTATCAGTTAACATTGGTGTGGAGCACACACGCACTATATTAGTGATAACAGTCTAAGATTTGATGATTGATTGAGAAGTTAATGATTTGTTTTGATATGATGTATTATCATGTTTACTTGATTTCTCTAAAGGTATTTGATAAGTAGGTTTTATACCTACTTATCCGATATCTATTACTTGAATTATTTGCTTAATCGCATGTTTGTTAGTTACTTTTCATACATTTTTTGTTATTTTGTAGGCGATGACATGGCATTGGCATGAAGAAGCAAGGGAAAGCAATTCGTACATCTTTTGGACCAAAATACGCAAGCAAATACAAGGAGGGATGATTGAAGGACTTTTAACACCAAGTTGGATACATGTTCTTAGCTTGGAACTTGGAAATTGTGGTAGCTCTACTACTTAGCTTTCCGGAACAGTCTAAATCGTCTCAATCGGAGTTCGGATGCGAGAGTTATGGCCTTTTTATCAACGAAGATCAAAGTTAAGAGTTGTCATGCTTGCCATTTACATAGCATCTACTTCGAGCCCGATTTCCCCGATGATACAATCTGAATCTGTCAATTCTCAAAGCATGAAAGTTGTAGATCTCGTCGATATCTTCGATTTGATAGGTGATACGGCCCGTAACTCCAAGCGGATCAAATGTTATGCGTGTTTTACCAAAGGACGTCGTAGTAGAAAATAGAGTAAGCGCATGAGACGGCTAAGAGGCGCTAGGCCACGAAGCAATTGCCAACTACTTGTTAGCAAGCGGCCTCCAGAATGGCTTAGAGGCGGTGGCAGGCGCTTATAAGGCGACGGGTAGATAGCTTATTTGGGTTATTTGATGTCCAATTTGAGCTAGAACAGGATTCTTAGTTGCTTAACTTGCTTAGGTGTCCATTAGAACTATAAATACATGATGGGAGGCATAAAAGAGAGGGGATCTAGGCTAGTTTTGGAGGATTCAATTAGATTAGATTAGAGTAAATTAGATAAAAATCCTAGTTCTTATGGGATTGGGAGATTGAAGCAACTTGGAGACTATTGAAGATCAAGAGCAGGAGCTTGAGGAAGATGGAGATTTGCTGACAACAGATTTATTCTTTACTCTACTCTTATTTTTGTCTTTTAATGATTATTCAATTATGGATTCTTAGTTTTAATTCAATAATAATGAACTAATTCTTTGTTTGAGATTACAATGGATCTTATTGTGTAGTTTATTTTAATATGCTTATTATTAATTATAATGTTCTATCGTGAGGATTGTCTATTTTGATTTGGACTTAATTGTTTAATTGATTGGCCATCAATTCTGTGATAATCTATATGAACTCGAGAGATGAAGTTTAGATTTAGATCTAATCATAATAGCATGTGATTGTGTTTTACGCATGGCGTTGGAATACATAATTTATGTCAGGATAGAGATATACCTAACATCGCATGTAATCTTATAGAGAACTTACCTTTAAATCCTTTTTAATTGTAATTCACATAGAGATATAGTGGATTAGTTAATTAGGGTGTCTTGTTTAATTCTATCATCCAATGAATTTAAGTGAGTATGGGTATTATGCATCGAGAGGTGGTTTTATCACCAAGTACTAACCCGTAACCAACTCAACCTTATTTAAACGAATGAATTTCAAATTATATAAATTAAATTATTTAATTATCACTAATTAAAAATCAGATTACAGAGATTTAAGATCACAACTTCACTTATTGCTTCATTTAAGTTAACACACTTCTCATCGATTATTTTCTATCTTGAATTGTTAATCAAGAACACTAAAGCAGATAAAACCACTTCTCGATGCATAATACCCATACTCACTTAAATCCACAGATGATAGAATTAAGTAAGACACCCTAATTAACTAATCCACTATATCTCTATGTGAATTACAATTAAAAAAGATTTAAAGCACAAGTTCTCTATAAGATTACATGCGATGTTAGGTATATCTCTATCCTAAACATAAATTATGTATTCCAACGCCATGCAGAAAACACAATCACATGCTATTATGATTAGATCTAAATCTAAACTTCATCTCGAGTTCATATAGATTATCACAGTAATTGATGACCAATTAATTAAACAATTAAGTCCAAATCAAAATAGACAATCCTCGCGATAGAACATTATAATTAATAGCGAAACATATTAAAATAAACTACACAATAAGATCCATTGTAATCTCAAACAAAGAATTAGTTCATTATTATTGAATTAAAACTAAGAATCCACAATTGAATAATCATTAAAAGACAAAAATAAGAGTAGAGTAAAGAATAAATCTGTTGTCAGCAAATCTCCATCTTCCTCAAGCTCCTGCTCTTGATCTTCAATGGTCTCCAAGTTGCTTCAATCTCCCAATCCCATACGAACTAGGGTTTTTATCTAATTTACTCTAATCCAATCTAATTGAATCCTCCAAAACTAGCCTAGATCTCCTCTCTTTTATGCCTCCCATCATGTATTTATAGTTCTAATGGACACCCAAGCAAGTTAGGCAACTAAGAATCCTGTTCTAGCTCAAATTGGACATCAAATAACCCAAATAAGTTGTCTACCACGCCTATTAGCGCCTGCGCTGCCCCAATAAGCCATTCTCAAGCGCGGCCCACGCTCTGATGGCGAAGTGTTTACGGTGGCCTAGTGCACCCCTAGCGCGGTCCGCGCTACTCTGTTTTCTGCTGCGATGTTCTTTGGTAAAACACGCATAACGTTTGATCTGCTTGTAGTTACGAGACCTACCACCTATCAAATCGAAGATATCGACGAGAACTACAACTTTCATGCTTTGAGAATTGACAAATTCAGAGTGAATCATTGCGGAAATAGGGCTCGAAGTAGATGCTATGTAAATGGCAAGCATGACAACTCTTAACTTTGATCTTCGTTGATAAAAAGGCCATAACTGTCGCATATGAACTCCGATTGAGACGATTTAGACTGTTCCGGAAAGCTAAGAAGTAGAGATACAATAATTTCCAAGTTCCAAGCTAAGAACATGCATCCAACTTGGTGTTAAAAGTCCTTCAATCATCCTTCCTTGTATTTGCTTGTGTATTTTGGTCCAAAAGATGTCCGAATTTCTTTCCCTTGCTTCTTCATGCCAATGCCTTGTCATTGCCTACAAAATAACATAAAATGTATAAAAAGTAACTAAGAAACAGGAGATTAAGCAAATAATTCAAGTAATAGATACCGGATAAGTAGGTATAAAACCTACTTATCAAATAACCCCAAACTTAAACCTTTGTTTGTCCTCAAGCAAAAACACAAAACAACAATGCTATGCAATGCAACTAATCTACATGCCTACGAATCCAGCAGTAATGACAGAAACAAGTTTATTCAACCGACTTTAGAGAAATCAAGTAAACATGATAATACATTATATCAAAACAAATCATTAACTTCTCAATCAATCATCAAATCTTAGACTGTTGTCACTAATATAGTGCGTGTGTGCTCCACACTAATGTTAACTGATAAAAAATCAAATTTAACACATAATAAGTCTCTTCGAAGGCATCATACAATGTAAACTCAAGAAATCTAAAAAGAAGCTAGATCCAACTAAAATTAAACAATCACCAATATCGAGGGTCAACATGGGATACTTATGCTTCATTTTTCATCTACGTGGGCTTTTTGCTCTTATTTCCCATTTTATTCTTTTTTTTTTCCACATAGTGAGTGCGTTTTACGCTCCATCTCACGCCTATGTTTATGGGGAGTGCATTTCATGCTTCTTCTCGACCCACCGCAGGACTCAATTTATTCAACTTAATATCTTTTCTTCTTCTTTTTTTCTTTTCTTAGAAGCTTATATACCCCACTTTTTCCCCCAAACTTAGGTTCTTGCCTAATTCTTCGCCTTCACTGCCTATCCTTGTCATTCTCTTATTTAAACTAGCATTATCCTTTAGAGATCCTTTATGTATCAATTTAAACTCAATCATTCAACAAGTTATTTTTATTGTGTTATCCTTATTATACCAGTTTCAAACAGAAATAGACTCAATTCCTAATAGGAAATCACATCAAAACTCTAATAATCAGTGCTATACTTGTCTACCCAATTCCAATCTCATCATTGGCCAAAATAAACTGTAAATATCAAACAACTGGACTCATGCAAGATGTACTAAATGCTATATAAACATAGTAAACTAACAAATAATTTTTCAATTTTTCAAAATTTTGTTTTTTCAAGGATGCAAAAACTAAATGTAACTATACAAACTACAATGTAAATAACTAACTATATGAAATACGACACTAAAATGCCCCCAAACTTAAACTAGACATTGTCCTCAATGGCTAAGATAGGAAAAATTAAAAGAGAGGACTTCCCTAAAAAGAAAGAATTTTCCTCCTTGTCTGCCAAGTCTGAAGAATAGGCCAGCCACATTGGAATAGATCGGGAACCACACTTGAGTTGGACTTGACTAACCTGTGAATATGATAGAAGCAAGCTTGTTAGATCCTAAGATATGCAAATTTATTAACTAATAATATAAAACCTAATAAAAACTATACATAAAAATTAAACTTGGGTTGCCTCCCAATAAGCGCTTGATTTATAGTCCTTTAGCCAGACTTTTTCTGGTCAATGCTATCCAATTCCTCTTCTAAAGTTGAGGAATCCTCCATCCATCAATAACAAATAATCCTTTGGGAGGTTCCCACAAGCGATGACCATAGCATCAAAGTCACCTAGCATGTTCTGACTCGATATAATCTCCATGAAGAAGGGCAAATGACTAGGTGCTATCTCTATTGTGTTTGTGAGCATATTTGGGCATGGAAGAGTGTCAAAACACAATGGGCTCTTCCTCTATATTCTTTTTCTCTTCCCACCACGGCTTCATTGTTGCACTCGCCCTTATGTCATAAAGAGCTTCGCCGACGACATGACTACCAAGTGGGCATGATTTTGTAAATCTAACTGGACCCTTGAACTTTGGCAGAGAAGGTACTTGAGGCATTAATAACACCGGCTCATCCGCGTTAGTACTCATAGTTAGTTCATCCCCATTTGTCTCCTCTTTTTCAACATCTCGTGTCTCATCTAGTTGTAGATTTGGTTTGGGCACTTCATCTATCTCAGAATCCTCGGCATAACACCAATTATTTTGAGGACAGTTGTTCAAGGCTTTGAACATTTGATCTATCTGATTCTAAAGATTTTGAATTGACCTCGCTTGATTTTGAATTGTCATCTCTTGATTAATCTTCCTCTCCTCTTGGTCTGCTATGCCCTTCAATATTATATCCATCAGATTTGGCTTTTCTTCTTGTGGCAATGGAGGTGGACATGAAAATTTCGGTGTGTTTGATGGATTTGGAGCGTAGTATTGGTCTTCATAAGTATCGCTCCATGACGAATCTGGGTGATACCCCCAAACTTGATGATAATTATCATATGCATACTGATTGAGGTAGTTACCACCATATTGTACCGGCCCAAGATTGATGGTGCATTGATTACTCTGGTGATTGCCAGTACAATAATTGCACGTAACTGTTATCCTTCGAGTACGTTGGGCTGCAACAACATCTTACCTCCTCGAAAGTTTCTCAAGTTGTGCTGATAATGCAGAAAATGCATTGAGTCCATCAATTCTTGTGTCCCTTGGTGGAGTCATATTTGTGTGTAGCCATTGATAATTGCATCTATCCATGGTACCTAAAAAGAAAGAAAAATAGGGAGAGAATTAAATAAAAAGAAAAAAAATATTTAAATTAAGACTAATTTGATTGAAGCTAATATTGTTAAAATGTATATTAAACTAATTCCCCGGCAGCGGCGCCAAAAACTTGTTGGGTAAAATCTAATTACGCACAACACGCAAGTATACGTGGTTAACAAGTAATAAAGTGAAAGTAGAGTATCGTTCCCACGAGGAATTGTTTAATAGAAAATCACCAGGTACTAACCCGTAACCAACTCAATCTTATTTAAACGAATGAATTTCATAATATATAAATTAAATTATTTAATTACACTAATTCTAATTATCACTAATTAAAAATCAGATTACGGAGATTTAAGATCACAACTTCACTTATTGCTTCATTTAAGTTAACACACTTCTCATCAATTATTTTCTATCTTGAATTGTTAATCAAGAACACTAAAGCAGATAAAACCACCTCTCGATGCATAATACACATACTCACTTAAATCCACAGATGATAGAATTAAGCAAGACACCCTAATTAACTAATCCACTATATCTCTATGTGAATTACAATTAAAAAGGATTTAAAACACAAGTTCTCTATAAGATTACATGCGATGTTAGGTATATCTCAATCCTAGACATAAAAAATGTATTCCAACGCCATGCAGAAAACACAATCACATGCTATTATGATTAGATCTAAATCTAAACTTCGTCTCTCGAGTTCATATAGATTATCATGGTAATTGATGGCCAATCAATTAAACAATTAAGTCCAAATCAAAATAGACAATCCTCACGATAGAACATAATAATTAATAGTGAAGCATATTAAAATAAACTACACAATAAGATCCATTATAATCTCAAACAAAGAATTAGTTCATTATTATTGAATTAAAACTAAGAATCCACAATTGAATAATCATTTAAAGACAAAAATAAGAGTAGAGTAAAGAATAAATATGTTGTCAGCAAATCTTTCCTCAAGCTCCTGCTCTTGATCTTCAATGGTCTCCAAGTTGCTTCAATCTCCCAATCCCTATTCTAATCTAATATAATTGAATCCTCCAAAACTAGCCTAGATCCCCTCTCTTTTATGCCTCCCATCATGTATTTATAGTTCTAATGGACACCCAAGCAAGTTAGGCAACTAAGAATCCTATTCTAGCTCAAATTGGACATCAAATAACCCAAATAAGTTTTCTACCGCCTTTAGCATCGCCCATGCTGCCCCCAAGCCATTACAGGCGTGGCCCACTCTTGATGGCGGTGTTTACGGTGGCCTAAGCGTGCCTATAGCGCGGTCTCATTGCTTTCTATTATCTCGTCTGCGACGTCCTTTGGTAAAACACGCAGAAAATTTGATCCGCTTGGAGTTACGGGTTCTGCCACCTATCAAATCGAAGATATCGACGAGATATACAACTTTCATGCTCTGAGAATTGACATATTCAGATTGGATCATGGCGGAAATCGGGCTCGAAGTAGATGCTATGTAAATGGCAAGCATGACAACTCTTAACTTTGATCTTCGCTGATAAAAAGGCCATAACTCTCGTATCCGAACTTCGATTGAGACGATTTAGTTTATTCTAGAAAGATAAGAAGTAGAGCTACCATAATTTCCAAGTTCCAAGCTAAGAACATGCATCCAACTTAGTGTTAAAAGTCCTTCAATCATCCCTCCTTGTATTTGTTAGCGTATTTTGGTCCAAAAGATGTCCGAATTGCTTTCCCTTTCTTCTTCATGCCAATGTCGTGTCATCGCCTACAAAATAACATAAAATGTATGAAAAGTAACTAAGAAACATGAGATTAAGAAAATAATTCAAGTAATAGATACCGGATAAGTAGGTATAAAACCTACTTATCACCAAGCGTCTCCACTTTGAGCATACTCTCTGAAAGACTCGTTAGACTGTTTCTTGATCTTGGTAATTTTATACCGATCAGGAGCCATCTGAGACTGAAAGCTGTATTGAGTGAGAAAAACATATGCTAGCTCTTCCCAGCTATGGATCTTGGAGTTGTCTAATCTTGTGTACCACGAACGAGCTTCTCGAGTTAGACTTTTCTGGAACAATTGCATTCTGAGTTTTTCGTCCTCTGCATAAGATCCAAGTTCTCCAATAAACACCTTTAAATGTGTGTAAGTGTAAGACCCCAACTTTTATGAATAAAGATGAATTTTTTATAAATATTATTTTTGAATATTATGGAATGAATTTGATATAATGTTATAGTTGTGCGTAATATTTATAAATTTTGCAAAGTACGCAAGTTGTTATATGATATTTGATTAGTCGGGGAATATTCGTTTTAACGAGGAATATTAAATACAATGGCACAATCATTGGTGGACCCCACAAATGGAATTATTGTCGATTGAGAAAATGACAAAAATACTTTATGAAAATAACGGCGGAAGTTTCTGGTTAACTGCTTGAAACACCCAAAGTTTAAAATACAATGTCTGGCGTAGTTAGTTGACGATGCTACGATTTTGATTATTGATGCTTACGTGAGAAGTCACTCGGTTTTGTTCAATTATTGCTACGATAATTCTTTTGCATAGTATCTCACGTTATTTGATTCAATTATTGTCAATATTTTATATTATTAAATCAATAATTGAGATGACAAAGTTATTAATATTATTATTTGCAATATTAACGATGTCTAGAAGTTACATCGAGGAGAGGTTTGGTCACCTAATTGCGGCGCCATAGGGAGAAATCCTTATTGAAAGCCCCTCTTTCTCACAGGAGCGACACAGTCGATTAATAATGTGAATTATAATAATGATGATAAATGTTGTTAAAATTATTAAGGTAATTTTTATGAAGTTTTGCTTATTTTATGGACCCCCATTTACCCATTTTTTCAAAATAATCAGTAGAAAATTTTTTAGTGTAATAAAGGTGGGGGCCTACGAGTGGGCCCATGTGTGTTACAAAGTCTTGGGAGGAAGAAAATTTGCTTACGGGAATTGGGGGGGGGGGGGGGGATTACAATTATTACATATATATATATATATATATATATTTTATAACATATGTTTATATATATATATATATATTTATTTATTATAAATTTGTTTTACTTGAAAAAAAGGACGGTTACCTTGGGGAAGGGGCAGGAGTATTATGGTTTATATATATATATAATTTTTGTTTTATTATATAATTATACATAGAATATATTATATTTTATTTAAAAGATTTTGCTTTAATTATGGACTGTCCGTTTAAAAGTAAATCAATATGGACCGTTCATGAATTAGTTACTATTCAGTCCATTCTTCCATAAATAGAAGCTCATTCCTTCATTATTTCTTACGAATTCACTGAAACTCTAGAGAGAGAAATTATAGAGAGAAATAAGAAAAGTATTCTGCTACTTCCCTACTCTTATATTCAGTTTCTTTTACAATAAGGGGTATTATTTCTTTTGTATTCATGAAGAGAACTTCTGTTATTCCATTCTTTATTATTGTGCTGGAATAACAAGTATACGCGGGCTACCCTATACTTGGTGACATTCTTCTATTATTCTGTCTTTATTATTATTACATTTGGAATATCACATGCATGCATTTCTGGGGACTGGTTTCGCCTCTTTATTATTATTTTGTTAGAATATCATATACCATGCATTTCTGTGGGACTGGTTCCGTCTTTATTATTCCATTGGAACATCCCAGCTTGGTCTTGAATTTACTTTGACACGGTTCCGCTACTTATTATTCTGTTGGAATAACTTTTAATCTGCTGAATCTTAGCATGCATGGTGATTTCTTTTGTTATTTCATTCGTTATTATACTCAGTTGGTTAAAGTTTTGACTTCTATACTCCATGAAATTAGTGGAATATCCTTGATATTTGCGCTTCATCCAGTATCTTTTCATGGAAATATTCTTCTAAGCATTCTTGAATTTTACTCTACAAAGCAGTATCATGTTGACAATTTGGACATTATTAGTTCGTGGATAAATTAATTCTTGAACTTGTTTTATTGAATTCTTATATCATTGTCATCATCCTCATGTTTATATTATGTTGAAAGTCATATGTGGCCTGTAGTGCATAGATGGACTTGGTATGATTATGACATTAGGATTATTCTTTATAATCATGACCGTAATGTTACAAATGATGTGGAAAAAGTCCTCATTGGCCCGTAGTGCATTGATGGACAATTGTTGGCATGATCATGACCATTAATGAATACACAAATATCCTTGGTCCGTAGTGCATGGATAATTGTGGTCGTGATACTAAAGAATATCCTTGGCCGTAGTGCAGGGGTGATTCGATGATGTGGATTATTTATTAAAAGTCCCAAATGATAAAAGTGATGAAAAACCTTTTAAATCATAGAAGATAGTAGATTTTATTCTCTACTTGACTCTTCTAATGGATTGCTTGTTCTGCTGCAGTTAAACTTGATGTTTGTTATATTTTATCAGTTTAACACTATTGAAGGCTAATGATAATTTATTCTGCATTATCTTAGTCATAATATTTCTTACTGGGCTAGTTTAGCTCACCCTTTTGCTTTCATTATTCTCTTCAGGAAATGAAAACGTAGCAGGGACTAGTCGGGGAACAAAGTGACGGTCCAGATTATAGCATTAGTAGTCCTCACTATTCTACGAAATAGTATAATAATAAATGTAATGAGGACCCCATTGAGTTTTTATATTGTCTAGATGACAATATTTATATTAAAACTCACAATATATGTTTAGTCGTACTTTACACGACTGTTGTATAATTAAGTTGTATTTGAATTTTGTACCATGTATTTTGCGACTCAAGATGGGTGATGTATACCTATTTTGGGGGCGTCATAGTAAGGATCTCCTAACCCATCATATTTTTCGAAGTCAGGAGTTTTAAACTTTTCTGGGTAATAAACACCAGGGAAAATACAAAGATCAGCATATGAAACACTCCCGTGTGTTCCAATTCCTTTAATAGCACGAAGGGTCTCTTCCATTTAGAGGACTTTCTTTTTGATGTCACCGATTATTCGGATCTCCGATGGGATGGGCATCATCATGAGTTTTTTTGGTCGTATCCAACTGTAGTTCAGGTATTGTAATGACCTGGGTTCCCCCTTGTGTGGAGGATTCAGCATGTACGGGTATTTTTGGACCCTGATTGGACTGGTGTAGTTCTTTGAGTAGAACATCCAAATTTGAAATTTGTTTGCTTAATCCGTTGAATTCTTTGCGAGAAACTGGATTAAGTTCAGTCTGGTCGGATGACGACAAGATTGACTGTAGGCCTGTTACCTTTTTGGACTTTGACCGGGTAGTATGTCTGATTGGTTCCCTGCGAAAGACTTGCATAGTTTAGTCTTTAGGGAATGTGTATAATAACATGCTATATGATGTGTCCATTTTAGGATTTTTATCCTGCAAAACGGATGTCAGCTGTTTGTAGCATGTTAATTAAAATACGTATGTGTACACATTTCTTCATATTTCTCATTACATGGAGATATATATGGAATGAAATTATAAGTAATTGTGTTTACAAGTAATTGAAATGAGAGTATGAAGAGACTTTCCTCCGTTTTGGGTTTATCAGAGGCTGACCTATCTTAGGTTACTCTCGCGGCTTTTTGGCATGAAGGTTCCCAAATCATCGCAATCTACTTGACGGGAAGTTGATTCGGTCTTTCAACTAGAGTGAATTTGGGTTGTGCCTTTCCTAAGACTCGGAGAATTAGTCTTCTAACGAGTCTAGTAATCAAACACCGACGGGATAGCCTCCTGGTGGAGGGACCACACAACATACATTCACATACATCGCATCTCACCGAATGAAAATGATGACGTGTGCGAAGCACTACTATCACAAGCAGTTATGGTGCGAGGAACTAAGTGCAATAAGGAAATGCATTCATACACATTCATCATAAATGTAAATGCAACATCCACACACAAGCAGATAACAGTTTTGAAAAGTTTGCAATAGCGGCTTAAGTCCTCTTACTGGAGTCCCCAGCAGAGTCGCCACCTGTCGACGTCGGGATTTTTAGATGTCCCTTTTCGTTACTTGTTCTTTGATGTTTTCATTTTAGGTGAGATTTGTTTGAAAAAATAAGTGAAAAAGGTCCGATATGTATAATGTCGACGATGGACTGTTAAGAGTCGCCAGTTGGTTTTTTAAATGGTTGTACCAACACAACCGAGAAAAGGTTTGCACATTGACCCAGTGATGTGACACTACTAAACGGGTCGGTGAAACTGAGATTCATTAGGGTCCGGGGACTTGGTTATGCGGAGGGAAGGTGATAGGCACCCCCCGACATCTGTGTTATCACGGTGACCGCCTCTTTTCAAGAAACTATTATCTGAATGTGCGTGAATGTGGGTCAATGTGCTATTATTTGGAAGTAGTGTGAGGCCTCCTTCACACCTATATACACAGGGTTTGAATTTATGTAAAAATTCAATTTTAAGCAAGATATGGCAGTGATGTTTTATAAAAGAGGTTTTTCAAACCCTGATGCTCAATAGTAATTGCGACCTTTTACACTCCCATTTTATCAAGTGTTCGGCTTGATTGATTTTATTTTACAGATGCGAAGCATCCGTACGAAAATAATATACAAAATAATGCCGACTTCCTCGTGGGTATGGAAACCATCTGAGGAAATTCATACAACGCAGAATAATTTATAAGCTGCTTACAACTGAAAATGTCCATCATGGGAACCGAATCTAGATCCAATGGGATGAATATGTGATCACATGATTCCTAGGCACACAAGATACTGCAATTTGTATGAAAGCGATGGCGGTATATATATAAAAGTCAGAAATATATATATATACAGACATGATCACCAACCACGAAGCACCTCCATGGGGGATCGAAAATGTAAATAAAGCTGTAAAAGCTATCAACCGCCACGGAAGAAACTCCAGGCGGGATGAAATGTAAATAAAACTATAAATACGGCCAACCGCCACGAAGGAAACTCAAAGTGGGATAAAATGTAAAAGAAAGTCATATAAAGCGATCAACTGCCACAAAGTAAACTCCAGCGGGGCCAAACGTAAAGAAAGTAAAGCGATCAACCACCAAAGTAAACTCTGGTGGGGATTTATATATATATATATATATATATATATATATATATATATATATATATATAAAGCAATAAACGCAATTATGTAAAATCCAGGCTCATCGAACATAGTTCGACAACAGTTCATATATATATATATATAATAGCGAATAAGCGCACCAGATATAAAATCTATGCTCATCGAACAGAGTCTGACACACAGTTAATATATATAAGTATATATATATATTAAAGTAAGTAACGCTCCGGATGTAAAATCCGAAGCTTATCGAATGAGTCAAACCTTACGATTTAATATATATAAGTATGTATATATATATATTAAAGCAAGTAAACGCTCCGGATGTAAAATCCAGGCTCATCGAACAGAGTCCGACACACAGTTAATATATATAAGTATATATATATTAAAGCAAGTAAACGCTCCAGATGTAAAATCCAGGCTCATCGAACAGAGTCCGACACACAATTAATATATGTAAATATATATATATATATTAAAGCAGATAAACGCTCCAGACCGAAGTCTAGGCTCATCGAACAAAGTTCGACACACAGTTCATATATATATATATATATATACAAAAGCAAATAAATGCTCCAGACCGAAGTCTAGGCTCAATCGAGGCATAACTTCATAATGTTAGTTGACATATATATAAATATATATATATATATATATATATATATATATATATACAGACTGAAATGAAACCACGGACATAAGTCCGCGCAAAAGCAAGCAATACGACTCTCAACGTGAAGAAGGGTGTGTGCAGAGATGAAGAGAAAGACTCTAAAGCGTGTGAGAAGGCTTACAGACCGCTTGAAGAAGACTTCTATATCTTTAGAGTGGGTAAACACTTGGCTTTTGAGGTACAAAGAGGCTATATATGAGCTCACGTGTGTTTAAAATGAGAAAGTACAATTTGCGTGGGGTGATTGCAAGGCTTCCTCATGCTTTTCTCTTGCAAAATGAGCACCCCAAGCCCTCTATTTATAGATGATTTAGTCATAGGTGTACCTACTGGCAGAGCCAGCAGTGTACAGAGGCAACCGAAAAGTGGGACCGGGTTTTTCGGTCGTCGTCTCTCCAAAGTCGTGCACGGTCGGGCAATCAGTAATGTCCACTCGAACTTTCGAAGTGCAATCCGGCATCCGTTTGAGGTATCTGGGACCTATTTCGGACCGCCGTTGTCAAGAGTTGTACGATGTCATTGGATTAGAGTTTGTACGAAGTCATTGAAGATGGGACGGTTCCTTCCGATCTTCAAGCTTCAACTTCCATCCGTTACCCCGCACAATAGTCACTCGGGATTGGTTAGTCTTGTGGAACATCGTTGTGTAGAGATGTTGAGACGACGTGGCATGGCATCGCTTTGGCTAGATGACGATGTTGTCCCTTACCGGAGTTATCGCCGAATTGGGCTGATAAAGCAGACGTTGCTCAGGCTTTGCTGAGATTGGACTGCTGAAATTGTTGAAGGTCCTCATTGTCATCTTTGAGGTGTGTCTGCCTTTCCGATGTTATCGTCGGGTTGGTACAGGGTATATCGTTGTGCGCGTCGAGATTGAAGCTGGTCGCATTTGAAACAAGCATTTCCGAGGTTATCGCCAAATCGCATTCCTTGGGGTTATCACCAAGGTTGGTGGCTATTCCCATGGTTGGGACCGAGACTAGATACCTCGGGGTTATCTCAAGATTAATCGGTCTTCTCCGTGTGTGTTAGGTATTGGATCTGCCTCGGGGTTATCTCCGAGGTTGAATTGTTACTCCCAGAGTGCTCTGGGGTTGATCTTTGAACTTCGGTAGTATCCTAGATGGATATGGATTGTCTTTCGTGTTCCTCTTAAAGATTTAATCATCCTCCTGCAACGTTAGTGGACATGATCTGATGAAAATTTTGAGTGTCTACAATAAGTAACAGATAGATCATAGCAAGTGGTCAAAGTAGGCCACTCGCACTACTTTTACAATTATGGAATTTCCAGAAAACGGTATGAATAAAGATTCTGACAGGGTTTGATCGGATTGGATATGGCGTGTTTGTTGTTGTTGAACTGAATGGTTGTTATAGTTATGTTCTATGACACTTGGGCTATAGATTTAAACCAATATAACACCTAATAAAATATCAGAGCATCAAACTAATCGAACATGAAAGTGCCTACTCGCACTGTCTGGGTTTCTGGAAAACCCAGAAACCGCCTGACAGAACATTTAGAGACTTAGATCTCTTTGTTGTGATGTTATTTGACCACAGTGTTGATTGGATGTTGTATTGGTATATTAATACTACAATATCAAAGTCTTAGATTGCCCAGAACAAGCTTGATCAGAGAGTTAAAGTTGGTCGAACATGACCCCTTATACACTGAGATTGTCAGTGTTCTTGAGCCAAGAACACCTAAGACGACAGACAAGTGTCGCTATAGGCTTTTGCGACGGTTTCTAATTATTTTAATTTCTGAAAATTAATTAAAAATAGAAATAAAATATAAAAATTACCAAAAATAGTTTTAAAAATTATTTTAAATTATGAAAAATACTTTCTGACTATTTGGAATATTTTTCATTAATATTTATAATTATTTGGATATTAATAATATTTAATTTATTTAATTAGTGTGTTAAATAAATTAGAGAAAAATGATTTAATATTATGAAAAATAATTTTAAATAAGAATAATGTATTTAAAAATATTTTGAGTTATAAAATGTAACTTTTAATATTTTTGAAGAATTTTCATTAATAAATTAATATTAATAATATTAGATTTAATTATTTATTAAATTAAATAAATAAGATAAAATGATTTTATTGATTTAAAAATCATTTTAAATAAGAATAAAGTGTTAGAAAATATTTTGAATTATAAAATATAATTTTCAATATTTTTGGAGAATTCTCATTAATAAATTAATAATAATGATATTAGATTTATTTAATTATTATATTGAGTAAATGAATTTAAAATGATTCTATTAATTTAAAAATCATTTAAAAATGAGAAAAATGTTTTAAGTTATAATTAATGACACTTAATATTTTAATAATAATTTTATTAATATTTAAATATTAATGGTGATGGTTTAAAAATGATTTTAATTAATTTAAAAATTATTTAAGTAGAATATTGATGATTTAAAAATATTTTAAGTTATTAACAATACTTTTAATATTTTGATAAGTATAACATTAATATTTTTAGATTATTAAATATTAATGATGATAAGATTATTTGATAATTAAATCATTTAAAAATGATTCTGATTTTTGAAAAATTATCATAAATTATAATAATTGTTTATAAATTATTAAAAGTTTCTGAAAAATATTATATACGATATTTGACTTATCTAAAATAATATTGAAGCTTAGAGACCAAGATTAATTGACAATAAATGTGTTAATTGTTTGGATAAGGTGACCGAACACAGAGATGAGGCCAAGTCCAACTGCAATCAACTAGTTAGACTTGTTAAGTGTTTATATAGGTTATAAACACTAATGTGGCTATTTTGTAATGTGCCTAGGAGAAGTTTGACTGTAGAATACAGTGTAACATGTTATGAAATATTGTGCTAATTGTGAGACCGATATTATTGGTTATAGGTCTTTCAAACGCGGATAAGTTTATTGTGTAGCTGTAAACAGCGGAAGGGGCAAGTTTCCTAACTCAACCTTGAGTTATGATTATTCAATTATTATAGTAGTTAATTATTGTTGATTAGACCACGTCCAAGAATTTATTATTTATTATTCGCAGTTAGTGCATGTTTAATAATTCAAATTGAATTACTGATTCAGAAAATATATATTCGTAGAATTACTGTTGTTAGATATTCCTATCTATAGAAGTTAATATTGACAGTACAGATAATTCATTTCTATTGTCAATTTATATTGAGAAATGTCTTAGCTAATTATTCTGGCTAGACGAACATTTGTTAGAACTTGATAGGTTCAAGGAAAGAAGAGAAGAGAAGAGAATTCAATTATTATTGATAGATCAATGCCAGTTATTTCGGCTAGAGCGAAACAGCAAAACTTGATAGGTTTGAGAAGAGAAGAGAAGAGAAGAGAAGTGATTAGATATTGAAATCATTACATTTCGTTGTTAAATCAAATTCTGATTCAAAGACTGAGAAGAACAACCTTTTATATAAAGGGAACATTTTAGGTCGTATATTCGGCCATTGCGCACTGTTAAGTATTATGCATAATATAGGGTATAATAAAGATGATCACTTGTTATACTTGCAGAGGGGTATGATTTAATCTTTATGATTATCTGATACACCTGCGTATGTATCAAGTAAATCTTTGATAGATACCCGAGAAGAGAAGTTCTAGATCTTGTGTGATCACTCAACATAAATCTGGAAAACATTCCACTTTGTTATTACGTAGAATGGATTCTTGTTTATTCAATAGAATATCGTAGAAACTTTGAAAGCGTTGTACTCTTTCATTATCAGATTATTGCGTTGTCTAGAATACGAGAAGACTTGTTATTGATTAACGATTTGTTCAGCTATTTCAAAGTTCCTCAAAGTTTGGTGTCATTCTATCAAAATAGATAGTCTATTATTCTGATACTTATACATTCATTGTATATCTTAACTTGTGGGGAAAATTTGTTGCCCACCCTTGCTAAATAAAACTTTTCAGCTAGGAACGAAGTGGCAGGAGGTGCTGTGAAGAACAAAGGCAAAGGCCTGTTGCTGGAATAGTTTAATGAACATTATTATTATTATGTTATTTTGTGAACCCTTTTTGTATAACTAAAGGGTATGTTTGTAATGTTATGGTTAGAGAACCTGGGGTAATGTGTTGACTATATCAGTTAATGAAGTGTATGTTCCTATATATAATTAAATGGGTAGTTAAATGTTAGTTATATTATGGATCGTGAGCACCAAACTCGGGAGTCAGGTAACCCGGATTTTGGGGTGTCACATGGTATCTCCCATAATCATTTTAACTACCCTCATAACCACATAATAACATTTTTTTTATATTAATGTTTATTTAAACATTTAATTTCTTTCCCAATTTCTAGAGTACACAAATATTTTAATTATTTATGTATTATAATTATATGAGTTCATTGTACTATTAGGTACCTCATGTCATTAAAAAAAATACTCCTATCACATGGTAACACATATTACAAAAGTGTTCCATTTCATTTCTATAGTAGAAAACTAACTATCTCGAGATGACCATTATCAAGCAATTGTCTTGGGTTTGTACTATTGGGAGGGCTTAACTGGTCGGCCCCCCCCCACAAAGGCTAAACCGGTTTAGTTTCAAGCCAGTTTCAACTTCTATCGCTATACTAGTTTTACACGACATGAATTAACTTCTATATTGGTGACACTACTAGTTTAAAATCATTCATTCCATATGTGGAATCACATAATTAATCTTCTTAGTTTTCTTTCAACTCACTTAGTGAATTCCCTCATTTCACATTATGCCACACAAGGCACTTCACAATTCTCAATCCTCATACAACTTCAATTTACACTAATTGAATTACTCATCTTACCACACATCAATATTTATATTCAAATAAATATTCATTCTCTTATATTAAAATATTTAGTAAATCATGAATTTCTCGATTCTTACAGATGTAGCCAGACTTTCTTGTTGTAGGATCGAGCGATCCTCTGTTGGTATAATTGACCATGGAAGATAGTTGCGGCCCACCTTTCATCTATTAGAGACAATTAGTGGTACCAATCTTGTAACCATTGGTCTTCATCCAGCTGAGCGTCTATCAACACTATGAGGGATTGCATTTTCACCTCTATGGAGAGCACCACTTCTAGCTCATAGGTTAATGAGTAGGGGGTTGCCCCATTGGAAGTGCGCATTGACGTTCTGTAGGCTAATAGAGTTAGAGGAAACATGTCAGGCCATCCTTTGTGATTGGTGGACATCGTTTGCATTATCTTTTTGATATTCTTATTAGCCACCTTAACATCACCGTTCATCTTTGAACGATAGATGACAGAGTTGAGATGTTTGATGTGGAATTTACTGCATAACTCCTCCATCATTTGGTTGTTGAGGTTTTTGGCATTGTCTGATACAATCACCTTTGGTTGTCCATATCGATAAATGACATTGTTTTTTATGAAACCAATGATCACCTCTTTAGGAACCCTGGGGGAGGAGGCTGCTTCTACCCACTTGGTAAAGTATTCGATATTGGTGAAGATAAACCTGATGACCAATACTGGCTTTGGGCTCGATGGGCCTGATCACGTCCATTCCCCACATTGAGAAGGGTCAGGGTGAACTCATATTATGGAGCTCCCTTGGAAGGGTGTGGATAGCATTCCTATGAATTTGGCATTGGTAACATCTCTTGACGTGATCATCACAGTCAGCTTTGGGAGAGATCCAGTAATGCCCTGTTCTTAGGATTTTCTTGACAAGTAGAGGGCCGCTCATGTGTGGGCCGCATACTCCACCATAGATTTCATCCATGAGCCTTTGAGCTTGGTCTTTTTCTAGGCATCTGAGAAGGCCTAGTCCTGCATTTCTTTTGTAGAGTGCGTCTCCGCTCAGGTGGAATTTAATACCCATTCGATGGATCTATTTTCTTTCAGGTGGACTCGCGTCAGCGGGTGTAGATCCATCTCGTAAATACTCCTTGATATGCTAATACCAAGGGTGTTGGATGGGAGACAGTTCATCCAATACTTCTCCAATGTAGTTCCCATAGGCTGGTGCCTTTTGCCGAGAAAATGTGATGTTTGGCATGTCTTCCTTGTCAAGTATGTTGATCAAGGAGGCCAAAGTTCCTAGTGCATCCACAAAGTCATTCCTATTTCGAGGAATGTGGAGGAAGGATATTTCTTCAAACTCTGAAGCCATCTGGATAACCTGCCGATGGTAAGGCAGCAAATGTAATTCTTTGGTGTGATAGATCCCAGTGGTTTGTTTGATTACCAATTCAGAATCTCCAAAGACAGTTAACCATTTGAGGCCCATGGATTGGGCTAGTTTCAACACCATGATACAACCTTCATACTCAGCTGTGTTGTTGGTGTTGGCAAACTGCAATTTGATGGCAACGGGATATTGCTCCCCCAAAATGGACATTAGAATTGCTCCAGCTCCATAACCTTCCATGTTTACAACTCCATCAAAATATATCTTCCATGGTTAGTGTGTATCGTCCTGATTGTGTTGTTGGACTGTCATTACCCCTTTATCGAGGAAGTAGGTTTCCAAGGGTTTGAAATCCCATGCAGGTGCGAAGGCTAGTTGATCCGCAATTCCTTGACCTTGGATAGACTTTGCGTGACGTAGATGATGTCAAATTGCTGGAGGATCAACTGCCATTTGGACAGTCGATAATTCAACATAGGTTTGCTGAACACGTACTTGAGAGGATCTATACGGGATATGAGATGGATTGTGTGACCATGCAGATAATGTTGTAATCTCATGGAAGCTCGTGCTAAAGCACAACAAGTTTTCTCAATCAGAGTATACTTGTGTTCACTGATGCTGAATCTTTTGTTGAGGTAATAGATAACTCTTTCTTGGCCTCTATCATCTTTATGTCCCAGCATGCAGCCCATGGCATTTTCATTGATTGACAGGTACATAAATAGGGGAACACTTCCCTTGGAGGTACCAAAAAAGGAGCTTTGATTAGCTATTTTTTGATGAGAAGGAAGGCTTGTTGACACTCGTCATTCCATTTCTTAGGGAGGAGTTCTTCCTTAATAACTTTAAGATGGGTTCACAGGTTGCTGTGAGTTGGGAGATAAATCGACTGATGAAGTTGATTCATCCCAAAAATCATCGTATTTCCCTCTCTGTCTGGGGTATGGGCATCTCCGTGATGGCCTAAATTTTTGTAGGATTCAGCTCAATGCCTTTGTGGCTTACTAAGAATCCTACCAATTTACCTGATTTGATGCCAAAGGCGCACTTGGCCGGATTAAGCTTCAAGTTGTACTTGTGCAACCGATTGAAAAGCTTTTTGAGATGGTCTAAGTTGTCTTCTTCCCTTCAGGACTTGATAATGATGTCATCCTCATAGAATTCTATCTCTTTATGCATTAGATCATGGAAAAGAGCCATCATGGCTCGCTGATAGGTAGCTCCGACATTGATGAGGCCGAATAACAACCGCCTGTAGCAAAAGGTTCCCCAAGGAGTGATGAATGAAATTTTATCATGATCCTCTTTAGCAACCATGATTTGATGGTACCTAGTAAAGTAGTCAGAAAAAAAGTACATGCCATACTAAACTGTATTGTTAATGAATATGTGGATGAATGGTACGGGAAAGCTATCTTTGAGACAAGCTTTGTTTAGATCCCTGTAATCCACGCAAATTCGCACCTTCCCTCCGGGTTTAGGCACAGTGACTATGTTGGATAGTCACTCAGGGTATGTTGATACCATGATGATGTAGAATTGAAATTGTTTCACAATTTCTTCTTTAACTTTCAAACTCCACTCAGGTTTTAATGAGTTTCTGTCTGACTAGCTTGAATCCCTCTTTGATGGGAAGACGATGAATGACTATTTCAGTTGACAAACCGACCATGTCTTCATGAGACCATGTAAACACATCCTGGAATTAGGTCAATAGAGTAACCATGTCATTCCTTTGGTTTGGAGTAAGGTCCATACCAATCTGGATTATTTTGGGGTTTTTTGAGGTTCCAAGGTTAAAAAAGGTGGTTTGATTAAGATTTGGCTTGGGTTTGTCTACGACCCATTCTTTGATCTCCTAAGGTATATCATAGTCCTCTTGTTCAATCTCTATCAAGTTAGAGTCTAACTTTACACCAAAGTTGCAGTCCTTGTTAAGAATAGGCACCTCATCATCAAGTATAGGCATATCTAACTTTAGAGTCCTGAAATAAATTTCTTTCACTTAATATATGAAACTGTTTAATCATACAAAGTGTTAGCATGAAATGACAAAAACAACTACTAATACTATGAAACAAAAGTAAGCAGTTATTGCTATCTACAGGGCAGATGGAGTTTTTGCTTTTTACTCTTGTCGGCAAATGCAAGGAGTGTTGCTCCAATTGCCAAGGGTCAAGTCCTGGTAGACGGCAGTGATGAATGGGCTATTATAATCCTCCTTCTCTTGAATGATGACCATGATGTCTGGACAGTCATCATCTGGGATGTCTTTGTTCATACCCTCAATATGTTCCAGGAATTACATCTTTAATAACCGCCTCTTAATTTCTTGTTTACGTCTTTGATTCCTTTCTTCCACCTCTGGGTCTGGAATCAGGACTTCCTTTCCTTTAACCGGTATCGGCTAGGAAACAACATAGCTACCACAGGGACAGGACTTTCCATAGGGGCTGTATAGGATTAGCACCTGTAGTTTAGGCAACCGCCTTGTAGATGAAGGAACCTGAGTATGCTTGTGCTTGTTCCTGTAACTGGAGCCAAAGGAGTAACCTAGTCCGGTTGTCCCTGTCTGGTTGGGAACTTGAATTAGGCATGTGATTCCCTGGTGATCCTTTCCTAACCCTTGTCCAGGTTGAAACCCCAAGGATATCATCTCTTGACTTGCCGACATTACCTCGGTGGAAACTCTGGGTTTCAGAGGTGGAGCCCCAATGGGATGATAGTGAGTGTTGCTCACCTCAAGGGCCTGGAAGCTGACAAGCTCTCAACTTCTTCATTGAAACTGATAAAGGGTATATCACTTTGAATAAGACATTTTGGCTCAATATTGACAGTGACCAGATTACTGTTGATGATATACTTGAGTTACTGATGAAGATTGGATGGGACGAATTCCGCCATATGAATCGGAGGTCTTCCCAATAGTAAATTCTATCCTGTAGTGATTCCGTGCACTTGAAAGGATATGTAAAATGTATGTGGACCGATTTCCACGGGTAACTCAATCTCTCCGACATCATTTCACCGAGATCCATCAAAAGATTTGATGATTATATAGATTCTTTGAATCCTGTTTAGATTGATGTTCATTTTTTCTAATGTGGCATTGGGGCAGATGTTTAGGGATGATCCTCCATCTATTAGCACTCCTCCGACCACATATTCGGAAGACATAACCGCTATGTACAACGGTTTGCAATGACCCGTCCCTTCGGGAGGTATGTCATCATTAGTGAAGGATATCACATTACTGTTGAAGATGTGATCAACCAGATGATGGAATTTTTCAACATCCACTATCTTTGGTAAGTGGGCTTCTTCTAACACTTTCATTAAGACCTTCCGATGATCTTCTGAATAGAAAACCAAGTCCAAAATAGAGATCTATTGTGGAGCTTCTTTCAAGCTTTGAACCACCTTGGCTTCATTATGTCCCATATGATAGAGGAATTCTTCAATCTTCTCCTTGGGCACTTTCCCCTTTGATTTGATGATAGGCTTCATCACTCGTTGAGGAAGATATAGTGGATTTTTTTTAGTCACTGTAGCAGTTGTGTTTGATGTTAATCCTCCAGCCTCTCCATAGTTCTATGCACTTTCTTAAGGCTGATAACAGGATACTGTGGCCTTAATGGCAATATGATTGGCTTTGGTGCAGCCACTTTCAAAGGGTTTTCAACGCCTTTAAGTAGAATTGGTTGAATTGTAAGTGGTGTGGCAGCCAAATCTCCTTCAGAGGATATAACTTCTACGACTCCCTTCCATCATGGAGGAAATGTGTCTCCAATCTCATATGATACAACGTCATTATCTGCCATTTACAAGTCACCGCTGTCAATCATGTTTTGAATAAGATGGTGGAGTGCCCATTATTCCTCAGTGTTGTGACCGCGAGAGTGGGAGTGGTGCTGACATACTCCAGTAACATCAAACCTTTTTGAGTGAGGGTTGACTGGAGGTAGCAGTGCTGTGAATTTTCCCTAATTAATCAGTATCTACAATATTTCTTCCATCGGTTGGCCTAAATAGGTGAATTACCTTTGATTAACGAAGTCCCGACGGGTTTTAGCGTTTTCTTTTCTTACAAGCTTTTCCTCCAACGTTTCACTTTCTTGAAGAAGTGGTGGAGTACTTGTAATAAGAGAAAAGAGGCTAACATGCTCCTGACTGAACACCTGCCATTTGACGTGGTGTTGATGAACCACCAGTTCTGCCAGTTGATTGACTTGTTCACCAAGATATTTTAACTCCCGTTCAATCATGAACCAGAATTCTGAATAATCCCATTTGTCAGAATTATCCTTGCTAATTTGGGATGAAACACCCACATATTTGAGGTACTTGGAGGTCACTCCACTGCCTCTGTTAATTACGTTAACCTCCCCTTCCTTGTGTTGAGGGAGAGGGTTGTCTTGAACATGTGGTTAGTCATGCTTGGTCACCACGATCTCACCATTGTCAATTAAATCTTGGATCTTATGCTTAAGGGCCCAACAATCCTGCGTGTCATGGCCTAGAGCTGCAGTATGGTAAGCACACTTCTTACTTTTATTAAAACCCTTTCCACTCGAGTTGGCTGGTGGAAGGAGATGAGTAATTTTCTTCTGTGCTGTAAGAATTTTGAGAATTTTTTTGAGTGAATCCCCTAAGGGTGTGAACACTCTAGTACGTCTGACTTCTCCACTCTTTGGCAAGGGAGGATTTGAAGATTGTGCTTGAAAATGGGGATAAGTTTCTCCTCTGAATAGACAAGTTTTGATTGCCTTTTTGTCCTTGTAGTATCAAGGAAACATCCTCTTCTTTCTTCTTATCGACCCTCCGGGGGTTGTTCCCATAACTTCCATATTGGATATGCTCAGCTACGGCTTTTAGAGCGGCAAGGTCTTGAATCTTCCCTGATTTCAATCCCATTTCAACCATTTCTCCGTGCTTAATCATTTTTGAGAATGTCTTTCCTATTTTAGCTAGGACCCTCTCATAAAATGGAGCTTCTTGAATATCTATTAAGGTCATCACGATTTTAGACTCTGTCATAGATGGGACAACTTGAGCAGCCAGACACCTCCATCTTTGGGCATACTCTCTGAATAACTCATTGACTTGTTTCTCGACCTTAGTAATTTGATACCGGTCTCGAGCCATCTGAGTTTGGAAGTTGTATTGACTAAGGAAAATATGGGCTTAATCCTCTCAAATGTGAATTTTGGAGTTATCCAATCTGGTGGACCATGCTCTGGATTCTCCAATCAGACTTTTCTGAAATAGCTACATTCTGAGCTTTTTATTCTCTGCATAGGATCCGAGCTCTCCAATGAACACTTTCAAGTGGGTATAAGGATCTCCCAATCAATCATATTTCTCAAGATTAGGAGTCTTGAATTTTTCAAGATAATAAACCCCGGGGAAGATGCAAATGTCTGAATATGAAACACTTTTATATGTCTCAATCCCTTTGATAGACCGAATGGTCTCTTCCATTTGTAGAACCTTCTTCCGAATATCACCGGTGTCTTGATCTTCTTTAAGATGGGTGATTTCAGGGGTTTTGTTGGTCTTATCGATCGAGACTCAGTCTTTGGAACTTCTATATTAGGACTCGGATTCCTCCATGTGTAGAGGGTTTTGTATGGATGGGTATTTGTGGACCATGCGTTAACTTGTGTAATTCTTTGAGCTGAACAACCAACCCTGTTATTTGATTTCTTAATCCTTCAAACTCCTCACGAGAGACATGAGTAGGATTAGGTTGTCCAGATGTAGCCATGTTTGGCTGTAGGCTTATTGCCTTCTTGGACTTTGAACGGGTAACGAGACCAATCGTTTTCCTAAAAAAAGACTTATGTAGTTTAGTCTAGGGAAACGTGGAAATGTTACATGCTATGTAATGTGTCCGTTTTTTAAGAGTATTATCCTGCAAAATGGATGTCGGTTGTTTTAATGACAGGATAGCATGACAGGTTTTGGTATGAAAAGGGAATGCATGTTCACATATTCCTTTATATTTTCCATTACATTGAGATTGACATGGAAATGAAATTACAAGTAATTGAAATGGGAAGGTATGAAGAGACTTCCCTCCACGTTTGGTTTATCAGAGGCTGGCCTATCTTAGGCTACTCTCGCGACTTTTTGGCATGAAGGTTCCCAGATCATCGTACTTTACTTGATGTGAAGTTAATCCGATCTTTCAATTGGAGCGAATCTGGGTGGTGCATTTCCTGAGTCTCGTGGAATTAGTCTCCCGGCGAGTCCAGTAATCAAACACCAACAGGATAGCGTAAAGTGTGATGTTTGTATGTTTTATTGTGCTAGTGCTTTGATTTTAAAGTCTTTTCTAGGATTTATTTGTGTTATTTGAAAGTAGTGTTGTTCCTCTTTTTCACCTATGTACGAATGATTTGATTTAGCGAAAAGTTCATTTTAGACAAAATATACACATTGAAACGATATTTTGGGAAAACATAGTTTTCAAAATCCTTCGCCCAAATAGTAATCGAGGACCTTTGATACTTCCTTTTATTTATATTAAACTACCCTGAATCGCTTTATTATTTGGGAAAGCTCTTTGTGATTTTGATTTGAAAATCGCTTTTAAGTGATAATGTATGCAATAAAGCACCAAAAAGATGTCGGATTATCATCGAGCATGAAAGCCATCTCAATAGATCTGAGCACCCGCAATCATACTTTTCACTATCATGGGATCTTAAATCCGAATTCTCAGGACGAACCTCTCGAACTCATTTTAAGATCCAATATTACATGTACAGTGATTTTGCAGTATTTAAACATTACATTTAACCAAAAGGTCCATTATGAGAATCTAGTTAAGATTCATTCAGTAGATCTCAACCCCATGATTCTTAGGCTCACAAATCGCAAGTACATACGGAGGATGGAAGAATACCCCCAAAGGAGCAGAACAAATATCCTAGGGTGGGAGAATCCGGAGGAGAATACGATAGTAAGACAAGAATTAGAGATGATCCAACATCAAGTAACTCAGGTAGCCAAGCCGATAGTTCACCAACATCAGGTTACAAGGCAGCTTTCTATAAGGTTTTGTGACACCCCAAATCCGGGTACTTCATTTCCACCGAATTTGGTGCTCACTATCAAAATAATTACATCTAACTACCCATAATAAAGGATAAAACATTAATAAATAACTTAAACAATAATCTCTCCCATTAAAGGGTTACATCATAATCTCAAAATAAATCCCAGGTAATCTACCTTAAAATTATTATATCAGTTTGCGGAATACATTATAAAATAAAATAAATCTTAAAACTTCAAGCATTTAAATAAACTTTAACTAATTCTCCATCACTTAGACATCTTGCCCTTTCCCTTGCTAGTAGATGGATCATCACCTCTTTCAACTTTAGTTGCATTGTTTAGTTGCAAGAGTGAGCAAAAAATTGCTCACTGCCATAAAGATAGTATAATAACAACATGAGAGTGACCAACGAATAATTAATAATAAAGAACTTGCTCTACGAATCAAAATAGAAAACAAGTTTGAAGTTTAATTATTTGAGGGTCTTATGACCACGAACTATGTCCACGGTATTTAGGTATTATTACCTTAACCTCAATAGTCATTAGACTGTACAGACTCTTCTTAACGTACTCAGGGGGATCAGCCCTTTATACCATGTATTGTGCACAAACATATAAACGTTACACGTACAAAATCCCTTATGTTAGGGTTGTTCGTCTCAGTTTGAATTTAGAATTTATGCACTAAAGAAAGTTTAGTTTGGAACTAGCTTATCAGTGTTTCTAGAATTTTAGAACACTTATTCAAATTCAATCAATAAAGGTTTAGTACAAGAATGTATAACTGAACAAGGCTATCAAAATCAAAGTTCGCATATCAACAATATATAACTAAATAAGCATGATATATATGCAATGTATTATATTCAATGAATTAAAACAATCCCCTTTGAATTAATATGTTAGAACAATATATGTTTTGAATATTAATAACAAGAAATGAGAATGTAAAACTCATTTAATGTAACGAATTAGGTTACACGAACTTATTTGATCATTCATAAGAATATAATTATAATCTTGCTCAATGAAAAAGATAAGGTTTAAAAACTTGCACAATTATTATTAGAGTAGGGTTAAAGAACTTGCCTTGCTTGTAAGCTATACAAATGTAAAACAATCTCCAATTATCCTACATATATAATTAAAACCGCAATAACAATTAGATGTATGAACATTAGCTTTAAGGGTTTCAACCATCATTTAGGTCATAGCCTTAACTTAGCATCTAACCATGTAGGTTAACACACTTAACGAATCTGAAATCTCTCTACGAGCCAACATAACTTAATCGTTCACCTCTAACTTTGAAAACACCACATTTAGTTTCATTTTATAACTTATTTAACAATTAATTAAAAATCTTTTAAACTTTGTATTACAACGCATGACAACCCATTATTGTAGTCTATATCATGCCTCGACATCATTAATGTGCATGCTAGACTAACATAAGTCCGATACACAACCTGAAAATAGGCATCACTGTTTGGGCTCGAGAACGCAAGGCAATTCTTGCTACCTTCTTTCTTTTAGACCAAGTTGTAATTGCTACCGGTGCTCGACTACAAAAAACCCAATGGCGCAATTTAAGGCTTGGGACAAATGTAAGAATACAGCTTTTTTTTGCCTTGGCACCGGTAGCAAATTGCTACTCGTACTCGAAGACGCAGACTTAAGCATGAATAGTAGTCGTTTTTAGCCCAACTAACACGAATTTCACCCACCAAACAGTGAAATTAACATTTACAATTGGTACAGACTATTACAAACATGATTGCTCACATTTACAACCAATTAACATAATTTATCATCAACTAAAACTAGTTTAATTTCTCAAAATTCCATATTTTCATATAAAACTCCAATTTTGAACTTCTTCCACAAAAATCACCACTGACATCTCAAAACTTGGCCAAAACACTTAATTCAAATTATGTTATGCTCATTTCTTAGTAAACTAACATATACAAGCATTAATTTACAGTTTAACATCCAAATTGGCCACTAAAATTGGTACTTTTCACAAGACATATAAGAAACAAAAACACTGTCATATTTTTTTACTTTTTAAACTGTAATTCACATATAATTAATGTTTACATACAAACTCAAACATAACCAACACATATAATCATCACAATTCAATTATCTAGCAACAATTCAACAAAATCGAATTCACATAACATATAAATTATACCGTAAACTCATATATGTATATAAATATATATAATACTAAGGTTTAGATAATATACCTCCAATTTTCTTGAAACCCTTGTTATCACCACTGAATTTTCTTTAGAAAACTCAAGAATTCTCTCCCTTCTCTCTTAGCTTTTCTCTGTATTTCTGTTATCTAACCTTAGGAGAAAATAAGACGCGTAGGAAAAATATAAACTGACTCCCACTAACGTCAGGTACAAAACCAATAGGTAGCATCAGTTGAAAAACCAAAGGCCACAAGGCCATGTTTGGCTAATCATCTATTTCCCAACCAAATTATTTTAATAACATTTATATTATATAGTTTTATGTCACATTTTTAGTTGATTAATTTAAATAACTTAGTTTAGTTAATTTAAATAACTTATAATACTAATAATAAAAATCTTATTATCATTAATAAATAAATATATATCTAATTTAATTAATAAATTAGACACAACACTTTATTTAATTTATTTATTTCTATTAAATTAAACAATTCATTTAGTTTAATCATTCTTTTAAATATTAAACAATTGATTTAATTTAATTATTTCTTTAAATTAAATCCTTCAATAAAATTATCATTATTCAATTTAATTACTAAATTAATTCACCACAATTATCAATTATTTATTTTCCTTGATAAATAAATTATTTAATTCAATAAATATTTAAATTAGATTACAAATTTCTCGATCGTTACATCCTTCCCTCTTTAAAAGGATTCTGTCCCCAGAATCACAACTCAAAAAAATTCTTTCATTACATTTTTCCCTCCTTAACAAGATTCTGTCCCCAGAATCGCTATACAAAATAAAGCAAACAACTGAGGATAATTATTTATCATAACATTTTCAAGTTCCCACGTAGCTTCCTCAGCATTGTGGCTCCTCCAGATTACCTTAACAGAAGGTATCACCTTATTCCTCAGTACTTTCTCTTTTCTGTCAACAATTTGAACAAGGACTTCTTCATATGTTAAGTCTTTCCTAGTCTGACCTTTGGCGTCCATTCGCTGAGGGGTTCATAAACATTTCATATAATTATGAATCAAGTATGTCACATAAGTATGAGTTTTAAGAACTCGTACTTAACCTTATATCCTCTACCTATGACCTACCTATCTGTTATACACATGAGAAAGGAATCACCCTCTTAACATACATATATCAAATAGCGCGACACAAATATTTCAATGATTATCATTGCCAGAAACTAGGTGGTTTTTTACACCATGTACAATTCAGCTCCTATACGAAGAAATATACAACTTAGTTGCCGACATTAATCCTCAATTGAATCCCCACTTAACACTAACCCCCTTTTTAATACGAATTTCATTTAACTCGTATTCATAATCCTTTCCTCAATTTGTACCAATTCATAGTACAACTGACACAACAATCATTGCTGTAAACTTTTCAATCATCAGATTGATTCTTATCCCTGTTATCACTTTATCAGATCACGGAGTGATCTCATCGTATATGTTACGATTTATTTCTATACTATGATCGTTTTGTTTTACGATCTTCTATCACTACACTTTTAGTCTTTTAGACTCTATCTATTCACCACTACTGTTCAACTTTATTATCAGAGTTAAGGAACTCCGTATCTTTATACTCGCCGAGATTCATCTTTGAATCTTACCGACCAACTAACTCTATGTGAGTTAGTACTTATCCTAATCACTGCGGTTATTTGTCTCAGGTATTCCTACTTAAGGTTCATAACCTACAGCTCTTATACCAACTGTGAGGGCCCCGAATCCAGGTCCCAAATCACCTCGGATCTGGTTCGATCATTCTATATAACTATTACTATTTGCAGAAGATATAAACATAAATTGTTTATACATTACATTACACACTATTCCCCAAGGTCGAGTAACCTTAACTTATATAATTCATAACTTTTCTAACATATAACATTATTACAAATCTACTGCACACGTATACTAAAGTTGGAACTGTCTTGGACCTTTCCTCAGATCCCACGCATTAGCCTTTAATGCAAATGTTTTATCATGATATAGCAAGGGTGAGCATGAAAGTTTCCCAACAAGTTTAAATTCAACAATATAACGATATATCATGATTGAAATGATTTGAATAATAGGCTGGCTATAATTCAACAATATAATTGTGAACTAGCAGGAACAAATTTATGACTGAACAAGTATTATATATGAAAAAATATATCTGAACCAACTGGTAATGAAGGTGATCAGCCTTTCATACCTGACTTATACATGCAATATGTACAGAGTGCAATTTATGGCAACCAGCAATGATTAACCATAAGCTTATCCGAATAAAACAACTCTTAGTAGAGTTAAGTAAAACAAACTTGCCTGAACCGTTGATTACCGCAACATAATTTATAACGCTTTATCCGAAGACCTAATATTAGTAATATAGATCTCCAATATTAGAATAATATCATCATAATATAATACTATAATATATATATACATAGAATAATCTAAACACATAACATATAACCCTACTAGTATATAACACATATACAACTCGGTATCAAGTCAAACTTTTACAGTTTAAGTTGAATTCGACAAAGTTCTAACGTCCCAACGGTCTAGTCGAACTTTTATCGAGTCTAAGTTCCATTAAACTCTGACTTAACACTTAACAATTAACTCAGATAATTTTAATATCAGTCAAAATATTTTTCGTAGACTTATAATAATTTTCAAATAATTATTACCATTTATCATAAATTTTCAATCATTAATAACGTATTTAAATGAATTAAATACCACATAATTTTTTTATCTTTAATATTTATTTATTACCAAATATTAATGAAATACATGTCATAATATTATAATATATTTATAATATCACAAAGTATTTTTAATACTTTAAAATCATATTTATATAATTTTTAAACACTTAAATCCATTATTCGAACATTGCTATTAATATTAAACTATTAATATTTTTCATGAAAAAATATCAAAAGTTATATTTTATAACTTAAAATATTTTTATAACACTTAAATCATTTTTATATAATTTATAAAGCATTAATTCCATTTTCCTTAATTTATTTAATATATTTATTAAATAAACTAATTATCATTAATATTGATTAATTAATGAATTTCATCACTAAATATTAAAAGTCACTAAAATAACTTAAAATATTTTATTATACCATAATATTATTTTTTCATGATTTTCATGAATTAAAATCATTTTTAAATAATTTATTTAATATTATAATTAAATAAATTAAATACCATTTATATTCCAAAAATATTAAATATTTATGAAATATAATCTAAATAATTAAAAACTATTTTTCGTAATTTAAAATAATTTTTCAGAATTTATTATGTATTTTTAATAATTAAAAACCATTTTTTTTCTATTTTTAATTAATTTTCAGAATATTTAGAAATTAAAATAAATAAAACCATCGTTGTAGGCCATTAGCGACACTTGTCTGTCGTCTTAGGTGTTCTTGGCCTCAAGAACACTGACAGTCAAAGTTTAAAGGGCTCACGTTTGACTGCCTATAATTCGCGATCCAAACATGTTTTGTGAAATATTAAACCTTGATCTTGTAGTATGTATGTAACACTACAAGAAGCAACCACTATCTAGATTATATCATATAACACCAACACGATTCAAGCCCTCAAAGTCACTGTCAGAAGCCTGCTGGGTTTTCTGGGTAACCCAGAAACCCAGGCAGTTACAACATGCCACTTTCCAGCCAACTTTAATCTAGGTTCTGGTCATCAAATTTTTATTGTTATGGTCCAACAATGTAGTAGATATGTCAAGGAAAAAGTACCTATCATGATTTCAGTTCCACAATATCAACATCACAAGATACAATTTCGGTCAATCTGGATGTCGAATAAGTTCATCCGTCTTTCCAGGTTTTCGAAAGCGGTAAAATCGGTCTGTAACTCGCGTAGTTTGACCACCTATTACTCATAATCTATTCCTTGTTTACATGATCGTAAGCCATACATTTAAATAACACATGACAGGCTAGAAACCAAATACAAAATAATAATCAATTCACTTAATCAACTGACAGATCATGGCCTTCAAAATATTGTCAGACGCTGGTTCATGGCTTTCTAGGTTACCCAGATTTCAGCTAGTCAACGTCGGTCAACGCTTGTTGACCGTGAATAACTGACAATCTAGACATCTAATGACTGTTATTTTACTTTCATATCAAAGAACACATTACAAGCTACGGATTCCATCCTTAAAACAACAAAAGACAAAAACAGAAACGAATCTAAGGCCACTGACATTCGTTGTCAGTCCACCTCTTTCAAGTTTTTCTAGATTTTAGAAAACATTAAATTCGTGCATCTAGATGTTATAGATCCATGATCTATCAACCCAGATCACTTAAAGACACCCTAATACACAACTTTAACCAATCACTAACAACATTAAACATCAAATCACTGATTTCGAAATTTTTAGGGTTCATACCTCTTTGAGCCTTGATTTTTGATTTCTAACTTCATAATTTGTTCTTGGTAAGTTATGGATTGATCTTGGCTTATCTTATCTCACTCTCTCACTCTAGATTCCCGAAATTCTAGAGAGAGAGGGTCTTGGGATAAAATTAATTTCAAGTGGCCATTTCTCTCTCTTGAATCTCTTATAAATATATGATGCAATGCTAGGTGGCTGATATTTTCGGCTGAGATAGATAGTAATTGTCAAATGCTAGTGTTTAGGGTTGCTCAACCACTCCCCTTAGGTTTAGATCTACAAGTTTTGTTAAATTATGCACTAAGGGTAATATAGTTATTTTGCATATAAAATTAATGGCATTTTGGACATTGACCAAACCCTTAGGGTTTAGGGTTTACAAATTTAATTTTCTAAAATTCCCAATTTAGGTTTTTAAAATAGAAAATTAATATTTCTAAATTATAATTAGATTCTAATTATATTACAATTTCTTAATCATAAATTAAATCTCGCTAATTAGGATTAGTATTTCCTAATTAAAATGGCTAATTTAGCGATTAGGGTCGTAATTGGTCATTAGGGTTTATAACCCACGAATTAGGGTTTCTAATAGAAAATTAATTTTCCTAAATTAGAAATTTAATTTCGTAATTAGATTAGGGTTTCCTAATTACTTATCTTGAAAATTAGGATTAGTGTTTCCTAATTAACATTATAATTATTAAATTAATAATTAGATTTTCCCCATTTATAAATTAGAGTTACAAATCCCGAAATTAGGGTTTTAAATTTGGAATTAGGGTTTTGTAACCAATTTGTTAAGATTAACCCTAATTAATCCTATAATTATTTACACTTACGCCATTAAGTTCTCGATTTAGGGTTTCATGCACTGAATTAGGGTTTCAGATTCCTGGAACGGAAATTAGGGTTTCCAGAAACGATTTTTAGGGTTTCTTATAATTCGCTAGGGTTTTCTAACCGAACGTTGACGTTCTTAATATATACTTAGGGTTTGTTACAGATATCGATTATCTGGTCAACCCTTGACCCTTAACCACATCATGTACACATATCATACCATATGCACATAATATTTTCACGTATTTCCTTAATCCTAAATAATTCACCTAAATCCTTCACAGAATTTTGAACTCCTCAAAATTCTATCTTAAAAATATCAAACGCATACACTTATTTTCTGTCTAGGTTCTAATTTTGAACCTTAATTCTATTTTAATTTTTTTTAAAAATATTCTAATTCTCGGGTTGTCACACGGGTCGTCTCGAAGTACGTGCACTCAGGCACTATAATGTCCACTCAGATTTTCAGAAGTGCAATCCGGGCATCCATTTGAGGTATACAGGACCTATTTCGGACCGCCATTGTCGAGAGTTGTACGATGGCATGAGATTAGAGTTTGTGCGAACTCATTGAAGATGGGACGATGCCCTCCGGTCTTTAAGCTTCAACTTTCATCCGTTATCCCGCACAATAGTAACTCGGGATTGGTTATCCTTGTGGGACATCGTTGCGTGGAGACGTGACGTGGCATCGTGTTGACGAGATGACGATGTTGCCCCTCACCGGTGTTATCACGGATTAGGCGAGAATAAAACAGACGTTGCTCGAGCTTATTTGAGATTGACTCTCGTGTTATTATTAAAGGTCCTCATTGTCATCTTTGAGGTGTGCCTGTCTTCCCGATGTTATTACCGGGTTGGTGCAATGTATCTCGTTGTGAGCGCTGAGATTGAAGTTGGTCGCACTTGAAATAAGCATTTCCGGGGTTATCGCCGAAACTGCATTCCTTGAGGCTATCACCAAGGTTGGTGGCTATTCCCATGGTTGGGACTGAGACTGGATACCTCGAGGCTGTTTTCGAGATTAATCGGTCTTCTCCGGGGTGTGTTCCAGTATTGTATCTGCAGGCCTCGGGATTATATCCAAGATCCGAGGTTGGATTTGGTTACTCCCAAACTACGATCCGGGGTTTGATGCTGAACTTCCGGTAGTATCTGGTATGGATTTGGATTGTCTTTCAGGGTTCTCTCTTAAAAGATGAACATGTCCTCCTGCAATGTCAATGATAGTGGTACAGAAAATTTCGAGTGTCTACAGATGCCCCTCTTTATCATACTCATGCATGGCGATGCATGGGTATGATAAAGAATCCTAGACACTTGAAACTCAACAAGATGAACATGGTACTATGGGTAGCAAAATGATGCAAATGTATGATGCATGTGTACGGGATTGTAGCCCAACATGCTGGGGATGATTGATGGATCCCTGTTGCTGAACTGGATTGGCCATCTTGACCGATTTTATGTATAAGTTTTAATCATTAGGATGTTGATGTTGGAGTTACCACCAAATTACTGTGTTCTTGATAACGACTTGATCTTGAAGATGTAACTCTTATATGTAAGAGATCTGTGGGGGATAAAGCTTGATCTGTTTGAGGATGTGTATAACATATTCCATCATCTATCCTCTTTGATAATGTTGACTTCTCCTGGTTAGTATCGCCAGAATATTTCACGATTCTGTTGGATTTACTGCCAACAACAAATGCTGTCAGGGATGCCTGACCTTCGTTAACGTGTGAATCAAAAGCTGAAACATCCTGTGGGATATCTTTGTCAAATTTGTTTGACCTTGACGACGTGTGAATCAACTACCGAGATTACGTAGATTGTCAGGTTGCTTGACCTTGTTGTCAGCGTAGATCAATGGAGCATTGCGTTGTAACCCCACCGGGATCCATTTGGGAATATGAGCGATTGGGTATGAAAACCTCGAATAGCTCTATAGCTCGATAGGTTTAAACGCTATCGGCTGAAATGACGTCAAGGTTGCTTGACTTTCATTGATATGTGTGTCAATGGCTGAGCATGCGTTGCTACTCTTGCCAGAGATATACGTTGTAACCCCCGTCGGGGATCTTACTGGGGACGCATGAGTACGTACGCCACTATCGAACGGTTCTCAATGCTTCGATGGGTTTACTTGCCAGCGGCTAAAATGACGTCTAGGCTGCCTGACCTTCGTTGATAGAAATGTCAACGGATGAACGTGTTGTAACCCCCACTGGGGATCTACGTTGTAACCCCCGTCGGGGACTCATTTAGGGTAACGACCCGGAGTTGGCAGCATCGGACCTGTACGAGGTATTGTCAAATGTGATTTGTGACAAATGAGATCATTGGCAGGGTATACCTCGTGTTCGGGTGACTACCAATGGGCGATGTACAGATTCAAAGTCGCATCCGAGAAAACCAGGATTGTATGCTATTTTGCTCAATTGTGTGGCATTTTTATTCTCGATTTGACCTTTCTAGTCCGTAAGAACTCCGTTTCAACTCTAACTGGACCGAGCCGGAGGGGTGGGACCCATATAGGGGAGCCGCAGGTGCACCTTCTGCAGCTGCAGGTGGGCCTGCGACCAATCGTGGATGATAAATACCAGCAGATTGGTCTCACAAGTCACTTTCAACTCGTTTCGCAAAGAGAGAACCGCGAGCCATCTTTAGATCTGCTGAGTCCGGCTGCTTTCTACAAATTCTATCACCGTACAAGTATTCTACACTATCCTAGTAACGTATGCATGTATTTTTTTCCAATTTCTGTCCGTTGGATTGTGAGTTATCGCACGAAATGCATCTAAACACATAGTAGTGATTATGTATGCACAAATGACTTCATAAAAATATTCAACATAGTAAATGTTAGTATTAAACCATGCTGAACATAATGATTTGAAAAAATTTGACTTTTAAGACAGTCAAATTGGTACCTTTTTCTTCTATTTTTTGTCCTATTTGAGGTCCAATGAGCAAAAGGTAGAAAGGCAAAGTACTCCTTGCATTGAGGTTGGCCTTATGCATGATGATTTTGATTTTTAATGCATATATTATGTATATGAGTTTGGGGCAGGTGTGCTACTGAATGGCCACCTAGATATGCCTGTGTGCATGTGGATAGTCCTATTTTCAAAGGGGACTATGGCAAAATTTTTCCAAATGTAGGCATTGGGTAGTCATGCATTTTAACTCTATTATATGTTAAAGTAAATGCATGCATGCATATAGTCATCAATGCATTTAAAAAGCTCCAGGTAAGGAAATACCATACCCTTTCTGAGGTGATTTGGAGACTTGTTGTCCAGATATTGATGGATCTGGATCAGCCGAATTGTTCTTATAGGGTGCTTAACGGCGTCACGGCGGAGGGCTTCAAGTGCCTCGTCCCTTTCTGTCGAGACGACCTCATGGGGTTGGTGGAGGCCGTGATACGTCTGTCCAAGTAGATGTTCCAGGGCGTTGAGGACGAGGAGGCGGTTATTAGATTGAGGATCCGTTCTGTTAGCGCATGTCCCTCGTAGGGAGCTTAGAGCATTCAGGTGGTGAACCCGAGTTCTTTGGGTGATTTGGCGGATCCATCGATGTATTTGCATGCTAACGAGGTATGTCGTTAGACTTTGATCTTCCTTCTTTCATATTGATGAGGATTAAAGGGTTCTAATGTTGATCTACATTTCATGCAGGTTCCAGGTTTTATATAGCCTCGAGGGAACTAGTTTAGCATCCACTCCATGTACCAGGCATTTTATCTTGACTATAGAGCAGTAGTGCATGAGTGGGGATTTGGGGCATTCTTCTCCATGCTTCCCCGTCGTTGTCCCTGGGGTTACCTCAGGGCATTATCTGAGCGATGGTTTCATCAGACTCAGTCACTCCACCTGCTGGATTGCGAGGTGATGATGACGCCTATGGATTGGCGATTTATCACAAGTATAGAGTTTGGAGGGGAGCCAGTGCCTTGCATGGCGAATATTACCCCTACTGCCGTCAGATCCTTATTAGGAGTGTGCGGTGGAAGGCGCCAAAGGCGGATCGTCTGCTCGTGTCCTTTGGCGTCGATCTTATAGATGAGGGGCTATTGAGTGAACCCATGCCTGATGATGTCAGGATCAGGGATCGCGTTCTGGGGCGATTGTTCCTGATGATCATTCGAGGTTGCTTCATAGTAGATAACTCTTCCACGGTATCTTTCGCTTTGGTCAGCACCACACGCGATGTGGACCGTATTGGAGAGTATGATTGGGGCTCTTACACCTTTGCCTATTTCCTCTGGGGCATGTGCATGCGATAACATGGTTTGACCGAGGCTTGGCTAGGATTTTACCCATTTCTGCTGGTGAGTATTTCTCTTGTCTTTTCCCATTCATAGGTTAAGAGTGTTTACTGATAACAGATGTTTTGCCATTGTGTTGGCAGTTTTGGGCCTATGAGAGGCTCCCATGTTTGCAGCCTGTGAGTGTGTTAGGTTTAGATACCTATCCACGAGGACGACGATGGCACCATTCTATTTTGCCAGAGGTCCATGTATCTGAGGGATTCACTCACTTCCGTATGCAGCTGGAGTTGCTGACGGCAGGTACCATTACATGGATTCCCTATTCAGGGGAGCATTTGACCATCGGCTTTGATGATGGACATCCGACCGGAGTCGAGTATTTGATTTCCACCAGGAGAGTCCCTCTCTTCACTGATGGAGGCTGGGAGCTCTATTTAGGAAAGCGTGCTATTAGGAGCACTATAGGGGAGATCCGTATACCGATCCTGCCTCCTGTCAGGCGTCATTGGCCCATATCACAGACACCCGTCACTGATATTCCATTGTTGGGAGTTAACGGTTTTTCATTATTAGAGGGTCCATGTACTCGAGAGAGCGTTCAATGGTGGTGGTCCCTCGCTTTATTGGAGCCCGATCCGTGCCACGCTTAATGGGGATATGGTTTCAGGATCTTTGATGATGACGGATTGGGAAGTTTGTGTCCAAGCTCCGACTCATATGACCCAGATTGATAGCTTGACCCAGCAGTTGGATCAGACACATGTATTTATTCGGCATTTGGGCGTAGATCCAAAGCAGAGGCAGAGTCATTTGTTCCTTCCATTTCAGTCTTTGGCCCTCGACGACCCATTTGTTTTTGCCGGTGTATATCCTCCTCTTTATAGGCCTGACATCCCTGTTGATAGAGATCCAGTGACTCAGGAGGAGTTACATCAGGTGGACAAGATTGAGGACGTGGACATCAAGACCCTGGTCTTCTTCTGATGTATATTCTCGTTATATCTTTTGATAGGCCTCTATTAGATATTGGGTGGCTGTTCCCCATTCTCGCTATATCTTTTGATAGGCCTCTGTTAGTAGTAGGGCGGTTGTGCCCCATTTCTATGTATTTGTAATTGTACAGAGCTGATGTATTAGATGATGATATATTTAGGAATGTATGCACCGTCTTTTCATTCCCTATATCATATTGCCATCCATTATCTGTTATGCATGTATCATGTTATGCATATGTTTGTATGTCCAGAGATATTCGGCATTGACCCCTGGATGGTCTTATGACACGGCTCGCATAAATGTCTTCTTCGACAGTTAGCCGTATAGATCATACCCAACCGTCAGTGGTGGCATTAGGTATGCGATCGTGGTATGATAGTATGTCACCACCGGACAGGGTGACTGTAGATATGTTGCTGCAACATACCATGACCCTATTGGCTTTTCAGGTTCCCGCAGGATTTGTGGACGGGATGATAGAGCATTGGTTACCGGATAGGAAGGTATTCCGATTCGGCACCCATGATTTGACTCCTACCCTAGAGGAGTATGCACGATTGACGATGCTGCCCTTAGACAGACCTTGCGTGCATATGGCTTTGGGACACATGAGCAGACGATTCATAACTCTCACAAGATTCACTATAAGAAAATTCTCTATCTGCGACCAACCTTGTCAGCGACCGCCCTTTTTGGTCGTTGATATATATAATAGCGACGACTATTTGCGACCGGACTTGCTTCTAGTCGCTAATCATTATCAGTGACCGCATGCGGTCGCTGAGCGGTCGCTGGATTAATTTTCCCTCCCAAAATTTGGTGCCAAATGTTGGCGCGTTTAGTTTTTGCGACCAATCTCTATCGGCTGATCAGCTAGGTGGTCATTTGATGTGTCCACGTCATTAAAATTAGCGACCGCATGCGGTCGCGGATGGCGGTCGCTGATCATATTAACATTTACCAATTTCAGTCATTCGCTCGACACAGGCGAAGAAGAAAAAAATGAGGGAGCAGAATAGAGAAAAGATGGAGAAAGGGGGAGAAGAGAAGAAGGAGAAGCCAACCATCGCCACCACCTCACTCCGCCACCGGCACCGGCATTGCCCACTCTGCCACCGGCCACCGCCTCTCCTCAAACCACTTGTGACCTTTAAATCATCAAGTAAGTTCATTCTGGTCGTCCTAATCCTTCGTCCTTGTTCCTTTAAATGATAGCAATTGGATTGTTAGGGACTAAGTAGCATAAATGGCTGATGTATTGGAATTAATACAATATATGACTATTTTAATTGCTATGTGAACTGCTGTAATTGGGACTAAGTATGGTTATGTGCTTGTTGTTGTTTTTTTAAGCCATAAGGTCAATATTGATAAAACTAAGAATTCCGTTCGACCCGGTTCGAGTTTTCATCCTTTCGAGGGGCGATAGGTCGACGTTCAACTTCTCGATATCTCTCAAACAGAGGATCGATCTCGTATATCGCTTCTTTGTGATCGCGTGAGATAAATTGCTTTTTTACATCATCATCTCGGTTATTCTGCAGAGTATTCCGTATTGATGGAGATGCAGATTTTATCGGTTGCAGTAGTATTTGCAGTACCGGAGAGCGAGTTAGACGATGTAGAGCCTGTGGAGGACATTGATACCTACATCGAGGAGGAGCTTGTTGCTAGGTTGCCAGTATTTCTTCTGGATTCTCCTAGTACCAGTACTTTTGTGATCCCGCACTCGGCATAGTACTTAGAGCAGAGTCTTCATTTGATGACCTTTGAGAGAGATCAGATTCGATCTATGATGTCGACTGCTCTTGATGTGAGGGACGCCGCCCTCTTGGAGAGAGACGAGGCATTGGCTCGTAGAGATGCCACCGTCGCTGAGCGTGATGAGGCCAGGTCAGCCATAGACGCAGTAATAGTTGAACGGGATATCGCCATATCTGCCCGGGATGTAGCCGTCACAGATAATACTGCAGTGAGGTCCCTTACCACTGGTATGATCGCAGAGATGAATGCATATATTGATGATCATATGGTCACCATGCAGATGGTAGCAGATCTATTGGGTCGTGTGGATATTCTCGTACAGGAGACCACAGCTTCACCTCCTTCTTCTGAGAGGGACGCCATGTTGGGCTTGCTAGCTTGCATATACCCTGACTCGTAGATGAGCTTGTATTTACCTGCACAGACTAGCTTAGCCATTTTGTTTGTATATACATCAAACAACATTATATATGACAGGGAAATATATTTTTGGATCACTTCCCTTTTAGACATGCCTTGCTATTTGCTTGATATTTTGCCTGCTGTTTCAGGGCTTGTGATCTTGATGTATTCTGAATTCCTCCTAGATGGATGGACATTGAGTTGTCTCTGGATAGTTCAGACTGGTTCATTGATCTATGTGGTTCCCTACCATCTTTGGTGTCTTGGGACTTGTCTCTGAATGGAAATATGGAGAGGAGTGTGGCTTTTCTCTCTGAGATTGGTAGTACCACGATGGTCGCCAAGATTTTCTATTTAGTAGAAGCCTAGTTAATTCCACCTCTTATGGTTTGGTGTTGCTCTTCAAGGTATGACCGCAGCTTAGATGGTCGCCGAATCTCCTATTTGGGAGGAGTTCAGGTAATTCCACCCCTTTGGTCTGAAGCCAAATAAAATGTAATGGATTGAAAGAGAATCCCAGTACCAATTGGCAATGGTTTGTGTTTTGGTAGGGGGTGAGACCGCACCATGAATGGTTGCCTACGTACTCCTATTGAAGAGGAGATCAGTCTCAAGCGTAGTTCGAACTTTGGTGTAAGAGGTTCAACGTTTATATATGGGTCATATGGTGTAGGAATGTTTTTGGTTGTTTTGGTTTTTGTAAGGGTAGAAATGTTTTTGTTGTTTTTGTTTTATTGCGACCGGGCCATATGAAATGGTTGCCTATGTACTCCTATTGAAGAAGAGATCAAGTCGACGTAGTTAGCCCCTCAGGGCGAGTAGAAAAGCGTAATCCCATGTGCAGGTCAGAGTGCGGGGAGTAGAAAGTTTAATCCTAGGTTGAGGATAAACTGCAGGTGAAAAGTTTGATCCCATGTATGGGTAGCCAAACTGCAAACGCAAGAGGTTCAATCCGCGGTGGGATGACCTAAGTTGTAGAAACGCAGAGGAGAAAGCTAGGCTGCTGGCTGTGAAAAGTATGTTTCCCTGAGGGGCAAATTGTAGAAAAGTTGTATGTGGTAAAGGGTTAAAGAACCGGAATGACTGTAATAGCCCGATATTTTCTATAAAATTAAATCAGAAATTTTGTGTATAATTTTTTTTATTTTTTTATTTAATGATGAGAATATGTGTCAAGTAATGTGAATGATAAATGCAAATATATTTATTAATTGAAAAATTAGAAATAATTTTAGAATTATTAATTATTACAAATTATCTTTTATAGTAATTAATTTTATAAGCGAAATGTTTTATTAATTATTTTCAATGAAAATAAGATTATGATATTATTAATTAATATATGAAATGATGACAACGTTATTATACTAATTATTTTATTATATGAATTTATTTCAGATTAATTAAGTTAATTATTTAACTTAATTAATAATTTTATATATGACAGATAAATCAGATATGGAATCAAAACCTTAATTTTGGATTTTTGATCAAGGAATGAGAATAATAATATTATATTATTATTTCTCAGTGTTATAGATATGTATGTTATGTGTGTAATGTTAATGTGTGGAACAGTTTTAAATGTTACTAGTAAACCCTAATACTAGTTTGATAAACCCTAATTCTGGTTCTGAATAAGGAATGATGATAATGATATAATATTATATGTATATTAATTTTTCAATGCTATAAATATGTACTGTATATGTGTGGACAGATAATGATTGGTCAATTGTGGTAAATTAGGTCATAACCTAATATTGTGTTGTTAAACCCTAATTATTAAACTCAGTTATGAGATAAGACTTGGTAGTAATTGTGTTATATGAACTTTACTGTGTATTAGAATTTCTATAATTAGAAATCGTAATTACTGTGTTAGTAAGATATACAGATAATTAGTAAACCCTAATTGTTAATTTTAAAAACCCTAATTTCTATTGAAAACCCTAATTTTAAATTATTGTATTTAATTTGTTAAATCTTTAGGGTTAAACCCTAAACCCTAAAGTGATAAACCCTAAACTCTAAGGTTTGTAACCAATGACTAAAATGCCCTTGAGGTTAAAAGTGAAAAGTCTAAAATACCCTTGTGCATTATTAAAGGTAGAATTCAATTATTGGTGTGGAAATTACTAAAATACCCTTTTTGTCCCATTTAGTGTATTATTGTAGCCAATTATTCCACAAAAGCCAACCATCTAGAATTTACCTATGATACTATAGCATTGCCAGTACATGATTAGCCATTACAATTATTGCATACATGATTTGTTACATTTAAGAGAGAGAGAAAGTGCACATTTAGACTAAAATTGTGCAACAAAAACTTAGCCATACTCTCAAGACCAAACCTCCGAATATGGGAAAACTTTTATACGCCCAAGGCGGACAGAGTGAACGATAACATCGTTCTTGCATGTAGTATTTATCAATATAGGGTCCATGGGATGTACACCCTCGTGCCCGTAAGTTATGACGGTTTGTAGAATAATTTCTGTCTAACCATTCTGAAAATAGAAAACAATGTTCATAATATGTCGACTACCCTATATATATAGTCAATACGTAGTTTCGAAAGTTTTGGTATACAAACGATAGATGGTTATGATTGATTCAGTTTACTTCACAACTATTAATTCGTTGTAGAAGTGATATACAAAGAAAACATTTATTTCTTTCAGCTAATTATACTTATAATTGTTATTACTTGTTGGGCACTCAAATGCTCATCCTTGCTTAAATTTAAATGTTTTCAGCTAAGCATGATCAACCGGAAGGTACAGCCAAGAACAAGTGAAAAGAAAAGCAAACATAATATGTTTAATGATATCTTTTGTAATGGTTAGACAATATATAGACCATGGTATTTATTATCTATCATGTAATATATTGTAGCAAAGGTTGCGTACTTGGGATTAGACTATGATAAATGTAAGTTAAGTTTGAAATTCATATTATTGTTATTATTATTAGTATTATTTCGCTCATAGAAATGGTATCATAAAACACCGAGTTCGGGTTTTAAGTACCCAGATTTGGGGGCGTTACAATGACTGGTGACTTGATGATTATGTACCAGGGTGTTTGTTGATTACTTCAGACATAATACCGTTTCACGGTGTTTGAGTTGATGAGTTATGGAAATTCATCGCCGTCTATTTCTTGCAATCTGAGAGCGCCTCCTGTCAATACTTCCTTGACAATAAACAGGCCTTCCCAGTTAGGAGCGAATTTTCCTTTAGCCTGATCTTGGTTGCCAAGAATATTCTTCAAAACCAAGTCATGTAGTTTAAACTTCCGTAGCTGGACTTTTTTGTTGTAGGATCTGTCGATCCTTTGCTGATATAACAGATCATGGAAGATAGTCGCGGTTCGCCTTTCGTCTATTAGAAACAATTGGTGATACTTGTCTTGTACCCATTGGTCTTCATCCAGTTGAGCGTCTATCAACACTCTGAGAGATTCCATCTCAACTTCTATGGGAGTACTGCTTCCATCCCATAGGTTAAAGCGTAGGTGTTGCCCAGGTTGGAAATACTTCATGCAGTTACAGTGAGGCTAACAGAGTCGAGGCAATAGGTCGAGGCCAATCTTTGTGGTTAGCGGACATCTTCCGCAAAATCTTCATGATGTTTTTGTTAGCAGCTTCAACAAAGACCGCTCATCTTCTTGGACAATAGATAGATGAGTTAAGATGTTTGATGTGGAATTTACTGCATAATTCCTCCATCATTTTGTTGTTGAGGTTTTTGGCATTGTCTGACATAATCACCTCTAGTTGTTCATATCCACAAACGACATTGTTTTTGATGAAAGCAATGATGACTTCTTTAGTGACCCTGGGGAAGGAGGCTGCTTCTACCCACTTGGTGAAGTAGTCGATCATGGTGAAGATAAATCGGTGACCATTACTGGCTTTAGGCTCGATGGGCCCGATAACGTCCATTCCCCACATTGAGAAGGGCCGAGGCGAACTCATATTGTGGAGTTCCCGTGGAGGGGCGTGTATAGCATTCCCATGAATCTGACACTGACAACATCTTTTGACGTGGTCGTTGCAATCAGCTTTGAGAGATAGCCAATAATGTCCCGTCCTGAGGACTTTCTTGACAAGGAGGGGGCCACTCATGTGGGGGCCACAAACTCCGCCATGGATTTCATCCATAAGCCTTTGGGGTTGATCTTTGTCTAAACATCTGAGGAGACCTAGTCTGGCATCTCTTTTGTAGAGTGCATCTCCACTCAGGTAGAATTTCATAGAAAGTCTATGGATCCGCCTTTTCTCATTCGGGCTCGCCTCAGCGGGTGTAGATCCATCTCGTAGATATTCCTTGATATGCTGATACCAAGGATGTTGGATGGGAGGTAGTTCATCCGATACTTCTCCAACGTAATTCCCATAGGCTAGGGCCTTGTGCAGGGAGATTATGACGCTTAGCAAGTATTCCTTGTTTGATATACGAATCAAGGAGGCCAAAGTTTCTAACACATCCGCGAAATCATTCCTATTACGAGGAACATGTAGAAAGGAGATTTCTTCGAACTCCAAGGACATCTTCAAAACCTGCCGATGGTAAGGCAGCAAATGTAATTCCTTGGTTTGATAGATTCTGGTGGATTGTCTGATTTCCAGCTCTGAATCTCCAAGGACAGTTAACCGCCTGATGCCCATTAAAATGGAAAGTTTTAGCCCCATGAGACAGCCTTCATACTCAGCCGTATTGTTGGTGCTAACAAACTGCAAGTTAACGGCGATGGGATACTGCTCCCTCGTACCAGATACTAGAACTGCTCCAACTCCAGAACCTTCTATATTAATAGCTCCATTAAAATACATCTTCCACGATTGGCGTGTATCGTACTGATGGTGTTGTTGCACTATCATTACTCCTTCATCGGGGAAATATGTTTCCAAGGGTTTGAAATCCCCTGAAGGTGCGGCGGTCAGTTGATCCGCGATTTCTTGACCTTTAATGGACTTTTGAGTCACATATACGATGTTAAATTGTTGTAGGATCAACTGCCATCTAGACAGCCGGCAATTTAACATGGGTTTATTGAACACGTACTTGAGAGGATCCATGCGGGATATGAGATGGGTTGTGTGGCCATGGTGGTAATGTTGTAACCTCATGGAAGCCCATGCTAAAGCACAACATGTCTTTTCGATCAGAGTGTACTTGTGTTCACTGCTTCTGAACCTTTTGCTGATGAAATAGATAGCTCGTTCTTGGCCTCTATCGTCTTTCTGGCTCACAGGTTGCTGTGAGTTGGGAGATAAATCGGCTAATGAAGTTGATTCTTCCCAAAAATCCCCGTATTTCCTTCTCTGTCTGAGGAATGGGCATTTCCGTGATGGCTTGGATTTTTGCAGGATCCAGCTCAATCCATTTGTGGCTAACTAGAAATCCTAGCAACTTGCCTGATTTAACGCCAAAGGCGCACTTAGCTGGATTCAACTTTAAGTTATACTTATGCAACCTGTTGAACAACTTTCTAAGATGGTCTATATGGTCATCCTCCTTCCGGGACTTAACAATGATGTCATCCATGTAGATCTCAATCTCTTTATGCATTAAGTCGTAGAAAAGAGGCATCATAGCTTGTTGATAGGTAGCTCCGGCATTGATGAGGCCGAATGACAACCGTCTATAGCAAAAAGTTCCCCAAGGAGTGCTGAAAGCAGTCTTCTCACGATATTCCTCGGCAACCATGATCTGATGGTACCCCGTAAAGCAATCAGCAAAGGAGTACATGTCATATTGCGCAGTATTGTCAATGAGAATGTGGATAAATGGCACGAGAAAGCTGTCTTTTAAGAAAGCTTTATTCAAGTCCCGGTAATCCACGCAAACTCGCACCTTCCCTCCAGGTTTAGGTACGGGCACGATGTTGGATATTCATTCAGGATATGTAGACACCATGATGATGCCAGCTTGAAATTGTTTCACAATTTCTTCTTTCACCTTTAAACTCCACTCAGGTTTCAATCGCCTGAGCTTTTGATTGACTTGCTTAAATTCATCTTTAATGGGAAGGTGATGAAGAACAATGTCAGTGGACAAACCCACCATGTCTTTATGAGACCATGCAAACACATCCTGGAATTGGGTTAATAGCATAACCATATCATTCCGTTGGTTTGGGGTAAGGTCTGAACAAATCTGGATTAACTTAGGGCTTTCTAAGGTTCCGAGATTGAAAGAAGTGGTTTGATCAAGGTTGGGTTTGGGATTATCTTTGACTCATTCTTGAATTTCTAGAGGCACCTCAATGTCATCCTGTATATCCATCAAGGCCGAATTTATCTCTACATCAAAGGTACAATCCTTGTGTAGGAGAGGCATCGTATTCGCAAGTACAGGCACATCTAAATTCAGAGTCCTGAAACAAAATATGCTTTCACTTAGTATATATGAAATGCGTTGATCATACATAGTGTTATCATATACTTGGCAAAATAAATTGCTAATACTGTACAGAAAATTAAGCAGTTATTATATCTATAGGGCAGAAAGAGTTCTGCCCGTTTTACCCTCGTCGACCAAAGCAAGGAGTACTGTTCCAATTGGCAAGGGTAAAGTCCGGGTGGACCGCAGTGATGGAGGGATTTTCATCATCCTCCCTGTCTCGAATTATGGCCATTACGTCTGGGCAATCATCGTCTGGGGTGTATCTATTGGTATGTTCATCATGAACGATGATGAGTATACCGGACATCATCCGTATGACATCTTGCTTGATTCTTCGTTCATCTTCTTCCACTGCGGGATTTGGAACAAAGATTTCTTTCTCCTTCACCGGTACCGGCTTGGGAAATAACATAGCCATTACATTGGCTGACACCTTTACGGGAGGTTGTACGGACTCGGAGTTTGAAGGCGAAGATAAATGCCAAATGGTTAAAGCTGAAGGAACCTGTTGATGTTTATGAGGATTCCTGTGACTAGAACTGGCAGAATAGCCTAGCCCAGCTATTCCAGTTTGCCTGGTTAACCGAATTGGGTACTTGATACCCTGGCAATCTTTACCCAACCCTTGTCCCGACTTATGACCCAACGACATCATTTCTTGAGTAGCCGACATTACCTCGGCAGAAATTTTGGGTTCGGGCAATGGCGCTCCAATAGCATGGTATTGGGTATTGCTTATTTCCAAAGCATGAAAACTGACCGGTTCCATATCTGCATTGGCATTGATGAATGGCACGTCCCCGTGCTGAGGAATCCCCGGTTCAGCGTTGACTGTGACCAGGCTGTTGTTGATAATGTATTTCAATTGTTGGTGAAGAGTGGAGGAGACTACCCTTGCCATGTGAATCCATGGTCGTCCCAATAGCAGGTTGTATCCTGAGACTATCTTGAGCACATGGAAAGATAAGCAGAATATGTGAGGACCAATTTCGATTGGTAGCTCAATTACTCCGACCGAATTTCAGCGGGCTCCATCAAAAGCTTTGATGACAGTATGGCTACTCTGAATTCGGTTGAGATTGATATTCATCTTCACCAAGGTAAGCGTGACGGGCAGATATTCGAGAGAGAACCTCCATCTATTAGGACTCGGCTACCATATATCCGGAGGACAAGACCGCAATGATGTAACAGTTTGCAATGACCCATTCCTTCAAAGCGGTATGTCATCATCAATGAAGGATATCACATTGTTGTTGAAAATGTGATCAACCATATGTTGAAACTTTTCCGTATCCACTGATGTCGGGAGATAGGCTTCTTCCAAAACCTTTAACAAGACCTTCCGGTGATTCTCGGAAGTTAGGACTAAGTCCAAAATTGATATTTATTGTGGAGCTTCTTTCAAGCTTAAAACCATCGCAGCTTCGTTATGACCCACAGCGCGGAGGAATTTCTCAATCTTCTCCATGAGTATTTTCCCCTTCGATTTGGTGGTAGACTTCATCACCCGATGGGGGAGATACATCGGATTTTCCTTCGACATTGAAGCAGTTGTATGTGAGGTGGATCCTTTACCTTCTCCATAATTCCACGGAACCTTGCGAAAGCTAACAATAGGATATTGTGCTCTGCATGGAAAGTTGATTGGCTCGGGATTGGCCACTTTCAAAGGATTGTTTCCTCCCTTGAGTTGAATTGTTGGCGTTGTGAGTAAGGTATTAATCCCATTAGCTTCAGTGGATATGACTGCTACCACACTTTTCCACTTAGTAGGGCCTGCATTCTCACTTGCACGTAACACAGTGTCGTTATCCGCCAAAGCAAGATACACCATTGTCGATTAGATTTTGAATAAGGTGGCGAGTGCCCAAAGATTCTTCATCTTTGTGACCAAGTGAGATCGGAGTGATATTGACATACTCCATCAGAGTTGTACCGTCCCGAACGGGGGTTGATTAGAGGTAGAAGGGAACTGATCCTTCCTTCATTGATTAACATATAAAGGATTTCTTCCATAGGTTGGCCCAGATAGGTGAATTCCCTTTTGTTGGCGAAATCCCGATGGGCTTTGGCATTTGCTCTCTTTATCACTTTGTCTTCTAGCATTTCATTTTATGAAGGTGATGAGGGGATATTCATGACAATAGGTAGGAGACTGGCGTGCTCCTGACTAATTAACTGACGAGTCACTTGATGCTAATAAGTTACTAGTTCCGCCAATTGTTCAATTTGTTTGCAGAGAGCTTTCATCTTTCGTTCCATTGTAAACTGGAACTTGGCATAGTCACATCTGTCATCACCGTCTTTGATGGTCTGGGAAGAATCACAGCTGAAATTGGAACAATGTCCATTGCTCCAATTAATCATGTTGACCTCTTCTTCTTTATGTTGAGGAAGAGGGTTGTCTTGTACGTGAGGTTGATCTGGTTTGGTGACCACGATCTCTCCGTTGTCTATCAGGTCCTGGATCTTGTGTTTCAAGGCCCAACAATCCTGAGTATCATGTCCAGGTGCCCCGACATGATAAGCACATTTCCTAGAAGCATTGAAACCCCGTCCATTAGGGCTGGCTGGTGGAAGAAGATGTGTAATTTTCTTCTGTGTTGTCAGAAGATTTAAGATGTTCTCGAGGGTATCCCCTAAGGGTGTAAACACTCGATGTTTGACTTCTCCACCTTTTTAGTATCGGAGGGTTTGCGAGACTATCTTTGGAAAGGGAGTGTAGTTTCTCCTTTGAATATGTATGTTTTGATTGCCTTTTTGCCCCTGTAGTATTAGGGAAACATCTTCCTCTTTCTTTTTATGGACCCTCCGGGGGTTGTTCCCATAATTTCTAGATTGATGGGATCGTAAATGACTTTGAGTCTTGACTAGGTCTTGAATCTTTCTGACTTCAACCCCATCTCGGCCATCTCCCCATGCTTGACCATTTCGTAAAATGGTTTGTCGATCTTAAGCTAAAACTCTCTCATAGAAGGGAGCTTCAGATGTTTATGAAAGACACGACCATTTCGATTACGCCATGAAAAGGACTAACTTGGGCGTGCAGGCCTCCACCTTTGAGCATACTCTCTGAAAGACTCGTTAGATTGCTTTTGATCTTGGTAATTTGATCTGGATCAGGAGCATCTCGAGTTTGAAAACCAGATTGAGTGAGGAAGGCATGTGCTAGCTCTTCGCAACTATGGATTTTGGAGTTGTCTAATCTTGTGTACCACGAACGGGCTTCTCCAGTTAGACTCTTTTGGAATAATTGCATTCTGAGCTTTTCATCCTCTGCATAGGATCCAAGTTCTCCAATAAATACTTTTAGATATGTGTAAGGATCTCCTAACCCGTCAAATTTTTCAAAGTCAGGAGTTTTAAATTTTTCTGGATAATGAACACCAAGGAAAATACACAGATCTGCATATGAGACACTCCCGTGTGTTCCAATTCCTTTGATAGTGCGAAGGGTCTCTCCCATTTGGAGGACATTCTTTTTGATGTCGCCAGTGTCTGGATCTCCACTGGGATGGGCGGCATCAAGACTTTTGTTGGTTGTATCCAACTGTGGTTCCGGTATGGTAATGACCGGGTCTTCCCCTTGTGTGGAGGATTCAGCATGTACGGGTATTTTCTGACCCTGTGTAGATTGGTGTAATTCTTTGAGTAGAACAGCCAAATCTGTAATTTGTTTACTTAATCCGTCAAATTCTTTGTGAGAAACTGGATTAAGTTCAGTCTGGTCGCCTGATGACATGATTGACTGTAGGCCTATTGCCTTTTTGGACTTTGACCGGGTGGTAGGTCCGATTGATTCCCTGTGAAAGACTTGCATAGTTTAGTCTTTAGGGGAGGTGTATAATAACATGTTATGTGATGTGTCAGTTTTAGGAATCTTATCCTGTGAAATGGATGTCAGCGGTTTGTAACATGTACGTGGACACATTTCTTCATATTTCTCATTACAGGGAGATAGATATGGAATGTAATTACAAGTAATTGAAATGAAAGCATGAAGAGACTTTCGTCCATTTTCGGTTTATTAGAGGCTGACCTATCTTAGGCTACTCTCGCGGCTTTTTGGCATGAAGGTTCCCAAATCATCACAATCTACTTGACGGGAAGTTAATCCGGTCTTTCAACTGGGGCGAATTTGGGTGGTGCCTTTCCTTAGCCTCGGAGAATTAGTCTTCTCACGAGTTCAGTAATCAAACACTGACGGGATAGCCTCCTGGTTGAGGGACCACACAATATACATTCACATACATCGCATATCACCGTATGAAAATGATGACATGTGCGAAGCACTAATATCACAAGTAGATATGGTGCGAAGCACTAATATCATAAAGCAGTTTTTAGTGCGACGCACTAAGTAAGGAAATGCATTCGTACACATTCATCCAATGTAAATGCAACATCCACACACAAGCAGATAATAGTTTTGAAAAGATTGTGATAGCGGCTTAAGTCCTCTTCTTTGGAGTCCCCAAAGAAAGTCGCCACTGTCGACGTCGAGGATTTTTGGATGTCCTTTTTCGTTACTTGTTCTTTGGTGTTCTCATTTTAGGTGAGATTTGTTTGAAAAACATGTGAAAAAGGTCCGACACATGTATGATGTCGACGATGGGAATTGAAGAGTCGCCATTGGTTTTTAAATAGTTGTACCAATGAACCGAGAAAAGGTTTGCACATTGACCCATGATGTGACAACGATATACTGGTCGGTGAAACCGAGATTCGTTTAGGGTCCGGGGACTTGGTTATCGAGGGAAGGTGTTAGGCACTTCTACATCCGTGTTACCACTTGATCGCCTCTTTCATGAAACTATTATCCGAGTGTGTGTGTGTGTGTGTGTCGGTCGATGTCTTTATTATATGGAAGTAGTCACGAGGCCTCGTTCGAACTTATATATACATGGGTTTGAATTTATGTAAAATTCAATTTTAGTAAGATATAAGCGGTGATGTTTTATAAAAGCGGTTTTTCAAACCACGATGCTTAATAGGAATTGAGACCTTTTACACTCCCATTTTTATTAAGTGATCGGCATGATTGATTTTATTTGACGGATGCGAGGCATTCATACGAAAATAATATATAAAAATAATGCCGATTTCCTCGTGGCTATGGAAACCATCTGAGGAAATTCGGACATCGCAGAATAATTTACAAAGTCGCTTTAAATCTGAAAATGTCCATCACGGAACCGAATCTAGATCCAATAGGATGAATCAGATCACATGATTCTTAAGCGCCTGAAATCTGCGCAGCTTTATATGAAAGTAAGTAGCGGTATATATATATAAAAGTTGTAAATATATATATCTGAGACGGGATCACCAACCACGAAGAACCTCCGTGGGGGATCGAAATGTAAATAAAAGTCATTAATCACGGTCCAAGCGCCACGAAGTAAACTCTGTGCAAAACGAAAGCGTAAAGAAAGTCATAAGCGATCAACCACCACGAAGTAAACTCCAAGTGGGACAATATATATATATATATATATATATATATATATATATAAGCAATAAACATACTGGGATGTAAAATCCGAGCTCATCGAATGCAGTCCAGACCACGTTTATATATATAAATATATATAAAAGCGAGTAAACGCACTGCATCAAAGTCAGGCTCATCGAACAAAGTCAGACCACAGTTCAATATATATAAATATATATATATATATATATATATATATATATATATTAACTATGTGTCAAACTTTGTTCGATGAGCTAGACTTTGCCTACAATCTTTAATCTAATTCAAAGTCTAGCTCATCGAACAAAGTTTGACACATAGTTAATATGTATATATATATATATATATATATATATTAAAGCAAATAAACGCTCCAGACCGAAGTCTAGGCTCAATCGAGGTATAACTCGATAATGTTAGTCAATGTATATGTAAATATATATATAATTTATACAAATATACAGACTGAAATGAAACCACGGACCGAAGTCCGGGCAAAAGCAAGTAACACGACTCTCAACATGTAGAAGGGTGTGTGCACAGATAAAGAGAAAGACTCTAAAGTGTGTGAGAAGGCTTATAGCTGACTGCTAAAAAAGGCTTCTATATCTTTAAAGTGGGTAAACACTGGCTTTTGTGGGTGCAAAAGAGGCTATATATGAGCTCACAAGTGTTTAAAAGTGGGAAAATACACTGTATGGGCGAGTGCAGGGTTTCCCCGTCTTTTTCTCTTAGAAAATCAGCACCTCAAGCCCTCTATTTATAGGCATATGAGTAGCAGTGTACCTATGGTTTGAGCCAGCAGTGTACAGGAGAGGCAACCTGGGTTGGCCCGGGTTTGTCGGGTCAGGTCGTCTCAAAGTACGTGCACTCAGGAACTGTAATGTCCACTCGGATTTTCAGAAATGCAATCAGGGCATCCGTTTGAGGTATAAAAGACCTATTTCAGACCGCCGTTGTCGAGAGTTGTACGATGGCATGTGATTAGAGTTTGTGCGAAGTTATTTAAGATGGGACGATGCCCTCCGGTCTTCAAGCTTTAACTTTCATCCGTTACCCCGCACAATAGTCACTCGGGATTGGTTATCCTCGTGGGACATCGTTGCATGGAGACGTGACGTGGCATCGTGTTGACGAGATGATGATGTTGCCCCTCACCGTAGTTATCGCCAGATTAAATTTGTCAGCGAGGCGTTGCTCGAGCTTACCGAGATCGAATTTCTTGTAATTATTGAAGGTCCTCATTGTTATCTTTGAGGTGTACCTGTCTTCCCGATGTTATTGCCGGGTTGGTGCAGTGTATCTCATTGTGAGCACCGAGATTGAAGCTAGTCGTACTTGAAACAAGCATTTCCGGAGTTATCGCCAAGGTTGGTGGCTATTCCCATGGTTGGGACTGAGACTGGATACGTCAGGGCTGTCTTCGAGATTAGTTGGTCTTCTCCAGGGTGTGTTTTGATATTGTATCTGCAGGCCTTGGGATTATATCCGAGGTTGGATTTGGTTACTCCCAGACAGCGATCTGGGGTTTGATGCTGAACTTCCGGTAGTATCCGATATGGATTTGGATTGTCTTTCAGGGTTCTCTCTTAAAAGACGAATCCGTCCTCCTGCAATGTCACTGACAGTGGTACAGAAAATTTTGAGTGTCTGCATATATATATAAAAGCATTAAACGCACCGGATGTATAATCCAGGCTCATCGAACAGAGTTCGACCACAGTTCATATATATATATAAAAAAGAGAATAAATGCACCAGATATAAAATCCAGGCTAATCGAACAAATTCATGCGAACTATGCCCATCTCAAGTATATTTTAGTCTAGTTTAGCCGCATTTCATGTTAGTTTGCATTGCACGTTCTTTAAACTCCTTTTGGTGAATAAGTGCAGGAATCGGCCTGTTTTGGTGGTGATTTGGAGCATAAGGCAAATGGATGCTTGAAACGAGGTAAAAGGATGGGATATGCATGGCATGAAGGTGCATTGGTGCAAGGAAATAGAGCATAACAGAGCAAGAAGTAGCAGTAGGAAAACAGAAACCAGGACCTGCAGATTTCAAGCGCGCGTACCGCTGCAACACAAAATAATAGCCAAGAACGCTACCGCGTGATCACCAAAGGATCTTGGATGCTACTTGCAAGTCTCGCGACCCACGAAGCAATGTATAAGTTTATGGGCAAGGCCACATGTGCCGAGAGAAGCCGAGCATATGAACCTCTCACTGCCGTAAGTCTAACTACCGAAATTATCATCTTTGGAAGAGCGTCGGCCGCCATTGTATGATGTCTAATGTTCTTTGAGGTGTTTTATTTTATTTTCGAATTTTAAAGGTTGTAATTGATTAAAAACAATTCCTAACTGGTGTCAGGGGTATCATTCGACATTTTATTATTTTTCACGTAACTTTACATCGTAATTAGGGTTTTACTCTCGAAAGAGGATTCCAACGAGAAAGAGGCTATAACGCTACTTTTCTACTCCTTCTTGGGATTTCTCTACGAGAGTGGATTATTAATATTAGTTTTTGCTTGAATCTTATGGGGATTGGATATTGATGTGTATTTAGCAATTGGGTTTGATAGTTTCATCTTTCCTCTTTCAATTGTTGCTTATTGATCATGTTTAACGTTGATCCCATAATGGCTTTTGGTTCAGTCATGAACTAAACTCCATTATGGGATTCTAACGAATTTTATTATGTAGTTTGATTGCATACTTAAATGCTGGGTTGCTTTGCATATCATATAGGATGTCTGTCATGATTATTTTGCATACATGAATGCTTGATCACCATTCGTTTCAGTATTTGTATGGAATTGAAAATGAACATGCAAATATGGACTGTAATCATGATAGTATGCGTATATAGGGCTGTGTTATATGGCTTATGTATTTCGTGAACCAGATAGACATATATTGTTTCACCGTATTAGTTAAGATAAGAGCTTAAACTTAAAATCAATATAGTTGCAATTTCACATAGACATATAGTGACGTGGTTATATTGTATGACTTAGACAATTCTAGTCTTATTTAATTTTAGTTTTTGTTTTTGTTTTAGGAAGTTGGATAAATTTTTATGCGCACACGGTTAACCAGCCCCGAGTTAATACCTGTTTAGGATAATATAAATGGGAGAGGTTGGAAAGCGGCTGTACGTAGAAATTTACAAGAACAGTTGGAAAACACGACAGCTAACATGGCAGCCGAGGAACAAGGAGAAGATCAAAGAGAGGAGTATCGGGCTCTAAAAGAGTATTCCATGCCCAATATTAACGGACTTTAGTCTAGCATAGTCAGACCAGCGATAGCAGCCAATACCTTCGAGATCAAGACTGGCACTATTCAAATGGTGCAAAACACAGTTCAGTTTGGGGGTGCTGCTACGGATGATCCGAATGAACATCTATTGAGTTTCATTGAATTTTTTGATACATTCAGATACAACGGTGTAACGGAGGATGCTATTCGACTAAGGTTGTTCCCATTTTCATTGAGGGATAAAGAAAAAAGTTGGATTCATTCTCTGCCAGCAGGATCTATAATTACATGGGAGGATTTAGCACAAAAATTCTTAGCTAAGTTTTTCCCAATGGCTAAGACTGCAAAGATGAGGACAACTATTTCGTAATTTGAGCAACAACAGGGCGAGTCGTTACATGAAGCATGGGATAGATACAAAGAAATGCTGAGAAAGTACCCACATCACGGTATGCCAGATTGGATGGTAATTTACATGTTCTATAATGGATTGGGATGGCAGTCGAGACCGATTGTAGATGCAGCTGCTGGAGGTGCATTATGGGCAAAGAACTATGAGGAAGCCTATAATCTTATCGAGACAATGGCATCAAATGATTTTCAGAATCCTACATCCCGAATGCCACAAACCAAAGTTGCACGTATATTGGAGGTTGATGTCATTACTCAGCTATCAGCATAGATGGCAGCTATGGCAAAGAAGATAGATACTTTGGCTGAAGGAAAGGTAAAGACAGTTGCCTACATATGTGAGATTTGTGCGGGGTCACACTTGACGGACCAATGTTCTATCAGCTCAGAATCAGTGCAGTATGTGAGTAACTACAGAAAAGACCAAGGCCAATTTTAGAACACCTACCATCCAACAACAGAAATCATCCAAATTTTAGTTGGTCGAATAATCAAGGGAATCATCAAGCTCAGTTTCAACCAAACAATCAATTTTAGGCACAGCCAGCGTAGCCGTAATTTAATCCTAGACCACCCTTTCCTCCAGGATTTTCTCAACAACAACAAAGAAAATCACACTCCAAACACCCCTCTCAAAGAAAAAAGAAATCGTAAGTGGAGGAGATGATGATGAAATACATGGCAAACACGAAGTTATGATCAAGAGCCAAGCAATGCCTATAAAGAACTCCGAAACTAAAATGGGGCAGATGGCAAACATGCTTACTAACAGGCCCCAGGGTTTATTGCCAAGTAACACGGAGACGAATCCAAGAAGAGAAGGGAAGGAACAATGCCAAACGATTACATTGAGATCTGGAAAAGACACACACCATCTTTGTAAGTCACGCGTTCGCCGAGAATGTCTTGAGAGAGCGCATGCACACGCTTGGCGTAGGAACCAAACCAATGATCAGGAAAATTTGGAGAAATCTGAGGATAGGCAGGAAGAAAAAGACAAAGCAGGCTCAGAGGAGATAGTTAAGAGTCCAGTACCACCAATGCACATTCAGGTTTCATATCCGCAGAGATTAATGAAGAAAAGGGAAGATAAACAGTTCAGCAAATTCTTGGAGGTGTTCAAAAAGCTGCAGATCAACATACCCTTCCCCGAGGCATTGGAACAAATGCCCAGCTATGCCAAGTTTATGAAAGGTATATTGTCAAGGAAGAGGAGATTAGATTAGTTTGAGACAGTAGCCTTGACAAAGGAATGCAGTGCAGTGCTTCAACAAAAATTATCTCCAAAGTTGAAGGATCCAGGCAGTTTCACAATTCTATGTACCATAGGAAAGTTGAACTTCAGTAAGTGTTTATGTGATCTTGGGGAAAGCATAAATTTGATGCCCTTGTCAGTGTTTAATCAGTTGGGACAGTTGGATCCAAAGCCGATAAACATATCATTACAGCTAGCTGACAGATCGATCACATATCCGCGAGGAATTATTGAGGATGTGTTGGTAAAGGTGGACAAGTTTATTTTTCCAGCTGATTTCATCATTTTAGACTACGAGGAGGACAAAAGCATACCAATAATATTGGGAAGGCCCTTTTGGCCCGCAGGCGTAACATCAATAGATGTGCGAGAAGGTGAACTTACTATGCGTGTCCAGGATCAAGAGATTACTTTCAACGTCTTTAAAGCAATCAGTTTACCAACGGATGCAGAAGAGTGCTTTCTAGTTGACGTGGTGGACTGGTGCCTACAGGAGGAAGTACAAAAATCCAGGGATTATGGACCATTGATATATGTAACGGGTAAAAATACAGATTTGAAGGAAAAGCCATTAATGGAAGATGAGGATATGAAATTTCAGGGTGTAGAGAACACGAAGGAAAGCACCGCAACTCCACCGGTGACATGAAGTCAGAGGCAGTCAAGCTAATTGACTATAACTTAGTGCTGAATGGGAGGCAACCCATTATTATTCTCTCCCTTGCTTAGTTTTTAATATTTCAATTTGAGTTATTTCAGTAGTTATTTCAAACTCCCTTTTTAATTGGATACTATTATTCATGGGTAAGATTGTAACAAGAATGTCTCTGAGAATGCTTGCATGCTGTTAGTAATATGAAAGCACTAAGGCATGCCTTAACATGGTACATTAATATCTATGCAGGAACCATCACTGGATAAGCGTCAACCGATAAAGTAGTGGAACTAAATAGCGGCAAGCAATAATGGTCACAAATGGCATGAAAATCCATGTGATAAGCAAATATAGCTAAAAGTCTTCAAGCTCGCCATACCGACCCAGAAGCGAGAAAATCTCCGCCAAGGCGTCGGATAAGAAACCCACCAAATGTTTCGCAAGTCTCGCAGCCAGCACCCAAATTTCTGTCAACAAGCTCGTGGTCGCGCACGACACCGGGTGAAGACAGATTTGGCTAGTTTAAAATAGAGTCGGGGACCATTTGGGCTCTCATTTGGATATCAATAGAAGCGAAATTCTCTCCCTTTCCATAACTCACGTCGCTATCTCTTCATCAGTTACAATTTCGTGCCACACATCTCTCACTCAATCAGCCATGATTCTTTCCTCATTCAAAGTCCATATCTCCTCAACTTCTCCAAGAGTGCTATAAAGCTAGGGTTTCTAAGTGGGAGTGCAGAAGCAAGAGTAAGAGCTATCAATTTCAAGCTTTTCTTCTTTCCCAACCATATAATCTGTGAAATTACTAGCAAATACAAATGGGGCCTAAGCGAGCACGATCTATTGCGTCATCTTCTTCATCCTCTACGGGCAGCCAAGAGGCTGACATTGTGGATCACGAAAAATTCCTTAATTTGGAAGCTCAACAAGAATACTACCGCATTATGGCAAAACGTTCGTCAAGGAGAGAGGATTCAAGCCTACAAGTCAGGATGGTCAGTTGTGCGCCATGATTCGAGAGAGAGATTGGGGTGGATTGACGAAAACTCCAATACCCAGTCCTATGAGCATAGTCCGTGAATTCTATGCCAACGCCAAGGTTACTATGAGCGGAATATCTCTGGTTCGGGGTAACGAGGTAAATTATAGGCCACGTGCTATTCATTCAATTTTCAAAATTACGGAGGCACCGCCAGTGGGGGCTGCTAATTGGATAACCGGCGCTCATTTGGAGACCGACATGGAGCTGATCATTGCAGAGTTATGTGTGCCGGGTACAAAATGGATGTATAAAGTGGGCACAACACAACCACGATTATTTCCAGCTGCAGCACTAAATCGCTGTGCAAAAGCGTGGAACTTGTTCATCTGTGCCATGCTCTTACCTTCCGCCCATGAGCACGAAATATCAGCAGAGAGGGCATGTCTTCTGTGGGGCATAATCACCAGAAAATACATCAACATTGGTCATCTCATTCACGAGAATATGCTACGCTATTTACGGGGAACAACGGTTGGGAGAATTCCACACGCATCTGTGGTAGCCATGCTTTGTGCTAATCAGGGATGCAACTGGGGAAATGGGAAGATGCAATACCCAAGCCAGGATATTACTCATGCCACGATCGAAAAGTTCGAAGACTGGGCAGGTGGTGTATCGCATCCACGAGGACTAGGATTCATCATTCATCCTATTTTTCCCGAACAACAATAACCCCCGCAAACAGACGAGGCGGTCCCGTCCACGCACGCGTGTGCCACCTATGGTGATCAACAGCTCTGAAAGTTGGAGCGCAAGGTCGATGCCATGTACGATAATTTGGGCACATTTGCGATGGGACTCACAAGGGCTCTAGCCGAAGCATTTGCACAACAAGGAACAACACAAGAATGGCCTCATTTTGGAACCGCAACACCATATCCACCACCGGACTCACCACCCGAGGAGGGTGGCACCACCGATAATTAGGGGAGTTTTCATACCTTTTACCTTCATTCAATTGGGACATGGAATATTTTAAGTTTGGGGGTATTAGGTAGTAGTTAGTTTTTTTTATTATTAGTTTTGCATGATTAGTTCTACATAATTCATATAGTTCCATGATTAGTTTAATTTTATGTGCATGCTTAGTTTCACATTTTAGCACGTAGTTGCATGTTGCTTACCTTAAAGTCCTTGCCGTTTAGAAAAAAAAAAATTGTCTAACCAATGATGAGAGTGAAGTTTTAAATGAATTCTGAATATTTTGGATAACATGAGCTGAGTTATAACGTTTTATACAACGAAATTCATAATGTTGTATACATGCTCTCGGTTTGCATAAATGGGTTCACAAGCACTTGGAGGTATATGAAACACGTGTGTTTTGCTCAACAGAAAAATGTAGTGTTAAAAAGAGAAATATGTAAAAAGTGGCTTGGAGACTATATAAAACATCGATTTTTAAACTTTGGGAAAACATGGGCATCTGTGTATAAAAAAGAAAAAAGAAAAGTAGAAATAGCATGGCTAGTCTTATTTCGGGGCCCTGGCTACTTGAGCAAGTACGCCCGAGGGGATTGTCTTTACACCTAGCGCCCTAAGGTCTTTCATGGTCTGGGAGTCGTTGGTCGAAAGCTAGCTAAGGGGTAGCAGTGTGCCTAATGGAGTAAGACATTGCACAATCATGAAGAAAAAAAAAAGAAAAGAAAAGAAAAGAAAAATAGCAATAAACACCGCGAGAAAGAGCCAGATTCGTCCTCGTGAGTAGAATAAAGCAGATAAACTCATTGTTGAACCTTAGTTTATTTTAAGATGTTGGAATAGTTCATGTCGCATATATAAACATAATTCTTGATTTATGCTATAATTCTTCTGGTTTGAGCAAGATAGCATGAGCAATCTACATCTAAATCCGGGGTTTGATGCTTAACTTTCGGTAGTATCCGGTATGGATTTGGATTGTCTTTCAGGGTTCCCTCTTAAATGACGAATATGTCCTCCTGCAATGTTAGTAACAGTAGTACAGAAAATTTCGAGTGTCTACAATATAACTATAGATATAACTGATATCAGTTATCTAAGTTTTGAAAATCAAAAGCCACAAGGCTTGTTTGGCTAGGCTAATAAAAATAACCCTTTAAACCTTACATCTTGTTTGGTAAACCTAATTAAAACAAATGGATTAATCCTTATACCTTGTTTGATAAAATACTATTAGATTAAAGACTTAATATTCATTAAGACTTGTTTGGCCAAAACTAAATTAAACTCCTTTAATTTATTTTAATAACTCCTTTATAGCAAGGTTCTTTGTCACACTTCTATTTAATTAAATTTTAATAATCAATTTAATAAATTCTCATACTAATCTATTAAATTACTTTAACACATAAATCATTACCACATAATTATAATTTCCTTTAACCAATTAACACCTTATTTTAATTACAAATTCCAATTAAAATATTATAATTCATTTAGTTATTATAAGCTCTCTAACTTAACTATTACCTTAAATTAGTATATTATCTCATAACAATTAATTTTCTTAACTCCTTAATTATTTACTTAACAAATAATTAACTAAATCAAATCACATCAAATTGAACAATTATTTATTCAACAATAAACATATCCATTAAATACTTATATAATTCAATAAATATTTAATATTACAAATGTTACATCATTCCCTCATTACAAGGATTCTGTCCTCAGAATTACAACTTAAACAAATCATTCGTTACATTCTTCCCTACTTACAAAGATTTTGTCCCCAGAATCGAAGACATAGATTAAACAAATAACTCAGGGTAATCTTTCATCATTTTATCCTCGAGTTCCCACGTAGCTTCTTCAGTGTTGTGGTTTCTCCATATCACCTTCACAGAAGGTATAACTTTATTCTGAGCACTGTTTTTCACCCTCACAACTATCTCGATAGGAATCTCTTCATAGACAAGTCTTTATCAAACCGCAACGGTTCGTACTCGATCACGTGTTTGTAATCGGGTTTATACGGTCGTAACACCGAAATGTGAAAAACATTGTGAATGTTTTCCAACTATGGAGGTAGAGCTACCTCGTAAGCCACTTCTCCCACTCTTCAGAGCACTTCAAAGGGTCCAATAAACCTTGGGCTTGGCTTTCCCTTTTTACCGAAACAAATTTTCCCCTTCCAAGGAGAAACTTTTAGAAATACGAAAGTTCCAACGTCGAATGCACGATCTTGTCTGTGTTGATCAGTATACTTTTTCTGTCTGTCTTGGGCTGCTACCAATCTTGTTCTGATGAGTTTAACAATCTCAGCAAATTGGTGTACCAGTTTTGGTCCTAACAGCTGGCGTTCACTGACTTCATCCCAGCACAGTGGCGTTCTGCACTTTTTGTCGTATAATGCCTCGTAAGGCGGCATTCCTATGCTTGCGTGGTAACTGTTGTTGTAGGCGAATTCCACCAATGGTAAATGTTCTTCCCAGTTTCTTTTAAAATCCATGACGCATGCTCTCAGCATATCCTCTAACGTTTGGATTGTTTGTTCGCTTTGCCCATCGGTTTGTGGATGGTATGCTGTACTCATTCGCAACTGTGCTCCCATACATTCTTGTAGTCTCTTCCAGAAGTTTGATGTGAACCTTGGATCTCTATCTGACATAATTGACACTGGAACTCCATGTCTTGACATGATTTCTTTAACGTACAACTTCGCTAGTTGATTAAGATCAAATCTAATCTTTATTGGCAAAAAGTGTGTAGATTTTGTTAATCTGTCCACTATTACCCATATCGCATCGTATCCTCTCTGAGTAGTTGGAAGACCCACCACAAAATCCATTGTGATGTGTTCCCATTTCCATTCTGGTATTTCCAACGGTTGAAGTAATTCGCTTGGTCTTTGATGTTCAGCCTTGACTCTTTGACATGTTAAGCATTTGGCCACACATTCGGCAACATCTCTTTTCATATTTGGCCACCAAAAATATCGCCGCAAATCTTGATACATCTTTGTACTTCCTAGATGAATCGAATATCTTGTGTTGTGTGCTTCGGTCAAGATTTCATCTTTAAGCTCTGGCACTGCTGGAACCCAAATTCTTCCCTCGAATCGTAGTAATCCTTCGGTATCGATCTTGTATTTTATATCCCCTCAACCAGATTATCTTTTATTTTCCCACACTCTTCATCTTGTAGTTGAGCATTCTTAACTTTGTCCACTAAAGTTGAACCAGCTTCTATCTGGAATAGTTGTTTGTCAGATTCTTTTGGAAATTTGATTTCCAACTCCAGTTTTGTCATTGCTGAAATGAGCTCCTCCTGAGTTGTTATCAGCATTAATTTTTCTCGACCTTTCCTACTTAAAGCATCTACAACCACATTCGATTTGCATGGATGATAAAATATCTCACAATCGTAATCTTTTATCAATTCCATCCATCTTTTCTGACGCATGTTCAGCTCCTTCTAGGTGATAATATACTTCAGACTCTTATGATCTGTGTAAATCTCACATTTCTCGCCATAGAGATAGTGTCTCCATATCTTGAGAGAAAATACTACTGCAGCCAATTCCAAATCATGAGTAAGATATCCTTTCTCATAATCCTTCAGTTGTCTTGATGCATATGAAATAACTTTGTCGTTCTGCATAAGAACACAACCCAACCCTTTGTGTGAGGCATCACTTTACACCACAAAATTTCCTGCATTATCTGGTAATGTCAACACAGGTGTCATACTTAACTTTTTCTTCAAATCTTGAAAACTTTCTTCACACTTTTCCGTCCAAACAAATTTTATAGCCTTCCTTGTCAAATTTGTTAGCCGAGTGGCTATCTTAGAAAAATGTTGAATAAATCTTCTATAATAACCAACCAGTCCCAAGAAACTCCTCACTTCTAACGGTGTTCTTGGTTATTCCCAATTGATTAAAGCTTCCACTTTTGATGGATCCACTAAAATCCCATCCTTGTCAATCACGTGCCCAAGAAATTGTACACGATCTAGCTAAAATTCGCAGTTAGAAAATTTTGCGTACAATTTTTCTTTTCTTAGTGTCTCCAATGTCAAACGTAAATGTTCTACGTGTTCTTCTTGAGTTTTGGAATACACCAGAATGTCATCGATAAATACCACTACAAACTTGTCTAAAAATGGTTTAAACACCCTGTTCATCAAATCCATGAATGCAACAGGGGCATTGGTCAAACCAAAAGACATCACCAGACACTCGTAATTTCCATACTGAGTTCTGAATGTCGTTCTAGATATATCCTCCTTCCTCACTTTTAATTGGTTATACCCACTTGTCAAATCAATTTTCGAGAAGTATTTAGCACCCTTCAACTGATCAAACAAGTCATCTATTTTTGGCAACGGGTATTTGTTTTTAATAGTGACTTTGTTCAATTCTCTATAATCAATACAAAGACACATCGACCCATCCTTCTTCTTCATGAATAACATTGGCGCTCCCCACGGTGATACGCTTGGTTGAATATACTTCTTGTCTAGTAGCTCTTGCAATTGCACCATCAGTTCCATCATCTCTACCGGAGCCATTCTGTATGACGCCTTCGATATTGATGTTGTTCCCGGTGCCAAGTCGATCACGAACTCAATTTCTCTGTCAAGCGGAAGTCCTGGCAAATCCTCTAGAAACACGTCCTTGAATTCCCTCACTACTGGTATTTCTTCCAGTTTTACATTCTTCTTCTAAGTATCGACTATGTAAGCTAAATAGTCCACACAGCCTTGACTCAACAATTTCTTGGCCTGCATAATCATCAGACATTTCATTTGTCTAGGTGACTTGCTACCATAGAATACTACCTTTGACGGAGTCATAAGGTTTACACACTTCTTTTGGCAATCAATTACTGGCCCATACTTGAATGTACCAATCCATTCCCAAAATAACATCAAACTCTCCAAGTCTAATCGGAATCAAATCTACCATAAAGATATTTTCCTTAATGTTCACCCTACAGTTCTTGTATACGAATCTAACATGGATTACTTCTTTATTCGCAATTTCTATGTTCAAAGGAAAATTTAGTTCTTCACTAGGCACTCCTAACCTCCTAGCAAATTCATCAGATATAAATGAACAAGTAACACCTGAATCAAATAATACATAAGCATTTATATCATTGATTGGGATAATACTTGACACGAAATCTTTTGATTGCATAGCATCTTGCACAGTCATGTTGAAGGTTCTAACTGTGGGTTTGTTTGATGTTGCAGGTCCTGCAATGGCCCAAGTACTTCCACTGTTACCTCCATTGCTTCTGGTTATCACTCCATCCTTCTTCTTAGGGCATTCACGAGCAAAGTGATCCTTGGATCCGCACGTGAAGCACATGTTCTTCTTAGGTTGAGTGCAATTTGGGGCGATGTGACCCTTCTGGCCACAATTGAAGCATACTCGTTTCCCCATCAAACACGAACCTTTGTGAAACTTACCGCATATAGCACATTCTTCAAACTTTTTGTTTTGCTGACTACCCTGCTGGTTTCCAGCACCCATGTTTCCATTCCACTTCCTCTTCAAGTTTTTGTTGTTGCCGTTTCAACTACCACCATTTCCATTCTTAATTTCCACCTCATTCTTTTTCTTCTTCTGTTCTTGATTGAACTTTGTCACTGCCTCGCGTCCACCTTCAGCGAGTATTGCTTTCTCCATCAACTTCTTTGAAAGTCTTTAATCAAAACAGGAAACCCTCTTTGTCTGAACCGGGGCTTCGGACCTGTTTAAACCTCTTTGCCTTTAAGGTTAAATCGTCTCGTCTTGACTTGATATGGCGCAAACCTTGCCAACTCGTTGAATTTAGCGTCATACTCAAATACAGTCATCGTTCCTTGCTTTAGTTCTAGAAATTACACTTCTAGCTGACTCTTCGAACTCCCCGGGAAATAAGCCTCAAAGAATATTTCCTTAAACCTATCCCAGGTCATCACCCCTGGCCCTTCACGAGTTTTATTGGCCTGCCACCAATAACTAGCTTCTGCTTTCAACATGAATGTTGCGAAAGCAGTCTTCTAATCATCCCCTACCCTAGCGACATCGAAATCCTTTTCTATTTCCATAATCCATGTCTGTTCTTCGACTGGAATTATGGACCCACAAAATTCAGTGGTCCAACCGCTTGGAAATCCTTAAACGTTGTTCCTTGGTTCTGTGGTTGATTCTGCAATGCTCCTGTCAGTAGCGTCACTAGTTGTTGAACGGGGTTACCATCAACATTGTCGTTATTGGTTCCTTCAGTGGTTCTCTGTCGTGGTGGCTGACGTCTGGGAGGCATTTTCTATTAAAAATACATTCATTAGATTATTATTCAATTCTTTAAGTAATTTCTACTTAACTTGCCTCCAAAAGAAATAACCAAATACACATAATACTTTGAATAAATTAAAAAAAAACTTTTATTTATTCATAATCTCTTTGAAAACATAAACAATAGCATCACTGCTATTTACATTACTTCCCTGAACTACAAAAGTTTCAGGACAACATCATCGTCATATCCCATAGGTTGCATAACACTTGGGATTTACAATTTATTTAACATTTTATTCATCGTGCAACAACTACGATGTTCTACTAAGATACTTCTTAGCCTTACTACGTTCTTCCTCCATGACCCAAAATATTGTTCCGTGATCTAATACGTATGATGGCAGCGTCTTAAACTGAATAGGATATCCCATGACCCAATCTTGAGCTCGATTAATCATGGTGTTAAAAACTTTATCCATCTCTTCCATCTTCATCCTCTTTGACTGCGCGTCTCTCACTGCTATTCGGGTTCGTTGAAAAGCTTCCTCGTAGGCACCTTTAGCTCTTGCCCTCATAGTAGCTTCTTCTCCGACTTGTTCTTCGATTCGTGACCACTTGATCGATTGTTCTTTTCTCCTTCATGCATTTGCTAGTTTCTCCTCAACATTTGTAAGTCGTTCCTCACGATCCTGGATCTCGCCGTCTTTTTGTGTCATTGCGGTATGTTGTTCAACTACTATCTCCTGTAACTCCTCAACTGTATCCTGAAGTTCCATGTTACGGTCGTGGACTTCATCGTACATACGAGCAGTCATCGAGGTTAATGGAGTCTCTTCCTCCTCGTCCTCGTCATCGTCATCCTCCTGTGGCAACTCAACGGGATCCTCCTCATCCGTCTCCACGTCGTCATCCTCATCTTCAACTACTGTGACCAACGGGGCTGATTCCCGTGGCAGTAATTGTTCTCAAACAACCTTAATGTCGCGAGGCTCCTCCTCTATAGGCATCTGAGGTCCCTCCTCCCTAGCCTGACTTGATTCTCCGACATTAGTCATCCTGGCAATAATATTTTAAGCTTTAATTATTAATCATTATTACTCGACACTCACGAGCACATAAATTATAAACACATAAGCACATAAGTGTTTTATTACTTCTTTCTTAAAACTCGGTAAGAGTTAATCACCACTGTCTTTTCAAAGGTTACTTCCTAAGGCTTTCCCCACCTAAGGTTCATAACCTAAAGCTCGATACCAACTTGACACCCCAAATCTCGGTACTTCATTTCCTCAAGATTTGGTGTTCACTTAATCAAAACATTCATTACTAACTACCCAATCATAATAAAATTGAATAATAAAAACACTCTTTTCTTACCGGATTACATTTAATAAAAATCTCCCAGGTTATCTAACCTGTAATTACAATCATTCAAATGCAGAATTTAAAATTTATTACATCACATCATATTTAAAAGTCTATTATCATAACGATAAAAATAAAATTACAAGTCTTCATCACTTGTACATTTTTCCTTTTCCCTTGTTAGTGGTAGGTTCATTGACCTTCTCAACCTTAGCTACAATAAGTGTATAAATATGCAAGAGTGAGCAAACAAAGATCACTTGAAGAAGAATGAATAACTTTACAACATTACAACAATTACCAGAAATAGGCTCAATAGAACTGAATGATATGTTCTATTAACATTCTGAAACATACTACTGAGGGTCTAATGACCACGAATCATGTCCACAGTTATAAGTAATCTTTCAACTTTAACTTTAATAAATATAAAGACTATAAGGACTCCACGTGCTTAGGGGATCGACCTTTCGTATGAATGTATTGTGCACAACCATTTCAACGCTAAGCGTAAACCTCTAATAAAAGAGTTGTTCATCTCAGTATTTAGAATACAAGTCCGCACCAAAGTAGGTTTGGTTTGGATACATAACAAGTTAATTTAGAATTCAACGGTCATCAACTAAGGATTAGTTGAATACAAAAGAACTAACTATATGCTATGGAATAATTATAACTGAATCGATATTTGTAAATTAATATCATGCTTTAGGAATAATATAATAGCATAAACATTGAATAATCATAACATAATTTGTTTGAACAATATTAAGTCAAGGTTATTTAAAATTGGATACTAAGAATGCATAGTGAATAGTAATTTGAACGATAAAGTTATTCAATACTAGAATATTAAAATATAGCGACTCACATGCTAAATAACAAGTTACATATTAAAGAAACTTGCTCAATATTAAAATATAAGATTTGGAATACTTTCATCATCATGAGCAACTAGATACAATAACTTACTCACTAATAGACAATCTAACTCTACGAAAGTGTAGAGGTAGCAACTTGCGAAATTGTAATTGAATTTAAAAGCAATAACGTACTCAACGAAATTAAACTTGAACAACGAAGTTTTAGGGTTAAAGAACTTGCCTTGAGCACAAGCTAAACCTTACAACTCGAATCTCAATACCCTATATATACGTCATCATGACATAATTAGTTACCACCAACATTCTATATATATAATCAAGTATATACATCATGTAGGTTTGATTTTCAATTCACATAATCGAATTACGTTAATACTAATACTAGTTAACCCTTGATAACATGTTCATTCTTAGTTTAGTATCACTGAAATCATAATTTAACAGTCCTATTATTAACACATAACATTTATTTTCAGACTTTGTGTAATTAAATAAAACTGTCAGACCATTCTGCTAACTCGCGTTGTGGCACCACAGTTTACATTGTGTGGTATGGCATTATTGAAATGGGCACTACTGTAATGAGACTCAAAGCTAGCTAGCGATTCTCAGCGGTGTGATACTATATGTCATGCACGAGAATAATACTTCTTCAAGTATTGCTGACGCCGAACTCCAGACTTCGGCGACTAGCCTCGACAACAGCATGAACAAAAGTCAATTTGGCCTACAAACTCCTTTCTAATAAACTAATTAACATGTAATACACATATAGACTTCATATAAACATACTTTAAATACTCTTAACATGATTCTACTCATATAATAACATAAACATCAAATTTAAAACACCCAATTTCACGATTTTTTATAAAAACTCCATTTTTGAGATTTTTAATGAAAATCATCACTGTAACTTTGTTTTTCAATCAAAACTGTTAATTCAAAACATCATGTTTATGTTTATACATCCTCTCCCTATTTCAATAGTAAATTTATAATTTAAACAGCTAATTAAACCCCAATTTTACTTTAAACTGAGCCATATTCATATATGTTCATATAAATTCACTGTAATATGGCTTCTTTCAAAAAATACATACATACATGAATTAGTTTGCATATACTCATATATAACTTAAAAAAAATAGTTGTATAACAACCAATTATCATATAAAGCCATAGACACAAGAAATTCATCTTCTACAAAAATTTTACAGAGAACTTATAGAGGAGAAGACAACCATAATTTTTAGAAAAATAGGAGCAAGATGATACCTTAATTTAGAAGATGATGATGGCTATCTTTGATTCTCAAGCTTCTTTTCCCAATTTCTTTCTCAAATCCTCTCTAGAATTCCCTCAAGTTCTCTATCACTTTTCTTCTTTTCCTTCTTCTGAGTCTTTCTTCTATATTCTATCTTACGTAGTATAATATAACGTATAATAGTAATAATATATATTAATTATATAATATAACTATAGATATAACTGATATTAGTTATCTAAGTTTTGAAAATCAAAAGCCATAAGGCTTATTTGGCTAGGCTAATAAAAATAACCCTTTTAACCTTACACCTTGTTTGGTAAACCTAATTAAAACAAATGGATTAATCCTTATACCTTGTTTGATAAAATACTATTAGATTAAGGACTTAATATGCATTAAGACTTGTTTGGCCAAAACTAAATTAAACTCCTATAATTTATTTTAATAACTCCTTTATATCAAGGTTCTTTGTCACACTTCTATTTAATTAAATTTTAATAATCAATTTAATAAATTCGGATACTAATCTATTAAATTACTTTAACACATAAATCATTACCACATAATTATAATTTCCTTTATAATTATAATTTTATTTAACCAACTAACACCTTATTTTAATTACAAATTCCAATTAAAATATTATAATTCATTCAATCATTATAAGCTCTATAACTTAACTATTACATTAAATTAGTATATTATCTCATAACAATTAATTTTCTTAACTCCTTAATTATTTACTTAACAAATAATTAACTAAATCAAATCACATCAAATTGAACAATTATTTATTCAAAAATAAACATATCGATTAAATACTTATATAATTCAATAAATATTTAATAATACAATTTAAAATTCTGGAATCTTATAGAGGGTGAGCATCACTGGAATAGATACCAGTGGTACAAGATTTTGTGGATATATTTTCGGAGGAGTGACCCGGTATTCCGCTAGATAGGGATGTAGAATTTGTGATTGATTTGCTGTCGGGTACGTCACTAGTCTCAAAGGCACTATATAGGATAGCGCCAGTAGAAATGAAAGAATTAATGGTTCAATTACAGGAACTATTGGATAGGAAGTCCATTCAACCAAGTGAGTCCCCGTGGGGAGCACCGGTATTGTTTGTAACGAAGAAGGATGGGTCTTTACGACTTTGTATCGACTATTGAAAGTTGAACAAGTTAACGATTAAGAATAAATACTCGTTTCCCAGGATTGATGATCTATTTGATCAGTTAAAAAGGCAAAGTATTTTTCTAAGGTAGATTTGCGTATGGGATATCATCAACTAAAAGTAAGGAGGGATGATGTACCAAAAACGATGTTCAGAACTCGTTATTGTCATTACAATTTTCTGGTTATGTCATTTGGGTTGACGAATGCGCCAGCCGCATTAATGGATATGATGAACAAAGTGTTCAAACCGTATTTGGACAAGTTCGTTGTAGTGTTCATTGATGATATTCTACTCTATTCTAAGACGCCAGAAGATCATGCTGAACATTTAAGAATAGTGTTGGAAACACTACGGAGAGAGAAGTTGTATGCGAAATTCACTAAGTGTGAATTTTGGCTTGAACTAGTGCAGTTTCTAGGACATGTGATAGATAAAGATGGCATATCTGTAGATCCAGCGAAGGTGGAAGTAGTGAATAAGTGGGAGGAACTGAAAATGCCAATCGAGGTTCGGAGTTTTCTGGGGTTACCGGGATTTTATAGAAGGTTCATTCAGGATTTTTCTAAAATAGCTACTCCATTGACGAATCTGACAAAGAATTCGGTAAAGTATGTGTGGACAGAAAAGTGTTAAAATAGTTTTCAACAACTAAAAAGGAGGTTAAGTGAGGCACCTGTATTATCCTTACCAGATGATACAGGGAATTTTGTAGTTTATAGTGATGCTTCCAGATAGAGGGATCAGGTTGCATGCTCATACAGCATTACAAGGTCATTGCATATGCGTCACGCCAGTTAAAGGATTATGAGAAGGTCTATCCTACTCATGACCTAGAATTGGCAGCTGTAGTCTTTGCCTTAAAAATATGGAGACATTATCTATACGGGGAGAAGTATGATATATATACGGACCATAAAAGTCTGAAATATATCTTCACTCAGAAGGAGTTGAATATGAGGCAGAGGAGGTGGTTAGAGTTGATAAAAGATTATGATTGTGATATCTTATATCATCCAGGAAAGGCGAACGTAGAAGCCAACGCATTAAGTCGGAAGGGTAGGTGTGACGCCCCCAAATCCGGGTATCTCCCAACCCGATAGATTGTGCTACATGATACTACAATTCATACAGTCATTCCATTGAGATAACAACAAAATTATTGTATTCACTATATTCTTATTACAATAGTAATAAATCATTTCTCATGTTCAGAAACCGAATACATTCTTTATTACTCATAAGTATATTACATATAAATACACTAGTCTATTACAGGATAATTAACTATCCATCTTAGCTTTGCCTTTATCTCTCTTAGAATTCTCATTTCGTTCGGCCTTAGCTGCAATCATATAATTCAAGCAAGAAGTGAGCATAACTAGCTCAGGAAGTCTAACAGAGGATATTATAAATACCACATCAAGAATTATATGATTATATTCTATAACTGAACAAATAACTATGAAGCACTATGAAACATTGACTCGTACTTCTCATTCCATAACAACGATTCCAAAGTTTATATAATAGCTTAGGAATTCTGAACCGATCAAAAGACCATGAACATACTCTTTTCATTTTCATACTTGAAAAGGACATCTGGCACTAAGACCGTACATCCGGCATTACTTACGAGCACTTCTAGGTGATCAGCCTATAGTACTCTATGTTGATCAACACTCATCCTTTAAACGTATTTACGTTTAAGCTTTGGCAACCTCACGTGCCCATCGAATAATCGATGAAAATACTTTTGTTTGTTCTTAGACAAACTTACCTTTACATCCGTACCAAATACTTGGCATAGGATAACGTTAACAGTTCTATACTGAAAGACTTGTAAACAAATCAATCTAACTGTAAGACCCCAACTTTTATAAATAAAGATGAATTTTCTATAAATATTATTTTTGAATATTATGGAGTAAATTTGATATAATGTTATAGTTGTGGGTAATATTTATAAATTTTGCAAAGTAAGCAAGTTGTTATAAAATATTCGTTTGGTCGGGGAATATTCGTTTTTCGGATTGAGAAAACGACAAAAATACTTTATGAAAATAACGGTGAGGTGTTATTACTGTTAAAAGCTGTTGAACTACCCAAGGTAGTAAAATTACAAAGATGTCTGGCGTGGTTGCATAGTAGCACTACGGTATTGATTATTGATGCTTATGTGAGTCATCAAATTATACTCAATTATTGCTACAATAATTGATGCATCATATCTCTTATATTATTGATTCAATTATTGTCACAGTATCATCTGTATAATATGTTATATTATTAAATCAATAATTGAGACGACAAGTTATAAATGATTAATAATTGTTGAAAGATTAAATGTGATGATTAAAAATAAAATGATTTGTGGTAATATTTATTCAATCATTGATGTATATAAAGAGTCTATTATGAGACATTTGTGGTAAGTTTGGTTATATTATGGGGGGGCCATATGTCATCATCTAAGAGTCTCTTCATCAATAGTAATTACCTTCGTCAATAGTAATTACCTTTACCAGACGTTAAACCACTTGCCGTTTCATATTACAGGCGTCGAACCACTTGCCGTTTCACATTACAGGCTTCGAACCAATTGTCATTTCACATTACAGGTGTCAAACCACTTTTCTTTTCACATCACCAAATACCGTCGAGCCACTTGCCTTTTCACATTTCAAGTGCTAAGCTAGAAATCTTCTATAAATAGAGGCCTAGTGCTTCATTATTTTTCACTTAATTCATTCAAGCTATAGAGAGAAAGTATAGAGAGAATAAGAAAGAAAGAAGAAGAGTATTACATTATTACACTCTTGTAGTATTAAATCTATTACTACTTGTAAGGGGTGTTATTCTTTCTTATTCATGAAGAGAAAGCTGTTGTTATTCCATTGCTTATTATTCATTGGAATAATCAGTATATCTGAGTTTACCCTATACTTGGTGACATTCTTCTATTATTACATTGGAACATCCTATCTGTGTTTTTACACCCACTTGGTTCCGCTTTTATTATTATTCTATTAGAACATCCCATCTCATGTGTTTTACAGGACTGGTTCCGCCTTTATTATTATTACATTGGAACATCCTCATCTGCATGTGTTTTACGTGGGACTGGTTCAATTCTTTATTATTACATTGGAATATCATGTCTATGCGTTTTACGCCTGGACCGGTTCCGTTATTTATTATTCTATTGGAATAACTCACTCATGCGGTCTATCGCATGCATGGTGATTTCTTTTGTTATTCCATTCTTTATTATACTCGGTTGGTTAAAACTTTGACTTCTATACTCCATGAAATTAGTGGAATATCTTTGATATTTGCGCTTCATCTAGTGTCTTTTCATGGAAATATTCTTCCGAGCATTCTTGAATTTTTACTCTACAAAGCAAATCATGTTGATAATTTGGACATTATTAGTTCTCGGATAAATTAATTCTTGAACTTGTTTTATTGAATTCTTATATCATTGTCATCATCCTCATGTTTATATTATGTTGAAAGTCATCTGGCACCTCAGTAGGTGTATAGATGGACTTGGTATGATTATGACCGGGGATTATTCGATTGTAATCATGACCGTAATGTTACAAATGATGTGGTAAAAGTTATCATTGGCCCGTAGTGCATTGATGGGCCGAGTTATTGGCATGATCATGACCATTAATGAATACACGAATGTCCTTGGTCAGAGTGCATGGATAATTTGTGGTCGTGATACTAAAGAATATCCTTGGCCGTAGTGCAGGGGTGATTCGATGATGTGGATTATTTATTAAGCTGAGTCCCAGCGATAAAAGTCATGAAAAACCTTTTAAATCATAAAAGATAGTAGATGTTATTCTCTACTTGACTCTTTTAATGGATTGCTTGTTCCACTGCAGTTAAACTTGATGTTGTTATATTTTATCAGTTTAACACTGTTGAAGGCTAACGATAATTTATTCTGCATTATCTTAGTCATAATATTTCTTACTGGGCTAGTTGAGCTCACCCTTTCTTTCACTGTTCTCTTCAAGAAATAAGAACATAGCGAGGACTAGTCGGGGAACAGAGTGACGGTCCAGAGGATAGCATTAGTAGTCCTCACTATTATGTGAAATAGTGTGTTAATAATTGTAATGAGGACTCCTTTTGAGTTTGTATAATCTCTAGTAGACAATAATTGTATTCAAACTCACAGTTATGTTTTGTCGTATTGTACACGACAGTTGTATTAGTAAGTTGTATTTAAATTTTGTACCATGTATCTGACGACCCAAGATGGGTGATGTATACCTAATTTTGGGGGCGTCATAGTTGGTATCAAAGCTTAGGGATATGATCCCTGGCTAAGATGTGAGAATAGTACTAGGAGGGGAGAGATGAGGAATTCCTTCGCTAGTATGACGTACCTAAGTTTATGTGGTATTTAATTGGTCGGTCAGAATTTAGGGATAATATGTTACAAGTCAATTAAACTTTGTTTTATGGCAGTATCTGAAAATGACATCCGAGAATGTTGAGAATAGCAATGAAGCACAAGCGACCATTGATTCACCACATATCAATAATCAGGATAATGTGCATCAGGAAGGCGACAATCCTCATGCAAACAACAACACTGACCAAATGATGAATGATCAAATGTTCAGGGGCTTTATGCAATTCATGTAACAGCACGCGAGAGCTACTCCTATCCAAAATGCAGGTGGAAACACTGGAAAATTTCGGGCGGTCACCGCTAAACAGTTCAAGGAGCTGGGACCACCGGAGTTTAAGGGAGAGCCAAAACCACTTATGGCGGAAGCATGGATAAAGCAGATCACCAAGATATTTGATGTCTTGGGATGCTCAGAGGAGCAAAAGGTTCCCTTTCTTGCCGCCTTTATGTTCTTGCGGAGAGGCAAATTCTTGGTTGGAATCGGTAAAACATACTCAACTCCTGCCAGTCTTGAAGATGTCTTGGGAGAAGTTCCAAGAGTCATTCAACGACAAATACTTTCCCGAAAGTATTCGTCACATGAAGGAGGTGGAGTTTATCAAGTTGGAACAAAATAATCTCGGCCAAGTATCGCAATACGAGGCTAAATTTGCGAGTTATCCGGTTTACGTCCCCACTTGGTGGATAATGAAGAGAGAATGACACGAGATGTTTTTAAGAGGTTTGAAGTCGGAGATACGTCGACATCTTATTTCTCATAAACCGTGTTTATATTCGGATGTTGTAAATAGGGCTCGATTAGTGGAAGCCTAATAACGAGTCAACGTTGACTAAAAGAGAGCAGCGGCAAGAAAAATGATAATACCAATGAGCGATCGGTCCGAAGCGGTGACAACAAGCGTGGAGGAATCAACAAGCCGTAAATGGTAACCACTTGGTGGTAATCGAGAGCCAAACAATAAGAATGGACATTTCAAGAAGAGGAGATTCAACAATGATGGAAAGACGTCAGCACCAGCACCTGTCGTTAAGGAAGGAGAACGACCAACTATCATATGTTTCAAATGCGGAGGGGAGGGGCACATCAGTCCATAATGCGCGATGCCATCCAAAGCATGTTATAATTGTGGAAGATTAGGTCACTTAGCCCGATTTTGTCGTTCGCCGAAGACAAATTCAGCTAGGATGGAGGCACCAAAGGTCGTCCCTGAAAAAATCAAAACCGTGGTGCAAGGGAGAGCGTTTGTTGTGACCTCCCGTAAAGCAAGGAACCCGAATGAGGTCATCATGGGTAAGCTTATCATAAACTCTAACAAAATCTATACTTTATTTGATACCGGTTCTACCCATTCTTTTATTTCTCCTACTTGCGCTCATCAATTAAATTTGACTCCGGAGAAATTAGACTTTGACTTATCTGTGAAAACTCTATTGGAAGAAACCTTCATTACATCCACTGTTTATAAGTCTTGTTTGGTTCAAATCGGTACCCTCACATTACCTGTAAATCTTATTTCATTGAAAATACTTGCATTTGACGTGATTCTAGGGATTGATTGGTTAACTACTCATCATGCAAAAATTGATTGTTTCCGTAAGGTTGTTAGCTTTCATATTCCTAATCAACCTATTATGCAAATTCAAGCGACCAAACCATTAAAATCAATCACGGTCATCTCAAGCCATAAAGCTATTCGTTTATTGAAAAATGGATGTCAAGCTTTCTTAGCTCATGTCACAGATGTAAACAAAAATACGTCAGTTTTGAACGATATTTCTATTGTTAATAAATATCCTGACGTATTCCCCGAAGAACTTCCTGGCCTACCTCCTGAGCGTGAAATTGAATTTTGTATCGACTTTGAACCCGGTACAAAACCCATTTCAAAAGCCCCATATCGAATGGCTCCTATTGAACTTCAGGAGTTAAAGACCCAACTGCCAGAATTGTTAGACATTGGTTTTATTCGTCCTAGTACTTCTCCTTGGGGTGTTCCTATTCTATTTGTGAAGAAGAAAGATGGGAGTATGCAACTTTGTATTGATTATCGGGAGTTGAATCATGTCACCATCAAAAATAGGTATCCATTGCCACGTATTGATGACCTGTTTGACCCGATTGCAAGGAGCCAATTTTTTTTTTCAAAATTGATCTTCGCTCCGTATATCACCAATTGAAGATTAGAACTAATGACATTCCAAAGACGGCTTTTCGTAACTCCCAGATGCGGGCATTATGAATTCTAGTCATGTCCTTTGGATTGACTAATGCTCCCGCCGCCTTCATGGATATGATGAACCCAGTATTCAAGGAATATTTGGATCACTTTGTGGTCGTCTTTATTGATGACATCCTTATTTATTCCAAAAGTCGTGAAGATCATGAAAGCGACACTTGAGGTCGACACTCCAAAAGCCCGTGAATACAAGCATTATGCCAAGTTGAAGAAATTCAATTACGGCGAGGAAGTAGCATTCCTTGGGCACATAGTATCAAGTCATGGAATATCTGTTGACCCAAAGAAATATTGAAGCAATTCAAAGTCGGGAACAACCTAAATCGAGAACCAAAAATCACGTAGCTTTCTCGGTTTAGGCTGGTTATTATCGAGAGATTCGTGGAAGGATTTTCTCAAATCGCTACTCCATCGACTCAAATGACTCGAGAAGATACAAAGTTCCTATTGGAGCGAAGAATATGAGAAGAGTTTTCAAGAACTCAAAAGGAGACTCATTTCTTTTTATGCTCGACATACCATACCATCCGCTCGGAGGGATTTGTCATCTACAATGTGATGCTTCGAGCAAAGGATTGGGATGTGTTCTCATGCAACATGGAAAAGTCATAGCCTATGCCTCAAGACAACTCAAAGAATATGAGAGGAATTATCCTACTCATGATCTAGAGTTAGCGCATTGTTGTCTTCGCACTAAAGATTTGGAGGCATTACTTGTATGGGAGAAGGTGGAGATCTTTACGATCATAAAAGCCTCAAATATTTCTTTACTCAAAAGGAACTCAACATGCGACAACGACGTTGGCTTGAACTGTTGAAAGATTATGATCATTGTAGCATCCCTGAATCCGGGTCCCAAATCGCCACGGATCCGGTATACTATTTCTACAACTGTTGCGGAAGATATAAACATAAATTATTTATACATTAAACTTTACACACTATTCCCAAAATCGAGTAACCTTAACTAATACACAATCGTGAACTATCTAACACATGACAATACTATTCTTCAACATACTTTACAACTTAACTTCACATTTTATCCCAAGATGAACTTGGCATTATCCTTTTCCTGTATCTGGCCGTATTCGCCTTATCTGCAATGTTTTATCATGATATAGCAAGGGTGAGCATGAAAGTTGCCCAGCAAGTTAAAAAAAAAACAAGGTAAAGATATATCATGATTGAAAGAGTTTGAATAATAAGCTGGCTATCCTTCACAATGTAGTTGTGAATTAGCATGAACAAAATTTCAAAGCTGAATGAACATTGAAAATGAACATAACAATTATATCTCGAATCGATTCGTAATGAAGGTGATCACCTTTCATACCGATGAATACATCTGATATGTACAGAGTACAATTCATAAGCATATCTGTGCGAAACCACTCTTAAAAGAGTTTAAGTAAAAGAACTTGAAAAACTTGCAACTGCTGATTACCAGTAATACCTGAATATAATAAGCTTCTCCCAAGACCTAATATTAATAATATAGATCTCCAATGATTAGAATAATATCATCACAGTTATAAAATAACTTAAACATATTACCACATAATCTTATCAGTCGCTTATACACATAGGACATAGCATCAAGTCATACTATTTCAGTCCGAGTTGAAATCGGTACAATTTTATCATCCCGATGGTCTAATCGGACAATTAACGAGTCTAAGTTTAATTAAACTTTGCCTAAACACTTAACGATATCACAGATAATTTTCTTATCAGTCAAAACATTTTTTTTAAACGATTAAATCCATTATCCGATAATTGATATTAATAATAAAATATTAATATTTTAATGCCAAAAATATCAAAAGTTGTAGCTTATAACCTAAAATATTTTTCTAACACTTAAATCATTTTTATATGATTTTTAAATCATTAATTCTATTTTTCTATAATTTATTTAATATAATCATTAAATAAACTAATTGCCATTAATAATAAATTATTAATGAAATTCATCATTTAAATAATGTTCGCATTCCTTACCTGAGCTCATGACTTGATTCTGTTTTCTGTAAAATTGATCATTTTAAATAATTGATCAATTTCAGTATTCGAAATTTCATAGGTCCTGAAACGCCTTTCATGAATATATAGACCACGCTTGGTCACACGTCCCATTAGAATATGAATCAACTGAGCCATCACTATAATACTCATATTCACGTCGCATTCTAGTTGCATGAGATTTACCGTGTGGGAAAAATGTAATTACCCACACCAATAATCATTTCCTTTTTCCCGATCTCGAGCTTCACCTTAAAGGCTCCAACAGTTTTAAAACAAAATCAGATCTAACTGTCGTGCCTCTTCTAATCTCTTGGTATCACTGTCGCACAGCAAAATACTCACTTTACTCCTATCAATAAACCCATCAAACAACAACCGCTCACGGCTTCGCTGCGAAATCTGGGACTTGAAATAAATCCCGAGCAAAAGAAAACCCACAATCTAAACAACCAACAGTATATACAGGACCATGAAGTTCAAGTGGGTCATTACCAGCACGATGATGGAGCCTCTTAACATTTTGTGTAATTATAAAACTTATCCGGCTGGCTTTTTCAAGAGATGCTAACGCAATATGAGCAGCACCACATTTTGTACATTTATACGTACATATTCCCTGATAATAAGGGATTCCATTGACTGCATGCTAAGTTCTTATCCAAAGCCAAAACACCAGCTAGCTAGCTAGTTAGTAGCAGTTATGGCCGGAGATACCACAGCCGCACTGATGATGATCTGCAGCACCACCGGTGATCTTGCACTCATATGTGATTTACCGACACTCCTCTGTTTTGATCTCAGGAGGAGCTATCTTAAACAAGCAGTGATCGAGCTGCTGCTGAACCTTGGTGAAAGCGGAACGAACCTGTCGGCGGGAAGCATGTTCCTCCGGCCGAGCACCATGGATTCCGGCGATGGGACTACTGTGGTGCTGAGCCCCTTTTCACTCTCCTTTGTTTCGCCATACACCTGACCCAGCAGCGTATAACCATCGCCGACAAGACCGTTGTTGCCATCTTGAATTCCATTTGACGAATCAACTCAGCTATAAAATTTTCTTCGTCGCTCTCGGTTGAATCCATCTCCGACACGGCCGGCGTATTGAGATTCGAAGAAGACGACTTGCTATGGTATGAATTTAGCGAGCTCTTGCTGTGCGTACTACCATTAGTTCTGATCAAGTCAGTCGCCGCCGGAGACCACCTCAGAAGAAAACGACGAACTGCAACACGTTGCCGGTTGTTCGAACATGTCCATGCAGGTATAGTGAGCTCTAACCGAAACTCCTTCATCATACTAACAAAAATCGGGATGCTGCATATAAATCCTAGTAGAAGGATCAGAAGTCAGCTTAGCCCACATCTCCGGCCCAAACGCGTCGTTGTAGTTCTGGAGGCCGACGTGAGATGCGCCGAGCCGGGAGTAGCCCTTGGACCAATCAGGCTTCAGCTCGACTGTCATTTTGGCATCGGGTAAGGCATCGGAGTAGTTGCTGAGAGAAGCGTAGGCGGCGGATCTGTTGCTACAGCTTTTGATCACCGTGCCGAGCAGCAAGAGTAGAGCTTCTGTACTCGTTCGCCGTGCTCCGTCTTCCGTCAAGCCCTCCAACCGAAGCCTCTCTGCCATGCTTTTCTCCTGACCGAATTGCTGCTGTCGTTGGTGCTTGGGCTAAGCAACGGAGTTTTGCCGGCGTTACTAACATTAGCAGTAGGACGGTAGAAGTTGGAAACTTCCGACGGCAATTTGAGCACATCGCGGACAGTACCTCGGCTCTCGACGACGGCCAAGAGGACTATAAGAAGCCATCGAAAGAGAGAGAGAATACACTCGTATGGAGAAAGAGAGAGAAACCTAGTTGGCTGCCGTCATAGAAGGTGGCGTGAGCACTTAGCCATGAACCGCCGGAGACTTGCCCTCTCAAAAAAAAAGTTGCAGGCGTGTGGCACCACAAAGCTGAAACTTAGAACTGAGCAGTGTAATCACTGTAATGAGTCCGCCATCAGTAACCCGGCCAGCAGGTTGTTTGGAATGGTCACACCATTTGACGCACGGGGATGCCGGAAAAATGACCTCACCGGAAACCCACTTTACTGCTGCACTACTGCTTTTCCCTTTTTAATAGCTAATCATCCATCAACTTATTTCAATCAAGGAGAGGAAAAGAAAAAATAATAAAAGATCCCCTCCGCTCACATGCGTTTGTCCCCTCATCAATTATAAGAAGCAATATAAGCCTAGGCTAATGTAGTGGTGTCGGTAGTGCGAGAGTATAGAGATTTGCTCCCCCTCTTTCATTTCTTATTCCACCGACTCTCAACAATTATAGAACAATAATTGGATGTTAGCCTTAATAATTCACAAAGGTTATTTTGGTAATTTTTCATACCAAAAATAATGCACTAAGGGTATTTTGGGCATTTTACTAGTAATAATTGAATTTCTACCCTTAAAAATGCACAAGGGGCATTTTAGACATTTCACTAGCAATAATTCCCTAAATGTGACAATAGGGTAAACTAAACTTTTTCACCTCTATTATTAAGGACATTATAGACATTTGCTACAACCCTTAGGGTTTTGAAAAATTAATTTTCTAATATCTTAAATTTTGATTTTCTAAATAGGAAATTAAGATCTCTCAATTATAATTAGGATTAATATTTCCTAATTAAATACTGCTAATTTAACAATTAATTCCATAACTGAAATTAGGGTTTTCCTGACAGAACAATTAGGGTTCGAAAATTCTGAAATTAGGGTTTGCTAATTAATTAAGCTTTACCCTAATTAGTATTATAATTAATAGCACTTAAGCTTTATAATTATCCAATAATTTCTCGGATTAGGGTTTTTAAATACCGAAATTAGGGTTTTGGATTCCCGTAACTGAAATTAGGGTTTCCAGAACTGATTTCTAGGGTTTCTTGTCAAACGTAAAAATTTCTAACCTGAACGTTGACGTTTAATAATATATATCTGACTAGGGTTTGACACGGGTTTAATTTATCCGCCAACCTCGACCCTTAACCACATTCTCGCACATATCTACCGTAATCCCGTAACATATACACATATACCCTTAATCTCGAATAATTCAAGAAAAGAAATTTTAAATCCTCAAAATTCCTTTCTCGAAAACATCAAACACATACACTTATTCTCTGTCTAGGTCTATTATTTGACCTTAAACCAATCATTTAAGATTTTAATAATTTTCTAATTTCTCGGGTTGTCACAATCATACCATCCAATAACATCCCTGAAAAGCGAACGTTATAAATGACGCGATGAGTAGAAGATCATATGCAAATCTGAGTCGCGATATTATCAACGCAGGCCCATTTTGTGTGACTTGCAAAGGATGAAGATAGAGTTAAAGACTCAGGGACCCATGTGATGATGACAAATATACTGAGTAGAATCGACTTTAATCGATAAAGTTAAAGCTACTCAAGTTCTGAGACACAGAGCCGAGATCACGTGTAACGAAGAAAGTCAAGAAGGTGCTATCGCGGAACCAAGAATCGATGAAGAAGGAATACTTGAGTCAACTTCAAACTTTGTGTTCTAACGACCCTAATTTAAAGTATAAAATCATGATGGAAAGCATGACAACACACCGCTTGTAATCCATCTCGGGAGTACCAAAATGTATCATGATATTAAATTCGGCCATACATTTTGGTGGAGCAATATGAAGAGAGAGAGCGTTGTTAATCTCAAGGTGTCTAACTTGTCAACGAGTTAAAGCGGAGCATCAAGTACCAAAAGGTCCATTGCAACCACTTGAAATTTTAGAATGGAAGTGGGAGCACATTACCATGGATTTCGTTATCGGTCTTCCTAAGGTTTCTCAAGGCATAGATGCGATTTGGGTCATTGTTGATAGATTGACCAAGTCTGCTCATTTCTTATCGATATGAGAAACTTATACACTTGAACGTCTTGCTCCTATGTACATAAACAAGAATTTAAAACCGCATGGTATGCCAGTATCCATAGTTTCTGATCGAGACCCAAGATTCACTTCACGATTTTGGGTTAGTTTGCAAAAAACTATGGGCACAGACTTACGATTTAGCTTTCGGCATATCATCCTCGAGATTGACGGACAATGGAGAGGACTATTCAAACTCTTGAAGATCTATTAAGACTTTGTGTCCTTGATTTTAAGGGAAGTTGGGACAAGTTCTTACCATTGGTGGAGTTTTCCTACAACAATAGTTATCAAGCAAGTATTGGCATGGCTCCATTCGAGCGTTATATGGAAGAAAGTGTCGCTCTCGGTATCTTTGGGATGAGGTTAGGTGAAGCAACGCTTTTTGGGACCGGAGTTGGTACGCATGACTACGAAAAAGATTCAAACGATCCGATTAACGTATAAAAACCTCACAAGATCGACAAAAGAGTTATGTTGATCTTCATCGAAAGGACGTGGAATTGGATATAGGAGATCATATGTTGTTGCGTGTTGCTCCATGGAAAGGAGTTACGAGATTTGAAATGAGAGGAAAACTCAATCCTCGATTCATCGGCCCATTTTTAATCCTCGATCGAGTAGGAACTGCGTGGCCTATAGACTCGCTTTTCCATAAGTATGTCTCGTGTTCATAACGTTTTTCACATATCCATCTTATGTAAATATGTGAAAGACCCGAACCACATTATTGAGTTAGAACCGGACGAAATAGCGGAAGATTTGACGTATGAAGAGGTTCCTGTTCAAATCTTGGATAAGAAGGAACATATTCTACGCTCCAAGGTTATACCTCAAGTCAAAGTTTTGTGGAGAAACCACGGTGTTGAGGAAATGGCTTGGGAGTTCGAATTTGAAATGAAATCAAGGTATCCTTACCTCTTCAACATACCAGGTACATACCCTAATTTCGAGGGAGAAATTTCATAAGAAAGGGAGGTTGTAAGACCCCAACTTTTATAAATAAAGATGAATTTTCTATAAATATTATTTTTGAATATTGAGTAAATTTGATATAATGTTATAGTTGTGGGTAATATTTATAAATTTTGCAAAGTAAGCAAGTTGTTATAAAATATTCGTTTGGTCGGGGAATATTCTTTTTGTCGGGGAATAGTCATACGACGACACAATCATTGGTGGACCCCACAACGGAATTATTGTCGGATTGAGAAAACGATAAAAATACTTTATGAAAATAACGGCGGAGGTGTTACTGTTAAAACTGTCGAACTACCTAGAGTAGTAAAAAATACAATGTCTGGCTGCGGTTTGCATAAGAGCACACAAGATTGATTATTGATGCTTACGTGAGAAGTCACTCACCTATACTCAATTGTTTCTACATAATTCTTGCATCATATCTCTTATATTATTGATTCAATTATTGTCACAAGATTATCATCGATAATATGTTATATTATTAAATCAATAATTGAGACGACAAGTTATAAATGATTTATAATTGTTGAAAGATTGAATATGTGTTGATTAAAAATAAAATGATTTGTGGTAATATTTATTCAATCCTTGATGTATATAAAGAGTCTATTATGAGACGTTTGTGGTAAGTTTGGTTATATTATGGGGGGCCCATATGTCATCATCTAAGAGTCTCTTTGTCAATAGTAATTACCTTCGTCAATAGTAATTACCTTTACCACACGTCAAACCACTTGCCATTTCATATTACAGGCGTCGAACCACTTGTCGTTTCATATTACAGGCGTCGAACCAATTGTCGTTCCACATTACAGGTGTCAAACCACTTTTCTTTTCACATCACCAGTAGTCAAGCCACTTTCCTTTTCACATTTGAAGTGCTAAGCTAGAAATCTTATATAAATAGAGGCCTAGTGCTTCATTATTTTTCACGAATTCATTCAAGCTATAGAGAGAGAAAGTATAGAGAGAATAGAGAGAAAGAAGAAGAGTATTCACATTACTACACCAATGCGCAGATTCAATCTACTACTAATGTAAGGGGTGTTATTCTTTCTTATTCATGAAGAGAACTATTGTTATTCCATTGCTTATTATTACGCTGAATAACTCAGATATGCCAGTTTACCCTATACTTGGTGACATTCTTCTATTATTCATTGGAACATCCTATCATGTGTTTTTTACAATCAACTCAGTTCAGCCTTTATTATTATTCGGTTTGGAACATCCTCGTCTGCATGTGTTTTACAATCGACCGGTTCCGCTCTATATTATTATTCTCATTAGAACATCCTGTCCGTGTGTTTTACGCCGGACCTGGTTCCATTCTTTATTATTCTGTTAGAATATCCTATTTGTGCATTTTACTCCGGACCTGGTTCCGTTATTTATTATTCTGTTGGAATAACTCCGCATTGTCTGCCTATCGCATGCATGGTGATTTCTTTTGTTATTCCATTCTTTATTATACTCAGTTGGTTAAAACTTTGACTTCTATACTCCATGAAATTAGTGGAATATCTTTGATATTTGCGCTTCATCTAGTGTCTTTTCATGGAAATATTCTTCTGAGCATTCTTGAATTTTACTCTACAAAGCAGTATCATGTTGACAATTTGGACATTATTAGTTCCTGGATAAATTAATTCTTGAACTTGTTTTATTGAATTCTTATATCATTTTTATCATCCTCATGTTTATATTATGTTGAAAGTCATCTGTGGCCTCATTGTGTATAGATGGACTTGGTATGATTATGACCGAGGATTATTCTTATGTAATCATAACCGCAATGTTATAAATGATGTGGTAAAAGTTATCATTGGCCTGTAGTGCATTGATGGATAGTTTTTGGCATGATCATGACCATTATTATTGAATACACGAATGTCCTTGGGCAGTAGTGCATGGATAATTTGTGGTCGTTGATACTAAAGAATATCCTTGGTCGTAGAGGGTGGGTGATTCGATGATGTGGATTATTTATTAAGTCGAGTCCCAATGATAAAAGTCATGAAAACCTTTTAAATCATAAAAGATAGTAGATGTTATTCTCTACTTGACTCTTTTAATGGATTGCTTGTTCTCGTCGCAGCTTAAACTTGATGTTGTTATATTTTATCGCTTAACATCTGTTGAAGGCTAACGATAATTTATTCTCGCATTATCTTAGTCATAATATTTCCGATCGGGCTAGTTGAGCTCACCTTTTCTTTCATTGTTCTCTTTAGGAAATGAGAACATAAGCGAGGACTAGTCGGGAACGGAGTGATCGGTCCGAGGATAGCATTAGTAGTTCTCACTATTTTGTGAAATAGTGTGTTAATAATTGTAATGAGGACTCCTTTTGAGTTTGTATAATCTCTAGTAGACAATAATTGTATTCAAACTCACAGTTATGTTTTGTCGTATTGTGCATGACAGTTGTATTAGTAAGTTGTATTTGAATTTTGTACCATGTATCTGACGACCCAAGATGGGTGATGTATACCTAATTTTGGGGGCGTCACACTAACTCTTAAGAATAGTCTAGCCGAGTTAAAACTGGCAACAACCCTTTCGTAAAATAATTCATGCATTTCATAACATGAATCACAGAAAACTTGGCTAACACGGAGGTTAGACAAGCATTAAGAAAACTTGCCTTCAAGCGTCTTCAAATATAATATTCAACAGTTCTCAGTCTTTACAGGATCTACATGATATATTTACATAGCACACTGTAATTAGCTACCAAACAAACTTTATTGCTTTAACCAACTTCTTTCTCTTCAATGTTTTACTTGGATTTATTCAATTAATAATGTCAATTCAATTTACTATACTTCATTACGGCTCGTTAACGTTCTTATGTTATTAATCGACACTCGGTGATCATTGGTAAAGTACCAATATCGAACACCATTCACGAGTTACTTGCTTACCCTTTTGCGTTATTGGTTTAATTATAGTTAAACCATACTTAACTTTCTACGTTATCACTTTATAAGTGATTTAGAATTAGTCTTATCATGTACATTAAGTACATTCATGCCTTACTATTGATTTACCTTCAATTAGAATTAAAAACCTAACTTGGTCAACTATTTCTCACTGTCGGCGCTGCGGCGCAACAATCCTTTTACTATAGTGGCAATGCGGCATCACTCTCCAGAGGTTTTGCCCGGACTCGGCACTGTGGTGCGAGTCCTTGTACTAACTTTCGCGCAACAGTGTAAAACTCTAGAAGATTATGGATTTCTCTCGGCCATGCCTAGCGCTGTGGCGCGATACTTTAACACTAGGTTGGCGCTGCGACGCCGCCCCTGTGCTTCAGTTAGTTTTGACAGTTGGTTTTTCCAATGAACTTCCCAGCCTCATAACTTACTCGTTTTACATCCGAATTGGCTCATTCAAAAGCCCATAACTCACAAATTATATACTCTAAGTGTTCATGTAAGAATTTTACATTTTTGAATTCGTTAACTCAGAATTCAACTTTTGGTTCATTTTGAGTGTTCGTTTATCGTTTTCGAGCATTCAATACTCGTTTTTTTCGTTATAAGTCGGAATTCGACGATTCATGCATCCAAAACTCTTATATACCCTATCTCACATGTTGGCATTGGAAACCGAAGTTTTCAAGTCACATGGTAACTTTTGACTCTTAATCCGAGATTTCTACGTTTTTGACGTTTAACGTCTATTTTCGTAAAATTTACCATAACTCCATTACTCGTGTTCTATAAGCCAAATCTAATGGAACACTCCATTGATTCATCGTCTACATCCTAACCAAGCAAGATGCACATACCTTATCTAATATGGTTTTCAATTTGTCCATCAACAACTAAGTTCACGTTCAATGATTTCTACGGTTTTAATTTATGTAAACCCTTATAATTTCTATTTGATCATGACTTATCAATGTTTTTATCATTAATAGCCATCCTTATTCCTCCTCAAGAGACATGCTCCACCAATCTATGATTCTCTACGAGAAAGAAATCGAAAAAGATGAAGACTAATGTTTACGAACTATTACCTTTTTCTTTCTTCGCGTTTGTGACTAAATGTATATGGTTTGCTTGGAAGTAGCTTGATTACTTGTTTATAGCTTCTTCTCTCTCTCAATATGTATTGGACAAAGTATATAAAACACAAAATGTCCAACACAAGCTTTCTATTTATAGGCAACTAAATGGAGGGCATATAGGTCAATTGGTGACCTCCTTACTATTCCCCACCTCCTCAGCAACTTAGCCATCAAGTAATCACTTTAATTGGTGGCCAAGTGGCCGGCCCACACCTCCTCGGTCTTCCCATGGGTTGCCCCATAGGTTTTACCCATCCCGTGACCCACCGGTTCAATCTACGGTTCAGTTTCTTGGATTGGGCTTGTCTTAACTTAACAATAAGCCTTGACTTGGGATAAATTCCATAATTCATTGGGCTTTATATTAATCCAAATCCCATGGGATTGTACAAAGTCCTTAACTCAAAATCCTATAAGAACTAATCGTATTCTATGCGTATTACTCACGTATTCTTCTTGTTTAGTATTCATACAATATTCGTATTATACGTTGTACCACTATTCATACCATATTCGTATATCATACGTTTAATAACCGAAATAATTATACGCATTTCATTTCCCTTTGGAAATCTCTTTCACTAACCCTTAGGTTTTAAGTCTGCAGGCGAAAACTTCGTTTGCCATAAATGAAATATTATTCGATATTCCATTACATCTTCATATCTATCATTAAGCATTTCTTGGAATTCCAAACCTAAGCTCTGAGCGAAATTGGATAAATAGTTTTTTTTTAAAAAAAATTCTCAGAAAACAATTATTTTCGTCTTGATAATTCAAAATAATTAATCCTAGCACATAGCCAGTATACTGACCATATCCACACATTCTAGGTCATAGAACGACCTTCAAATATCTTACTCACATAATTAATCAATTAAATTAATTTAAACCACATAATAAAAAAAAATTAATTCAATAAATATCCGCTTTTCTCGGGCGTTAAATTCTTCCTTCCTTATAAGGATTCTGTCCCCAGAATCTCGCTCTAATTACATAAACAAATGAGAAAACTTTTCCATCATTTTACTCTTGAGCTCCCACGTTGCTTCTTCCACATCGTGGTTACTCCAAATTACCTTTACTGGAGGTATTATTTTATTTCTTAAGACTTATTCCTTCCTATCAACAATTTGAATCGAAAGTTCTTCATACGTTAGGTCTTTTTCCACTTGAATAGTATCATACTCTATTACATGCTTGTAGTCCGATTTATAAGGACGCGACACTGACACGTGAAACACAATATGTATTCTTACCATTTCTGGAGGTAAGGCTATTTCATAGGCTACCTCTCCTATCCTTCTTAAAATTTCAAAAGGTCCTACAAACCTTGGACTTAACTTCCCTTTCTTCCCAAAACTTATCTTCCATTTCCAAGGTGATACTTTCAGAAAGACATATGAACCTACATCAAATTCCCTCTCCTCTCGATGAGGATCTGCATACTTCCTTTGTTTATCTTGAGCCGCTACCAATCAGGTTCTTATTATTAGATCAACCATGTCTGCCATTTGTTGTACCATCTCCGGTCCCAACATTCAACGTTCACCTACTTCATCCCAACAAAGTGGTGTTCTGCACTTTCTCCCATACAACGCTTCGTAAGGCGGCATGCTTATACTAGCGTGAAAACTATTTTTGTATACGAATTCCACCAAAGGTAAATGTTCGTCCTAACTTCCCTTGAAATCCATAACCCAAGATCTTAACATATCTTCTAGCATTTGAATTTTCCGTTCCCTTTGTCAATCCGTCTGAGGATAATACGCCACACTCAATCTCAACCGCATTCCCATTTGCTATTGCAAACTCCTCCAAAAGTTTGATGTGAATCGTGGATCATGATCGGACACAATCGAAATAGGTACCCCATGTGTAACAACCCGGAATTTTGGATTATCCAGAATTTAAGTTTAAAGAATTAGTTATTAATAAAATGAATTTTTATTAATACTATTATGTGTTATATGTTCATTAATCGTTCTATAACCTAGAATGATTATTAGTCAGGAGGATTCTGGCTACGAGCTAGACTGAACGAGTAAGAATTTTCAAGATGAAAATAAAATATTTTCGGGAACAAAAATATTTCCAGGGAAAAAGACGAAATAGCCACAATTCACCCGTCTCTGCTCGGAGATTTATTTTGAAATTCCGAGAAGTTATTGATTGCGTGAAATCTTGAGACGTGATGGAATATTCAATAATATTTCAGTTATGGCAAAAATGAAGTTTTCGTCTGCGGACTCAAAACCTAAGGGTTAGGGAAAGTGAGTTCCGAGAATGTAATGAGTACGTATAATAACTAGGGTTATTATGCGTGAGCAATACGAGTATGATACGAGTTATTATACGAGTATATTATGAAGATTAGTACGACGTATAATACGAATAACGTACGAACAATATACGAAGAGATTATGAGAATACGAGAAAAGAATGCGTAGAATACGATTAGTCTTAATGGACTATGTGTTCATGGACTTTATAGAATCCAATTGGACTTGGATTATGTCAAGCCCAATGATTTGTGAAGTTAAGCCCAAGTTAGGCCCAAGAAGATTTAGGATTAAGCCCGATCCAAAGAAATTAACCGCGGATCGAACCGATGAGTCACCGGATGGGTAAAACCCATGGGGCAACCCATGGGCATAAGGGGTGGCCACTTGGCCACCAAGTAAGGGTGGTGGCCAAGTTAACTTGGTGGCTAAGTTGTTAAGGAGGTGGGAATAGTGATTTTAGGGTCGAAATGACTATTTTGCCCCTAGCTTTGGTTTTCTATAAATAGAAAGCTAATTTTTCATTTTCTAGGATTTTGAAAATCCTATAACTTGAGAGAGAGAGAGAGAGAGAGAGAGAGCTCAGTTGGGAGAGGAGAAGGAAGAGAATGAGCTTGAATGCTCGGATCAAAAGTGATCGAGAAATAGAAAAGCTCGCAAATCGCCCGCTTTGTATAACGGAAGAGAAATAAAGAAGAACGGTAATCCGAACCCTAGTTTCTTCTAGTATTTTCTGTAAGTTTAATATGTTTAAAACATAACTTAATGAGAGTAACAAGTAAAAGATGTTAGTAATGATTTCATATGGTTGAAATCATGAGAAAATAAGAAATAAGAAATAAGAAATTTAGTTTATAAATTTCTTAAGCAAGTATAAGATTCGTGAGGATTTTGAGCGATCTGAATGAATATTATGAACGAATAGGTGAATTAAGTAAGGAATGGTGTTCTATAACATCAAATTCCAAGAAAAAGTTAAATCGTAATCCAAAATATCGATTAAAAATGAAAAACAAACAAAGAACGTGAAGAACACGCGAAGAACGTTGTTAATGGACAAATTTAAAACCATCGTAGTGTAATTTTTGTTGATGGACAAGTTTAAAACCATCGCGTATAAGTTAGATGCTTATTGCTTGGTTAGGAACGGTAGAAACGTTCATGAAGAATAGATTAAAACTAAGCTATAACGAAGTTATGGCGAAAATTTCGTAAAAGAAGAACGAAAATTTGAAAGTTAGTAAATGAAACCAAACATGTAGGGTTTCATAAAAATGTAAGAGAACGTATAAAACGTGAGTCGTGGACTCAAGAACGAAAGAATTCCAAGTTCGGATGACCGAATTACGGACGAACGAGCGAAGAACGTTAAAAGCGTAAAAATGAATGAAGGGTTAAGATTAAGCCAATTAAATGGCATGTTAATGGATTCAGAACAAATTTATGTCCGAGGGTAATCGAAGTACGTAAGATAAGGATGAAAATGGCTTAGGAACGACCTCGTTCTGAGTTATAACGAAGAAGTTATGAGATTTCGAAATCGGCGTCTCAAGCTTGTAAAAGACTTAGAAAATTTTCTAGGTTTCATACTTCGTACCAGCTACGAGTTGTGCTTTGAGGCTAGCACCGCATGCAGTAACGTTGTCCGAGTACAATGCGAGAGTTAATAGATGTAGCAATAACGAGTAGTACAATTTAGAGCGCCACAAACATGCCGTATAGACTTAAAATCTTACGAGGTGTGGTATACATACGCGTGACCACCACTAAGTAGAGACTGGCCATGTATGGCCGGTCAGAGAGAGAGAGAGAAGTAGGTCGCAATGTCACGGTAGAGAGGAAGGAAGGGCACGACGTCAGAAGCCGGCAAGTAGTAATGCCTGAGAAATGAGATTTTTAGTTCTTAATTCTTGGAGGATGTGCAAGAAAGAAATATGAACATAATGTTCAACTAATGTAACACTTAATCAAGTGTTTTAAACCTTTAATAAAGGTTGAACGAAAAGATTAAATGAGAATAAAAGACAAAGAATGTAGATGCGGGTTACAGAATCGATGTCTGGGGACCGTAGTCGCGATAAACGAACGTGAGGGATTGCTATGGTTGTGATTCCTTAGACGTTGGTTGACGATGTTAATGTATAACATTTTGATGTTATGACATGGCCTTGAGAGATAAATGTAAAGCATTCAGACGCTGTGAACGCAACGTTGTTGCGATGAACGATCAGTCTTAGCATACAGCGAACCGTATGGCTTTGACATTAAAAAAGAATAATGAACATGGGGTTCAGGGGATGGATAACGATCGAAAGCAATTAAAACCTTGAATAAAGGTTGAATGAGAGATTAAGAGACGAGCAACGTGAACGTTGAATACGTAAATAATCCTTGTGAATCGTATTTGCGTTTGACGAACGTGCTAAGTATACCCTGGTTGTATGGCTTAGACGTTGATGAATGTTGTAACACCCCCATAACTATATTCCCGTGGTATCCGGTATGGTGTTTATAGAGAATTAACATAATGCATTTAAATCTATACACCCATGGTATCTGATTCAAAATATTACATTAGATAGAGGGACTATCAGATATAATTCCCATAGATTCAAGATTCACAAAGATCCATAATGTATGGTAATTTCCCAAGAGAAATATTACGTGTTTGGATACCTCACTTGAATGTATGAATCAGATCTCTATGATTAGAGTCTATCTATCCAAATTCAGAGTATTACCAATACCCTCACCCAGATGTATAGTCTATGTCATACGAATTTCGACTGATAGTTGTTACCATTTCTAGATTTCTAATTCCAACTAGTTCTGGAATTTTTATCATTTCATCGACCACAATGACTTAGAAATTTCCATTCGAGATATGAGATAGGGGATCGACTTATTCAATATCCTAGAGTATGCATATCACCTACAAAGGCTCATTTACACTTACAATTTCATCATCAATATATTCATTGATTACACTTTGCTCCACTTACGGGATACTCAACTTCAGATATGATTGCCTTTACCAAAACAATTTGGCTTGACACAACAGTTTATGCTCAATAAACAATATCATATGAATAAATAATTCATTTCTTAGTAAATGCTTGGAACTATAGCAATAACTTTTCAATAATAGGTAATTCAATATGGGTGTATTATATCAACAAGATATAGCAAGATAGAATCTTGTTCAGCGAATAAACAGGGTTGATAAATTTTGCATAAGTAATAAATTGGGTATAAAAGACTTACCTGAGTGTAGATCAGTCAAGTTATACTATTTGAACGCTATTAAGTACCTATGACGTTCAAGAATATAAATCTAACACGTTAGTATTGATAAAATATTCAACTAAAACTTTTATTTAATATCGGGTTGGATTTAATAGGGTTTGACTTTTAATACCTTTGATAAATGAACTAAATTTTATTTATAAAATTTAGTTATATTTTTAAATAATTTAATTATCCTTATAATATATTTTAGAAGGTTTAAAGTTTTTTTAAAATATTTATTTACCCTTTAAATAATTTTTAAACCATTTATTTCTATTTATAAATAATTTATATTTACTAAAATTTTATAAAAAACATTATTTAATATTATTAAATAATTTATAATCATTTATTTTGATTTTATTTCAATAATAATATTTTTACATAATTATTTAGTATTTAAAAGTAATTATTTTAATTACTTTATTAATAAGTTAATTATAAATAATATCTAAATAAAATAAAATAATTATTATATTTTTGTAGAAATATCGTAAATAATTTATAATAATTTAATATAATTTTTAAAACTGTTTTTATTAATTATTTCTATTTTTTATAATTTATTTCTAAAAAATTAATTTTTGTCCGTCGCTAAAGCTCTACAGTGACAGAAAGTGTCGTTGTAGGTGTTCTTGAGTTTCTAGGCAGCCGTTGCTCGTGGTCGAGTGGTTAGTTTAACCATTAAGTAACTTGGTTTTGGTAATGAGTTTCGGTCAGAGCAAGTATTGGTGTTGTAGTACTCATGTAATAGTACAAGATCAAGCAATAAACAGGCTTTAATCTACATCTAACAAGAAATTATAAAGATTCAAAGTTCTTTATCGAGTTGTTCTTGGGTTTCGGGTAACCTGAGCGATTGGTCAAGGCCACCAACGGTTTTGTGGCTTGAATAACTTTGTTTCGGTGTATTAGATATATGTTGTGTTTTGTTATAACATGTAGTCTATATACCAGGGTACATATATATAACATTAACATGAACAAATCGTAATTCTAAGATCTCTATTTATGTCGGTCAAAAGTACAAATAACAACCGTTTTAGAGTTCTTGATTTTCGAAAACCCGAGAAAACTTGGTCATGCTTCTATCAACTACTTTTGATCAATAATTCCAAAGAATCCTATGAGTTGTTTGTTCGATTGAAGATCATAGATATGTAGTATGTATACCAGAGTACCAATTTATAACAAAAACATAAACAATTAACAATCAGAAGATGATTAAACAGGTCGGTCAAAGAAGCTTGCTCAATTTGTTCTTGAGCTTTACGGGTAACCTGGAAAATCGACCTTCCGTGAACAAATCAACCCACTTTGACTGATTATATCTTGGAATCTATGGATCATCTGAACCTGTTTTCTTTTCCAGATTAAAGACCTACTTACAGGCTACAAATATCAATCGATTACAGACCAAAATATAAACACACATGAATCAAAAAGCCATGACATTCGGCTGTCAGACCATTTTTTCAAAATTCCCAGATTTCATAAAACGCTTAATTAAGGCATCTAGATGTTATGAAAACGTGTTCTACCACTCTAACATACTTTCTAACATCCTAATACAATATTCTAAACATCTAAACAACAAATCTAACATAAGATCAAAGAGAAATTTATGAACTAGGGTTTGCACCTTTTCTTGAGAAATTTGTGATTCTAGCTTCTGATCTTGTTGCTGATAACATCTAAGCTTGATATGGTAGGTTTATAAGTGTATCTAGGCTTTGAGAATTCATGGGTTTGCTCAGCCCTAAGGTTCCTATTTATAGAATTTTCCAACTTGGCTTTTTGGTCATTTTTTCACCTACTTGCCTCCATAAAGATCTGATCGGTGACTCTTCTGATGCTTGGGAGTTTGAAAGCATGTCATGTGATGTTTTGAAACTTGTAATGGTGACTCCCAACCTACTTGTGAGCTAGTTGATTAAGTTTGTAGCTTAATTAGGCTTAAATCTTCACTAGTCTTGATTAGGGTTTTGTTTCTAATGATTAGGAATGTTAAGTAATGTTAATTAGTACCTAATAGAAGTTTACTAACCATGATTAAGTGTTAACATAAGCTAATTAGAGTTAGACTAGCTAATTAGGTCTAATTAGGGTTAGGGTTTTGCTAATTAGGGTTAACTCACTAATCCTGACAAGCACGACAAATCGTTTTGTCAGTGTAAGCACGACTAAGCAACTTGTCAAAATATTTTTACCGAAAAGTCCGATTATAGGAAAAAAATTTAAGCACGAGGTGTCAAGCACGACGTTTTTCAGATAAAAATTTATTCAGTCAATTTTGTCAAACCAAGTATATAATAACACGTAACACATTCAGAACAGAGAAATTTTATTTATATAACGGGATTTATACATACGAGTCTTATTAGGGTTTTGGGTTTTTATATTCACCCCCACTAATAAGAATTTCGTCCTCGAAATTACAGTACATGTTAAGTAAAAAGATGAGGATAATTCTCGCGCATTTTATCTTCAAGCTCCAATGTAGGTTCTTCAACGTTCTAATTTTTCCATATTACTTTAACCGATGCTATCACTTTACTACGGAGGACTTGCTCTTTACGGTCGACGATCTGCACAGGTTCTTCTACATAAGAAGATTTTCTTCGATTTGGATCGGCTCATAATTTATAACGTGTTTATAATCAAGTTTGTATGGCCGTAAAATGGACACATGAAACACATTATGAATATGGTTTAACTCAGGTGGTAGTGCTATTTTATAAGCAACTTCACTAATTCTTCTCAAAATTTCAAAAGGTCTAATGAACCTCGGACTTAGTTTTCCTTTCTTGCCAAAATGTATCTTTCCCTTCCAAGGAGATACTTTCAAGAATACATGGCTTCCTACGCTAAAATTTCGTTGTTGACGATGTGGATCAGCATATTTTCTTTGTCGATCTTGAGATGCTTGTAATCGTTGACGTATGATTCTCGATAGTTTCAAATGGGTTTGTTGAATTATTTCAGTCCTAACATTTGTCTTTCCCCGACTTCATCCCAACACATAGGCGTTCTACATTTTCTTCCATAAAAGGCTTCATAGGGTGGCATACCTATGCTAGCATGATAACTATTGTTGTAGGCAAATTCGACTAAAGGTAATTGATCTTCCCAACTTCCTTTGAAGTCTATAACACATGTTCTCAACATATCCTCTAATGTTTGTATGGTTCTCTCACTCTGTCCATCAGTTTGAGGATGATAAGCTGTAATTAGTTTTAACTGTGTTCCTAAATTTTTCTGAAGACTCTTCCAAAAATTTGAAGTAATACGTGGATCTCGGTCTGATACTATGGAAACAAGTACTCCATGCCTAGAGATAATTTCATGAATATATAATTTGGCAAGGTGATCCAGGTTATGAGTAATTTTAATAGGTAAAAAGTGAGCGGATTTAGTTAAACAGACAACTATTACCCAAATGGTGTTATGGCCTTTTTGTGTAGTTGGTGTGACGCCCCCAAATCCAGGTTCTCTAACCTCAGATTCAGTGCTCACGATCCTATCATCATCATAAGCATTCTATAACTATTTCGAAATAATAAACATACATTGTTCATTATACAAAAGTCTCAAAATATGGTCCCAAGGTCTCTCTAACCTTAACTTTAAATACACCATTTATAATACAAATAGTTTACTCAAGAAATTCTATTAGATAATAACTAATTTAACATTCATTCTAAAATTACTCCCGGATCTTGCCCTTGCCCTTGTCCTTCGCATTAGATCCTTCTAAGCTTAATCGAAAATAGAGGTCATGATATAGCAAGAGTAAGCAACTAATTTGCTTCACAAGTTTATAAAGACAAAGGAGATATATCATGACTTAGAAAGAAATATTGCCTTCAATGTTCAACAATAATATAAGATTGTGAAGGACCATGAATTAATAATCAACAATTGAATATTCGATAATTGAATAACATGAACCGAGTGGTTTTGAATAACCATGAACATTTGCCAAGGTGCTCAAAGATTTAAACTGGACCTTTTAATAAATTTTGGTATTGAAGGGATCACCTTTCATACCCCTGCGTGATTTATGCATAAACACTTAATAATCCGACATCGATATCATGCCTTAATCAAATTTGTCCATTTCTCGACCAAGAGTTCTTACCATATCAATTAATAAGAATAGCTTATTTAAAATCCATTTGATTTAACAAATTTAGACATGCTTGATCTAGTCGATACAATTAGCATAGATCTATCCCATAAACAGCTTCATAAATGAAGAACTTTAATTTAATTCACAGATTCGATGGCGGAGAATCTAATTCATTGCACAAAGTGCGAATTTCAATAATCAATAAAGACGTGAATAATCATCAATAATTATTCACTAGCATGCTTTGAAAATAATAACTCAAGTTGAGTTAGGAAACTTGCCTCGATCAGAGGTTACATTTCTTAAATAAATTTCTATCCACTATGTAGTTAAATTATCTTCCTTTGAGAGACCTATAATTAGTCTTTCAATTAGTCAATGCATAACATCGATTATGTAATCACATAGATATCATACATTACAATAAGTTCTTATAAACATTATCATGCCTAGATAGTGTTATTATTAATTAACGACTACCTTTAATTCACATAATATTATTAACTTAGATAATATTAATTCACCTTCTAGTATTATTGGTTCACTAATAATACTTTTTAAATCATTTACCAACATTTTATTCACTTACTAATATTATTAATCATTTAATAATATTTTATCCCTTTACTAATATTATTAATCATTTAATAATATTTTATTCACTTACTAATATTATTAATCATTTAATAATATTTTATTCACTTACTAATATTATTAATCATTTAATAATATTTTATTTAATCTCGAATATTATTATTTAATAATAATACTCTAATCTAATATTTTTATTTACATAACAACATCATATTATAATATTATTAGTATTATAATAATATTCCAATGATTTATTAAATTAATAAATAATTTATTCTAATTGTTCATCCTTTAATAACCTCTTATTTAATATCCATAAAAGGTCATAAGTAATATTTATTATTATAAATTACCAAAATGCCCTAAGATAGTCATGATATAATATATTATGAGCATTCAAGCATAAAATCATATTTTTTCTCATTAAAGGCATCATTTAACTATTTATTTCCTTTTATTCATAACCTAATCATTTTTAGGAAAAATAGCAAACTGATTCCAAAAATTCTCAGCTTCTGGATTTTAACAGAATATGAACCAACAATGATCCTCTAATTTTTCTAGAATTTTAGAAAATGATTTACTATTTTTAGAGTGTCCAAAACACTCGGATCTTGCTCTATTTTTTATAAATTGAGTTTTACTCAGAAAAATCTGATATTTTCAGGGTATGCTCTCTTAACATATATGAAGCTACTATAACAATTTTGGAATTTTCCAGTGTATACACAGTGAGATATTCGTAGGATAATATTTATGGAGTCCTTTACGGAAATAGTCATTACGCATAATATATAACTCGAAACGTGTCCGTTCTTTTTCCTACGCGTAGATAACTTCATAAGGTACCTCTGTAATATTTTTCCAGATTTTTAGAAGACAAGGAACTAGCCGAAACAGGCTCATGAAAAACAAGTCAGTAGCTGATTTAGGATTTCAAAGCTTTAGCATATAAAGTGGACTGTTTTTGTAAAAAAAATCTCAAAGGTTTCAAAACATGCTAGATTTGTGATCTACCACTTGGGTTTACTAGATAACTCATGTATCTAGCACCCCCCTTCGACGGATCATAATTCCAAGTTGTAGAACTTGAGTTACACAAGATTTAGTGGAAGAAAAACAAGAGTTTTCACCCTTGGAGAACATATGCTCATTTTCTTCCTCTACGTCTTTGATCTAACACTCAAGATACTTAGTTCCATGCATGATGGTATGTATAACTAGTGTATCTTGAGTAGTTGTACATAACCCCATCAAAACTAAAGCTATCAAAACAAGGTAAGAGAAGAAGATGAAGGTACATTATACCTTGACTTAGTGGCTACCTTCCTTGATTTTCCAAAGTAACTAATAAACTTAGGGGGCATAAACCACTAGAACTCCTATAATTCTTCTTCCTATGGCTGAAATTCTCTCTTTCTTTTCTCTCTTTGAAGTTGGCTACCTTGGGAGCAAGAGGTAGAAGAAGAAGATGAAGAAGATGGAGAGAAAATGAGATGTTGGAAGAATGAATTGTGTTTACAAAATGAAATGGCCAATTCATTAATAATTCTCCCACAATTATTTTGTTGCCCATTAGGTAAAAAACTTGTATTATTACTTACCTTAGGTTAAACATGATTAAATGTGCATAATGGAGTGGCAACCAATGGGAGCCTTACCACATTGTCCTTATGTTTATTCATGTCTACTTGATGGACAAGCTAGATTAATTATTCCACTTAGGATCCTCATAATATCCACCATTTAGCTTTTATTTTAAATGCCCAATTTTGATTAATCAAATGTCTAGAATACCCCAATCAAGTGGGCTAAGTATTGATTACAATTTATTTTCCTTGGGCTTCTTTTTAATTGATTTGGGCTAGATAAAAACATAGTCCAACAATTTTAATAATGTTACCCAATTTGATAATTTAGGGCTTTCATCTCCAATCATATGAAGTTTAATTACTTATACATATGATTTTATCTCATAACCTAATTAGATTTACAAGAATTAGGTTTAAAATTATTAGTCACTTGAAATACTAAGTTTACCCACTTAAGTTAGTATACATATAAAATACTAACTTTTCGTGTTACCATAACCCTTAGGTTATTTAATATCCTTACCTAATGTATAATTAGGTCACAAGGCTTTCATTTTTAATGAAATCCATAAATGTATGTATCCATATATAACACAAAGTTTAAAAAATGTACATACATACATGGTGACTTAAAATTCACTTATTACATCCTCCCCCCCTTATAAGAATTCCGTCCCCTAATTACATATAAGGTTACTCAAAAAAGTGTGGGTAATTTTCTCTTATCCTTTCTTCAAGTTCCCATGTAGCTTCTTCAAAGATTGTGGTTCCTCCAAAGAACTTTTACGTAATGTATAACCTTATTTCGCAATTTACATTCCTTTCATCTAAAACTTCAATCGAATTTCCTCATCGATAAATCTTTTTCGACCTAAATTGGCTCAGATGCGATATCACATGCTTGTAATCGAGCTTATATGGTCGTAGTAGCACTAACACATGAAACACATTATGAATATGTTCCAGTCAGAGGTAGAGCTACCTCGTCGCCACTTCGCCTATCTTCTTCAAGATCTCAAAAGGTCCAATAAATCTCTGGACTCAAATTACCTTTCTTTCCAAACCTTATCTTTCCTTTCCAAGGAGATACTTTCAAAAATGCATGGCTTCCCACCTCAAAATCTCGATTACAGCGATGTAAGTCTGCATACTTCTTCAGCGATCTTGAGTCGCTACCACGGCTCTAATCACCTTAATGGTCTCTACGGTCTGCTGCACCAGTTCTGGTCCCAACAGTTGGCGTTCACCCACTTCATCCCAGCATATGGGCGTTCTACATTTCCTCCCATACAGTGCTTCGTACGACGGCATTCCGATGCTGGCGTGGTAGCTATTGTTGTATGCGAACTCTACCAATGGAAGATGATCCTCCCAACTACCCTTGAAGTCCATCACACAAGCTCTGAGCATGTCTTCAAGTGTTTGAATCGTTCTCTCACTTTGCCCATCGGCTCATGGATGATACGCGGTGCTCATCCGTAGTCAAGCGTCCCATTCTTTCTTGAAGACCCTTCCAAAAGTTTGACGTGAAACGCGGATCCCTATCCGACACAATAGATAATGATGCCATGTCTCGATATAATTTCTTTGATGTATAGTTTGGCTAGTGGGTCCAGACTATACCGATCTTGATCGGCAAAAAAGTGAGCCGACTTCGTAAGACGATCTCCACGATTACCCATATGGCATCGTGTCCCTTTTGCATTCTTTGAAGTCCCACCACAAAATCCATCGTGATGTGCTCCCATTTCCACTCTGGAATCTCTAAAGGTCAGTAATAGTCCACTCGATTGTTGATGTTCGCCTTGACTCTCGACAAGTTAGACATCTACCGGCTACATTCTCGCAACATCTCTCTTCATATTTGGCCACCAAAAGTGTTGACGTAAGTCTTGATACATTTTTGTGCTTCCTGGTGTATCGAGTACCTCGTGATTATGTGCTTCTTGCGTAATCTCTTCTCTTAGTTCTCGGTATTAATTGCACCCAAATTCGCCCTTCAAATCTTAGCGGTCGGTGCCATCAATCTTGTATTTCAATTCATCCCCTTCAATTTAACTTCTTCTTGATCTTTCCGCAATCTTCGCCCTTCTCTTGAGCCTCTTTAACCTTATCTAATAAAGTAGGGCTCATTTGCGCGTAAATAATTTCTCATTGACCTCAGTGGTACTTAACCTCTAAGTCAAGTCGTCAAATCCTTCACCAATTCCTCTTGAATGGTTAACTTCAATAACTTCTCTCTTGCCTTTTCTCGCTCAGGGGCATCACCCCACTACATTTTCTTTGCTCGGATGGTACAGAATCTCACAATCATAATCCTTGATCAATTCTAGCCATCGGTTGCCTCATATTTAGCTCATACGGGTGAAGATATACTTTAGACTCTTATGATCCGTATATATCTCTACACTTCTCTCCATACAAATAGTGCCTTCAAATTTTCAAGGCAAAAACTACTGCTGCTAACTCCAGGTCATGAGTCGGATAACCCTTCTCATAGTCCTTTAGTTGACGTGAAGTGTACGTGAATGACCTTGCCATGTCGCATCAATATACGTACCAAGACCCTTGTGTGACGCATCACTATACACTACAAATCCTCCGTGTTGTCCGGTAAAAGCCAACACAGTGTGGCCGATCGAGCCTCTTCTTCAATTCCATGAAACTCGTTCACATTTTTCCGTCCAAACGAACTTCACCGCCTTTCTAGTAAGGTTGGTCAATGGCGATGCTACCTTTGAAAAATCTTGGATGAATCTTCGATAGTATCCTCGCTAATCCAAGAAACTCCTAATTTATGCTTGTCTTTGGTCGTTCCCGCTTTATAACCGCTTCTACTTTTCTTTGGATCTACCAAACACCATCTTTGTCGATAACGTGACCCAAAAATTGCACTCTCATAACCAAAATTCACACTTGGAGAACTTTGCATACAACTTCTCCCTCCTTAACGCCTCCAACACTTTCCTTAGATGTTCACATTGATCTTCCTCTATCTCGGAATATACCGTAATGTCGTCGATGAACACAAAAACAAACTTATCCAAATCTCGCTTAAACACTCTGCTTCATCAAATCCATGAATCTTTGCTTGTTGCATTAGTTAACCCAAAAGACATTACCAAAACTCAAAGTGTCCATACCGAGTTACGAATGCCGTCTTTGGAATATCCTCATGTCTCACCTTCATTTGGTGATAACCAAATCCTCAAGTCAATTTTTGAAAAGTATTTTGCCCCCTTCAACCGATCAAACAAATCGTCGATCCCGGCAACGGGTATTTATTCTTAATGGTGACCTTGTTCAACTCTCTCAGTAGTCGATACAAAGTCTTAATGACCCATCCTTCTTCTTCTGAATAAGACCGGGTGCTCCCCATGGTGATACGCTTGGTCGAATGTATCTCTTATCTAACAACTCTTGTAGTTGAACCATCGCCTTCCTTCATTTCTACCGAGCCATGCGATACGGCGCTTTGGATACCGGTGATGTCCCCAGTGCCAAATCGATAACAAACTTTATCTCTCTCTCGGTGGCAATCCCGAATTTCATCTGGGAAAACGCTAACGAATTCCTTACAATAGGTATTTGACCCGATTCACCTCGATTCTGCGGGTATCCACAACGTGAGCCAAATAACCTATACAACCCTTCCTAAGCAACTTCCTTGCTTGCATCATCGTCAGACAATAAGATTGTCTTGGCGATTTACTGCCATAAAATACCACCTTTGACTTATTCGGAGTCTTTAGGTGTACACACTTTTTCTTACAATCAATGACCGCTCCATGACTTGATAACCAATCCATCCCAAGGATTACATCAAACTCTCCAAGACGAATCGGTATCAAATCTACGTTAAGCTTAAAACCTCTTACATTAGCACAACAGTTCCTATAGATGTAGTTTACAGGGATAATTTCTTTGTTTGCTACTTCTACATTCATTGGGTGTTCTAGTAGTTCATGAGGTAAACTTAATCTTTGAGAAAATTCATCAGATACAAAAGAACATGAAGCTCCCGAATCGAATAACACATAGGCATTTATATCATTGATCGGAATTATACCTGACACCACCTCCCTGGATGCCACAGCATCTTGCACTGTCATATTGAATGTCCGTGCTGTTGGCTTGTTTGGATGGGCTGGTCCTCCACTGGTTGTCTTTGTGTTATTGTCCCTGTTGCCATTTCCGCCATCCATGCTTTTCTTCCTCGGGCAATCCTTGATCCGATGTCCCACTTCACCACAATTAAAGCAACCTCCTTTCTTCACCTTAATACAATTGGGTGAGGTATTCCCTTCTTGTCCACATGTATAACATATCATTTTTCCTTTCAAAGACTCCCCAGGTGACCCTTTCCACAGCTCCCACACACCTTCTTCTTTTTTGTTGCACGCTTCCTTGCTTAATCTCCAGATTACTACCCCCTTTGCTCCATTTCCGCTTCTTATTGTTACTACTACCGCTTACTTCTTGTTTATTTTGATTCCCACCTTCCGATTTTTTCTTATTCTTCTCCCGATTGTATCTTGAGACCGCTTCGCTTCCTCCTTCCGCTTATAAGAGCTTTTTCCAATGAGTTGAGAATGATGTGATTTGTAAAACCGCTACCTTACTATAAATCCATGGCTTTAGTCCATTTTCAAACCTTCTCGCTTTCCTCGCCTCTGTGTCCACCTGATGTGGAGCGAATCTGGCCAATTCATTGAATTTCGCAGCATACTCTGATACTGACATATTCTCTTGTTTCAGTTCCAAGAACTTGATCTCCATTCTTGCTTGAACACTCTCAGGGAAGTAGTTCTCGAAGAACAACTTCTTGAATGCTTCCCAAGTCACGATTCCAGTTCCGGCTTTGTTCTGGTTGGCATCCCACCAATAGCTAGCCTCCCCCTTCATTAAGTAGGTAGCAAAATGGTCTTCGTTCTTCCGCTACTCTAGCAATAACGAAGGCCTTCTCAATCTCCTTTACCCACATTTGGGCTTCTATCGAATTCTGTTGTTCCTCCTGAACTCTGGCGGTCCTACCGCCTTGAAGTCCTTAAAGTTTACTATTTGGGTGTGCTCGCTTTGATTTCCTGCAGTTGAGCTTGATTCCTCATGGCTTCAACCATCATGTTAATAAAATCTTGCATTGGGTTTTGTTGAGATCCCACGCATTATTAACTCGACTCTTCAATATCTTGGTTCCACGAGTCCACGTCTGCAAGCCATTATCTAGTGAAACAAAATTCTAACACGTTACTCGGATTTATTATCATATGATTACTTAGTATGTAATACGCTATTTATTTAAACAATCAGATGATCATTATGTGAGAGTTTTAAGTTACCGAGATTTGGAAGTCTTTCTCCACCGCTAGTGGGTTAAGTTTGTTTTTAAAGAACATTTTCCAAATCACTTCATCGAATTCACATAACATTAAATAGAAAATTTACTATTTAAAATTTTCTAACACATATCATAATAATTCTGCATTTATATTCATACACCAATCTTCAGTGACTTACACGATTAATACAGGTATATTTTATAAATGCTACTATCCCATTTTAACACAAAAGATGGGATTAACTCATAATAATACCTCCCTACAAACACAATTAGGGAAAGTACATAACCATTTACTACCTCACACCTGCTGAGGTTTACATCAACATAAATCCTTATTACACAACAAGAAAAGTACTAATGCATCTATCTACAACTGGGCCATCACATCCTGCCAGGTCACCTGCACAGGCTCCTAGGGAAGCAACTACTGCAGGACTCTACGTCGAACGGATCGACTAGACTCTCCTATCTCAGAGTGGACCCTCCTAGCCCCTCTGCTACCGGCCCTCATCTCACGCATCAAGGGCCACCCTAAAGTTTCTACTCTCACCTTTACTACCGCAGATTCGATCTTTAATTGGCCCACCAAATCATCCGACTCATGGAATGCCTCTTCCACTGCATCTTATCGGCAATTTCTACGTCAAACTCAAATTTGCATCTTGAGATGCTTCATGCTCGACTCTCCAAACTTTGCCTTTTCATTCTCTAGTTGTACCTCAAGATCTCCACTTGCAATCGGGACTCATCAAATTTTTCCTTCATTCGACTTTCTCCATCCGGGCTTGATGAGCCTCATCCTTGTATTGTTCTTCAAAGAAATTGGAGGTGTGGTTTTCTACTTCTAATTCCTCCACTCTTGCCTTCTAATTGACTGATTCTCCTCAACAAGTCCCTACTTGGAGGACCATGAGGGACATCTTGGGTGGCCTCATGCTCAATGGGTTCTGCTTTCACCGAGTAACTACCTTGGCGCCGTCGGACATCCTACAAACACCATAAAGTCAACGTCCAAATTACCACAATAAAATATTCATTGATGAAATGAAATAATATTTTATTAAGTACAACACAAACTTGATGAATTTCCATAATCCATCTCCTAACATACTCTATAAGAGTTTTCTACTAAGGTTATAACCTAGGTTTCGCATTCCTAAAGTTTATAACCTCTGACTTTGATACCAACCTCATGGCGCCCCCAAATCCGGTTCTCTAACCTCGATTCAAAGGCTCACGATCCTATCATCATCATAAGCATTCTATAACTATTTCGAAATAATAAACATACATTGTTCATTATACAAAAGTCTCAAAATATGGTCCCAAGGTCTCTCTAACCTTAACTTTAAATACACCATTTATAATACAAATAGTTTACTCAAGAAATTCCATTAGATAATAACTAATTTAACATTCATTCTAAAATTACTCCTGGATCTTGCCCTTGCCCTTGTCCTTCGCATTAGATCCTTCGGGCTTAACTGAAAATAGAGGTCATGATATAGCAAGAGTAAGCAACTAATTTGCTTCATAAGTTTATAAAGACAAAGGAGATATATCATGACTTAGAAAGAAATATTGCCTTCAATGTTCAACAATAATATAAGATTGTGAAGGAACATGAATTAATAATCAACAATTGAATATTCGATAATTGAATAACATGAACTGAGTGGTTTTGAATAACCATGAACATTTGCCAAGGTGCTCGATGATTTAAATCGAACTTTTAATAAATTTTGGTATTCAAGGGATCACCTTTTCATACCCCGTGATTTATGCATAAACACTTAATAATCCGACATTGATATCATGCCTTAATCAAATTTGTCCATTTCTCACCAAGAGTTCTTACCATATCAATTAATAAGAACAGCTTATTTAAAATCCATTTGATTTAACAAATTTAGACATGCTTGATCTAGTCGATATAATTAGCATAGATCTATCTCATAAACAGCTTCATAAATGAAGAACTTTAATTTAATTCACGCTTCAATGGCGTTAGAGAATCGAATTCGATTGCACAAAGTGCGAATTTCAATAATCAATACAGACGTGAATAATCATCAATAATTATTCACTAGCATGCTTTGAAAATAATAACTCAAGTTGAGTTAGAAACTTGCCTCGATCGTAGGTTACATTTCTGAAATAAATTTCTATCCACTATGTAGTTAAATTATCTTCCTTTGAGAGACCTATAATTAGTCTTTCAATTAGTCAATGCATAACATCGATTATGTAATCACATAGATATCATACATTACAATAAGTTCTTATAAACATTATCATGCCTAGATAGTGTTATTATTAATTAACGACTACCTTTAATTCACATAATATTATTAACTTAGATAATATTAATTCACCTTCTAGTATTATTGGTTCACTAATAATACTTTAAATCATTTACCAACATTTTATTCACTTACTAATATTATTAATCATTTAATAATATTTTATCCCTTTACTAATATTATTAATCATTTAATAATATTTTATTCACTTACTAATATTATTAATCATTTAATAATATTTTATTTAATCTCGAATATTATTATTTAATAATAATACTCTAATCTAATATTTTATTTACATAACAACATCATATTATAATATTATTAGTATTATAATAATATTTCAATGATTTATTAAATTAATAAACAATTTATTCTAATTGTTCATCCTTTAATAACCTCTTATTTAATATCCATAAAAGGTCATAAGTAATATTTATTATTATAAATTACCAAAATGCCCTAAGATAGTCATGATATAATATATTATGAGCATTCAAGCATAAAAATCATATTTTTCTCATTAAAGGCATCATTTAACTATTTATTTCCTTTTATTCATAACCTAATCATTTTTAGGAAATATAGCAAACTGATTCCAAAAATTCTCAGCTTCTGGATTTTAACAGAATATGAACCAACAATGATCCTCTAATTTTTCTAGAATTTTAGAAAATGATTTACTATTTTTAGAGTGTCCAAAACACTCGGATCTTGCTCTATTTTTCATAAATTGAGTTTTACTCAGACAAATCTGATATTTTCAGGGTATGCTCTCTTAACATATATGAAGCTACTATAAAAATTTTGGAATTTTCCAGTGTATACACAGTGAGATATTCGTAGGATAATATTTATGGAGTCCTTTACGGAAATAGTCATTACGCACAATATATAACTTTCAAACGTGTCCGTTCTTTTTCCTACGCGTAGATAACTTCATAAGGTACTTCTGTAATATTTTTCCAGATTTTTAGAAGACAAGGAACTAGCCGAAACAGGCTCATGAAAAACAAGTCAGTAGCTGATTTAGGATTTCAAAGCTTTAGCATATAAAGTGGACGGTTTTTGTAAAAAAAAATCTCAAAGGTTTCAAAACATGCTAGATTTGTGATCTACCACTTGGGTTTACTAGATAACTCATGTATCTAGCACCCCCCTTCGACGGATCATAATTCCAAGTTGTAGAACTTGAGTTACACAAGATTTAGTGGAAGAAAAACAAGAGTTTTCACCCTTGGAGAACATATGCTCATTTTCTTCCTCTACGTCTTTGATCTAACAATCAAGATACTTAGTTCCATGCATGATGGTATGTATAACTAGTGTATCTTGAGTAGTTGTACATAACCCCATCAAAACTCAAGCTATCAAAACAAGGTAAGAGAAGAAGATGAAGGTACATTATACCTTGACTTAGTGGCTACCTTCCTTGATTTTCCAAAGTAACTAATAAACTTAGGGGGCATAAACCACTAGAACTCCTATAATTCTTCTTCCTATGGCTGAAATTCTCTCTTTCTTTTCTCTCTTTGAAGTTGGCTACCTTGGGAGCAAGAGGTAGAAGAAGAAGATGAAGAAGATGGAGAGAAAATGAGATGTTGGAAGAATGAATTGTGTTTACAAAATGAAATGGCCAATTCATTAATAATTCTCCCACAATTATTTTGTTGCCCATTAGGTAAAAAACTTTGTATTATTACTTACCTTAGGTTAAACATGATTAAATGTGCATAATGGAGTGGCAACCAATGGGAGCCTTACCACATTGTCCTTATGTTTATTCATGTCTACTAATGGACAAGCTAGATTAATTATTCCACTTAGGATCCTCATAATATCCACCATTTAGCTTTTATTTTAAATGCCCAATTTTGATTAATCAAATGTCTAGAATACCCCCAATCAAGTGGGCTAAGTATTGGATTACAATTTATTTTCCTTGGGCTTCTCTTTTTAATTGATTTGGGCTAGATAAAAACATAGTCCAACAATTTTAATAATGTTACCCAATTTGATAATTTAGGGCTTTCATCTCCAATCATATGAAGTTTAATTACTTATACATATGATTTTATCTCATAACCTAATTAGATTTACAAGAATTAGGTTTAAAATTATTAGTCACTTGAAATACTAAGTTTACCCACTTAAGTTAGTATACATATAAAATACTAACTTTTTTCGTGTTACCATAACCCTTAGGTTATTTAATATCCTTACCTAATGTATAATTAGGTCACAAGGCTTTCATTTTAATGAAATCCATAAATGTATGTATCCATATATAACACAAAGTTTAAAAAATGTACATACATACATGGTGACTTAAAATTCACTAGTTATTACAAATTGGAAGGCCCACTACAAAAGTCCATGGTTATATGTTCCCACTTCCACTCGTGAATTGGTAAGGGTTGAAGTAAACCACTTGGCTTCGATGTTACGCCTTAACCCTTTGACACGTGAGACATTTACTTACCCATTCAAATTATTTCCTTTTCATATTCGACCACCAAAAGTGTCGACTTAAATCTTTGAACATTTTAGTACTGCCAGGATGTATGGCAAATTTAGAGTTATGTGTTTCGTTCAAAATTTCATCTTTTAAAGCTTGATCTAACAGAATCCAGATTCTATTTTCATATATTATTATTCCATCCGTATCTATTCGAAATTTATTATACTTATCATGTGTGGAATTAGATTTAAACTTCTGACACTATTCATCCTTCTCCTATATCTCTTTAATTTTATCGAGCAGAGATGAAACTCCTTCTAAAATATATAATTTTGGGTAGGGGTAGTTGGACATTCCACCTCAATTTTTAACTTTTCAAAGTCTTTTATTAACCTATCATTGGTGGTTAATACATTCAATTTTTCTTGATTCTTTCTACTTAACGCATCAGCTACAACATTTGCTTTACCGGGATGATATAAGATTTCACAGTCAAAATCCTTTATCGCCTCTAACCATCGCCTCTCATCTTAAATTTAATTCCGTTGTGTAAAAATATATTTTAGACTTTTATGATCTCAGTATATATCTCGCACTTCTCCCCGTATAAGTAATGTCTCCAAATTTTTAGAGCAAAAACTCATCATGGCTAACTCTAAATCATGAGTAGGATATCTCTTCTCATAATCTTTGAGTTGTTGTGATGCATAAGCTATCACTTTCCCATGTTGCATCAACACACACCCTAATCCTTTGTGTGATGCATCACTATATACTACAAGGCCTCCTATATCATCTGGCAAGGATAACACTGGAGCCATGCTCAGTCGCTTCTTCAACTCTTGGAAGCTTTCCTCACATTTATCTGTCCATACGTATTTCACTTTGCTCTTCGAGTTAAATTGGTTAATGGGGTTGCTATTTTAAAAATCTTTTATATACCGTCAAGTAATAACCCGCTAAACCGAGAAAACTTCAGATTGTTGAGTTGTTGGTTGTTCCCGATTCACAACCGTTTGATCTTAGTTAGATCTCACAGATATTCCATTTTGTCAATTACATGACCTAAAATTGAACTCTCTTCAACTGAAATTCACACTTGGAAAACTTTGCATAAAGTTGTTCCTTTAAGTAATATCTCCAATACGACTCTCAAGTGTTCAATATGCTCTTCCCTGTTCTCGGTATACTAAATATAAATCGATAAACACTACAACAAATTTGTCCAAGCATGGTTTAAACACTCGATTCATTAAATCCATAAATGCTTCCTAATTGCATTTGTTAATCTAAAAGACATTACAAGAAATTCATAATGTCCATAGTGTGTCCTAAACGCTATTTTCGGCACATCCTCATTTCTAACCTTTAATTGATGATAACCTGTTTTAAGGTCAATTTTTGAAAAATGTTCTACTTCCTTTAATTGGTCAAACAAATCATCAATCCTTGGCAAAGGATATTTATTTTAATAGTTAACTTATTTAGCTCCCTATAATCTATACAAAGTCTCATAGTTCCATCCTTCCTTCTTCTTTACAAATAACACCGGAAGCGCCCCAAGGTGAAACACTAGGTTGTATGTACTTTTTATCTAAGAGTTCTGTAATTGAATAAGTATCTCTTTCAGTTCTATAGGTGCCATTCTCATGCGGTTGCCTTAGAAACCGTGTCGTTCTGATGCAAGATCAATGATAAACTCAATCTCCCTATCTCGAGTCAAAAACGGGTAAATCATCCGGAAATACATCAGGAAATTCCTTAACTATAGGTATTTGATCTAGTTTTACTCCTTCCTGACGAGTATCAACTATATAGGCCAAATATCCTAAACAACCCTTTTTGAGTAATCTTTCTACCTGAATTATAGTCAAACATCGAGATTGCTTAAGTGAATAACTACCATTGAACACTACTTTTGACTTCGAAGCAGTCAAAAGGTTAATACGTTTTTGATGACAATCAATCATCGCGTTATGATTAACTAACCAATCCATTCCTAGAATTACATCAAATTCTTTCAACTGAATTGGTATCAAATCTACCTTAAAATTATGTCCTTTTATTACCACACTACAGTTTCTATATATGGTCTTAACCGGAATTCTTTCATTATTAGTAATTTCTACACAAAATGGTTTGTCTAAATTTTCACAAGGCATATTCAAGTTTGTAGAGAAATTTCTAGACACAAATGAACAAGTAGCAACAAAATCGAATAACACATATGCATTTAAAGTGTTGATAGGGATGATACCTGTCACTACGTCCTGTGAAGCAACAACATCCCTCACCGACATATTAAATGTTCTCGCGGTAGGTCGATTCTGAACCCCAACTGCAGCTACTATAGATTTATTACTCTCTGGTATTTTAACCCCTTTTCCTCCTTGGTTTGTGGGATAGTTCTTAGAAAAAATGATCCATTGAACCACAATTAAAAAATTTATTTTTCTTTGGAAGAGGACACTGTAAAAGATAATGTCCTGACTGTCCACAATTAAAGCATTTGTAAAGAAGACACTCTCCTCTATGTTTCTTATTACATTTAGGACAAGGTTTAATATTATTATTACTAAAATTGTTATTAGTATTTCCTATCTTTTTCCTTGAATTGTTAGAAAAAGAATTATTCCATTTACGCTTGTTATTAAACCCACCTGAACTGGGTTCTGTCTTATTTTTCCCTTTCTCATTCTGAATCTTTTTGTCCTGATGAAAATTTGCAAGATTTTCATTTTCACCTTCAATTATAGTGGCCTTCTCTAGTATTTTAGAGAAGTTTTGATTTGAAGCATAATCGATAATTTACTCTTCAATCGAGGTTTTAAACCTTCTTGGTACCTACGAGTCTTTCTAAGTTCGATTTGTAACTTGATGAGGAGCAAACTGGATAGTTCATTAAACTTAGTCAGATCTTTGGGTTACAAGATAAGATCTCCTTGTTTTAAGTCCGAAATTTTATTTCTATTCGGTCTTTCAGGGATTGGGAAAAATAGTTTTCAAATAATAACTCTTTAAATCTATCCCAAGGAACAATTTTAGTTTCTACTCGACCTTTAGTTGATTCCCACCAATAATTAGCTTCACCTTTCAAGAAGAAAGTTGCAAAAGTTGTCTTCTGGTTATTACTAACATTGGTTACTAGGAAAAAATTTTCTATCTCAGAAATCCAAATCAGTGCATCTACAGGTTCTAATGTACCTTTAAATTCAGGTGGTCCAACTAATTTAAAGTCTTTAAAGGATGTATTTTGGTTTACAGGTCTATTTATTACTCCTAACATCATATCTACTAACTGTTGAGTTGGATTATCCTCATTATTCATTTCTCTTTGGGGTCTTCTGGTTGGTGGCATGATTCAACAACAAAGATTCACATAAGATTCTTAGATAACCAAAACATATTGTTTATTTATAACTCACAGTCTTACAACAACTTTTAACATACTAGTATATTACACAGTACTTATCACAGTACAAACTTTGAATGCTTCTTTATTGTACTAATATAAAGCATCCAACCTCCTATGCTACTCTCTAGAATTCATTGATATCATCAAAGGAATCCTGGATCATGTGAAAAACCAAATATCGATCGATAAGATAAGCAGTTTTCTTCTCTTCTATTGGATATCTAGTTACACGACGCTGCAAATCATTAAAAGTATCTCGAACTCCCAGAGATGTTTTAAGAAGTCTTGACTGAATTTCCCTCCTGCTCTTATGTGCATGGCGTAGTTGTCCTTTCAGTTGATGACTATGACTCCTTTCATCCATTAGCATACACTCAGCTAAATCTGCCCTAAACGTCATCTTATTGTTCTCACATTCTGTTGTCTGCAGTAGTGATGCCATTGCCTCATTATGCTCATCTATTCTCATTAATTGTCCAGCCACTGGATCTTCTTCTTCTTCTTCTTCAGCATCAAGCAGTTATTGAGCAATTCTTCTTCTTCTGCATCACTAGCTATAAAAGACTCTATTTGCGGTGGATTGATCACTCTTTCTTCAGCATTGGAGTTGGCCATCTATAAAAGAAAACTCCATAAATATTGGTATAAAGGTTTACACAACATAATAGTTTTAATGTTATATTTTATATGTCTTTTACAAAATTTTACGGACTCGAAGACTATATACTAAGAAAACTCTACCTTATATCTATAGCCTTAACAGCTTTGATACCAAAATTGTAACACCCACATACCTATACTCCCGTGGTATCCGGTATGGTGTTTACAGAGAATTAACATAATGCATTTAAATCTATACACCCATGGTATCTGATTCAAAATATTACATTAGATAGAGGGACTATCAGATATAATTCCCATAGATTCAAGATTTACAGTATCCCATAACATATAGTAATCTCCCAAGAGAAATATTACTGTGTTTGGATACCCTCGCTTGAATATATGAACTATATCTGTGACTAGAGTCTATCTATCCGAAATTCAGAGTATCAGTAATAACATGAACAGTCCATATTACCAATACCATCACCCAGATGTATAGTCTATGTCATGCGAATACATACTATCGTATCGATAGTAACTATCTATCTGAAATTCAGAGTATTAATAACAACATGAACAGTCCATGCTATTAACAACCTCACTCAGATAAATAGTTCCCAAGGATCTCAACTAGAATAGAAGACATCTTACTTTACATCTATATATGTAAGAAAACACGGTTGCAGAAATAAAAGATGCTATATATATCATAATATTATGATTCGATTAACTAATTCTCATAACGAGTTCTTATTACAAGGTATTCATACAGACAAGAATATAATCTAATCTATGTAGGGACGCTTCCCTTAATCAACTCCAGATGTTCCAGGATTACCATCTAATACTGCAAAAGAAATAATTTGCAAGGGTGAGCTATGACATGCTCAGCAAGTTGTATATTTATAACAATATAGGATTTGAAGAATTATAACAATTCAAATTTTGACTGATAGTTGTTACCATTTCTGGATTTCTAATTCCAACTAGTTCTGGAATTTTTATCATTTCTGTCAGTCACAAAGACTTAGAAATTCTGTTCAGATATGAGATAGTGGATAAACCTATTCAACATCCTAGGAGTATGCATATCACCTACAGTGCTCATTTACACTTACAATTCCTCATTGTCAATATATTCATTGACTACACTTTGCTGCTCCTTACGGGATACTCAACTTCAAAGATAATTTTCCTTACCAAAACAATTTGGATTGACACAATAGTTTATGCTCAATAAACAATATCATATGAATAAATAATTCATTTCTTAGTCATGCTGGAACTATAGCAATAACTTTTCAATAATAGGTAATTCAACATAGGTGTATTATATCAACAGTATAGCAAGATAGAATCTTGTTCAGCAAATAAACAGGGTTGATAACTTTTGCATAAGTAATAAATTGGGTATAGAAGACTTGCCTGAGCGTAGATCAGTCAAGTTATACTATTCGAACGCTATTAAGTACCTATGACGTTCAAGAATATAAATCTAACACGTTAGTATTGATAACAATACTCAAATAAAACATTTATTTAATATCAGGTTAGATTTAATAGGGTTTGACTTTTAATACCTTTGATAAATGAACTAAATTTCATTTATAAAATTTGGTTATATTTTTAAATAATTTAATTATCCTTATAATATATTTTAGAAGGTTTAAAGTTTTTTTTAAATATTTATTTATCCTTTAAATGATTTTTAAACCATTTATTTCTATTTATAAATAATTTATATTTACTAAAATTTTATAAAAAACATTATTTAATATTATTAAATAATTTATAATCATTTATTATGTTTTTATTTCAATAATAATATTTTTTACATAATTATTTAGTATTTAAAAGTAATTATTTTAATTACTTTATTAATAAGTTAATTATAAATAATATCTAAATAAAATAAAATAATTATTACATTTTTTTGTAGAAATATCGTAAATAATTTATAATAATTTAATATAATTTTTAAAACTGTTTTTATTAATTATTTCTAATTTTTTATAATTTATTTCTAAAAAATTAATTTTTGTCCGTCCTAAAAGCTCTACAAAGGATGTAAAGTGTCGTTGTAGGTGTTCTTGAGTTTCTAAAGTACCGCTGCTCATGGTCGAGTGGTTAGTTTAACCATTAAGTAACTTGGTTTTGGTAATGAGTTTGATTGAGCAAGTATTGGTGTTGAAGTACTCATGTAATAAGACAAGATCAAGCAATAAAAGGTGCTTTAATCTACATCTAACAAGAAATTATAAAGATTCAAAGTTCTTGTCGTGAGTCGTTTCTTGGGTTTCGGGTAACCTGCAATGAGCCGTCAAGGCCATTCGATGGTTTTGTGGCTTGAATAACTTTGATTCTATGTATTAGATGTATGTTGTGTTTGTTGTAACATGTAGTCTATATACCAAAGTGTACATATATATAACATTAACATGAACAAATCATAATTCTAAGATCTCTATTTATGCTTGGCCAAAGTACAACTAACAACCGTTTCTTCAGTGTTCTTCGATTTTCGGAAAACCCGTAAAACTTGGTCATGCTCTTTATCAACTACTTTTGACAAATAATTTCTAATAATCCTATGAGTTGTTTGTTCGATTGAAGATTATAGATATGTAGTATGTATACCAGAGTAACAATTTATAACAAAAACATAAACAATTAACAATCGAAGATGATTAAGCAATTCAATTAAAGTAGCTTGGTTCAATTTGCTCTTGAGCTTTACAGGTAACCAGAAAATCGACTTCCGTGAACAGTCAACCCACTTTGACCGATTATATCTTGGAATCTATGGTTCATCTCGAACTGCTTTCTTTCATTAAAGAACTACTTACAAAGCTACAAATATCAATCGATTAACGCACCAAAACATAAACACACATGAATCAAAAAGCCACGACATTCTAATTTGTACCATTTTTCAAAATTCCCGATTTCATAAAACGCTTAATTAAGGCATCTAGATGTTATGAAAACGTGTTCTACCAGTCTAACATACTTTCTAACATCCTAATACAATATTCTAAACTTCTAAACAACAAGTCTAGCATAAGATCAAAGAGAAATTTATGAACTAGGGTTTGCACCTTTTCTTGAGAAATTTGTGATTCTAGCTTCTGATCTTGTTGCTGATAACATCTAAGCTTGATATGGCAGGTTTATAAGTGTATCTAGGCTTTGAGAATTCGTGGGTTTGCTCAGCCCTAAGGTTCCTATTTATAGAATTTTCCAACTTGGCTTTTTGGTCATTTTTTCACCTACTTGCCTACATAAAGATCTGATCTGTGACTCTTCTGATGCTTGGGAGTTTGGAAGCATGTCATGTGATGTTTTGAAACTTGTAATGGTGACTCCCAACCTACTTGTGAGCTAGTTGATTAAGTTAGTAGCTTAATTAGGCTTAAATCTTCACTAATCTTGATTAGGGTTTTGTTTCTAATGATTAGGAATGTTAAGTAATGTTAATTAGTACCTAATAGAAGTTTAATAACCATGATTAAGTGTTAACATAAGCTAATTAGAGTTAGATTAGCTAATTAGGGCTAATTAGGGTTATGGTTTTGCTAATTAGGGTTAGGGTTTTGCTAATTAGGGTTAACTCACTAATCCTGACAAGAACGACAAAGCGTTTTGTCAGTGTAAGCACGACAAACAACTTGTCATAATATTTTTACCGAAAAGTCCGATTATGGAAAAAAAAATTAAGCACGACGTTTTTCGGATAAAAATTTATTCGGTCAATTTTGTCAAACCAAGTATATAATAACACGTAACACATTCAGAACAGAGAAATTTTATTTATATAATGGGATTTATACATACGAGTCTTATTAGGGTTTTGGGTTTTTACAAATGTAGTAAGTAAGATACGAATGGTATCAAGAAAGCCGTATCGAACGGTAAAGAGATTAATGAAAGCCTAATGTGAATCAGATAAGAATGAATCCTGAGGTATGGCAATTATTTTCCAGAAAGCCAAAAGGAATAAGAAATTAACTTAACGAAAATTATAATTTAATAATTCGTATAAGTTAAGAGAAAGTTAGGTTGTGGTACAATCGTAACCTTTGATGGTTGACATATAAGGAGTCAAGGCTAAACAATTCCTTGAGAGAGCGAAGGTATATCTGGCTCGGCAACCGATCTAACTCAACGTGATAAAGTGTAGATGAGACGGGAACTTGTTTGTTGGTTGTTTGTGGGAAACCACTCAGAGTACCATATGGACTACTAGTAGAGAAGCGATGTATTCTGAGTCCTAGAGAAGTATACGAAGAAGATAAGAATGTGAATCATCAAAGATGATGAACGTTTTGAGTAAGACATCTCCGTATGTCATGAAATCGTAAACCGATAATAAAAGTTAGTCGCGTAAAATTATATTGCAAAAACGTGAACCTTAAGAAGTAAAGTTAAGTAAACCAATGCGTAAGTCAAGTATATGACTAATTGGTGTATGTGTTGTTTTCTTATGTGTTATAGGGATTGAATGAGCGATTCGGCGTGGTAGTCGTAGTCTATGTAAAGGCAAGTTTCCTAACTTCATTCATATTTTTAAATGAATGCTAGTTCTAAAACTTCTCAGATGTTGAACTTGAGAAGTTCTGTCTATGTGCGAATGTGTGATATTTGTACAAGGTGGTAGAACGTATGAGGCCTTGTACCACAATGTGAACACTTCGGTGTTTCTGTGAGATGAACTATTCTATGTTTGAACTGTTCAATAAAAGAATGTTCTATTTTTACATGAACCGTTATTGTTAAGTCTGTGCTATTGATTCTAGCCAAACAGAATGTTCATGAAAGAGAGTAGAGAATGAAAGTATTTTAAAGTGCATGTAACTAATGTTTTAAGATGATAGGAATCAAGACTATTCCTATTGTTCAAGCTGCTTCGTAACCTTTGTTCGGTTATTGAAGTCTAAAAGAATGTTTAAATTCTTGAAGTTGTTTGTTCAATCATATGACTTCTTTGGGCAATTGAATGCTCACACTTGCTTTAAATGAAAAATATTTTCAGCGAACGATGTTAGAAGAACTTAAGGATCCCGTATAGATCAAGCTGACGATATCCAGATGAAGTGTCATTCAGAATGTGAATGAGCGAGAAGATTAAGTGAAGACTTGTAATGTAGAAAGATGAGAATTAAACTATAGAATAGTTTAATGAACGATTATATATCCTTGGTGGCGGATAAAAGTCACTCATGCAAGATGTAAAGAATAATGTAATTATCATTATTTGTAATGAGAAAATCTATAAGGTTTTAGAACCTGAGAATTCAAAATGTATGTTATTATATTTCAGTATATAATGATGTATGTTGGATGAATGATGTACTCGTGACGTACGGAATTCAGGTGTGAAGATAGACCAGATTTCGGGGCGTTACACCATGTCTAGAAATAATTTCCTTGACATAAAGTTTAATTAACTGCTCTAGGTTATACCTAACTCATATTGGAAGAAAGTGAGCCGATTTGGTTAACCGATCCACTATTACCCAAATAGCATTGTATCCTTTTCTCGTTGTTGGAAGTCCCACTACAAAGTCCATGGTGATATTCTCCCATTTCCACTCCGGGATCTGTAGTGGATGCAATAACCCACTCGGTCATTGGTGTCCAGCCTTAACTTTCTGACAAATTAAGCACTTACCAATGTATTCTGTGATTTCTCTCTTCATGTTCGGCCACCAAAAGTTTTGACGAAGGTCTTGATACATCATAATACTACCAGGATGTATCTAGTACCTCGAACTATAAGCCTCACATATAATCTCTTCTTTTAAATTAGAGTTATTTGGAACCCAAATTCTTCCTTAAAAACAATGTAAACCTTCTCTATCAAGGTTATACTTAGTCTTCATGTCATCCTTCATTATCTTTTTCATCCGCTCGCATTCTTCAGTACCTATTTGTACTTCCTTAACCCATTCCACTATAGTTGGTTGAGCCTCTACAAAATAAAACATTTCCCCTGTTTCATTTGGCAACCTGACTTCTAACTCCATCCTTGCCATCTCTGTTATTAACTCATTCTGAGTCGTTAACATTGTCAGCTTTTCCCTACCCTTCCGACTTAACGTGTCTGCTACTACATTTGCCTTCCCTGGATGATATAAGATATCACAATCATAATCTTTTATCAACTCTAACCACCTTCTCTGCCTCATATTCAACTCCTTTTGTGTGAAGATATATTTCAAACTTTTATGGTCCGTGTATATCTCACACTTCTCCCTGTATAGATAATGTCTCCATATTTTTAAGGCAAAAACTACAGCTGCCAATTCTAGGTCGTGAGTACGATAGATCTTCTCATAATCCTTTAATTGGCATGACGCAAATGCAATGACCTTGCCATGCTACATGAGCACGCAACCCAGTCATCTATGCGAAGCATCGCTATAAACTACAAAATTCCATGTATCATCTGGTAAGGATAATACAGGCTGTGACGCCCGTCTTACACAGGGGCCTCACTTAACCTCCTTTTTAGTTCTCGAAAACTATTTTCACACTTTTCTGTCCACTCATACTTTATCAACTTCCTTGTCAGATTCGTCAAGGGAGTAGCTATTTTAGAAAAGTCCTGAATGAACCTTCTATAATATCCTGCTAACCCTAGAAAACTCTAAACCTCGGTTGGTGTTTTTGGTTGCTCCCACTCATTTACTGCTTCCACCTTTGCTGGATCTACAGATATGCCATCTTTATCTATAACATGTCCTAGAAATTGCACTCGTTCAAGCAAAAATTCACACTTAGTGAATTTCGCATACAACATCTCTCTCCGTAGTGTTTCCAACACAATTCTTAAATGTTCAACATGGTCTTCTTGCGTCTTAGAATAGACTAGAATATCATCAATGAACACTACAACGAACTTTTCCAAATATTGTTTGAACACTCTATTCATCATATCCATGAATGCGGCTGGCGCATTCGTCAACCCAAACGACATAACCAGAAACTCGTAATGACCATAACGAGTTCTGAACGCCGTCTTAGGTACATCCTCCTTCCTTACTTTCAGTTGATGATACCCTGTACGCAAATCTATCTTGGAGAAATACTTTTCCCCTTTCAACTGATCAAATAGATCATCGATCCTGGGCAACGGGTATTTATTCTTAATTGTTAACTTGTTTAACTCTCGATAGTCGATACAAAGTCATAACGACCCATCCTTCTTCTTTACAAACAATATTGCTGCTCCCCACAGGGACACACTCGGTTGAATGTACTTCTTATCCAATAGTTCCTGTAATTGAACCATTAACTCCTTCATTTCTACTGGCACCATCCTGTATGGTGCCTTTGAGACTGGTGTCGTACCTGGCAGCAAATCAATCATAAATTCTACCTCCCTATCTGGCGGAATATTGGGTAACTCCTCCGGAAATACATCCGTAAAATCTTATACCACCGGTATCTATTCCAATGTTGCTCCCACTCTTTGGGTATCCACAACATGACACAGGTAACCCTTACACCCAATTTTCAACATCCTCCTAGCTTGTGTCATGGTTAGGCAACAAGAACGTCCCGATGATTTATTATCATAAAACACCACCTCAATTTTCTTAAAAAGCCTTAGATTTACACTCTTTCTATGACAATCTATTATCGCTCTATGGTTAATTAACCAATCCATACCTAGAATTACATCAAATTCTCTTAACCTTATCGGTAATAGATCTACCAATAATCTGTTCCACCTAATATGTACGAAACAATTCCTATGAATGTGTTCAATGATAATTATTTCTTCATTTGTTACTTTAACGTCTATAGGTATTTCTAGCTTCTCAGGGTTTAATACGAGTTGTTTAGCAAATCCACAGGCTATAAAAGAATAAGTAGCACCCGAGTCAAATAACACATAAGCATTTATTTCATTGACTGAAATGATACCTGCTACTACATCTGTAACGACCGAGAAATTCGGATCCTTTGTAAAATACTTGAAAGAATTAAATAATGAATAAAATAATATTATTTGTTATTATTATGTGTTAATAAGATGTAAGTCGTTTTATAACCTAGAAACATCGGAACATCGTAGTATTTTAACTCTGTGAAGGAATTAAAGTGTTTGAATTTCCAAGACGAAAATAAAAGCTTTCCGAGAAATTTTTCTGAAAAATACTATTCATTATTTTTCGCTCGGGAATTATTTTTGAACTTCCGAGAAATACGTAACGTTATAATATCAATGTGAGATGGATTATGTAATAATAATTCAATTATGGAAAATACAATATTTCGCATGCGAACTTAAAAATTAAGAACGTTAAGATTTAAAGTCTAATGAAATGGAAGAATGGATCTTGTATAAAGTGCAAGTCCATTAAGCATTAAGGGACAAGCCCAAGAGGTAGTAATGATTAAGCCCAAGTGTTGGTTTTTATAAGCCCAAAGAAAATTAAAGATAAGCCCAAAGTATAAGTTAAACTAATTAACACTAAACCCAATTAATGATCCAATGGGTAAGGTTTGATCCATGGGGAAACTCATGGGTGAATTGGTGACCAAGACCTTTATGTGGTGGGCAAGAAAGATGAGTGACTAGCAAGATTACTTAGGGCTTAAGTTAGGAATAGTAAGGAGGTTATTAAGGAGGTGGATGTCCTAATGACCTAATTGCCCTAACTTTGGGAAGTCTATAAATACCAAGCTTGGATTCATTGTTTAGTTGTTCAATTTTATCCAACACACTTTCCTTTACAAAGGAACTTATTGGTTAGAGAGAATAAGCACTTGTAAGCCAAAATTCCTTATTTGTATCAAGATGAAGAAGAACTAGTTCATCAAGGGTAAGGCTCTTGTCCTATATTCTGCAATCTCTACCATGATAGCTTGATAGAAGAGTGATGACTATGTATACTAAGAACTCATAAGAATGGGATAATTAATGAACTTAAGCTGAATAAGTCTTGATTAAATAACTTAAACCTAAATAAGTTATGAACTTATGATGAACAATAATGAACTTGTCATATGTTTACTTTAAGGAGTTAGTATGATCGATAAGATGCAAGAATGTTGCTTAAAGGACTTAAATCCATAATAACTCATAAAGAAATGAAAATCTTGTATAATAGAATTTGTTAAGTTATGAACTTATAAGAAATAAGCCATAACCTAATTTAAAGATAAGTTGTTGAAATATGTAGGTTGAGATGTTTAGTTAATGAAATGAATCCATTAGGAATGATGAACATATCGTTAGTAATAAAGTTTTTCCAGAATTCACACGATTGGATGATAATCGTTGAATTCGTGAAATTCTCGGAATGGAAGTCGGATTTTGTGTTTGAGTTTGGAAACGTTAGTTGTTGATGGAGACAAGTCTTATTTGGAATTTTAGAGTTGCGGACTCGAAAATGACCAGATTCTACCTTAGAACGAAGAAACGAGCGTTGAACATTCACGAACGTTTATCATTTTCGTTAAAAATGGACTAATAGGTGACATTTTAGTTAACGAAGTGAAATAGATAAAATTCTTGCATGAACACATAGAGTATGTGATTTGTGAACCATAAGCTCTTAAACGAGCCAATTTGGACTTATAACAAAGAAGTTACGAGTCCGGTAATCTCACAAGTTGAAAAATCTGTCAAAATTGTCTATTGCAATGAGTCCATAAGGCAATGCAAGCCTGATATCCAAGCAAAATGTCCTCACCGCATGACCCTTAAATGGCCCTCAACCCCTGAGAGTCACATACGGTAATACGACCCAGAACGAAGGGGACTCGCGCCGCAATGCCGAGTTCGGGTTCTCTAGCATAAGTGCATGGCTCCACAATGCGGTATAACGAAGGAACACTGGTGTCGCAGCGCCAGCCTTAAGTTCTAAATAGTAAAGAAGGTTTATATGTGGAGCATGAATAGTAATTGATGAACATTTAACTAAGTATCTTAATGCAACATTCTTAAGACATATTTAAGCCTTAAGTATGATCACTTAGGGTTAAAGAAAATCAATTGCATGTAAACGTAAGAATGACCTAACGAAAAGCCAGAACCGATAATAACAAATCTAATATGTAGTTAGATTGAGAAGAAGGGTAAGATTTTTTAAGAACTATGCATGTTTATTCATGACCTAATGTGCTATGTGATATTATCATCTATTGTAGAGACCGTAAAGACTTATAGTGCACATGTTATAAACTGTAGCAGACGCTAAAGGCAGTATTCTAACCCTTGTTCCAGTTCAATCTGGACAAGCTTGGTGATTCATGTATTCTTACGCATAAGTTAATGTCTGATGAGGTCAAAGCCAATTCCTTCGGCTAGACTTACGATATGTTGGATTTCTTATAATCTTTCAAGTATTGACAATGATTTACCAAACTAATATTGTTGTGGTTTTCAAAAGGAGACTGAGTATGCTAAATTTTTTTGTCGTCAAACGACAGGCACGTGAGGTTGCCACAACTTAAACGTATACACGTTTAATGAATGTAGTGTTGATCAACATAGAGTACTATAGGCTGATCACCTAGACGTGCTCGTAAGCTATGTTAGACTTACAGACTTAGTGTCGGGATGTCCTTTTCAAAGTACTTATGAAATGCTCATGGTCTTGGACCGAAAATTGATGTTTTACTGAATATAGTTGTTGTAAAATGTTTTAAATGAAAATAGGTGCTATTTTGAATTATCGATAGTACTTTGTAACAATTGTTCAGTTATTAAAGATATATGATTCCTATGTTTCAAACATGCTAGTTTTATTAGAATTGTTGTACTCGCTGAGCTAGTTAGGCTCACTCTTGCTTGAACCATATGAATGCAGCTAGATCGAACGGACTGATGGATCCGACAAGGATAAGAGGAAGGCAAAGGCGAACCTGTAGATTACTTAAGTAATAGTATAGTTTTGTAAGAATAATATTTGATATTATGACAAGGACAAATGTAACGGTTATCAAGAACCTGGGGAATTTTAATATTATTTTGATTATATAGAAGACATATTCGTTCTTTTTAGGCATTTCAATTGAATGTTTGTGTGAATTGTAGCACCGTGTAGCACCATCTGTCGGGTTGGATGATACCCGAATTTGGGGGCGTCACAGGTTGGTATCAAAGCATTAGATATAAAACTTAAGGGGGGAATTTAAAACCTTAAGTCATAACCTTAAGAAAAGTCGAAGAGAGAAAATATGTAAGTTAACCTTATAAACATGCATTATATATATGTTATGTGTTTTTATTATTTTACTAACGTGTACTAATCAAACTTATTTGTGTTGTTGTAGATGTCAGGAGAAAATAGAGACGTACAGGTGGTCAGTGAAGGGTCAGTTAATCAGATAGAGATTATGCCAAACCCCATAGCAGCATAGCCTGATGTCGTAGTGGTTGAGTCTGGAGACTCAGAGAGCTTAGACCTTATATCGGTATTCGATGGCATGCTAGAGGAAGAGGTGGAGGTAGTTTCCTTCAACCTGGTAGCAATAGCAGCAGATATGGCTCCGGGGGAGTCCATGAGGTCACTTTTTATGTCAGTATTGGATAGAAACATCCATTATTGTCAGGAGGTTAAGGAGTTGAAAGCAGAGCTCCAGGCTGTCATAGAGGATAAGACGGACGTGGAGTCCATGTGGGAGCAGGAGCATGATAAGAGAGTTTTGGCCAACGACAAGGTCCATGAGCTAAAACAGGAGGTCTTTGAGCTCAGGGGGGAGTTAAAGACCAATAAGCAAAAGATAGGGAGAATTTCCTATATTCATAGGAGTTCTCATACGGATTTCCAGCATCAGGTAGCTGGCTATCCCGTAGAAATAGGACAGACGCGATATACTATTAACCGTGATATTATCGTCAGTCTTGCTAAGGCGGATTTTGAGAATGCCTTGAGGCAGATGTGATCTAGTAGTAGTTAGAATAGTTTAGATATGTAATTATTGTGTATCTAGTAGTGACGTAAAACCCTTTTTTGTATAACAAAGGGTGGTCTTTTGTAAATCCTAATTTTTAGAAAGCAATTGTGGGGAAGTAATGTAATCAGCTTAGGCTGTGTAATGTAATCGATGTAGTGTTATACTACAATGAATCAATATAAGCTTTTTTCGGAACATGTTGAGTAATGAATGTTTAAGTTATTATTTAAAATTGAATAATAACTAACTAATAGGAAATGGATAATAACGAAATGTGTTTGTTTATTGTAACAGCAAAATGCCGCCAAGAAGAGTACCACGTAATCAAGGCGCAAACATAAATCAACTGGAGGGAGGTCCGGTTAACCCCATGTAGGAGTTTGTAAATATTTTAACAGTATCGTTTAATAGAACAGAGGCTAACATCCCTGTAAATCTTGGTATAGCACGAGCTACTACGTTTAAAGATTTTAAAAGCGTGGGTCCACCGGAGTTCAAAGGAACTATAGACCCTATCAAATCCCAAACATGGGTGAAGGAAATTGAGAATGCATTTGTGATAGCAAATGTCGACGAGGCCCAAAAGGTTTCCTTTGCAACCTACATGATGAAGGGAGAGGCCAAATTTTGGTGGGAGGCCAATCAAGCTATGGCCAGAATAGAGGTTATAACGTGGGTGAGGTTCAAGGAGATATTCTTTGAGAACTACTTTCCCACGAGCATACAGGGAAGGATGGAGATGCGGTTTTTGGACTTGAAGCAAGGGGACATGACGGTTCCCCAATACGTGGCCAAGTTTAACGAACTGGCGAGGTTTGCTCCACACCAAGTAGACACTGAGGTGAGGAAAGCTCGATGGTTTGAGCAGGGATTCAAACCCTTGCTCTATAACCGCATATCTATGTTCCAAAGTACTTCCTTTGGAACCATTTTAGAGAAGGCGATAATCGCCGAAGGTGGTAGCGAGGCGTTGAGCCAGTACCACAAAGACAAGAAGAAAAAGGGGAAAGTTGATGTGGGAGTGAAGATTGAAGGTACCGGCGGGAGTGGCGAGGTACAGAAGCGGAAGGTATTTAACTTTGGAAATACCAGAGTGAAACAAGGAGACCTGAAGAGGAGGATGGAGGCCTGCAAGACCTGTGGGAAGACTCATTTAGGAGTCTGTCTAAAGGGTAAGGCCGTATGCTACAATTGTGGACAGGAGGGGCACATTGCGCCTAACTGCCCAAGTCCGAAGAAGAACCATAGATGCTTTATGTGTGGGTCAACTAACCACATGGCAAAGAACTGCCCGAAGAAGGGGACGGACGGGATCAGGGGTGCCAATAGCGGTAAGTTAGCTATTGGTGGTCCAGCATAGCCGGGTAGGCCGATGGCTCATACCTTTAACATGACAGTCCAAGATACGATGGGATCAGGGGACGTAATCGCAGGTATTATTCCGATCAACGACCTAAATGCTTGCGTGTTGTTTGACTCGGGTGCAACTTGTTTGTTTATCGCATATGATTTTGCTAGACGATTGGATTATTTCCCAAAAAGTTGCACATACCTTTAAATATTAAGATAGCAAATGAAGAGATAATTCATATTGAAGATATTCATAGGAGTTGTTGCGTAGACATTCGGGGTTGTAAATTATCGGTAGACCTGATGTAATAACCCGATATTTTCTATATAATTAAATCAAAAATTTAGCATATAAATTTTTATTTTTATTATTTTAAATATGGGATTATGTAGCAGGTAATGTGTATATACATATGTGTGTGATAAATAAAATTTATTTATTACATTAATTATTAAAAATAATTTTATTTTAGAATTATTGATCATTATAAAGTATATTCATATAATAATTAATTTTATAGTAGAAATGTTTTTATTATTTATTTTCCATGAAAATATGATGATTATTTTATTTAAATAATATATGAAAGGATTATAGAATTATTATAATAATTATTTTATTATATGAATTTATTTTAGATTAATTAAGTTAATTATTATAACTTAATTAATAACGGTATGTATATGCAAGATAAATCAGTTATGGAATCCAAACCCTAATTTTGGATTTTGATGAAGGAAAGAGAATATTAATATAATATTAATTTTATATCAGTGATATAAATATGCACTGTTGGTGTGTATGGAAAATGGTTGTTAAATTATAGTGTAGCATATTAAAACCCTATTTTATTAATTTGTTAACCCTAATTCAAAAAGTCAATTTCGGCTTAAAGAATTATGTAAGTTGTTTGGTAATCGTGTTAATGTAAATAATTATAGGTATTATACTTAATTAGGTAAAATCCTAATTAAGATCTAGAAACCCTAATAAATCTTTAGAAAAACCCTAATTTCTGAAATGAGAAACCCTAATGTGAAACCTAAGCCGGAGTTTGTGATTAGTCAGAAATTGTGTTAATGTGACTAATATCATGTATTGTAGGTTTTATTGCTAATTATGGAAAACCTAATTTGTAATTTAAAACCCTTATCTAGAAACCCTAATTTGGTAATTAGAAACCCTAATTGTAATTTGGTAACCCTAATTATTCAAATAGTAAACCTTAATTGTTTAATTAGTAAGGATAATTATAATTAGTAAATAATACCCTAATGTTCATGTATAATTAGAATCCTAATCAAATTAAGAAAATCCTAATTGCAAATTTTAGAAACTAAAATTTTATTTTATTTTAAACCCGAAATGAAAACCTAGAAATTTATTTTGTGCTAAACCTTAGGATTAAAACCTAAGGGTCAAACCCTAAGGGTTTGTTAATTGACCAATGTGCCATGAAAATCTTAAGCTAATTGACCATTATACCCCTTTTGTGCATAATTGAAGCTATCAAGTAGGTTTTGACATTAGGTGAAGTTGGTGACCAAATCCAACAACCCCATGTGACTTAAATTGACACATATCAGTCTCTAGCTTAGCCAATTCATGCATCTACCACTTATATAAGTAGATTTGAGAGAGAGAAATGATCATTTGTTAGGTTATTTTGTGCACAACACCCATCTAAACTCTCTCAAGCTCTCACCTTCGAATTTTTTTGCTAGATCAGTCACAAACCCAGCCCCACGAAATCCACTAACAAATCAATAGCCAGAATCAAGAAATTGATCATAAAGGTATAAAATCCTAAGCTACAATCTGTCTATCGATCTGTTGTTAGATGATAAATTTTTCGTGTTAAACATGTTATATATAGTGTATAATGATGATCTGGGTTGCTAGATGTTAGATCCACAACATCTAGAGGCTCGGATTTCAGATTTTGCAAAATCTGGAAAAATTTTGTTTTGTTGTCTGACAACGAATGTCAGGCCTTGTATCTCTATGATATTTAATGCGTTTTGTGTTTTGAAAGTTTTTAGTTGTAGTCCGTTATGTTCTCTTTGATCTGGATTAAGCATAAGACTTATATCGAGTCCATATTGAAAGATAATCAAGTCAAAGGCGTTGATTGATTATGATCGGGCGTTTCGGGTAACCTGTAAACCGCCCAAACCCATTCGACAACGCTTTTAAATCGACTAGATCATGTTTTGATTCTGTTGATGTATCTAAGTTGTAGTATGTAGGTTATACTACGTTTTTATGCCTTAAAATCTCCAAATAATTAAACTGGGTGATTATAGTGATTCATTAAAGACAGCAAGTCGAAAGATGTTCCCGCTTTTTGCTGGTAACCCGTAAAATATATGAACATGTCGACTGACATGGTTTGACCGGACCATAAATGTTGATTCTGTTGATGTTAATTGTATTTTATGAAATAGATCTATAGTACTACATGTGGTCTACAACCTGGAAACCTTATATCACTTAAACATCACATAAATGTCAAGTTGTGGAAGCCCAAATATGCCTACTTGAACTGTTTTTCATTTTTGGGTAACCCAGAAAATGAAGAACAGCTCTGACAGCGTTTTCATTGGCTTAGATCGTTCTTGATGATAATGTTTAGACTTGATCATTGATCAAAACATGTACGCTGTTAGTTTATCTGTGGCGACCCCAAATCCAGGTACTTGAAACCCGAACTCGGTTCCCCACGATACCATTTCTTTAAGCTGAATAATACTAAATAATAATACATTCAACTTAATTTACATACATCAAAGTTTACTTCCCGGTGCACGTGACCTTCAAATACATTCCTTACAATACTTGAATAGATACCAATATAACTATAACCATTAACTCATAATACACACTTATTCAATCAGCTTTCCTTTTTCCTTTGTTCGTTCCTCGAGCCTTCACGCTGCTTTCATACATAAGCGAAAAACATTTAATTTAATCAAGGATGAGCATTTAAGTGCCCAGCAAGTAATAGCAATTATATATAAGTTTGAAAGAATATAAGTATTCCTTTACATAACACTTTTACAACGAATTGAAAGTTGTGAAGTAATCAGATCTTGATAAAAAATTCACATAACAACTCTTTTCAAATTCTTTAAATTTGGCTCGGCTCTACCTTGAATAGGGTTTAAGAAACATACTATGAACATTCTTTTCATTTTCGAAAAGGTTTAGCGAAATTCTATCCTCAAATCTCGTCACAACTTACGGGCACGGAGGGTGATCACCAACAGTGTACCCTCAGACGATCAATACTACATAACTTGAACGAAATTCATCGCTTTCACTCTATCCGCCTTATGCAAAAAATCTTCCCATATAGGATGTTCATACATGTTCCGGTTCCAAACCTCAAGGTTTTAATCTTGCTCAACAATAATATGTAATTCAACATATATATACGGGTAATTGACAAAGGTGTATCAACATGTGAACAAATGCCATGATTATCCAAGTGGGGACACTTATATAACCATTTATAGAAATCAATGAACAGAATATATATCTGAGGTAACATGTCGATAATCAAAGAGTACATAATCTGTATAGGGATAGAATAATTCTGAAACTTCTTACTCATGTCCATTGCATAAAGGAAGTGCAAAGGTAGGATACTTGCCTGATTCGCTGATTATAAATCTCAACTTAGGTTTTATCTCTTTATCACAACCTATCAATAATCGGATCATTCGTTGATTAGAACAATATATCTTAACACATAATCTTCTATTACAATTGAAGACATAGTCCAATCACATAATCACAAAGTGATCATACTTTTAGTTCCTATTCTATACTTGAAATATTTTTATACATTCAAATATCTCATCCATTGCTCTTACAAAGTAGTCTTTTCTTTCTTTTATAAGGTCCGACATTTGTTTGGTGAGATCGATGACTTTATCGGGTAAATACTGAGTCTAAGACTCTTATTCTATACCTCAACATCTGATAAATATCAGACATCTTATTTTTAATCATTTTCGCAATTTCCAGAAATTGAAAAATTTAAAATAATTCAAATCTGTCACTAAAGGGCCTATAGTGATATAACTGTTACTATAGGTGTTCTTCTTCAAATTCAGAACTTCATAATCGGTTCTCAAGTCAGCTAGTTTGGCCGGCTATAACTTTCAAATATCGGAATCATAATTAAATGATTTAAACATTAAACAATTCCATTATCATTAATAGTTTAATTAATACTAAACTATTAATGAAATCATTGCCAAAATATAAAAGTTATTTATAATAACTCAAACTATTTTTAAAACATTTATATTACCCAAATAATTACCATTAATATTTAAATATTAATGTACTATTTATCCAAATATTAAAAGTCATTAATTATAACTTAAAATATTTTTAAATCCTTAATATCCTCTTTAAATGGTTTTTAAATAAATAAAACCATTTTTAAACTATTTATTTAATAATAATTATTAAATAAACTAAATATCATTAACATTATCTTAATATCATTAATATTTAATTATTAATGAAATTATCATTTAAATATTAAAAGTTTTATTTTATAACTTAAAATATTTTTAAATACCTTATTTTTATTTAAAATGATTTTTATAATATAAAAATCATTTTTAAACTAAATTATTTAATATAATCTTTAAATAACTTTAATATCATTAATAATAATTAATTAATGAAATTCATCAAAATATTAAAAGTCATGGAAAATAACTTAAAATATTTTCTTATACCATAAAATAATTTTTTCATGATTTTCATGAATTAAAACTATTTTTAAATCATTTATTTAATATTATAATTAAATAAATAAATACCTTTTATATTCCAAAAATATTAAATATTTATGAAATATACTACAAACTATTTTTGGATTTTAAAATAAATTTTGAAATTTATTAAGTATTTTTAATAATTAAAATCTAATTTTTCTAATTTTTAAATCATTTTCAGAAATTACAGAAATTAAAAATAAATAAAATCCGTCACTAAAGGCTTTAGCGACAGAAATCTGTCGCCTTAGGTGTTCTTGAGCCTCAAGAACACTGACAAGGCAGTTTCAAGGTGCCTAGTTTGACCATTAATAATTCTCAATCCATTACATTTCTGGGAAATCTAATACTTGGTTCTTGTAGTACTCATGTAATACTACACTTACCAACCAACATCATGACTAAACAACATCAGATCTAAGAGTTATTAGCCATCAAAAAGTTCGACAATGTTTGTTCTTCAACCAAGAAACAATCGAGATGCCTACTTTGGGTCCTTATAACAGAATCATGTGTATTGTTCAGGTGATATATAAGTTTGATTGTAGACTACATGTAGGAATACAGATCTATTACTTAACATTATCATAAAAACAAGAAATCAAGCAGCTAAATTAAGGTCAAACCTTGTCAGAAAAATCAACACTTAGAAAATTCAAATTCAGCCTGAGAATTTTTCGATCCAATCTTAAGTCAACCCACTTTGACCTTAAATAACTTTTTGATCCACAACAAATATGGACCTGATTCTTTTTGGAGATTAAAGACCACATACCAGAATACACATATCAACTTTCATAACATGAAAACTCCAAACATACTGAGATCTACAAGGCCAGACATTTGCTAAAAAAATATTTTCTGGACACTTAGAACTTTTTCTGGGTTTTCCAGAATCAGTTTCATGATCGGTCAATGCACTTTGACCATCAATAACTTTTGATCCACAATAAATATGGACCTTATTCTTTTTGGAGCTTAAAGAAAACATATCAGGCTACACATAACAACTTTTAAACAACAAAACTCATGATCGAGCAAATATTTATGGCCTCTGAGATTTGGTGAAAAATAACAGAATTCGGTTTTTCCAACTTGCTTAAATCTTCAAGTTCGTGCACTTTGATGTTATGGATTCATGATTTATCAACCCGGATCATCAATTAACACCCTATTACACAACTTTAAATAATCAATTACAAAATTAAACATGAGATCAAAGGATTTCAAAAATTTAGGGTTTTAATACCTTTTAGCTTTGATTTTGATTTTGATCCTTTGTTTCTTGATCTTGTCTTGCTTGATTCACGATATTAGCTTATCTCCTCACTCTCTCACACTCTGTAATTCGGATTTTTAGAGAGAGAATGGTTTAGGAGAAATGAAAATTAAAGTAGCTCATTTCTCTCTTTTAATCATGTAATTAATTAATCTAGATGCATTGGATGCTCACAATGGTCGATAATTTATGGTGTAATAGCATAGTAGCATGAGGGAATTCTAGAAGGTGGTGGTTGGCTAGCTTTTGCAAAGATTCTAGCAACAATGCTACTAATAATACACTAAAATGGACAAAAGGGTATTTTGATAATTTCTCATATAATTTCAAGGGCAATCTTATGCACAAGGCAATTAAATGTAATATTTAATCACTAGATTTTAATTCTTACCATTTACCAATTAATTTCTATCCTTTGGTAAATTAAAACACTTATATAATAACATCTAAATTAAACCCAGAATTTAAAATTAGGGTTTTCGATTGAAAATTTAGGGTTCTATAATTATCGTGTGTGTTACTAACATACGCATCATTACTGTTTCAAACTTCAACCGATTAAGGTTATAATAATTAGGGTTTGTCCTAATTATCTAAAGTAAAATAGTAATTAGGGTTTATTCTAATTACCGACATCCTTATACACATGACTACTCACTCAATCATATCTCATAATCGAGCTTAATAATTAGGGTTTCACAAAGACAAAGATTTGCTATGCTTATGACCTAATTGATCGTAATTGCTCAACATTATCTGTCACATATATACAATTACATATTTATGGTAATCAGAAAATCATAATATCAATAATATTATATTGTTATTCTTATCTCTTAATCACAATCCCAATTTCGGGTTTGGATTCCATATCTGACTTATTCTTCGTTCAATAGACAAGTTAAAATAATTAACTTAAATATTCTGACAATTCATATAATAAAATATTTATTATATAATTGTAATTGTCACTTCATATATTATTTCCAATCACGTTTTCATGGAAGATAATTAATAAAAACATTTCGGCTTACAGAAATTAATTACCATAACAATATAATTTGTGGTAATTAATTATTCCAAAATTATTTCTAATTTTTCAAGTAATAAATATATTCGTATTTATCGTTCACTTTACTTGACACTTAGTCTCGTCATTAAAAAAAAAAAATTATATGCAAAATTTCTTATTTATTTTATATAGAAATTCTCGGGTTATTACATTATCTACACAGCCTGACGTATAAAACACCTATAACATTCACAGATTGCATAGTATAGGGCCATGAAAAGTGTTGACTGACCATGACTTATGTTTTTGGGCACTCCAGAAACATGAAGAACCTTCTGACAGCTAGTTTGCTGGCTTGTAACGTTCATTTGTGATGTTGTATGACCCTGTTATTTGTTGTTACATGTAGTGTTACACTAGAACTACAAGATCCAACAAATATCTTGCCCAAAAACATCAAGACCTGATCATCACCCTTGGTCAAAATAGGTCACCTGTTACCTGCTTATGAGTGTTCTTGGTGGCCAAGAACACCTAAGGCGACACTTTCTGTCGCCGAAGGTTTAGTGACGGACTTGGTTAATTTTAATTAAATAATTTCCAAAAATCATTTAAACATAGAATATGATTTCCAAAAATTATTTTAAGTTATAAAAATTAACTTTTAATAATTTGACATATTTTTAATAAATATTAATATTTATTTGGATATTATTGATATTTTATTTATTTAATAAATGCATTAAATAAATTAATTAAAAATGATTTTAATATATTAAAAATCATTTTAAATGATAAAAAAGCTATTTAATAATATTTTAAGTTATAAAATATAATTTTTAATATTTTAAGACAAATTTAATTAATTATCTAATATTAATGATATTAGATTTATTTAACAATTATATTAAATAAATTAAAAATGATTTTAATATTATAAAAATTATTTTAAATGAAAATAATTAGTTTAAAAATATTTTAAGTTATAAAATATAACTTTTAATATTTAAAGGTAAATTCCATTAATTAATTACTATTAATAATATTAGAATTATTTAATAATTATATTAAATAAATTAGTTTAAAATGATTTTAATATTATAAAAATCATTTAAAATGAAAATAAAGTGTTTAAAGATATTTTAAGTTATAAAATATAACTTTTAATATTTAAAGGATTATTTCATTAATAATTTAATATTAATGATTATTAATTTAATATTAATGATATTAAATTTATTTAATATTTATATTAAATAAATAGTTTTAAAATGGTTTTATTACTTTAAAAATCATTTAAAAAGGATATAAATGAATATTTCAAGTTATAATTAATGACTTTTAATATTTTGATAAATAATACATTAATAGTTTAATATGAATTATAATTATTTAAAAATGATTTTAATTCTTTTAAAAATCATTTAAGGGTAATATTAATACTTTAAAAATATTTTAAGTTATTATAAATAACTTTAATATTTTGGCAATAGTCTCATTGATAGTTTAATATTAATTAAATATTAATGATAATAGAATTGTTTAATATTTAAATCATTTAATAATGATTCCGATGTTTGAAAATTCATGATAAATTATAATAAATGTTTTAATAATTATTATAAGTTATTTAAAAATAATATGACTGATACTTACAGATGTGGAATTACATGATAGTCTTAGACTCGATAATTACCCAGTAAAGTCGTCGGTACACCGACATGTTTCAGAAATTGATCCGGATTTAGATATTTTGAATGTATTAATGTTTGTTTGTGATTCAATGAATGTTGAATATGTGTGACAATGTGATTAGGTTATGTGTTGATTGCAATAAGCAGTATTATGTGTTACGATATGTTATTCTAATCAGTAAAAAGATCTTATTATTGATAGGTTGCTATATAAAAGATAAAACTAAGTTGCGTATTGTAAGCAGCAGACCAGGCAAATATCATACATTTGCATTTCCTTTATGCAATGGATATGAGTAAGAAAGTTTCAGATTTATATTATTATTGTACTAGATTATTAACCACATTGTCGTATATATTATATCCGATCATTGTTTATCAACATGATATTATATTATATAACTCATATATATATTCTGTTCGTTAATTTTGAAATATGGTTATACAAGTGTCCCCACTTAGATAATCATTGTATTTAATCACATGTTGATATATATTTATATATATATATATATACGTCTAAGCTATTTGATCAGCTAGACACAGATTTAGAAATATCGTTCAATATGATAAAACCTTCTTGTATCCAATCAAATTATTTTTGTTCGGATTCTAGACTAAGTATGAACATCCCGATCAAGGGAAAACTTTTATGCGCCCAAGGCGGACAGAGTGAACGATAATATCATTCTTATATGTAGTATTGATCAATACAGGGCACATGGGAAGTACAACCTCGCGCCCGTAAGTTATGACGGTTTGCAGATGAAGTTCTGCTAAACCTTAGCGTAAACTAAAAAAAATATTCATAGTTTGTCGACTAATACCTATTTATAGTCAATACGTAGTTTCAAAAATGTTTTATAGAGTTGTTATGTCATTATTATCGGTTTAGTTTACTTCACAACTATTGAATCGCTGTAGAAGTGATGTATAAAGAAAACATTTAATTTTTTCAGCTAAATATATTTATAATTGCTATTACTTGCTGGGCACTCAAATGCTCATCCTTACTTAATTTAAATTGTGTATAGTCATTTCGATGATTATACATATGAGATACGAGTATTATATTAGTATGAATACGAGTATGGTATGAAGAATAGTACGACGTATAATACGAATATCGTATGAGTATTAGACGAAGAGAATATGAGAAGTATTAATGAAGTATGAGTTAAGGGTTTGGTATAATCTAATTGGACTTAAACCAATAGCAAGCCCAACGAATTATATAATTAAGCCCAAGTCAAGGCCCGATACTAATTATGTCAAGCCCAATCCAAAAAGTAAACCGCGAGTCGAACCGGTGGATCATGGGATGGGTAAAACCCATGGGGCAACCCATGGGATGATCCACAAGGGAGTGGTCGGCCACTTGGTGGTTAAGTAAAGTGACAAACTTGCTCACCAAGTATTTTGCTTGGTGGCTAAGTTGCAAAGGAGGTGCAATAGTAAGGAGGTGGGGGAATTGGACCATTTTGCCCTCATGTTGTTAACTTATATATACAAAGCTTGGGTTAAGTATTTGTTGTTTTGAAAACATTGTTCAACCTATATTGAGAGAGAGAAAAGCTAGAAAATCTTAATCCTTTTACTTCCAAGAAAACCATTAGACGTTTATCAAGAACGTTAATTACTTCAAAGGTAAATTCTGATAAACCAAAATCTTCATCTTTTTCGATTTCTTTCTCGTAGAAGAATCGTAGATTGGTGGAGCATGTTTATTGAGGAGATATAAGGATGTCTATTAATGATCAAATCATTGATAGGTTATGACCAAATAGAAATCTTAAGTGTTTACGTAAGTTAAAAATAGTAGAAAGTCTTGAACGTGAACTTAGTTTTGAATAAACGTTTTGAAAATCGTTATAGCTATGGAATGTGCCTAGTGTTTGGTTAGGATGACTATGACGAATCAATAGAGTTGTCCATTTGATTAGGCTTATAGAACACGAGTAACGAAGTTATGGCGAATTTTGCGAAAATAGACGTTAAACATCAAAAATGTAAAAAGCCCAGATTAAAGGTCAAAAGTTGTCGTGTGACTTGAAAACATTGGTTTCCAATGTCAACACGTGAGATAAGGTAATTAAGAGTCGTTGGTGAAAGAATCGTCGCATTCTGACTTATAACGAAGAAAACGAGTATTGAACGGTCGAAAATGTTAAATGAACGCTTAAAAATAAACTCAAAGGTGTTTTCAGAGTTAACGGATTCAAAAATGTTAAATTCTTATATGAACACGTAAAGGATGTAATTTGTGAGTTGTAGGCTTTTGAATAGGTCAATTCGGATGTAAAACAAATAAATTAGGAAGCCGGGAGTTTCATTAGAAAAGTGGACTATTTTGGCCAACTGCAAGATGACTCAAGCGCCGTAGCGCCAAAACCGATGAAAAAGTGGTTACGTAGCCAGCGACTTCGGACTTAATGAGTACCTTGCTAACTTCGCACTTTCGCATGACATACTAGAATACAAAGGATGTCAAATACCAAATGCCGATAAATAGAAAAATGTTGACCAAGTTAAGTTTTGTTCCATTTGAATGTAGACTTAAGGTAAGACATTGAAGGTACTTAATGCACATAATAACACTGAACTTAAATCATTTATAAGGTGATAATGTAAGAAGATTTAGTAAGGTTTAAATGAAATTAAACGAAGAACGCGAGAACGTAACAAGTAAACCGTAAATGACGTTCAACGTTGGTACTTAACCAATAATGATCGAATTTCAGTTAGTAACGTAAGAACGTTAACGAGCCTTAACAAAGTATAGAAAGTCGAATCGACTTTAATAATGAAGTTAATTCAAATAAGACATAGAAGAGAAAGAAGTTGTTATAGACAATAAAGTTAGTTTGTTTGATAACTAATTACAATGTGCTATGTGAATGTATCATGTAGATCCTGTAAAGACTGAGAATTGTTGAATTATTTATTCGAAGACGCTTGAAGGCAAGTCTTTCTTAAACGCTTGTCTAACCTTCGTATTAGCCAAGTTTTATGTGATGCATGTTATATAATGCATGAAGGGTTTTTAAGAAAGAGTTGATGCCTGTTTTAACTCGGCTAGACTAATAATGAAGAGTTGATTGATTTGTTTACAAGTCTTTTGATATAGAACTGTTAACGCTATCCTATGCCAAGTATTTGGTATGGATGTAAAGGTAAGTTTGTCTATGTACAAACAAAAGTATTTTTCATCGATTATTCGATGGGCACGTGAGGTTGCCAAATGTTAAGCGTAAATATGTTTAACGTAAGAGTGTTGATCAACATAGAGTAAAATAGGTTGATCACCTAGAAGTGCTCCTAAGTAAAGATGAATGGATGGCTTTAGTGCCTGATGTCCTTTTCAAATACGAAAACGAAAAGAGTATGTTCATGGTCTATTGACCGGTTCATCATTCCTAAGCTATTATATATATACTTTGGAATTGTTGATTGACATGAGAAGTACTAGTCAAATGTTTCATACTACTTCGTACTTAATTGTTCAGATATGGAAATAAAGCATGTAATTGTTAAGGTGATAATTCATATGATTCTTTGTTAAGACTTGCTGAGCTGGTTATACTCATTCTTGCTTGAACTATATGTTTGCAGCTAAAGCCGAACGAACTGAGTGTTCTAAGTGAGATAAAGGCAAGGATAAGATGGACAATTAATCATCCTGTAATAGATTATGCTATTTGTATGTAATATTGTTGATCGATTTTGCAATCAATGAATACGTGCAAGTATACACGGTCAACAAGTAATAAAGTGAAAGTAGAGTATCGTTCCCACGAGGAATTATTTAACAAAAATCACCAAGTACTAATTCTTAACCAAACTAATTTTATTTAAACAATCTCAAATCGTTATTTTTCTAATTAAGAAAACTAAATTAAACAATTAAAAGAGATAAGTCTAAAAGAAAGCAAATAAACAAAACTAAGATTTGATTGAATTCAGGTAAATAAGGATTAAGACTCCAATATCCCCAATTATGAACTATAAATCAATTATTCAATTATCCCAATTATTATGTCTACTGAATTGTTAATGTAAATTCTCAAATGCCAAAAGCCCTTTTCCAAGTGATCAATTGCCTTCTATTTAATCCAGTTAATTTTGCTATATTCTATGCAAAACAATTGAATTAAACTCAATTACAATCCCAATTCCTTATGTGTTACATGCGGCGAAAAGATATTTCCATTCTATTCACAAACCTAATTATTCACTGTGCAAATAACTAAGTCACATGATATCATGCCCAGTTCTAACCCTAGAATTCCTCTTCCAATTCCTTCTAGAGTAACAAAGTAATTACTGATCAGATAATTAATCAATAAGCATAAGGCAAGATAAACAACTCACTTTGACACAAATAATTGGAATATAATGAATAACTAATTCATAGCCATAAAAAGTTCAATTGAAATCTTAATAAAAGAGTTAGTTCATAATTAATGAATTAAAACCAATAATCCACAACTCAATAGACATCAAAAGATAAAAGTAAGATGAGAGAAGAGAATAGAATCATTGTCGCCAACTCGATGCTCCCTCTTGCTCTTGATCTTCAATGGTCTCCAAGTTGCTTCAATCTCCAAAACTAATAAGAACTAGGGTTATTTTCTAATCTAAAAAAGTGTTTTATCTAGGCTAAGCTATGTAATCTCCTCCTATTTTATGCCTTACATCATGTATTTATAGGTTACAAGTCCAATTTTTAGTTTAGAACAAACCCAATCCAATTTGAGTCAAAAGGTGTTAAAATTAAACTCAAAACGCGGCGTCCTGAGGCCATCACTAAGCCCTTCCTCAGTAGCATACAAGGCACTGACAATGAGTTCTATTATAAGCCCATTATTGGAAAATGCACTAGAAATAGTGCCCCGGCGCTGGCCCAAAATCTGACATTTTCTACTCCGACGTCCTTTGGGAAAATGGCCATAACGTCTGCGTCCGAACTTCGATTTTTATGATTCAAGATGTTCCGGAAAGAGGAGAAGTAGATCTACAACTTTCGTTCTTTGAGTTTTTCGAAATAATGTCAGGAGCTATAGTCAAATTGGCTCCGAAGTGGCTTCTGTGTAAATGACAAGTCGAAAACGCGAATCTAGCCACCCCAAACATCGATCCATGTAACTTTTGTCCCAATTCCTATAAAATAACATAAAACATGCATGAATAGACACAAACACATAAAAACATCCTAAAAGACTTAAGAACAACAATAAATTAAGCCCGAATGTATCCAATTCATGGGTATAAAACTCACTCATCAAATACCCCCTCAAACTTAAATCTTTGCTTGTCCTCAAGCAAAACACAAAAAATGTTATGCAATGCAATGTAATGAAACTAATCTATATGCCTCTGAATCCAACAAAGAATGACAGAAACAAGTCTATTCAACCTACCTTAGAGAAATCAAGTAAACATGATAATACATCATATTAAAACAAATCAGTAATTTCCCAATCAATCATTAAATCTTAGACTGTTATCACTGATATAGTGCGTGTGTGCTCCACAACAATGTTAACTGATATAAAATCAAATTTAAGACATAATAGATATCTTTGAAGGCATCATACAGTGCAAATTCACAAAATTCACGAACAAGCTATATCCAACTAAAGTCAAACATCCACCAAGTTCAAGAGTCTAATCTGGGATACTTATGCTTTACTTTTCATTACGGGGGCTTTTTGCTCTTTTCCCGTTTTATTATTATTTTTTTAACCATAACCGTGCAATGTCTCATTCCATTAGGCTAACAAATGTCACCCTTAGCGAGCTTTCACCAACGACTCCCAGACCATATAAGACCTTAGAGGCTTAGGTTTTAAGATACCCCTTCTAGGCGTGCCTCAAGTAACAAAGGCCCCAAAACAAAACTAGCCATGGTAAAATTTTTTTCTTTTCTCTTTTTTTTTATAGATGGTTGGTGAGTGTGTTTTTACGCTCCATCTCACGCTTGTGTTTATGGGGAGTGTTTCTCCTCAACCCACCACAAGACTCAACATGTTTTTTTTTTTTTTAAAAGCTTATATACCCCAAAAATTTCCCCCAAACTTAAGTTTTTATCAAAATTTAGCCATCTCTCGCTTTATTCATGTCTTTCATTCCTTCACACTAGTATTATACTTAAGAAATCCATTATGTATCAATTTAAACTTAATCGCTTAACATAGTTTGTTATTAACGTGCTAACCTTGATTATACCAGTTTTAAAACAGAAAAGATTCAATTCATAACAAGGAATCACATCAAAGCCCTAATATTCAATACTATACTTATCTACTTAACTCCAGTCTCATCATTGGCCAAAATAGACTTTTACTATCTAACTTGATTGGAATCATGCAAATATAAACTAATCTGCAACAAACATAGTAAACTAACTACTATTTTTATGATTTTTAAATTTTTTTTTAAACAAAAAAAAAAAAAACGAATGCAACAACTAAATGTAAAATAACTTGAAAACATAACGAACTACAATGTAAATAACTAACTATATGCAATACGACACTAAAATGCCCCCAAACTTAAACTAGACATTGTCCTCAATGACCAAATAGAAAAAATTAAAGCAGAGGACTTCCACTAAAAAAATATAGCAATCTTCCTCCTTGCATTAAGTTTGGAGAATAAAGCAAGCACATGGAACAAATTGGGCACCACACTTGAATTTGACTTGAATAACACCAGAAAACCATGATAGAAGCAATTTTATTAAATCCTAAATAAATGAAAATTCAAAATTACTAATATAAAACTTAATAAAAACTAAAAATAAAATTTAAACTTGGGTTGCCTCCCAATAAGCGCTTTGTTTTATAGTCTCAAATTTCGACTTCTTCAATTCTCTATCCAATTCCCTACGAAAGTTGAGGAACCCTCCATCCATCTAAATAATATAGCTTTTGGTAGGTTCCCATTTACGATATCCATTGTATTAAAGTCACCTAGCATGCTTTCTTTAGATAAGATCACATTCAAGAATGTCCAAAGATCTAGGTGGTTTCTCCATTGTGTCCGAATATATTCTTCGGTATTGAAGCTTGTCGACACAACAGCTTTCTTCTTCTATCTTCTCCACTCATCGCACTTTCATGGTTTCAAGGTGTACTTTCTTTTACATCATAGAGTATTGCCGATTTACATGACTACCAATCGGACAAGGTTTTGCAAATCTAACCTGGGACTCTTGAACTATGGAGGAGAAGGCACTTGAGGCATAAATAACATTGGCTCATCATCATTGGTTCTCATAATTAGTTCTTCACCGACCTTGTTGTCATTATCCCCACTTGTCTCCTCTTTTTCATCTCGTGGCTCATCCAATTTGTAGATTTGGCTCGGGCTCTCCATCAATCTCTTAATCCATGTCATAGGTCCGTGTATTGAGGATCGGTTGTTCAACGATGTGCTATCTCTGTTCCACTTGATTTTCCAAATTCTTGATCAACGCCTCTTGGCTTTGCAAATTCAAATTTACTTGATTCATTTTCTTGTCTTGTTCCTCATTCCTTTTTTCGTAAGCTTTAATAAATTTTTCCAAGGCTTCCTCCCAATTTGAATGTTCTTCCCACATTGTAGTGGAGGTGGACACAAGAAATCCTGTGGGTATGTTGGACTTGGAGCATAAAATTGATCTTGATTGTTACTCATGAAAAATCCGGGTGATACCCCAATCCGATGATAGTTGTTGGGATAGACATAATTATTGGGGTAATCACCACTATCTGCATCTTAAACTCAAAAATGATGGCGCATTGATGACTCGTATGATTTCCAAAGACAATAATCACAAGTAACCGCTTATACTTTGACGACGCCGAGCTTCAAAAGCTTCAAACATCCTCGAAAGTGTCTCAATCTGTGTTGACAATGCGAGAAAGTTTCTCGTCTTTCAATCTCCGCTCCCTTGGTCGAAATATGTTCGTATGGCCATTGATACACAAAGCCATCCATGGTACCTAAAAGAGAGAAATATAGAAAGAGAATTAAAAATAAAAATAAAAATATTTAAATTAAGACTAATTTGATTGAAATTAATATTGAAACTAATTATTAAATTAATTCCCAAGAATTAAGGCGCCAAAAACTTGTTGATCGATTTTGCAATCAATGAATACGCAAGTATACACGACCAACAAGTAATAAAGTGAAAGTAGAGTATCGTTCTAACGAGGAATTATTTAACAAAAATCACCAAGTACTAATTCTTAACGAAACTAATTTTATTTAAACAATCTCAAATCGTTATTTTCTAATTAAGAAAACTAAATTAAACAATTAAAAGAGATTAGTCTAAAAGAAAGCAAATAAACAAAACTAAGATTTGATTGAATTGTGTAAATAAGGATTAAGATTCCAATATCCCCAATTATGAACTATAAATCAATTATCCAATTATCCCAATTATTATGTCTCTTGAATTGTTAACAGAATTCTCAAATGCCAAAAGCCCTTTTCCAAGTGATCAATTGCCTTCTATTTAATCCAGATTAACTTTGCTATATTCCTATGCAAAACAATTGAATTAAACTCATTATAATCCCAATTCCTTATGTGTTACATGCGGCGAAAAATATTTCCATTCTATTCACAAACCTAATTATTCACCGCAAATAACTAAGTCACATGATATCATGCCCGCTTCTAACCCTAGAATTCCTCTTCCAATTCCTTCTAGAGTAACAAAGTAATTATTGATCGATAATTAATCAATAAGCATAAGGCAAGATAAACAACTCACTTTGACACAAATAATTGGAATATAATGAATAACTAATTCATAGCCATAAAAAGTTCAATTGAAATCTTAATAAAAGAGTTAGTTCATAATTAATGAATTAAAACAAATAATCCACAACTGAATAGACATCAAAAGATAAAAGTAAGATGAGAGAAGAGAATAGAATCTGTTGTCAGCAAATCTGATGCTCCCCTCTTGCTCTTGATCTTCAATGGTCTCCAAGTTGCTTCAATCTCCAAAACTAATAAGAACTAGGATTATTTTCTAATCTAAAAGAGTGTTTTATCTAGGCTAAGCTATGTAATCTCCTCCTATTTTATGCCTTACATCATGTATTTATACGTTACAAGTCCAATTTTTAGTTTAGGAACAAAACCAATCCAATTTGGAATCAAAAAGGTGTTAAAATTCGCTCAAAACGCGTCCAGGCCATCACCAAGCCCTTCCCAAGCGCCCCAAGCTGGGCACTACAATGAGAGTTCTATTTTATAAGCGCCCGCGCTGGAAAATGAACTAGAAATAGCGCCCCGGCGCTGGCCCAAAATCTGACATTTTCTGCTCCGACGTCCTTTGGGAAAATGGCCATAACCTCTTCGTCCAAACTCCGATTTTGATGATTCAAGATGTTCCGGAAAGAGGAGAAGTAGATCTACAACTTTCGTTCTTTGAGTTCTTCAAAATAATGTCAGGAGCTATAGTCAAATTGTCTCCGAAGTGGCTGCTGTGTAAATGACAAGTCAAAAACGCGAATCTAGCCACCCCAAACATCGATCCATGTAACTTTTGTCCCAATTCCTATAAAATAACATAAAACATGTATGAATAGACACAAACACATAAAAACATCCTAAAAGACTTAAGAACAACAATAAATTAAGCCCGAATGTATCCAATTCATGGGTATAAAACTCACTCATCAAATATACTTATGAAAAACAACGAATGTATTCGGTTTCTGAACTTGGGAAAGGATTTATTACAAATGTAATACAAAGATAGAAATTACACTCATTTTGTTGTTATCTCAATGGAATGATTGTATGGATTGTAGTATCGTGAAGCACCATCTGTCGGGTTGGAAGAAACCCGGATTTGGGGGCGTCACAGGTTGGTATCAAAGCATTAGGTTATAAAACTTAAGAGGGGAAGAACCTTAGGCTAATAACCTCGTTAGGAAAGGAAGAGTCTGAAGAAAGCTAACTCGAGTCAAATGAGTTAATAAGGTATTGAGGAAACTCAGTACCGAAAGATTTAAAAGATGGAAAGTAACCTTAAATGGATTAAATGTGATTTGTGTTTCTATTATTGTGTATTATGTACTAATCAATTTGTTATGTGTTATTGTAGATGACGGTCGATAGCTTGATGTATAGGGATATACATGTGGTCAGCGAGGAGTCCGTGAACCGAGTTGAGCCAAAGACTGTGCTATATGCGGTATATACCAGAGTGATTCTATAAGAGTCAGAGCCCGAGGAATATTACTCGGAGGAGGACTATTCTGAGGAGACCATGGGGATAACATCATATCTGAATATGATGATATATGTGGAGGATGATATGGAGGTGACATCGATTAATACGGTGATGCCTGCCTTAGAGTCAACACATACAGAGACAATGAGGGCAATGTACCTCTCAGTGCTTGACCGTAACGTGAAACTGCACAATATGGTGCAGCACTAGAAGGAAGAGATGAGTGATCTCTACGGGGCGAAGGAGTCTGTAGAGTCAGACTATGAGATAGAGCATGATGAGAAAGTGCTCATGACTGACAAGGTTAGGGACTATAAGAACGAGGTCGTAGAACTTTGTAAGAAACTGGCTGAAAAAGACCAGAAGATAGCACAAATGTCATATATAAATGACAGTGCGCATGAGGATTTCAAGCTTAAGATAACTTGTTATTCTATTGAGTCGGGACATACGCGACATACTATAAGTCGAGATATTGTGTTGATTCTGGCAAACGAGAAGCATGAGAATGTTGTTAGACAGTATTAGAAGTAGTATGTACATACTTTTGTGTAGTGACGTAAAACCCTTCTTTGTATAATTAAAGGGTAGTCTTTTTGTATAATTACAGCCAAATCTGTAATTTGTTTGCTTAATCTGTCAAATTCTTTACGAGAAACTGGATTAAGGTCAGTCTGGTCAGATGACGACATGATTGACTGTAGGCCTGCAGCCTTTTTGGATTTTGACCGGGTAGTAGGTCCAATTGGTTCCCTGCGAAAGACTTGCATAGTTTAGTCTTTAGGGAATGTATAAAATTAACATGCTATGTGATGTTTCCGTTTTAGGAATTTTATCCTGCAACACCGAATGTCAGTTGTTTGTAGCATGTCAATTTAAATATGTATGTGTACATATTTCTTCATATTTCTCATTACATGGAGATAGATATGGATGAAATTATAAGTAATTTGTGCTTACAAGTAATTAAAATGAGAAAGCATGAAGAGACTTTCCTCTGTTTTGGGTTTATCAGAGGCTGGTCTATCTTAGGTTACTCTCGCGGCATTTTGGCATGAAGGTTCCCAAATCATCGCAATTTACTCAACGGGAAATTAATCCAATCTTTCAACTGGAGCGAATTTGAGTGGTACCTTTCCTGAGCCTCGGGGAATTAGTCTTCCAATGAGTCCAGTAATCAAACACCGACGGGATAGCCTCCTGATGGAGGGACCACACAACATACATTCACATACATCGCGTCTCATCATATGAAAATGATGACATGTACGAAGCACTAATATCACAAGCAGATATGGTGCGAGGCACTAAGTGCAATAAGTAAATGCATTCGTACACATTCATCATAATTGTAAATGCAACATCCACACACAAGCATATAACCGTTTTGAAAAGATTGTAATAGCGGCTTAAGTCCTCTTACTAGAGTCCCCAGTAGAGTCGCCACCTGTCGACGTCGGGATTTTTGAATGTAAACGACTCAGAATGAGTTAATAACAGAGATGGCCAGGATGGAATTAGAAGTTAAGTTGCCAAGTGAAACAACAGAGATGTTATTCTTGTTGACGTCGAGATTTTTGAATATCTCCTTCCGTTACTTGTTCTTTGGTGTTCTCATTTTAGGTGAGATTTGTTTGAAAAACAAGTGAAAAAGGTTCGACATGTATAATGTCGACGAATGGACTATTAAGAGTCGTCAGTTGGTTTTTTAAATGGTTGTACCAACACAACTGAGAAAAGGTTTGCACATTAACCCAATGATGTGACATTGCTAAACGGGTCGGTAAAAACGAGATTCATTAGGGTCCGGGGACTTGGTTATGCGGAGGGAAGGTGTTAGGCACCCCCCGACATCCGTGTTACCACGGTGACCGCCTCTTTTCAAGAAACTATTATCTGAATATTTGTGTGTGTGGGTCAATGTGATGTTATTTGGAAGTAGTGTGAGGCCTCGTTCGCACCTATATACACAGGGTTTGAATTTATGGAAAAATCTCAATGAAAATGGAGAGCTGGAGATAGAATTTCCCATGACCAAAAAAGACGAAAAGGAAATAAAAAGTTTAAGATGTCCATTCGAGACAGACAGTTCAAATTAGGTGAAGGCTATGAGCGACAATTCTGCCAGAACACAAAATGGACTTATCCTAATGCAAGAAATGACAGAGGAGACAAAGGCATCCCCAAAGGAGATTCCCCCGCCAACATCAAACATCCTATGGTTCCAAGATATCAACCACGTTCCTGATTTTATCACCTTGGATGATGCAGAGGAAATACTAATCCTTTCCGAGGAAGAAAAAACCAAAAAGGAAAGTTCTTTGCAAGAAATGCAACAATAGTTCGAGGGAGATTTCATGGTTGAATCCTTTAAAACCCATGAAGAAGGGGAAGGAATAGATGAAGAAAAAGGTGGTGAGATTGTCGGGGAATCCAACCCATTAAAGAATCCAGAGTTCATCCCTTTTTGCAATGCGTCCATTTCAAGAGTCCTTGAGGAATGTACTGAATCAGGAAGCGATCAAGTTATGGCCACAAGTGAAGACATTCAGAATCAAGGGGTAACCTCTATCACGAGCCCTGAAGGCAACATCACCACTGACAACTGGACTATCAGGCCTCAACTAGCCAAGAAAATGTATATCCAGGGGATAAAGTTGCGAGTTCCAGAAAATGTTGGAACAGTATCACTGTTTTCGTAGTATGCCTTTTATTTTCCATGCATGTAATAAATAAAAAAGAAAAAAAACATCTCTACACTCTTCTCACCACTTACCCCTTTGAACCTTTTCAAACCAAAGCCTGAACTACGAAAGACATGATCTCCTCTTCAATAAGAGTACATAGGCAGCCATCAATGGTGCGGTCAAACCAAACAAAAACCCAAATAAACACTTCTCAAACAGATACACCCCAGATGATGATGGCCCAGACATAATGGTCATCATTCGGGAGATGGAGGTTGATGAAAGCCCCTCCATCACTGCAGTCCACCAAGACTTTGCCCTCGACAATTAGAGCACCACTCCTTGCATTTGCCGACAAGGGTAAAAAGGGTAGAAACTCTCTCTACCTTGTAGATAGCAATAACTGCTTACTTTTTCTGTACAGTATTAGCAGTTACTTTTTTCATTACAGGCTAACACTTTGTGTGATTGAACAGTGTTATATACTAAGTGAAAGCATATTTTGTTTCAGGACTCTGAATTTAGATGTGCCTATACTTGCTGATGAGGTTCCTATTCTCCACAAGGATTGTAACTTTGATGTAAAGCTGGACTTAGACTTGATGGAAATACAAGATGACTATGAGATACCTCAGGAGAATAAAGAATGGGTCGAAGACAAACCCAAGCCAAATATTGATCAAACCACCTCTTTTAAACCGCGGAACCTTAGAAAACCCCAAACAAGTCCAGATTGGTACGGACCTCACTCCAAACCAAAGGAATGGCATGGTTACTCTATTGACCCTATTCCAGGATGTGTTTGCATGGTCTCACGAAGACATGGTCTGTTTATCCACTGACATTGTCATTCATTGCCTTCCCATCAGAGGGGAATTCAAGCCAGTCAGGAAGAAGCTCAGGCGATTAAAACCTGAGTGGAGGTTAAAGGTTAAAGAGGAATTATGAAACAATTTCAAGTCGGCATCATCATGGTGTCAACATACCCTGAATGGCTATCTAACATAGTACCCGTGCCGAAACCCGGAGGAGAGGTACGATTTTGCGTGGATTACAGTGATCTGAACAAAGCTTGTCTCAAAGATAGCTTTCTGGTCCCATTCATCCACATACTCATTGACAATACGTCATGTACTCCTTTGCTGATTGCTTTACGTGGTACCATCAAATCATGGTTGCTGAGGAAGATCGTGAGAAAATTGTTTTCATCACTCCTTGAGGAATATTTTGCTAACAGACGATTGTCGTTCGGCCTCATCAATGCCGAAGCTACCTATCAGTGAGCCATAGGACTCTTTTCCACGATCTAATGCATAAAGAAAAAAAAAGAAAAGAAAAGAAAAAAGAGAAAAAAAAAGAAGAAAGCTCTTCAACAAGTTCTGCAGTTGCTACCTTACCATCGTCAGGTTCTACAGATGGCTTCGGAGTTTGAAGAAAAATCCTTCCTCCACATTCCTTAGAATAGGAATGATTTTGCGAGTGCGCTAGCAACCTTGGTTTCCTTGATCAATATACATGACAAGGAAGACATGCCAACCCACACATTTTTCCAACAAAAAGCTCCAGCCTATGGGAATTACATTGAAAAGTATCGGATGACCTACCTCCCATCCAGCATCCTTGGTATCAACACATCAAGAAGTACTTACGAGATGGATCTACACCCGCTGAGGCAAGCCCAACTGAGAAAAGGCAGATCCATCAACTTGCTATAAAATTCTACCTGAGCGGAGATGCACTATACAAAAAGAGATGCATAACAATGTCTCATCAGATGTTTGGACGAGAACAAAGCTCAGAGGTTATGGATGTAATCCCTGGGAAAGTATGTGGCCCACAAATGAGCGGCCTTTTACTTGTAAAGAAGATCCTACAACAGAAAAGTCCGACTACGGCAGTTCAAACAACACGACTTGATTTTGAAAAAGATCGTTGATAACCAAGCTCAGTTTAAAGGAAAATTCTCCCCGAACTGGGAAGGCCCGTTTATTGTCAAGGAGGTATTGATAGGAGGCGCTGTCAGATTACAGGAAATGGACGGCAATGAATTTCCGCAACTCATCAATTCGAACACCGTGAAACGGTACTATGTCTGAGGTTACCATCAAGCAAACATCCTGGTTTTGGATCATCAGATCACCAGTTATTTCAGGTTCTTTAACCCTCACTACATACATCCTTTCCTTTTTACCCATCTACCACTCAGGAAAAAAAACTCACTTTTCAAACGAACAGCCTGGTTTCACTTCATTTCATACAACTTCGGTATCTCACCTGGGATCAAACCTTTCACACCTTAAATTTATCATGTACATGGGATTAAACTCTTCATCTGCAATCTGCCCTATACCTAGGCGAACTACTTCATCCTAATCTCCCCAATACACGGGAGTACGTAGGCAACCATGTTTTATTGTTCGGTCCCACCACAGAAAAAACGAAAACAAACACACTCATATCCATAACCACATAAAAAAATAAGTCCCAAGACACCAAAGATGGTATAGAATACACACAGATCGACAATCCATTCTGAAAAACCTAAGACATCTCATTGTCCATCCATCAAGGAGGAGTTCAGAACACATCCTGATCACAAAGTCCTGGAAAATAAGCAAATATCAAGCAAGTAACAAGGCACAACTAAAAGGGAAGTGAATCAACATATATTTCTTTGCCATATATAATGTTGTTTGATATATACAATGTGTACTATACATGACAAAATGGCTAAGCTAGTCTGTGCAGGAAAATACAAGCCCATCTACAAATCAGTGTATATGCGGGCTATCAAGTCCAACATGGATTCCCTCTCAGAAGAAAGATGGAATGTTGTATCTCCTACCCAAGAATTTCTGCAAGAGCCAACAGATCCACCGCTAACTACATGCGATATCTCGGGTAGATATAGAGTCATCCCGCTCAGCAACAACGATATCCCTATGAGTTAAGGCATCATCTCTCTAATAAAGCGACATTTCTACCAGAAATAGCTGTCAACATCAAAGCCCACATCCACTACCTGTTCACCAGATGGTACAGAAGTAAAAGCCTCTTGTGATCTCGGCATCTTATCAAATTATCATCAAAAAGAAAACTACCCTGCACGACAAGCAAGGTCAGGCAATTTCTAAATTGGTAACAACCGGATTTTGGGTCCCTTACAACAAGATTGGGGGCAATCTCGGAAGCAGTGACAACTCAACACTAGGGCATTTATCAACCATCCTAAAATGGAAAATGCACCAGTCAGCGCCATCAGCATGGTCCATCATTATCTCAATGGCGATTCAGATATTATTCACTCGCGATTTGGTCAACAAAGAGAGTTTCTCATATGAATCCCCAGTAACAACATGCGAAAAGACTGGGGCATTTTTTTGATTCCAAGATTGAACGAAATCATGGCGACATTAACTTGCCCCTACGAAAGAAGGGAAAATTTTCAAGAAAGTTCTTAACTCAGGAGCAGAAGGCCAATGATGAAATGTCTAGCGAAGGAAATCTACACCATCAAACATGTTAACTTGCGTCAAGTCCTCATCAGTTGAGGCCTCTACACAAAAGTTCAAATATGGGCAGCGAAAGAACGAGTTGCACCCTCTAGGGATGTCAGCGGCATTCAAGTCATCAGTTCAACCGGATTTCGAATCAAGCGCTCAAGGAAATGGGACACAAGTACCCAAACAGCGAGAGGAAACTCCAAATCACCTCAAAAAGGGTGAGACATCTGGTGGTTGTCATTAATCTAGCGTAACATCAGGCGAAGTCTGGTGAAGTAATCCGTGGAATATTACTTTAGCGAAGGTATCAGGAGATTTGGTATTCTAAACCATTGGCATTCAGCGCAACATCAAGACAGTTCAGCGATGAAAGCTTCGTTTGCCACCATTCGAGTGGGAACCAAAACAGTTTGGCGATCAGCAGGATAAGCATCTTTGTAACAACCAGCGAATACATCGGGAGGGTTTGGTGATTTCAGAACGTCATCCCCATCAGAAATGTGGAAAAAATCCCAACTTATCTTCATCAAACAAGCATCAGCGATTAAATGCCAAACCATTGGAGTCAACACCAGCATATGCATCAGCATTGATCGGTAAAGGTAAAGCGATTTGCGAATACATTTTAACATTCATCATAACATTCATTACATTTCGATTTACGATTTTGCGATTTGCGATATGCGATTTGCGATATGCGAAATGCGATGTGTGATTTACGATGTGTGAATTGCGATGTACGATTTGGCCAAATGCGAAAAGTGAAGTGCGAAATGCGATGTGCGATTTGCTAACTGCGATTTGCGAAAACATTTTGACATCCATCATAGACATTCATTACGTTGAAATTTGCATTATTAGAAATACCTTATCATATTTCAAGTGTCTACTAATCTTTATCATGTCCATTCCATTGCATTGCACGAACATGATAAAGAGGGGCATCTATAGACACTCAAAATTTTGTTTTCCTGTTACTGACTATGCAGGAGGACAAAAGCATCTTTTATACACTCCGGAGATAACCCTGGAGAACTACAACATCAATTTTAACCCCAAAGATAGCCACGGGAGATCCAGTTTCCAACCCCGAAGATAACTCCGGGAAAACAGTTTCCAACCCCAGAGATAACCCCGGGAAAATAAGTTTCAACCCCGGAGATAGCCCCAGGGGATCAAGATCAAAGCCTGGAGATAACCCTAGGAGGTCAAGCCAACCTTAGAGATAACCCTGAGGACAGTCAAAGTCAACATCAAGTCAACCTCAGAGATAATCCTGAGAAAAGACTGCTAAAACTGCACGAAAACCGGTGATAACCCCGGGAGGGGCAAAATGGTCATTTTGCCAACTCAACTTCAACTCACATCAAACCAACTCATGTCATTTCAAAATACTTCAATAGAAGTCCCACAAGAACCATATCTTAACTTTCGAGCGCAAACTACGCAAAACGGCTCAACGGACTACTTGACGAAAACCCGGGGATGACATTTCGGTCATGGACCCATCTTCCTGGAATCAAAAAAGAGCAAATCCTATGTCATTGTGTATCTCTCAGAAAGAGCTTTCCGGAATGATATGTCACGCTTCCATCGGACTCCCGGATTGAAAGTTATGAACAGCCGAAATAATAAACAGATTGTCTCTAATGTGACGATTTCTGACACTCACGGGACCCACACCGCCGGGGCACTTTCGGCCAGCAGTACACCTGCTACTAGGTGTCGCAGGTAGACCTGTGGCTCCCCCCCTCTATAAATAGAGGGCTTGGGCTGCCCATTTTGCAAGAGAAAAAGGCGAGGAAGCCCTGCCCAATTTGCTCTGCACTCACCCCATGCAGTGTACTTTCCCCTTTTAAACACCTGTGAGCTCATATATAGCCCTTTTGTACTTACAAAAGTCAGTGTTTACCCACTCTAAAGATAGCCCATGAAGTTTTCTTTAGCAATCAACTGTAAGCCTTCTCACACACTTTAGAGTCTTTCTCTTCATCTTTGCACAAACCCTTCTACACGTTGAGAGTCGTGTTGCTTGCTTTTGCCCTTGATTTTATTCGTGGTTTCATTTTAGTCTCAGATATATATATATATATATATACATATATATTGACTAACATTATCGAGTTATGCCTTCGATGAGCCTAGACTTGATGCAGTGCGTTTATTACTTTAATATATATATATATATATATATATATATATATATATATATATATATTAACTGTGTGTGGGACTTTGTTCGATGAGCCTAGACTTCTGCCTAGAAGCGTTTACTAAACTTTTGTATATATATATATATATATATATATATATATATATATATATATATATATATATATATATTAAGCTGTGTGTCGACTTTGTTCGATGAGCCTAGACTTGATGCCCGAGCGTTTATTCGCTTTGTATATATATATATATATATATATATATATATATATATATATATATGAACTGTGGTGGGACTACTGCTCGATGAGCTTGGATTTTACATCCCATGCTTATTCAGTTTTATATATATATACACTTATATATATGAACTATTGTCGAACTCTCTATTCAATGAGCCTTGGATTTTACATTCGGTGTGTTTATTGCTTATATATATATATATATATATATATATATATATATATATATATATATATATATATATTGTCCCACCCACAGTTTACTTCGTGGTGGTTGATCGCTTATGTACCTTTCTTTACGTTTAAATCTCTCCTTTTGGAGTTTACTTAAGTGGCGATTGATCGCTTTAATATGATTTATTTACATTTTGTCCTTTGGAGTTTCTTTTCGTGGCGGTTGACCAAATATTCTGATTTATTTATATTCCGTCCCGCTTTGGAATTTCCTTTGTGGCGGTTGATAGCTTTTACTGACTTTATTTACGCTTCGATCCCCATGGAGGTGCTTCGTGGTTGGTGATCCCGTCTGTATATATATATATTACGCTTTTATATATATACCGCTTCGCTTTCATACAAATTATGGTGATACGTATGCGCTTAGGAATCATGTGATCACATATTCATCCCATTGGATCTAGATTCGGTTCCTCGTGATGGACATTTTCAAATTATGTTACTTGTAAATTATTCTCATGATGGTATCGAATTTCCTCAGATGGTTTCCATACCCATGAGGAAGTCGATATTATTTTAGTACGGATGCCTCACATTCGTAAAATAAAATCAATCAAGCCAAACACTTAATAAAAAATGGGAGTGTAAAAGGTCTCAATTACTATTGAGCATCAGGGTTTGAAAAACCTTTTGTATAAAACATCATTGCCATATCTTGCTAAAAACTGAATTTTTACATAAATTCAAACCTTGTGTATATAGGTTCGAACGAGGCCTCGCACTACTTCCAAAAAACAGCACATTGACCCACGCACACATACATTCAGATAATAGTTTCTTAAAAGAGGTTGTCACCGTGGTAACACGGATGTCGGGGGGTGCCTAACACCTTCCCCCCGCATATATATATATATGTATATATACAAACTGAAATAAACCATGGACCGAAGTCCGGGCAAACACACGCAACACGACTCTCAACGTGAAGAAGGGTGTGTGCAAAGATGAAGAAAAAGGCTTTAAAGTGTGTGAGAAGGCTTACAGTGGGCTGCCAAAGAAGACTTCTATATCTTTAAAGTGGATGAAACTCAGATCCCGCCGGTACAAAAGTAGCTATATGTGAGCTCATAAGTGTTTAACATGGGAAAACACTCAGTATATTGCAAGTACGGAGCAAATTTGATAGGGCTTCCTCGCTCTTTCTCTTATCGGGTCAGGTCGTCTCGTAGTACGTGCACTCGGGCACTATAATGTCCGCTCAAACTTTTAGAATTGCAATCCGGCCATCCGATTGAGGTATACAAGACCTATTTCGGACTGCCATTGTTGAGAGTTGTATAATGGCATCGGATTAGAGTTTGTACGAAGTCATTGAAGATGGGACAATGCCCTCCGGTCTTCAAGCTTCAAATTCTATCCGTTACCCCGCACAATAGTCACTCGGGATTGGTTTTCCTTGATTCTTGTGGGACATCGTTGTGTAGAGATGTGTGTATAAAATGTTGAGACGACGTGATGTGGCATCGTGTTGGCAAGATAACAAGGTAGCCCCTCACCGGTGTTATCACCGGTTTGGGCTGATAAAGCAGACGTTGCTCAGGGCTTCACTGAGATTGGACTGCTACAAATGTTGAAAGTCCTAAGTGTCAACTCTGAGGTGTGCCTGTCCTCCCGGTGTTATCTCCGGGTTGGTACTGGGTGTCTCGTTGTGAGCGCCGATATTGAAGCTGGTTACATTTAAAACAAGCATTTCTGGGGTTATCGCCAGAACTGCATTCCTTGGGGTGATCACCAAGGTTGGTAGTTATTCCCATGATTGGGACTGAGACTGGATACCTCGGGGTTATCTCCAAGATTAATCGGTCTTCTCCGGTGTGTGTTATGTATTGATCTCGCACGCCTCGGGGTTATCTCCGAGGTTGGAGTTATTACTCCCGTGTGTTCTCGGGGTTGATGTCGAACTTCCAGTGAGTATCCGAATGGATATGGATCGCCTTCCGTGGTTCCTCTTGAAAGACGAATCATCCTCCAAAGAATGTTAGTGACAGGTGTACGTAAAATTTTCGAGTGTCTATAATTCTCAATAGAGACTCGACCAACGATAGTGGAACGGGTTAAGAAAATGCACGATATAAGCATCAAGAATGCGAAATAATGAAAAGATAATGAAGGATGACGTGAAGACTAAGTATAACCTTGATAAAGAAGGTTTACTTCGTTTTGAAGGAAGAATTTGGGTTCCAAATAAATTCTGAGTTGAAAGAAGAGATTATGTGTGAGGCCTATAGTTCGAGGTACTCGATACATCCTGATAGTACTAAGATGTATCAAGACCTTCGTCAGAACTTTTGGTGGCCGAACATGAAGAGGGAGATTGCAGAATACGTTAGTAAGTGCTTAACTTGTCAGAAAGTTAACGCTGGACACCAAAGGCCGAGTGGATTATTGCAGCCATTAGAAATTCCGGAGTGGAAATGGGAACATATCATCATGGACTTTGTGGTGGGACTTCCAACAATGAGAAAGGGATATAACGCTATTTGGATAATAGTGGATCGGTTAACTAAATCGGCTCATTTTCTACCAATAGGAGTTAGGTATAACCTAGAGCAGTTAGCTAAGATTTATGTCAAAAAAATCATTTCTAGACAAAGAGTACCTGTTAAGATTGTGTCCGATCGTGATCCACGATTCACGTAGAACTTTTGGAGGAGTTCGCAAGAACAAATAGGAACGCATTTGAGATTGAGTACGACGTATCATCCACAGACGGATGGACAAAGTGAACGAACGATTCAAACGCTAAAAGATATGTTAAGATCTTGCGTTATGGATTTCAAAGGGAGTTGGGACGATCATCTACCTTTGGTAGAATTCGCTTACAACAATAGTTTTCACGCTAGTATAGGCATGCCGCCTTACGAAGAGTTGTATGGAAGGAAGTGCAAAACACCACTTTGTTGGGATGAAGTAGGTGAACGTCGAATGTTGGGACCTGAGATGGTACAACAAACAGCAGACATGGTGAAGCTGATAAGAGCTCAATTAGTAGCGGCTCAAGATAGACAATGTTAGTATGTAGATCCTCATCGAGAGAAGAAGGAGTTTGAAGTAGGTTCATATGTCTTTCTAAAAGTATCGCCTTAGAAAAGGAAGATACATTTTGGGAAGAAAGGGAAGTTAAGTCCAAGGTTTGTAGGACCTTTTGAGATTTTAAGAAGGGTAGGAGAGGTAGCTTATGAAGTAGCCTTACCTCCAGAAATGGAAAGAATAAACAATGTGTTGCACGTGTCTGTGTTGCGTCCTTATAAACTGGACTACAAACACGTAATAGAATATGAGTCTATTCAAGTAGAAAAAGACTTAATGTATGAAGAACTTCCGATTCAGATTATTGATAGGAAGGAACAAGTCTTGAGAAATAAAGTAATACCTTCAGTAAAGGTAATTTGGAGTAACCACGATGTTGAAGAAGAAACGTGGGAGCTCGAAAGTAAAATGAAGGAAAGGTTTCCTCATTTATTTATGTAAGAATAGCGAGATTCTGGGGACAAAATCCTTATAAGGAGGGAAGAATGTAACGCCCGAGAATTTCAAATTTTGAATGAATTAAATTTTTATTTGATTATGTGAATTAAATGAATTTAATGATTTATTATGTGAGTAAGATGTTCGAAGGTCGTTCTATGACCTAGAATATACGGATGTGGTTAGTATTCTGGCTTTGTGCTAGTATTAATGGTTGTGAATTATCAAGATGAAAATGAAGGTTTTCTGAGAATGTTTGCGTAAAAACACTATTCATCCGATTTTGTTCGGAGTTAGGGATTGAAATTTTGAGAAACGCGTAATGATAGAATACGAAGATAGTAAGGAATATCCAATAATAATTCTGTTATGGAAAACAAAGTTTTCACTTGCGAACGTAAAACCTAAGGGTTTGTGAAAGAGGTTTCCGAAAGGGAAATAAATTGTGTATAGTCATTTCGATGATTATACATATGAGATACGAGTATTATATTAGTATGAATACGAGTATGGTATGAAGAATAATACGACGTATAATACGAATATCGTATGAGTATTAGACGAAGAGAATATGAGAAGTATTAATGGTGTATGAGTTCAGGGTTTGGTATAATCTAATTGGACTTAAAACAATAGCAAGCCCAATGAATTATATAAGCGAGCCCAAGTCAAGGCCCAATACTAATTATGTCAAGCCCAATCCGAAACGTAAACTGTGGGTTAAACCGGTGGGTCATGGGATGGATAAAACCTATGGGGCAACCCATGGGATGATCCACAAGGGAGTGGGCCGGCCACTTGGTGGTCAAGTAAAGTGACAAACTTGCTCACAAAATATTTTTCTTGGTGGCTAAGTTGCAAAGGAGGTGCAATAGGAAGGAGGTGGGGGAATTGGACCATTTTGCCCACATGTTGTTAACTTCTATATACAAAGCTTGGGTTGAGTATGTGTTGTTTTGAAAACATTTTTCAACCTATATTGAGAGAAAAAAAAAGCTAGAAACGCATAATCCTTCTACTTCCAAGCAAACCATTAGACGTTTATCAAGAACGTTAATTACTTTAAAGGTAATTTCTCATAAACCAAAATCTTCATCTTTTTCTATTTCTTTCTCGTAGAAGAATCGTAGATTGGTGGAGCATGTTTATTGAGGAGATATAAGGATGTCTATTAATGATCAAATCATTGATAGGTTATGACCAAATAGAAATCGTAAGTGTTTACGTAAGTTAAAAACCATAGAAAGTCTTGAACGTGAACTTAGTTTTGAATGAATGTTTTGAAAACCGTTATAGCTAAGGAATGTGCCTATTGTTTGGTTAGGATGACTATGATGAATCAATGGAGTTGTCCATTTGATTTGGCTTATAGAACACGAGTAACGAAGTTATGGCGAATTTTGCGAAAATAGACGTTAAACGTCAAAAACGTAAAAAGCCCGGATTAAAGGTCAAAATTGTCGTATGACTTGAAAACGTTGGTTTCCAATGTCAACACATGAGATAAGGTAATTAAGAGTTGTTGGCGAAAGAATCGTCGCATTCCGACTTATAACAAAGAAAACGAGTATTGAACGGTGGAAAACGTTAAACGAACGCTTAAAAATGAACTCAAAGGTGGATTCCGAGTTAACGGATTCAAAAATGTGAAATTCTTATATGAACACGTAAAGGATGTAATTTGTGAGTTGTAGGCTTTCAAATGGGTCAATTCAGATGTAAAACGAACAAATTAGGAAGTCGGGAGTTTCGTTAGAAAAGTGGACTATTTTGGCCAACTAGTGCATGAGACTTCGGTTGCATGACACAAAACCAATGCAAAGTGGTCGTTACGCAGCATGCCAGACTCGATCGAGTACCACCTAACTTCACACCATGTGACAACTAGAATACAAAGGATGTCGCGCCACATCGCTAGCAGTAAAAAAATGTTGACCAAGTTAAGTTTTGTTCCATTTGAATGTAGACTTAAGGTAAGACATTGAAGGTACTTAATGTACATAATAAGACTGAATTTAAATCATTTATAAGGTGATAATGTAAGAAGATTTATTAAGGTTTAATAGAAATTAAACGAAGAATGCGAGAACGTAACAAGTAAACCGTAAATGACATTCAACGTTGGTACTTAACCAATAATGATCGAATGTCGGTTAGTAATGTAAGAACGTTAACAAGCCGTAACAAAGTATAGAAAGAGTTTTATGTGATGTGTGTTATATAATGCATGAAGGGTTTTAAAGAAAGAGTCGATGCCTTCTTTTAACTCGGCTAGACTAATAATGAAGAGTTGATTGATTTTTTTACAAGTCTTTTGATATAGAACTGTTAACGCTATCCTATGCCAAGTATTTGGTACGGATGTATAGGTATGTTTTTCTATGTACAAACAAAAGTATTTTTCATCGATTATTCGATGGGCACGCGAGGTTTCCAAATGTTAAGCGTAAATACGTTTAACATAAGAGTGTTGATCAATATAGAGTACAATAGGCTGATCACCTAGAAGTTCTCGTAAGTAAAGACGGATGGATGGCCTTAGTGTCGGATGTCCTTTTCAAGTATGAAAATGAAAAGAGTATGTTCATGGTCTATTAACCGGTTCATCATTCCTAAGCTATTATATATATACTTTGGAATTGTTGATTGACATGAGAAGTACTAGTCAAATATTTCATAGTGCTTCATAGTTAATTGTTCAGATATGGAAATAAAGCATGTAATTGTTAAGGTGATAATTCATATGATTCTTTGTTAAGACTTGCTGAGCTGGTTATGCTCATTCTTGCTTGAACCATATATTTGCAGCTAAAGCCGAACGAACTGAGTGTTCTAAGCGAGATAAAGGCAAGGCTAAGATGGAAAATTAATCGTCCTGTAATAGATTAGTGTATTTGTATGTAATATACTTATGAAGAACAACGAATGTATTCGGTTTTTGAACCTGGGAAAGGATTTATTACAAATGTAATACAAAGATAGTAATTACACTCATTTTGTTGTTATCTCAATGGAATGATTGTATGGATTATAGTATCGTGAAGCACCATCTGTCGGGTTGGAAGATACCCGGATTTGGGGGCGTCGCATTATTAGTATTAGTATTATTCCGCTCATAGAAATGGTATTGTAAAGCACCGAGTTCGGGTTTTAAGTACCTGAATTTGGGGGCATTACAAGTTGGTATTAGAGCTTAGGGTTAAAAACCTTAGGTGGGTTAGACCTTAGGCTATAACCTTAGGACAGAGGAAACGTTCAAAATACAAATAACTCATATAGAGTTTAAAAGGAGATGAATCAGATAAATTCATCGTCAAACAAAATAAAAGATAACTTATATAAAACTATTGTTTATTGTGTGTATAAACTATATGTTAATCAGGATAATTTATGTGTGTAGATGTCAGGTGGAAAAGACTTATTATATGCTTATAACATGAAGAAAGATCAAATCCATACACCCGAGCTAATATCGAAGCCAATAGCTGAAATAGAGGCTCACAATAAAACCAACTCGGATGAGGTGGTTATTTTGGAAAACGTAGTACCAAATCCGAAAATGGTGGAACTAACAGATAGTGATTCGATTACATCAAGTTGAGCCGATTAAGCATCAACTAAGTCGTAATTTGAGGAACCAGGTTACCTCTTTGGAAAAGCTGTGGGAAATAGAAAAGCTGCTAAATAGTCAACTGCGAAAGGCCTTGATAAAAACAATGGAGGAACAAGATAAGCTTAAAATCCAAATTGATCAAATGGCAGCCAAAAGCAACATATCGAGTGCAGCTCCGAGCAATAAGGGGAAAAAAAGATGAAAGACCACAACTTAGGAAAATCCAATAAAAACCAAGGGAAAAAGATATGTTATATTTGCGGCCATGAGGGACATACCTCTCCTCATTGTCCCGACTTTAAGCAAGGCGCATGTTTTATTTGTGGGTTGGAAGGTCATTGGGTGAAGGATTGTCCAGAATCAGGAAAAAGGTGTAGGAATAATTAGGATTAATAGCTGATTATGTATGTTTAATAAGGTGCATGTGTAATGTAATATTCTCAACTTTTGTATTAGTCAAGACTGTAAATCCCGACTTTTGTGGTCATAAAGGGATAGCTGATGTGTAAAGCATTATGTGATATGCAATGTAAAGTATTCGCTAAATGAATATGAATCTATGTTTAAGTAATGAAACAAGTATAATATATTAAACTTATATGATAAGGCTTAGAATGTAAGAATAATTTATGATAATGCCCCCAAGACGAAAATGAAACTCAAGGATAGAAGAACATGTCAACAAAGCTGGAGAACAACCAGACCCCATACATAATTTCTCAAATGTGATCGCTCAAGCTATGAAGAATAGAATACCAGCCGTCGGGAATTAGCCAGACAATCAATTGACGAATTTCAAAGGCTTCAAGGTCGTCGTACTGCCAGGATCTAGAAGATCAACTGACCCTGTTGACGCATTTATGATAACTAGGGTAATAGAGGGACAAAAGAAAACTTTTGCCACCTATACGATGAAAAGAGATAATTTCGATAATACCTAAATTAGTCCGGGAGTGTGTTTAAGGGAAAGTTTGTGTGCTATAAGTGTGGGCAGAAGGGACATATCTCTCCTAACTTCCCCAATCCAAGAGTGTATAGTAAGTGTTTTATTTGTGAATCAATGGAGCATAAGGTGAAAGATTGTTGCCTCTTTTTTAGTCTTAACAAAAGAGCTCTAACTCCTGTAAACATACATGCGTCGACAAGTAATACAGAGCAAGTAAAGTATCGATCCCACAGAGAAAGTTGTTTAACTTAAACTACTATTCATTAATTAATTCACTCTATTTATACGCTCAAACTAATGATGAAACTTGGTTTGTTCTCGAATTACAAATAATACTAAAATAATAATAACAATGGAATAAATGATATTGGAACTAATGGGATTCTAACTTCATTTAATACTTCATTTAATCGCCACTATCATACATGACTTGTTCACATATCACAAGAAAGTAGCCAAGAGCACTAAAAGAGTATTATCTATTTTTCAATGCACTAAGACCTACTTACACAGCATCCACAGATGATAAACTCTATGTAATCATCAATATAACCAAAATCACTATATGTCTATGTGAAATTAGAACTATATTGATTTTAAGTTCAAGCCCTTATTCTAACTTATACGGTGAAACAGTATATGTCTATCTGGTTCACGAAATACATAAGCCATATAACACAGCTATATATAAGTATATTATCATGATTACAGTCCATATTTGCATGTTCATTGTCAATTCCATACAAATACTAAAACGAATGGTGATCAAGCATTCATGTATGCAAAACAATCATGACAGACATCCCATATGATATGAAAAATAAACTAATATTTAAGCATGCAATCAAACTACATATTAAAATCCGTTAGAATCCCATAATGGAGTTAAGTTCATGACTGAACCAAAAGCCATTATGGGATCAAATCTAAACATGGTCAATAAACGGCAATTGAAAGATGAAAGATAAAACTATCAAACCTAATTACTGAATATAAATCAATATTCAGATCCTCATAAGAATCCAGCAAAACTAATATTAATAATCCACTCTGGTAGAAAATCCCAAGAAGGAGTGGAAAAGTAGAGTTGTGGCCTCCTTCTACGTTGGAATCTCTCCCAGAGAGTAAACCCTAATTACGATGTAAAGATACGTGAAAAACTTAATAAAATGTCAAGTGATACCCCTGACACCAGTCAGGAATCGTTTTAAATCAAATACAACCCTTAAAATTTGGAAATAAAATAAAACAATGCCAGCCAGTCAGGGCCTCAAGCCAACAACCAAGCCAGACTACCTCCTCGGTTGATATGCTTTCGCGACCATGAGACTTGCAAAGAAGTTTATACGTTTGGTGGCTCTCGCACAAAAGGCCTCCACTAGGCTTGTCCTTCTCGGTGCCAAGAACTTGCGAGGGGTTCCAAGTGCTGGTTGGGTAATCGTACGGCAGCAAGGCCTCAAGGCTATTCTGTCACATGGCTTATAATCTCATGATCCACGGTTCTTGTTCTCGATTCTATCATCTCTTTGCTTGTTCACCATGCTTAATCTCCTTGCTCCATTGCACCTTCATGCCATGCATATCCCATCTTTTACCTCGTCTCAAGCATCCATCAGCCTTATGCTCAATAACACCACCAAAATAGGCCAATTCCTGCACTTATTCACCAAAAGGAGTTTTAAGTATGTGAAATGCAAATTATCATGAAATGCAGCAAAAACATACTAAAATGTACTTGAGATGGGCATAGCTCGCAAGGATTGGTACTCCAAACTTGAACTATTGCTTGCCCTCAAGCAATGCATACTAATAAGCAATAAAAATGCAACTATATGACTATGCAACTAATTCTCACAATGTCCCAACTATCATAGAAATTCAGTCCAATTTGCCTCAACGAATTCTTTTTAGATTCGAGAATATAGATTCAAATCAAACTGCAGACATAATTTCATATACTCATATAATTCAAAAATGCTATACAGATGTTGTGTGTGTGTGTTGTGTTCTCCCAATACTTGATTTAGGTGTAGAATGCTCATGCTATCTTGCTCAAACCAGAAACATTATAGCCTAAATCAAGACTTATGTATATATACGACTCGAACTATTCCAACATATTAAAATAAACTAAGGTTCAACAATGGGCTTAACTGCTTTATTCTACTCATGAGGGTGACTTTCGCACTTTCCCGCGGTGTTTATTGCTATTAATTTTTTTTTTCTTTTCTTTCTTCATGACTGTGCAATGTCTTCATTAGGCACACTGCTACCCCTTAGCGAGCTTTCGACCAATGACTCCCAGACCATGAAAGACCTTAGGGCGCTAGGTGCAGAGACAATCCCCTTGGGCGTATTTACTCAAGTAGCCAGGGCCCCGAAATAAGATTAGCCATGTTATTTCTACTTTTCTTTCTTTTCTTTTTTTTTATACACAAATACCCATGTTTTTCCAAAGTTTAAAAATTGCTGTTTTATACAGTCTAAAAGTCACTTTTCACATATTTCTCTTTTTAACACTACATTTTTCTATTGAGCAATGCACAACGTACTTCTTATACCTACAAGTGCTTGTGAACACATTTGTGCAAACCGAGAGCATTTAAACAGCATTATGAATTTCATTGTATAAAACGTTATATCTCAGCTCATGTTATCCACAATATTAAGAAATCATTTATAAACTTCACTCTTATCATTGGCTAGACAAAAATTTCTATATGGTAAGAACTGTGAGGTATGCAATTATAACATGCAATGATATGCTAAAATGTAATCTAAACATGCAATAAAAATTAACAAATCATGCAAAACTAAAAAATACTAACTACTACCCAATACCCCCAAACTTAAAATATTCAATGTCCCAATTGAATGAAGGTAAAGGGTACGAAAACTCCCCTAATTATCGGTGGTGCCACCCTCCTCGGGTGGTGAATCCGGTGGTGGATATGGTGTCGCGATTCCAAACTGAGGCCATTCTTGTGTTATTCCTTGTTGTGCAAACGCTTCAGCTAAAGCCCTAGTGATTCCCGTCACAAATGTGCCCAAATTATTGTATATGGCATCGACCTTACGCTCCAACCTTCTGAGTCGGGCGATGGCTACGGGTGGTATCGCGTGCGTGCGCGACTCGCCCGCCTGCCCTGCTTGTGAGGGTTGTTGTGGTGGCTCGAAAAATGGGTCAAGGATGAATCCTAGTCCGCGTGGAAAGCGATATACCACCTATCCACTCCTTGAAATTTACAATAGCAGCATGAGTGATTGCATGGTGTGGGTACTGCAGCGGCTCATTATGCCATTGGACTCCTTGTTGAATACAGAGCATGTCTACCACCGATGCATGCGGAATAGTCCCATTTCTATTCCCACGCATATACCTCAGCATGATTTTATGGATTAAAAGGCCGACATCAATGTATTTTCCTTTGATGATTCCCCACAAAATAATCGCACGCTTAGTGGTTATGGCATTGTAATGAGCTGACGGAACTAGTTTGGCACAAATAAACAGGTTCCAGGCCTGGGCATATCGATTCAATGCTGACGACGAAAACGATTTTGGTTCAGTTGTTCCTGGCTTATACTTCCATTTGGTGCCCGGAATACACAAATCAGTAATCACAACTGCAAGATCCGTCTCTAAATAGTCGCTTTCTAACCAATTGTCAGACCCGGTGGGTGGTGCATCATATATGTTGAATACTTCTCTGATCGCAGAAGGGCGATAATTCACCTGTTCTGCTCGAACTATCGTTATGCCTCTTGTTATCAACTCCGCAGCATTAGCATAAAATTCTCTAACAATCCCCATGGGGATAGGCATAGGAGATGCAGTTAAGCCAACCCAGTCTCGTTCGCGTATCATATGCCATAGTTGGCCATCCTGTTTTGCAGGTAGAAGTCCCCGTTCCTTCACAAAAGATTTGGCCACACTCCGATAATAGTCTTGTTGGGCTTCCAAATTGACAAATTTACTCTCGTCCAAGACCTCCTCTTCGTGGTGGTCGGAGAAAGATTCTGATGAAGAGGAGAGTGAGATAGCACGTGCTCTTTTTGGGCCCATGTGGGGATGATAGAGACAATGTGAAGGAATTGTTGATGATTGTTCCCCCAAATTTATTGCTACACAACCCAAGTAGAACCCTAAAATTATGCCAGGAACGTGATGTGTGGGTATGAACTTTGATGAGTGTTGATTAGCCTTCTGAATATAGGAGACAGAATAATACACTGCTGTTATATTAGAGGAAAGACCCAATCAGACAGCAACTCGGATTTTTGACATATAAAAAAATTTTCCACGTCTGCGAGAACGCGTGGTTGATGAGTGCATATTATTCATTTATTTTGATTCCATTATATTTAGTTTTATTGCATGTTTCATGTGTATATGAGCTTATTATGGTGTTCAATGATTTCAGGAGGAATTGGAGCTAAAATGAGGAAAAAAGGAAAATTGTAGGGTTTTTAGCATAAAGTTGCATGCATGGTCTTGGCTTGGGACTTGGATTTTATTGTAGAGCTCTTCCTTAGCTTTTTGGAACATCTTGAATCGTCCCAATCGGAGTTCATATGAAAAAGTTATGATCTTTTTATCAGACGGAAGTTGAACCTCAAAGTTTGGAAGTTGGAATTTGCATAGCAGTCATTTTAAGCCCAATTTAGACCTTCATGCAGCCAGCATCTGTCGAATCTCAAAGAATAAACGTTGTACATCTCTTCGATATCTTCGTTTTGATAGGTAGCAGTCCTCGTAACTCCTTCCGGATCAAAAGTAATGGTCGTTTTACCAAAGGACGTTGCAACAGAAAATGGAAATTCGCCCAAGCGAATTTGAGCGCGAAAATTGGAAAATCTTGGATTTTTGGAAAGTTTCTAAATGCAGATTTTGGCAGATTTCAACATGGAATGGGATTATTATTTCTATTAGCTTTAGGATTTACTTTATACTAAGATTTATTTTCAAATTAGATTCTATTTTTTTATGTAAACTAGTTATGATTTGTAATTCCTTTTAGGATTTGGATTTCTACTTCCTATAGGATTTAGGACTCTGTTTAGCACTATAAATAGAGGATGCTCCCATGTACATGCTACTTGATAATAGATTACAGTTACGCAAGCTGTATGAGTGGCTATAATGGTCTCGATTCATGCGTAGCCAAGGTGGACGCCATGGTCAGATGTCAGATATCTTGTATGCTCTTGTGCACGATCCTCAAGATTTTGCAATCGTTGTATTTAATTGTAGGTGCGGCAAGATAAAAACGTGTGCTATCCATTGCACCTGCAATTCATCAGTAGACATTATCAAAATAGAGTTTACCACATACTATCATTTTATACAATGCAGATACACGCTCCCCTATACTATAAGCTATTATGTTAATGTGTTAACTTAGGATGGAATAACTTAACGAAATAAACAAAGAGTGAAAGAGAGATTTTAGAGAAGAAAAATAATGGGTTGCCTCCCATCCAGCGCTAAGTTATAGTCAATTAGCTTGACTGTTTGATGTTCATGTTGAAGAAAGAATTGAGGCGACTTTCTGTCTGTGTACCTCACCACCAAAGTAATGTTTTAAGCGCTGTCCATTCACCTTAAAAGGCTTGTCGGGCGACGTATTGAATATTTCGATTGCACCATGCGGAAAAACAGCTTTTCACTATGAATGGTCCCCGACCACTTCGATTTCAAATTTTCCGGAAAAAAGTTTAAGTCCTGAGTTATAAAGCAAAACCCTTTGTCCTGGTTCAAATGCCCTCTCAATGATTTTTCGATCATGCCATTTCTTCACTTTCTCCTTATAAAGCTTCGAATTCTCGTATGCCTGCAGTCTGAATTCATCCAACACATTGAGTTGGTAAAGGCGTTTCTCCCCGACAGTTGTCAAATCAAAATTTAGCTTTCGAATGGCCCAATATGCTTTATGCTTTAACTCCATGGGAAGGTAGCAGGCTTTTCCATATACGAGCTGAAAAGGGGACATACCTAATGGTGTTTTATACGCTGTCCTATAAGCCATACGTCATCTAACTTCAATGACCAATCCTTCCTTGTGGGATTCACAACTTTCTCGAAGATTCTCTTGACTTCTCGATTTGACACTTCAGCTTGGCCATTCGTTTGTGGGTGATATGTTGTAGCAATGCAATGATTCACCCCATATTTAGCCAACAAAGCTGTAAACTACTTGTAGCAAAAGTGACTGCCTTCGTCACTGATGATAACCCTTGGAGTCCCAAACCTCGTGAAGATACTTCTATGTAAAAATTTTAGGACAACCTTGGCATCATTTGTCGGAAGAGCTGCCACTTCTACCCATTTCGAAACATAGTCTACAACAAGCAGAATGTAGAGATTTCCGCAAGAAGAAATTAAAGGCCCCATAAAATCAATTCCCCATACATCAAAAATTTCAACTTCCAAGATTGTATTCAATGGAATTTCATTCCTTTTAGAGATGTTCCCTACTCGCTGACATCTATCACACCGCTGGACAAAATTATATGCATCCTTGAAAATTGTCGGCTAGTAGAATCCTGCTTGTAGTATTCTCGCCGCTGTTCTTTCACCACCATAGTGTCCACCATACATAGTAGAGTGACAATCCTGCAGAATCCCCTCGGTCTGGCTATATGGAACACACCTTCGTATAACTTGATTAGAACATTGTTTGAACAAATAAGGCTCATCCCATATATACCATTTGACCTCATGCAGAAATTTCTTCTTTTGATAACCCACCAAATCGGAAGGTAGCATCTTACTTACGAAATAGTTCGCATAATCCTTAAACCATGGAACTTCCCCTTTCACCACAAATAACTGTTCATCTGGAAAAGATTCATTGATTAAAACCTTGTCATTTGTTTCCCTTTCCGGATTCTCAAGTCGAGATAAGTGGTCCGCCACTTGGTTTAAAGTGCCCTTCCTGTCCTTGATTTCCAAATCAAATTCCTGCAGTAATAAAATCCATCTAATCAACTGAGGCTTTGCATCCTTTTTCGCCACTAAATGTCGAATAGCAGCGTGATCCGTATACACTATCACCTTTGTGCCGATCAAATATGCTTGAAATTTATCAAAGGCATACATTACTGCTAATAATTCTTTCTCTGTGGTGGTGTAGTTCAACTCTGCGTTTGTAAGGGTCTTGTTGGCATAGTAAATCACATGAAACATATTTTCTTTCCTCTGTCCCAAAGTAGCCCTACTTGCACGTAATCACCGGCATCACACATCACCGAATGGCAATTCCCTATCACTGCGCGAAGAATAATTGGTGTTGATGTTAATTTCCCTTTCAGATGCTCAAATGCCGACACGCAAGCCTCATCAAAGATAAAATGTGCATCCTTCTCCAATAAACTGCATAATGGTTTAGTTATCTTGGAGAAGTCTTTGATAAATCTGCGGTAGAAACCTGCATGGCCCAGAAAGCTGCGAACACCCTTTACCGAAGTAGGTGGTGGCAATTTCTCTATAGTTTCCAACTTTGCCCTATCTACCTCGAGTCCCTTCTTCGATACTTTGTGTCCAAGTATGATTCCTTCCTGTACCATAAAATGGAATTTTCCCAATTTAGGACCAGATTTGTTTCAACACATCGCTTCAAAACCATCACTAAATTCTCGAGGCATAGATCAAACGAGTCTCCAAAAACTGAGAAGTCATCCATAAATACTTCCACATTCTGCTCTACCATATCTAAAAATATAGCCATCACGCATCTCTGAAAAGTGGCTGGAGCGTTGCACAACCCAAAAGACATCCTTCTGAAGGCAAATGTGCCGTATGGACATATGAAAGTTGTCTTTTCTTGGTCTTCTGGAGCTATCATTATTTGATTATTGCCTGAATATCCGTCCAGTAGGCAATAGTATTCATGATCTTCTAATCTGTCTAACATCTGATCAATGAATGGTAATGGAAAATGATCTTTCCTTATAGCTTTATTAAGCCTGCGGTAGTCTATTCAAATTCTCCACCTTGTCACTGTTTATGTTGGAATCAACTCGTTGTTCTCATTAGTCACTATTGTCATGCCACCCTTTTTTGGTACACACTGCATTGGGCTCACCCACAAGCTATCTGAGATTTGATAGATTATTCTCGCATCCAACCATTTTAGCACCTCTTTCTTAACCACTTCTTTCATTATCGGATTAAGTCTCCTTTGTTGCTCAACCGATGGTTTACTTTCATCTTCCATTAGGATTTTATGCATACAAAATGAAGGGCTGATACCTTTGAAATCCGCTATGGTCCATCCAATCGCTGATTTGAACTCTCGAAGCACTCGTAGCAGTTTTTCTTCCTGAAGGATGTTAATGAAGAAGAAATAATCACAGGTAGCTTCGAATATGTATTTAAAAATGCGTACCTGAGATGATCTGGAAATGGTTTCAATTCAAGTTCTGGAGGTGTCTCCAAAGATGGCTTTAATTTTACGGAGGTTTCTCCTGCTTTTGTCAACGGCTCAACAGGTATCCTGAATTTCCTGACTTGTGGAGTGGTATCCAGATATTGCACAAGTTCATCAAGTTCCTCGTCCTCCAAATCCGAATTTTCAGCAATTACACTCCTCAAAGGTTTGTCAGCCACCCGACTTTGTACTTCATCATTTATGATATGCTCCACCAAATCAACCAAGAAACATTCCTCTTCATCTGCTGGAAACTTCATAGCTTTGAAGACATTAAAGGTGACCTCTTGATCATGAACACGCATAGTGAGTTCCCCTCTCGCACATCTATCGAGTTTTTCCTGTATAAGAATGGTCTTCCCAATATGATTGGTATATTTTTGTCTTCCTCGTAGTCTAGGATAATGAAGTCAGCCGGAAAAATAAATTTATCTACCTTAACCAACACATCTTCAACAATTCCTCGTGGATACATGATCGATCTATCAGCTAGCTGTAATGATATGTTTGTCAGTTTTGGATCCGGCAATCCCAACTGGTTAAATACTGACAAGGGCATCAAATTTATGCTTGCCCCGAGATCAATAAACACTTACTGAAGTTCATCTTTCCAATGGTGCATGGAATTGTGAAACTTCCCGGATCCTTCAGCTTTGGAGGTAATTTCATCAAGCATTGACCGCATTCCTCCATCAAGGCTACTATTTCAAACTCATCTAATCTCCTCTTCCTTGACAATATACCTTCATAAATTTTATGAGTTTTGCATTTATTCCAATGCCTCGGCGAATGGTATGTTGATCTGCAGCTTTTTGAATACCTCCAAGAATTTGCTGAACTGTTTGTCTTCCCTTTTTTATTTAATCTCTGCGGATACGAAACATGAATGTGATCTGGTGGTACTGGACTCTTAAACGTCTCCTCTGGACCTGCTCTATCTTTCTCTTCTTGCTGACCCTCAGATGTCTCCAAATTTTCTTCCTCAAGAGTCTCCTCTTTCCTCAATGGCCGCCAAGGCTTCCTCGATGCATTCTCGCGCGGGCGTGCGACTTTTAGTAATTAACAAATCTTTCCCAGATCTCAATGTGATCACTTGACACTGTTCCTTCCCTTCTCTTCTTGAATTTGTCTCCGTATTACTTGGCAATGAACCCTGGGGCTTGTTAGTAAGCATGTTCACCATCTACCCCATTTGAGTTTCCAGATTCTTTATAGCCACCGTTTGGCTCTTGATCATAACATTTGTGTTTGCCATGTATTTCATCATCATCTCCTCCACTTCTGATTTCTTTTCTTGCTGAGGTGCAGCTGGAGTGTGATGTTGCTATTATTGTTGAGAAAATCCCGGCGGAAAGGGTGGTCTAGGATTAAACTACGGCTGCGCTGGTTGTGCCTGAAATTGATTATTTGGTTGAAATTGGGTCTGCTGATTCCCTTGATTATTCGACCAACTAAAGTTTGGATGATTTCTATTGTTGGGGTGGTATGTGTTCTGAAATTGACCTTGGTCTTTTCTATAGTTGCTCACATACTGTACTGATTCTGAGCTGATAGCACATTGATCCGTCGAGTGTGACCCCACACAAATCTCATATACGAAGGCAACCATCTTTACTTTTCCTTCTGCCAGAGTATCTATCTTCTTTGCCATAGCTGCCATCTGTGCTGACAACTGAGTGATAGCATCAACCTCTAACACACCTGCAACTTTGGTTTGTGGCATTCGAGATGTAGGATTCTAAAAATCATTCGATGTCATTGTCTCGATAAGGTCATAGGCTTCCTCATAGTTCTTTTCCCATAATGCCCCTCCTACAGCTGCATCTACGATCGGTCTTGACTGCCATCCCAATCCATTATAAAACGTGTTGATTACCATCCAATCTGGCATACCGTGATGTGGGCATTTTCTCAGCATTTCTTTGTATCTCTCCCATGCTTCATATAATTACTCGCCCTGTTGTTGCTCAAACTGAGAGATAGTTGTCCTCATCTTAGTAGTCTTAGCCATTGGGAAGAACTTAGCTAAGAACTTCTGTGTTAAGTCCTCCCATGTAGTTATAAATCCTGCTGGTAGTGAATGAAGCCAACTTTTCGCTTTATCCCTCAATGAGAATGGGAACAACCTTAGTCTAATAGCATCCTCCATCACACCGTTGTATCTAAATGTATCACAAATTTTGATGAAACTTAACAGGTGTTCATTCGGATCATCTGTAGCAGCACCCCCAAACTGAATTGTATTCTGCACTATTTGAATAGTGCTAGTTTTTATCTCGAATGTATTTGCTGCTATCGCTGGTCTGACTATGCTAGACTGTAGTCCATTAATATTGGGCATAGAATACTCTTTCAGAGCCCTATGCTCCTCTCTTTGATCTCCTCCTTGCGCCTCGACTGCCATGTTAGTTGTCGTGTTTTCCAATTGTTCTTGTAAATTTCTTTAACACGCTTTCCAACCTCTCCGCTTATATTATCCCGAGCAGTGTTAAATCGGGTTGGATGATCATAGCGTCAAGCAAAAACTTTTATCCAAATTCCTGAAACAAAAACAAAAACTGAAATGAGATAAGACTATAATTGTTTAAGTCATACAATATAGCTTAAAACTAATGATAGTAAAACTAAATTAAACGCCTTTCCCCGACAACGGCGCCAAAAACTTGTTGCCTCTTTTTTAGTCTTAACAAAAGAGCTCTAACTCATGCAAGCATACATGCGTCAACAAGTAATACAAAGCAAGTAAAGTATCGATCCCACAGAGAAAGTTGTTTAACTTAAACTACTATTCATTAATTAATTCACTATATTTATACGCTCAAACTAATGATGAAACTTGGTTTGTTCTCGAATTGCAAATAATACTAAAACAATAATAACAATGGAATAAATGATATTGGAACTAATGGGATTCTAACTTCATTTAATACTTCATTTAATTGTCACTATCATGCATGACTTGTTCACATATCACAAGAAAGTAGCCAAGAGCACTAAAAGAGTATTAGCCATTTTTCAATGCACTAAGACCTACTTACACAGCATCCACAGATGATAGACTCTATGTAATCATCAATATAACCAAAATCACTATATGTATATGTGAAATTGCAACTATATTGATTTTAAGTTCAAGCCCTTATTCTAACTTATACTATGAAACAAAGATATGTCTATCCGTTCACGAAATACATAAGCCATATAACACGACCCTATATACGTTATACTATCATAATTACAGTCCATATTTGCATGTTCATTGTCAATTCCATACAAATACTGAAATAAATGGTGATCAAGCATTCATGTATGCAAAACAATCATGACAGACATCCCATATGTTATGCAAAACAAACCAGCATTTAAGCATGCAATCAAACTATATATTAAAATCCGTTAGAATCTCATAATGGAGTTTAGTTCATGACTGAACCAAAAGCCATTATGGGATCAAATCTAAACATGGTCAATAAACGACAATTAAAAGATGACAGATAAATCTATCAAACCCAATTACTGAATATAAATCAATATTCAGATCCTCATAAGAATCAAGCAGAACTAATATTAATAATCCACTCTGGTAGAAAATCCCAAGAAGGAGTAGAAAAGTAGAGTTATGGCCTCCTTCTACGTTGGAATCTTTCCCAGAGAGTAAACCCTAATTACGATGTAAAGATACGTGAAAAACTTAATAAAATGTCAAGTGATACCCCTGACACCAGTAAAGAATCGTTTAAAATCAAATACAACCCTTAAAATTTGGAAATAAAATAAAACAAGTCAAATTCAGCTTGACTTCTCACACGCTACAGCACGCCTCTCTCTGCTTGATATGCTCATGGCAGCATGAGACTTGCAGTAAGTTTGTATGTTTGGCATTGCTCACAGGCTGCACACGCTCCCTAGGGCTTGCTCTTCTCGCTGGTCGCAAGAACTTGCGATGAGGTTCCAGGTGGTGCTTTGGGTAATGCGCGGTAGCCTTCATCTCAGCTATTCTCTTCATGATGCACATGGCCAGCAATCTGCAGATCCTGGTTCTTATTCTTATTCTATCATGCTACTGTTGTTGCTGCTTGTTCAGTCATGCTTAATCTCCTTGCTCCATTGCACCTTCATGCCATGCATATCCCATCTTTTGCCTCGTCTCAAGCATCCATTAGCCTTATGTTCAATACCACCGCCAAAATAGGCCAATTCCTGCACTTATTCACCAAAAGGAGTTTTAAGTATGTGACATGCAAATTATCATGAAATGCAGCTAAAACCTACTAAAATGTACTTGAGATGGGCATAGTTCGCATGAATTGGTACTCCATAAGTAGGTGTAAATCCTACTTATCAAAGACTGTCCAAGAAGTAGAAGGGAAGCAAGGAATGCAAATACTAGGAAAGGCAGCAGAACATTGGCGATAACGGGACCAACTTCAATGAACGAACCAACAGAACTAACCACAAGTGTTTTAAGCACGACTATTCAGGATTCGGTAGTAGCCGAGGATGCAACTCCAGGTATTATTCAAATCAATTTTTATTTTCTTATATATATATAGTAAATTATTTTTATAAAGAAATTTTGAAGGAGGAATTTGATTTCTTTTAGAAATCAAATTTCTGTTTAAGAAGATAGATAAGCTTTATGTTGAATAGTTAAAGATCATTTCGATCAGTTATGATCGAGATCTACTTGGAATGATTGTGTAGGCTATGTACCCTTGTATGTATAGGTTTTAAAACGGTGATTCCAGGGACGAAATTTTTATAAGGGAGGGTGAATGTAATAACCCGATATTTTCTATATAATTAAATCAGGAATTTAGCGTATAATTTTTTTTTTTAATGATAGGATTATGTGGCAGGTAATGTGTATATACATATGTGTGTGATAAATAAATTTTATTTATTACGTTAATTATTACAAATAATTTTATTTTAGAATTATTGATCATTATAAAGTATATTCATATAATAAATAATTTTATAGTAGAAATGTTTTTATTATTTATTTTCATGAAAATATGATGATAATTTTATTTAAATAATATATGAAAGGATTATAGAATTATTATACTAATTATTTTATTATATGAATTTATTTTAGATTAATTAAGTTAATTATTATAACTTAATTAATAATGGTATGATATACAAGATAAATCGGAGTTATGGAATCCAAACCCTAATTTTAGATTTTAATTAAGGAAAGAGAATATTAATATAATATTAATTTTATTTTAGTGATATAAATATGCATTGTTTGTGTGTATGGGAAATGGTTGGTAAATTATAGTGTAACATATTAAAACTCTATTTTATTAATTTGTTAACCCTAATTCAAAAGGTCAATTTCGTCTTTAAGAATTGTGTAAGTTGTTTGGTAATCGTGTTAATGTAAATAATTATAGGTATTATACTTAATTAGGTAAAATCCTAATTAAAATCTAGAAACCCTAATTAATCTTTAGAAAAACCCTAATTATAAAACCCTAATTTCTGAAATGAGAAACCCTAATTTGAAACCTAAATTAGAGTTTGTGATTAGTCAGAAATTGTGTTAATATGATTAATATCATGTATTGTAGGTTTTATTGCTAATTATGGAAAACCTAATTAGTAATTTAAAACCCTAATATCTAGAAACCCTAATTTGGTAATTAGAAACCATAATTGTAATTTGGTAACCCTAATTATCCAAATAGTAAACCCAAATTGTTTAATTAGTAAGGATAATTATAATTAGTAACACTACAACAAAAAGGGTTATTTCCAAATCTAATCTTCTATTTCATTATAAGTATATTACGTCGAGGTTAACCTTATTTCCCAATCGAATATTCTATTTCGGAAATTCTACATATATATAAGGTGTCGAAATTAAGTCCGTCGATCCTTCGGTCGGGGATACTTAGACTCGATGGATTTATTGTCGAATCAACATTCTATTTGAGTTAATATATTCCCGATCGAAATGTGTCCTGTCGAGGATATTTGGTTCTGATAATCATCACTGCCACGTGGGTCACCGCCTGACAAAAAAGGGAAAACACCTTAAGAGCGACGAATTCCGTCGACCCTATATTCGGTCGAGGATATATATGCCACGTGGCAGTATGCTGAAAATGGGAAACACCTTAACCTCGACAGAAGTCCGTCGAAAATAACCTTATTCTGTCGAGGTTAATATTTTATTTATTTTTGCAATATCCAGGGATTTAACCCACATCTTGTACCTGTACCTGTACCTGTTTTCCCAACATCACATACACAAGCTAAATTAAGCTAAATGTCAAAAACATCCCATTACTACTAGCATAACCGCAACAACCCAAAGTAATGAGTTAAAGAACCGCATTAATCAAAGTAAATTAAACTAAGGTAAATTACAAAAGATCCCATTAATCTAAACTAACTATAACAAACATCCCATTAAGCTAAGTGTCAAACCGCAACAAAACCAAAGTAATTAATGATAAAGTTTAAACTACAATATGTACGTCAAAAGTTATGTAAAATTAATACAAAAGAATGTAAATTAAGTCAAGCTAGTAGAGCCCCGATGTGAAGAGGATCATCTGAATGGGCGCCGACGCCGCTCCGAGTATGAAAATCGCCATCCCGCCATCATCGGATCCATTCACACCCCGCTGATACACAACTCATTAGTCCATATATATGATTCAGTTAAAGATAACTAAATGAAAATTAAATTACATATAGAATATATATTTGAATTTAAAACGAATAGTATACCTAAGCAGTCGAGGGCTGACTCAACATCAGCCCAAACGCGTCCTCGACTAAGGTAACCACCATCCGAATAATCTTGTCACGTATCGCGGCCCATTGCTCCAGAGGGATACCCGTACTTTGAAGCGGTGGCACCACCAAAACGTCTGCAAGTAAGTCGATGGAGGCGAGAACTACCGAAGGTCCTGACGATGCAATGTACCGATCGGTCTCAAACCTCTCCGACACCGCAGCTATAACACGCTGGAACAAAGCATCTAAGCCAGTGCCCATATGTGATGGTCCCACAGGGGCTCTCGGACGCAGACGCTGGCTAGAGCCTACAAAAATAAATATAACATGAATAATATGGCGAATTTTCTTTATTCATAAACAAGAAATAAACTAAAAATATTCTACCTCCTGGCAGTGTATAGGTTGGTATCCTCGGTAACCCCAGCACTCGATACCGACCGCTAGTACTAGTGGGAGTATCCTGAGACGCGACCCAAATAGCCGTCTCCTCGTTGGTATTGATTTATTTAATACTATCTATAACTTCCATGGAAATTCCGTCGAAAATTCCATCAGAAATAATTTAAAACCCAAATAAGACAAGTCTTCAATTGATTCACATAATGCAATTCACAATGCTATATAGAATCCATAAGGCAGAAAATGGATATGCTTAACCATTTTATATGAACCAAATTGAACCAAATCCGTATAATAGAAAAAAGGCAGAACATGGATATGTTGAACCAAGACAAATCAAATTATTCAAACTAATATGAATCCTTAATTCAAACCAATATGGATATGCTGAACCAATATAGATAATTCATTTCATCGAATATAAGGCAAATCATATGCATTTCACTGAATATTCAAACCAATTTAGGAACATAACAATCAATAATTTAATTTCTTAATTCAAACCAAAATGTATATGATGAACCATTATAGAAAATTTTAGAGAACATATCATTCAACGGTTTAATTTATGATATTTAGGGCTAAAATCAATTTAGGAATTCTTAAAATTGATTACAAAAAACTTAAGCCCTAACCTATAAATTGAAAAAGTACCAAATTGTGGAAGAAGAAGAAGACCCCAAAATCGTCAAGCCGGCACCACTACACTAACCGACCACCAACAATGCGGAACCACCACACTTGGTAGTCCGCCACGCCACCTTACGAACCACACACTGACCACACTTGACTTCACCTCCTCAAATGGGGTTTGGACCAAAAATGGGAGCTTACAGAAGGAAGAAATATGGAGGAGATGAGAAGGAGAAGAAAAGGAGAGGAGAGATTAGGAGGAGAAGAAATATGGAGGAGCCGCTGCTGCTAATTAAGAAGAAAAGGAAAGAAAGAAGGTAAACAGATTAGGGCTGCTGGGGCGACGTACTAATGTTTAAAACAAGAATAAGCTCGACGGACTTTGGTCAATTTTAGTTCCATCGCCCTTTAGCTATTCTCGATGGTTCAGTCAGTCAAATTTACAAATATTCTGTCGACCCTAAACTCGCGCTGGCGGGAAATCTACGTGCCAAGTAAAGGGGCTTAATTTCGATGGATGTCCGTAGACTTTAGTCTAACCTCGACGACATAAAATTCGACGTAATATTTCGTCGACATTATATTAACCTCGACGAAATGTATTCGGTCGGAATTAATTCCGTCGGAGATAACCCTTTTTCTTGTAGTGTAAATAATACCCTAATGTTCATGTATAATTAGAATCCTGATCAAATTAAGAAAACCCTAATTGCAAATTTTAGAAACTAAAATTTTATTTTATTTTAAACCCTAAATGAAAACCTAGAAATTTATTTTGTGCTAAACCTTAGGATTAAACCCTAAGGGTCAAACCCTAAGGGTTTGCTAATTAACAAATTTGCCATTAAAATCTCAAGCTAATTGACCATTATACCCCTTTTGTGCATAATTGAAGTTAGCAAGTAGGTTTTGACATTAGGTGAAGTTGGTGACCAAATCCAACAACCCCATGTGACTTAAATTAACACATATCAGCCTCTAGCTCAGCCAATTCATGCATCTACCACTTATATAAAGAGATTTGAGAGAGAGAAATGATTATGTGTTTAGGTTATTTTGTGCACAACACCCATCTAAACTTTCTCAAGCTCTCACCTACGAAATTTTTTGTTAGATCAGTCACAAACTCAGCCCCACGAAATCCACTAACAAATCAGTAGCTAGAATCAAGAAATTGATCACAAAGGTATAAAACCCTAAGCTACAATCTGTCTGTCGATCATTGTTAGATGTTAAATTTTTCGTGTTAAACATGTTATATATATATTGTATAATGATGATCTGGGTTGCTAGATGTTAGATCCATAACATCTAGAGGCTCGGATTTCAGATTTTGCAAAATCTGGAAAATTTTTGTTTTGTTGTCTGACAACGAATGTCAGGCGTTGTATCTCTGTTGTGACGCACCCAAAATAGGTATACATCACCCATCTTGGGTCGCTAGATACAAGGTACTGAATACAAATACAAACTAATTATACAACAGTCGTGTAAAATACGACAAAACATAGGTTGTGAGTTTTAATACAAATATTGTTATCTAGACGATATCCACACTCAATGGAGTCCTCATTACATTTATTATCACACTAGTTCACAGAATAGTGAGGACTACTAATGCACCATCTAGGACCATCACTCTGTTCCCCGACTAGTCTCAGCTACTTTCTCATTTCCTGAAGGGAACAATGAAAGCAAAAGGGTGAGCTTAACTAGCCCAGTAAGAAATATTATGACTAAGATAATGCAGAATAAGTTATCATTAGCCTTCAACAGTATAACAACTGATAGAATATAATAGACAACAAGTTTTAGATCAAAACCTGCAGCGGAATAAGCAATTCATTAGAAGAGTCAAGTAAAGTATAAAATCTACTATCTTCTATGATTTAAAAAGTTTTTCATTAACTTTATCGCTGAGACTCAGCTTAATAAATAAAATCGAATCATCCCTGCTAAACGGCCAAGGATATTCATGTAATCATCAATGGTCATGACTATACCGAATAATCCTCGGTCATAATCATACCAACAACTGTCCCACCAATGAACTACAAAAGCAATGAGGACTTTTTACAACATCATTCGTCACATTACGGCCATGATTATACCGAATAATCCTCGTCATAATCATACCAAGTCCATCTATGCACGTAAGCCAAAGATGACTTTTATCACAATATAAGCATGAGGATGATGACAATGACATAATAATTCAATAAAACAAGTTCAAGAATAAATTTTAAAGATTTATAAATTAATTTATCCAGGAACCAATAACGTACAAATTGTCAACATGATACTGCTTTGTAGAGTAAAATTTAAGAATGCTCAAAAGAATATTTCCATGAAAAGATACTGGATGAAGCGCAAATATCAAGGATATTTCACTAATTTCATGGAGTATAGAAGCCAAAACTTTAATCAACTGAGTATAATAGAATATATGAAACCGCAAATGGATTTTTATGAATGCGAAATCCACGTGAGCATGCATTATTCCAATGTAATAATAAAGAATGGAATAATGTAAGAATTCTCCAAAGCGTGCGTAATCCGCATGCATAGGTTATTCCAATAGAATAATAAAGAATGGAACCAGTCATTTGTAACCCACATGCATGTGATATTCCAAATGTAATAATAAAGAATGGAACCAGTCATGTAATCCGTATGCATGTGAAATTCCAATGTAATAATAAAGAATGAAATAACAATAGCTCTCTTCATGAATACAAAAGAATAATACCCCTTATGAGTACAACAAATAATATCCCTTACCTTAGAAAAACTGAATACTGGAGTAGTGAAGTAGCAGAATACTTTTATTCTTTCTCTCTAAAGTTTCTCTCTCTAGAGTTTCAGTGAATTCGTAAGAAATAATGAAGGAATGAGCTTCTATTTATATAAGAATGGACTGAATAGTAACTAATTCATGAACGGTCCAAATTTATTTACTTTTAAATGGACGGCCCATATTGATTTACTATTAAAACTTAAAGCAACGGTCCATACTGATTTACTATTAAAGCTTTAAACCAGCGATCCATATTGATTTACTATTAAAACTTTAAACCAACTATCCATATTGATTTACTATTATAATTTCAACCAACTATCTGAAAAATTATCACATTTTCTCATGGAATAATATTGTACGCAAAAATGGTTTGGACCGAAAAGAAATATATTTTTTGGGTGAATAGTACCCCGTGAATAGTACTTCAGGAATAGTACCCCGTGAATAGTACCCCGACACAAAAAGTGTCCCAAATACCCAAGTGAACAATACTAGAGTAAATAGTAACCAGGTGAATAGTAACCCGTGAATAATACCCGTGAATAGTATTCCAACACGAAAAGTGCCCCGAATACCCGATTGGTCAATATAACCTCCAGACATCAATTATTATCGAACTAAATATCGATTTCTACTAACACTAATAATTTCCACACAATGGAACTATCAATTTCATCTTTAATCAACACAAACGTATTCATCATTAATATTATAATTCACAATATTTAACAATCAGGTCATTCCCAGGAAAGAGGGGGCTTTTCGATAAGGATTTCTCCTTATTGGCGTGCAATTAGGTGACCAAACCTCTCTTTGACAAAACTTCTAGACATTGTCAATATTGCAAATAATAATATAAATAACTTTGTCGTCTCAATTATTGATTTAATAATATATCATATTATGCAGATGCTACTGTAACAATAATTGAATCAATACTATGAGAGATATGATGCAGCAATTACTTTAGCAATAATTGAGTATAACTGAGTGACTTCTCACGTAAGCATCAATAATCAATATTGTGTGCTACTATGCAACCACACGTATTACTGTACTTTTACTACCGGGTAGTTCAACAGTTTTAACGGTAACACCTTCGCCGTTATTTTTATAGAAAGATAATTCTTTCGTTTTCTAACTACGACAATACTTCTGTTGTGGGGTCCACCAATGATTGTGTCGTCGTATGAATATTCCCAGTTAAAACGAATATTCCCCGACTAATCGAATATTATATAACCACTTGCACTTTGCAAAATTTGTAAATATTACCCACAACTATAACATTATATCAAATCCACACCATAATATTCAAAAATATATTTTGAGAAAATTATTCTTTATTCATAAAAGTTGGGGTCTTACAACCTCCCCTTCTTATGAAATTTCGTCCTCGAAATTAGGGTACATACCTTGACTTCATCTCAAATTCTAACTCCCAAGTCATTTCCTCAACATCGTGGTTTCTCCACAAAACTTTGACTTGAGGTATAACCTTGGAGCGTAGAACATGATCCTTCTTATCTAAGATTTTAACAGGTAACTCTTCATACGTTAAATCTTCCTCTATCTCGTCTGGTTTTAACTCAATAATGTAGTTCGGGTCTTTCACATATTTACGTAACATAGATATGCAGAAAATGTTATGAACACGAGACATACTTGGCGGTAAGGCGAGTCTATAGGCCACAGTTCATACTCACTCGAGGATTAAAAATGGGCCAATGAATCGAGAATTGAGCTTTCCTCTCTTTCCAAATCTCGTAACTCCTTTCCATGGAGCAACACGTAACAACACATGATCTCTAATATCGAATTCTACGTCCTTTCGATGAAGATCAGCATAACTCTTTTATCGATCTTATGAGGTTTTTATACGTTGTCGGATCGTTTGAATCTTTTCTATAGTCATACGTACCAACTCCGGTCCCAACAACGTTGCTTCACCCACCTCATCCCAGCATACTGGAGAATGACACTTTCTTCCATACAACGCCTCAAATTGAGCCATGTCAATACTTTCTTGATAACTATTATTGTAGGAAAACTCCACCAATGGTAAGAACTTGTCCCAACTTCCCTTGAAGTCAAGGACACAGAGTCTTAATAAATCTTCAAGAGTTTGAATAGTCCTCTCCGACTACCCATTCGTTTGAGGATGATATGCCGAACTAAATCGTAAATCAGTGCCCATAGCTTTTTACAAACTAACCCAAAATCTTGAAGTGAATCTTGGGTCTCAATCAGAAACTATGGAAACTGGCATACCATGAAATCTTACAATCTCGTTTATATACATACTAGCAAGACGTTCAACTGTATAAGTTTCTCATATTGGTAAGAAATGAACAGACTTGGTCAATCTATCAACAATGACCCAAATTGCATCTATGCCTTGAGAAACCTTGGGAAGACCAGTAACGAAATCCATGGTAATGTGCTCCCACTTCCATTGTAGAATTTCAAGTGGTTGCAATGGACCTTTTGGTAGTTGATGCTCTGCCTTAACTCGTTGACAAGTTAGACACCTTGAGATAAACAATGCTATCTCTCTCTTCATATTGCTCCACCAAAATGTATGACGAAGATCATGATACATTTCAAGATTTCCCAAGATGGATTGCAAAATAACGATGTGTTGTGCGCCTCCATCATGATTTTATACTTTAAATCGTGGTCGTTAGGAACACAAAGTCCGAGTTGACTCAAGTATTCCTTCTTCATCGATTCTTGCTTCCTAAGATAGCACTTTCTTGCACTTTCTTCTTCATATGCATCGCCTCCAGTGTCCAGCTTCGAGCGACTTTAATTTTATCGATTAAAGTCAGTTCTACTCGTATATTTGCTATCATCACATGGGTCTCTGAAGTCTTTAAGTCTATCTCTATCCTTTGTAAGTCATACAAAATGGGCCTTTGTGTTGACAATATTGCACTCGTACCCGCATATGATCTTCGACTCAATGCATCAGCTACTACGTTCGCTTTACCAGGATGGTATTGAATGGTATGATCATAATCTTTTAACAGTTCAACCCAACGTCGTTTCCACATGTTGAGTTCCTTTTGGGTGAAGAAATATTTGAGGCTTTTATGATCCATAAAGATCTCCACTTTCTCCCCATACAAGTAATGCCTCCGAATTTTAAGTGCGAAGACAACAACTGCCAACTCTAAATCATGAGTAGGATAATTCCTCTCATATTCTTTGAGTTGCTGAGAGGCATAGGCTATGACTTTCCTATGTTGCATGAGAACACATCCTAACCCTTTGCCCGATGCATCACTGTAGATGACAAATCCCTCCGAGCCAGATGGTATTGTCAGAACAGGTGCTGAAATGACTCTCCTCTTGAGTTCTTGAAAACACTTCTCACATTCCATGCTCCAATTGAATTTTATATCTTTCTGAGTTAGCTGAGTTAATGGAGTAGCAATTCGAGAAAATCCTTCCACGAATCTCCGATAATAACCAGCTAGGTCGAGAAAGCTACGTACTTCGGTCACTGACTTTGGTTACTCCCAGCTTTGAATTGCTTCAATCCTCGTTGGGTCAACAGATATTCCATCATTTGATATCAAATGCCCAAGGAATGCAACTTGTTAGTTCTTAGTTGGCACAATAGTTATCTAGAAGGGGGGGGGGGGGTTGAATAGATATTTAAAAATTATTTTCGTTTTAAACTTGTTCTTTGATGGTGATTAAAACTTAGCGGAAATGATGTTTATTTTTAATCTTCTTTACAAAGAAGTGGAGTTATGAGAGTGAGGCAGTTATAGCAGTTATGGCAGATATAACAGTTATAGTATGAATGTAAAAGACACAGTCGTTTTTAAGTGGTTCAGAGCACTTAAAGCTCATAGTCCACTCTTCTACTCAACGAGTAGGATATCCACTAAGTATGTCTTTTACAACTTCTGAATTACACAGATTCCTTCTAGACCAGCAGTCTAGGAACTTCTTAGTTCACTCTTGAACTCTTCAAGTCCAGCAGACTTGGTTCTCTTACAATTCAGTTAGAACTCTTCAAGTCCAGTAGACTTGGTACTCTTCTTCAGTTGATTGATAGATGTTGAGTTCTTGATGATTTCTACTCAGTTGCTGTTTAAGCACTTGTTTGAAAGAACTGAGTAGCTGAGCAAGCTTTGCAAATTCTCAGATCGTAGAGTTGAGCTTGATAGTTTTTCATGTTGTTTGTTCAATGCTTGCTTGTTTTTCTCTCATCTGCTTGTTTTGCATATATGTGATCTTTAAAAACTATCCGTTGCATCCATCCGTTGAGGCATTAAATGCATTTGACCTTTCTGATCTTTGATGGAGACATTTATGCACATCTTCTGAAACTGCATTCTAGCCCACTAACACTGCAGACTGCTTTCTCACCTAACACCTGAAGAGGTGTTTTCCCCCTTACCAAAGGTACTTTCTTTAGCTTCTTCAATACGCCTCTTTGTTGCATACTAAGGATATTTTCTAGTGTCTTTGGGACTGGTGAGTACTGCAACGTTTAGAATCCATTCCTTTTATGTTGGAATCTGTCTTCCACATAAATCATGAGGCTCGACATTCTCTAACACAAGACAGATGCTCTACGATTCAGATCGTGGTATTCTATGATTCAGATCGTATTGACTTGTCGTCTTGATTTCTGGTCTGATGCTATCAGCCAAGAGCACTACGATTCTCCTTAAACCTTTGCATACTACGATCTTCGCTTGTTTGAGTTGTAGCTCTCTACGATTATGAGAGCACTCTACGATCGTTGACTTGTAAACTCTATGTTCCCTTCAGCACACTACGATCGTTCAATTGGTTCGGCAGACATTGGGACCACTCTACGATTCCCGAATAGGCCCTTCAAGGCAGGCACACTACGATCTTCTAAGCTCTACATTTCTACCTTGACTTCTGCAATGTTGACCTGATTTATACACTCTGATTTCTTCGAAGCCTCATCTCAAGATCAGCCTAACATCTTTGATCTTTCTATCTATACATTCCATTACAGAATGATACACGTTAAGAGCTTAGATCAACCTAACAGATTTGTTCTATCACTAAGTCCTTGTACATATCTTACTTGAAGGACTTTACAAATAATTATGAGCATATACATTAAAACATCAAATCATAATATGCATTCTCCCAACAATCTCCCCCTATTTGATGTTGACATAACCAAGGAGATTTGTTGTCATGATTATTAATGTCTAGATGCATTTGCAGGAAATTTAAACATGACTTAGTATTTCAGTGACCAGCTGAAATTTCTAGAGAATAAGTATGAATTTATTGATGTTAAAGAGATATTGCAGTTTAGCTTTACATCAATAAGAATTAAAGTTTACACTTATCTCTGTTTCTTTATTCTTTTTCGTGGTGGTGGATTGGCATACTCCTCAGCCCTTCTTTTCCTGCTCGCTTCATCTCTTCTGGCTAGTTCTTCCAGCTCACTTAGGCTTAGCCTTGGATTTTCCTCATGTATGTTCATGAATGCAGGATCTCCAATTGGCATTCTTAGACGTACGGTAGTCACATCTTGTGAGCTGGTAGGTGGTTCCTGACTTCTTAATGGTGAAGCCATTACAATTTCCTGTTGATCAGATCGTTGAGTCTGGTGATGGAATTGTCTTGCAGGAGGACTTCTTGGCGCTTGAGCATGAAATTGTCCTCTTCCCCTTTCTTGTCTTCCTTGACCTCCTCTGCCTCTGCCTTGGCCTCCCTAGCCTCCTTGAGCTCCTTTCCCTTTATTCTCCCCCTTTATGTCAGCATCAAGGGTTTGAATGTCTGCAGAAAGTCGATTCACTCCTTGGATAAGCTCGTTCAGTTGGCTTTGTGTCTGAGCAATGTCCTCTCGATTTTCCTTGATCTATTTTTCAGATCTAGCTTCTTTATTTTGGAGGGTAGTGAGAACAATGTCATTCTGTCATTCCTGATTGACATAAGATTTCTGGAAATCTTGGACTGAAGCTTTCAAGTTGATGATGTTCTCCAGCATAAGTTTATTTTGAAGTTCTTGATGTTTCTGCATTTTAAGAACAGCCTCTCTTTGCTTGGTGGCTATCTGGAAGTGAATCTCATCTCTTCCTTCATACTCTTAAGAATTTCTTGGATAATTTACCTTAGCTTCTTTGTAAGCTCAGCGTTCATAGTGCCAGGAAATTTATTTGCAGCGGTGATCATTTGATTCAGCCGGATATTAATGATGTCAGAGTGAGATTCCAAGATTTCTTCTATGTTCTTGACCATGTTCTTGGATGCATCCTTCAAGTCATCCTTCGTGGGAAGATTTGGGAGCGTATCATTGGTTTAAGGATTGTTGAATGGAGGGGTTGTTTTCTGGGATTGATCTTGCAGGGAGTAGAGAGCAAGATCAAGACTAAAATAGTCATTTGAGGAGGAGAATGATATGTCTGATGGAGGGGCCTGAGTTTTGATGTCTGGAATATGTGGCTCTACGATTTCAATTTGGGACTCTACGATGGGGCTAGAGTCAGGAATCGTAGAGGTGGTGGGTTTAATGGGGAGCAAAAATAAGTTGATTGCATTTGGTTCCTCGATTCATGAAATTTTGGGATTCATGGAATCGGAAATTGATTCTTCGATTAAGAATCACTTCCAACCATCGAGGGAATTCATAGAATTGACTAAATGAGGATGATGGCAAGTGATTAATTCTGAATTGGATAGGGATAGACAGTACCTCAAGTTTATCCTTTGAGGAAGATTTGTGTGTAAGCAATTTCTTGGCAAAATTAAAACTCCATGGAAATCCATGAGCCAATACTGAGATGGCTGGATACTCTTTGAAGCTCCAGAACATGTGATCCCAATAGTTTAGGATTTGGGCTTGATGATATGGCATCATGGGTAGGTATGAGAACATCTGATTGTAGAGATAGCTTCTATACCAATCTCTGCCCACACCAGTGATCTGAAGGTCATCATTATCTTCTTCCTCTTCTCTTTCTTCGTTGGAGGACTCCATTATCTCAATGGGCTCTGGATGATCTTTCACTGGTTCCTCTTCATTTCTGGCAGGGACATCTTCTTCTGCCATGGAGATATCTTGAGGCTCCCCCTTAACTTGATCATCTTCTTGTAAGCTCATAAACTCCCCCTCAATTGGAGCATCTTCTTGAGTTTCAAGCATCTCCCCCTCAGCTGGTGTATTCTCTATCATGAGAATTTTAGGGATCTCCCCCTCAGCTGGAGCATTGTCCTCTTGACTTGCTCTAGACAGTTCCTTCTTGCCAACCATACTCGTTGCTTCCTTCTTGAGCACTTTTTCATTTTCAAGAATGTACTTCTTGACTAGCTTTCTCCTTGATTTACTAGGCTTGGCCACAGCTTCAGGATCTTCTTGAACCTTAGTGTTATCCTGTTCAACAGCCACTATGCTTGAAGCAGTTACCTCCTTGCCTGCCATGCTTGGTCTGGTCTCTACGAATAGTAGAGACTCTACGATTGAGGTGACTGATGGCCTTTTGGACTTATGACCAACTTTGTTCTTCTTCAGGATCTGGGATATGGTAGCCTGATCCTCATCTGCTTCATCTTGCTGCTGCTTTCTCCTTAGCATCCTCAGAGTCTCTATATCAGATGACTCTACGGGTATATCAGTAGTAGATCCTTGAGGCTCTTCTACCAGTCTAGTCCTTAGCTTCCTCTTGCCCTTGCTTTTTCTGGTAAGGATAGAGGGTTCTTCTTTGTTGATTTCTTCTTCTTCTTCGACCTCCCTGACAACAGACATGTTTCCTGGAAGGTTTGAGTCCTTCAGATCCCCAGTTCTTCCACTAGATTCTGTCATCATTCGAACATACTCAGTTGTGTTCCTCTTCCAATTTTCAAATAGCTGCTGGGTCATTTGCCTATTTGGGTTAATAGCTTCTCTTTCTTCAACCCCAATTTTGTCACCCAGGGCAGACTGTAGAATAATGCTTATGAATCGCCCATATAGCATCTTCTGAGGGCTTTTTGACTTCTTTGAGTTGACGAGCCATTTACTAATCCAATCGAGCAATAGGGGTCCATAATTGAGTTGTATTCCATAACTCATGGCAGTCATGAGCCTAAGTTGAACTTCATTCATAGATTCATGACCTGAGCTCTTACATCATATACATTTCCCAACTATATCGGCTAGAAATTCATACCTCTGTGGGAACTCCTTCTTCTTGTACCCTTTCACAGAGGGGAGTTTCTTGTGATGCATTCTTCTGAGTCCCTCTTGGAAGTCTACGTTATCTAAGAATGGATGGCCTTCATTTTTGAGACCTAGGGCAAGATTGATGTCTTCAGCCTTCAAACTTATTTCCTCGTTCCTTACTCTCGTAGTGATGGTGTCTTGCTTAAACATACCATTCATGTAGAATTCTTTCACCAGTTTGGGATATATCAGTGTGTCTACGCCCAAAGCCTCTTCGAGACCTGCCTTCTTCAGTAACGTAAGAGTTTTGTGATATTTAGGTTGAGCTATTTTGAAATCGTCAAAACAGAGTCTGTAGCCTGAGATAACACTGGATGCAGCCATTGATTTTGTAGTTGGAAGAGATATATGATTGAGCTTTGTTCTGATTTAGGGCTTCTCCTTTCAGAGAGGATGAGAGAGATAATCTTTTGAACTTCAGATTTCAAAAATATGATTTCAATTTGTACTTGTAACTTCCCTCTCTTCTTTTTTGCTTAGTGGTACAGGTGTTAACTTTTGCTTGGCTCTATGATTTTGAATGATAAGGATTGTACTGATTTGCCCTTGGCTCCTTCAGAGCTGAGGTGTCCTTAGGGAGGACTATGATCGTTTAGGTAGTTTAGTGATCGTTGAGTGCTTTGCATTTGTCGAGTTTGATCTACGATCGTCGAGTCTATCCAGCATTCGTCGTGTCTGATCTACGAACGTTGAGTCTATCCAGCATTCGTCTTGTCTGATCTACGATCGTCGACTTTGTCCGGGTCCTTGTGATGAGTTTTTGTCATAGCAATCTTTTAAGGTAACTCAGGAAGGGCCAACCTCTTGAAGTGAGTCAAGGGTTAGGTTTGTTCTTGAGGCGCTTATTAGAGGGATTGCTATGTTTTGAAGCTTATCATCACAAGATTTACTCTAGCTTTGATGATGGGGCTTTTGTCATCGTTGAGTCTGCTCTACGATGGTTGAGTCTTTGCTACCATCGTTGAGGTGGTTTTATCTCTTCAGCTCTACGATCGTGGACTTCCCTTGATCATGTCTATGATTTTGAGTTCAGCCTTTGTATATGTTATGGTTAGCACAATCTAGAGCATATATTTTATGGTTGTAGATTTAGCATGCCTAGCTCACTTATTAACCTATTAAATCTGGATTCATCTAGAGGTTTTGTAAAAACATCAGCAAGTTGATTTTCAGTAGGGATATATTGTAAAGATATAGTTCCATTTTGTACATGATCCCTAATGAAGTGATACCTTATCTCTATATGCTTAGTCCTAGAATGCATAACAGGATTATGAGTTATTGCTATTACACTTGTGTTATCACAGTGAATGGGAATAAATTTGAAATCAAACCCATAGTCAGCTAGCTGATTTTTTATCCATAGGATCTCGAAAGACACGGAAATTTCGCCGGCTGAATGTATTCAAACTGCCGCAGTTGAAGTAGACACTGAGTTTTGCTTTTTTCTAAACCAGGACACCAGTCTGTTTCCTAGCAATTGACAGGTGCCACTGGTTCTCTTTCTATCTATTTTGCATCTTGTAAAATTAGCATCTGTGTATCCTATTAGTTCAAATGAGGATTCCTTGGGGTACCAAAGCCCCAAGTAAGGTGTACCCTAGAGATACCTGAAGATCCTCTTTACAGCAGATAAATGTGACTCTTTAGCGTTAGCCTGAAATCTAGCACATATTCATGTTGCAAACATTATGTCTGATCTACTAGCAGTTAGGTATAAAAGAGAACCTATCATACCTCTATATTGAGTTATATCAATACTTTTACCCTTTTCATCTTTGCCAAGCTTGGTTGCAGGAGCAATTGGTGTTTTCATGGGAGAGGCTGATTCCATGCCATACTTCTTGAGTAAGTGTTTGATGTACTTGGCTTGGTTTATGAAAATTCCTTCATCGATCACGCTTTTACTTGCGGTCAAGGAAGAAATTCACTCACCCATCATGCTCATTTCAAATTTGCTCTTGATCGACTTAGAGAATCTCTTGCATAACTTTTCGTCAGTAGAACCAGAAATAATATCATCAACATATATTTGAACTAATAAGACTTTATCTTTATGCTTTCTAAGAAACAGTGTGGTATCTACTCTACCTCTAGTAAACCCATTTTCAATTACGAAGTTAGTTAGTGTTTCATACCATGCTCTAGGTGCTTGTTTAATACCATATAAGGCTTTGTCTAATCTATAAACATAATTGGAAAGAGATGGATTGATGAAACCTGGAGGTTGCTCTACTTAGACTTCTTCTTGGAGTTCTCCATTTAGGAATGCACTTTTGACATCCATCTGAAAGACTTTAATGCAACAGGTGCAAATGTCTCATTGTAGTCAATGCCTTCTTCTTGAGAGTAGCCCTTTGCCACTAATCTTTCCTTGTTCTTGGTTATGACTCCATCTTCATCCATTTTGTTTCTGAAGACCCACTTGGTTCAAATGACAGGATGACTCTTTGGTCTTGATACCAATCTCCATACTTTGCTTCATTTAAATTGGTTGAGTTCTTCTTGCATGGCTTTTATCCAACTGGAGTCTTCCATAGAATCCTCTATCTTCTTTGGTTCTATTTGAGATAGGAAGCTTAGATAAAAGCATTCATTTTGAGTAGCAGCTCTAGTTTTGACTCTAGCACTCGGATCTCCAATGATTAAATCATGAGTGTGATCTCTGGCCCATCTGTTATCGGTTGGGACATCTGTCCTGATGCCTTCTTGTCTTAAGTCTTCAAGATCTATATCTTCTTCTTGGTGTGGAGGTTCATTGTCTTGCATAAACCTCTCTACGATCTCATTTTGTTGCTCAACGATTTCACTATCTGTCACTACGATCGTAGTGTTGGGCTCGATGATTTCATTCGTAGTGTCTGCACTATCGATCATAGTGTCTTGAAGCACTGTGTTGTCTGAGTCTGTTTCATCGAAGATGATATGAATTGAGACTTCAACACTCAGTGTCTTTTTATTGAATACTCTGTAAGCCTTACTGTCTGTGGCATATCCAAGATAGATTCCTTCGTCTGACTTGGGCTGAAATTTTGTCAGGTATTGTTTTCCATTGTTGAAAATGTAGCATGCACAGCCGAAAACATGAAAGTAGCTGACACTTGGCTTTCTTCCTTTCCACAGTTCGTAGGCCATTTTCTTGATCGTAGAGTGTATTAGTGATCTGTTCTACGTGTAGCATGCAGTGTTGATAGCTTCTGCCCAGAAGTATTCAGGCAGATGAGCTGCTACAAGTAGAGTCCTTCCAGCCTCTATCAAGGTTCTGTTCTTTCTTTCAGCTACTCCATTTTGTTAAGGAGTTCGTGGAGCTGAGAAGTTATGACTGATCCCATTATCTGTGAAGAACTGATCCATTTCTGAGAAGTCGAATTCTCTGCCATGATCACTCCATATGGCCTTGATTTTCTCTCCTTTCTCGTTCATCACCAATCTGAACATCTTGATTAATTGAGAGCTCGTTTCATCCTTTGAAGTTAGGAAGAATACCATGTGAATCTGCTATAGTCGTCGACTATAACTAGAGAGTATCTTTTTCCTCTAAAACTAGTTGTTGGAATTGGCCCAAATAGATCCATGTGAAGCAACTGCAGGGGCTTGTCGATAGAATTGGCAGTTTTGCTTTTGAATGAGCTTCTGGTTTGCTTTCTAAGCTGACAGGCATTGCATGGCCTTTCTTTTATGAAGTTGAACTTAGGTAGGCCAGCTACGAGATCTTTTGATGCCAGTTTGGACATGCTTTTGAAGTTTAAGTGAGACAACCGTCTATGCCACAGCCAGCTCATTTATTCAGATGCTTTTGCCAAAAAACATATTGTCTCATCTGAGCTTAGTTGACCAAGATCCACTGTGTAGACATTTCCTTCTCTTGTCCCGGTTAACTTTACAACAGATGTCTTCAAATCTCTAACTTGACATTGGTTGTTGAGGAATGTCACTTGATGACCCTTGTCACAGAGTTAGCTGATGCTTAGAAGGTTGTGTTAGAGACCTTCCACATATGCTACTTTGCTGAAAGATACTGCACCGTTGCCAGCAGAGCCATATCCTCTTGTCTTGCCCGAGCCGTTGTCTCTACAGATGACTGAGGACCCTCCTTTTCTATGTAGTTAGATAGAAGAGCTTTATTCACTGTCATATGCCTTGAGCATCCACTGTCCAGATACCATGTAGTGATCGTGGAGCTCTTTTCCTGTCAAAATATTGAACCTTCATTTTGGTATCCATATTTGCATGGGTCCTTCTTTGTTAGTGCCTTTGGGGACCCAAATCTGTTTAATCTTGGGTCTCACAAGCATGGAATTATAATAACACTTGGCAGTCTTGTGACCATATTTATTGCATATAAAACATCTAGTATGATGCATGCCTGTGTGTGTATAATGATTCATCCTCCATTTGGACTTGTGTGGTTCTTTAGTTGTCCTTCTGTTAAACTTATTCTCATTCTTCCACGTGCCCTTGGATTTCATAAATAATGATGAGTGTGCCTTACCTCTACTGTACCTTCCTAGTTGATTCGTAGAGTTGGTCTTGCTTGACTCTACGATTCATCGAGGTTGGTGAGTAGAGGTTAGGTTACTCTTCTCTTTTATGAATCCCAGACCAGCATGAGATCCTTTACTCCTTTGAGTATGAATGGAGACAGTAGGACAAGGTTGAACTTGTTCTTCCTTCTGTGAGGATTTCACAAAGGTAATGCTTCTACTAAAACTTGAGGCATTACTAGTGCTAGTTTCCTTTGCCTTTTCCACACATGGCTCTGAAATGGATTCCCCAAAGCCTAAGATCGTTCTATCGAATGTGCTCCTCTGACTAGAGAGCAGGGAGTCCGTGGATGATGAGGATTTGGTCCATACAGAGATAGTCTTTTCTAGTTCCTCAATTTTAGAGGTTAGATTAGATTCTCTTTGTGCATTGAGTGTGTTTGTCTGTTTCAAGGTTTCATTCTCAGCCTCAAGCTTAGAGAGAAGATCAATACTTAGAAGGGTTGTTTCAAGCTCTTCTTGAACTTTCTTCTTCTCCTCTTGAAGAAGTGAGTGATCCTTACACAAAACTCTGAACCACTTCATGTATTGATGTAGATAAGTGGTTATGCCATGCAGAGCAGTTCTTAAATCATTTATGTCTACATCAGGTGAGTTGAAGTCAAAAACCTCATCGAGACTTACATCATGTATGTTGAGGTTTTGTTTGTCCTTTGCATGTTTGGCCATTAGGCACAGATTAGCCATTTGTGCTTCTTCATCATCTCCGGAGTCAGCATTGGAGTCATTGTCTGAATCGCTCCATGATCCTCCAGCTACCAGGCCTTTGTCTCTCTTCTGAGACCTTTTATTTCCTTTGTATTCCTTCTTTGCATGTTGTTTCTTCTTTAGTTCTTCTCTTAGAGGTTTGTTGCAGTTGGCAATGAAGTGACCAGGCTTCTTGCAGTTGTAGCATAGATCATTTATTTGATCCTGGCTGATGTAGTTGTTGACCTTCTTTGGCTTGCTGGTTTTGCCTTGATGCATGAACCTTCTCAGTCCTTTTACTAGCATAGCAAGGTCTTCATCATCGTCTTCATCATAATCAGAGTCAATCTTAGTGTTGACCTTTGATGCACTTTCAGTTGCCTTGAGAGCAACACCTTATCCTTCCTTCTTCCTTCTGATAGGGTTTCAGCTCGTTGAGTCAGCTCCAGTTCGTATGTCAGGAGATTTCCATATAGCTGTTGAACTGTCATCTCGTGAAGATTCTTTGACTCTCTTATAGCAGTGGTTTTGGCATCCCACTTGCTCGATAGGGCTATCATGAACTTTATGATCAGATTTTTGTTAGGATAAATCTTCCCATATGCTCGTAGAGAGTTGAGCAGAACGTTGAATCTCTCATAAGTTGTAGTCACGTTTTCTCCTTGAACATGAGCAAATATCTCATACTGTTGTGTCAGGAGAGATTGTTTGTTTTCTCTGACGTCTTTAGTTCCTTCGTGCATGATCAACAATACTTCCCAAACCTCCTTAGTTGTTTTGTTGTTGACAACATTTTCAAACAGATCGTCTTCTAAGGATTCGAACAAAATTTTCTTGGCCTTTTTGTCAAGTTGGACAGCTCTCTTCTCGTTGTCTGTCCACTCTTCTTTAACCTTGATTTGTATTCTGTTTTGATCGTCAGTGGTTGGTGCAAGCTTTGTTGGAATATAGGGCCCATTTTGAACGATCTCAAATAGATCTTCATCTATTGAGTCTATGTAAGCTTGCATCCTGACTTTCCAGTTTGCAAATTTATCCTTGTTGTACATTGGTGGCTTGCTGCCTCCTCCGGTTCTAGATTTGCTTGGTACATGTTCCATTGGATCTACTAAAGCTTGTAAGCTATATAATAAAACCTGCTCTGATACCAATTGTTAGTTCCTAGTTGGCACAATAGTTATCTAGAACTGGGGTTGAATAGATATTTAAAAATTCTTTTCGTTTTAAACTTGTTCTTTGATGGTGATTAAAACTTAGCGGAAATGATGTTTGTTTTTAATCTTCTTTACAAAGTAGTGGAGTTATGGAAGTGAGGCAGTTATAGCAGTTATGGCAGATATAGCAGTTATAGTATGAATGTAAAAGACACAGTCGTTTTTAAGTGGTTCAGAGCACTTAAAGCTCCTAGTCCACTCTTCTACTCAACGAGTAGGATATCCACTAAGGATATCTTTTATAACTTCTGAATCACACAGATTCCTTCTAAACCAGCAGTCTATGAACTTCTTAGTTCACTCTTGAACTCTTCAAGTCCAGCATACTAGGTTCTCTTACAGATCACTTAGAACTCTTCAAGTCTAGCAGACTTGGTACTCTTCTTCAGTTGATTGATAGATGTTGAGTTCTTGATGGTTGCTACTCAATTGTTGTTTAAGCACTTATTCGAAAGAACTGAGTAGCTGAGCAAGCTGTGCAAATTCTCAGTCATGCAACAGGAGCAAATGTCTCATCGTACTCAATTGTTTGTTGAATGCTTGCTTATTTTTCTCTCATCTACTTGTTTTGTATATATGTGATCTTTGAAAACTATCTGTTGGATCTATCCGTTGAGGTATTAAATGCGTTTAACCTTTCTGATCTTTGATGGAGACATTTCTGTACATCTTCTGAAACTACATTCTAGCCCACTAACACTGCAGACTGCTTTCTCACCTAACACCTGAAAAGGTGTTTTCCACTTACCAAATGTACTTTCCTTAGCTTCTTCAATACGCCTCTTTGTTGCATACTAAGGATATTTTCTTGTGTCTTTGGGACTGGTGAGTATTGCAACGTTTAGAATCCATTCCTCTTATATTGGAATCTATCTTCCACATAAATCATGAGGCCCGACGTTCTCTGACACAAGACAGATGCTCTACGATTCAGATCGTGGTATTCTATGATTTAGATCGTAGTGACTAGTCGTCTTGGTGCCTGGTCTGATGCTATCAGCTGAGAGCACTACGATTCTCCTTAAACCTTTGCATACTACGATCTTCGCTTGCTTGAGTTGTAGCTCTCTACGATTACGAGAGCACTCTACAATCGTTGACTTGTAAACTCTACATTCCCTTCAGCACACTACGATCGTTCAGTTGGTTCGACAGACATTGGGACCACTCTACGATTCCCGAAGAGGCCCTTCAAGGCAGGCACACTACGATCTTCTAAGCTCTACATTTATGTCTTGACTTCTGCAATGTTGATCATATTTATACACTCCGATTTCTTAGAAGCCTATCTATTACATCTCAAGATCAACCTAACATCTTTGATCTTTCTATCTATACATTCCATTACAGAATGATACACATTAAGAGCTTAGATCAACCTAACAGGTTTGATCTATCACTAAGTCCTTGTACATATCTTACTTGAAGGACTTTATAAATAATCATGAGCATATACATTAAAACATCAAATCATAATATGCATTCTCCCAACACAACTTTCTCAAGCCAGAACTCACATTTCTTCAACTTGGCATACAGCTTGTTTTTACGAAGCTTTTGGAGTATCCGCCTCAAGTGTTCCTCATGATCTTCACGGCTTTTGGAATATATGAGAATGTCATCAATAAAGACACCCACAAAGTGATCCAAATATTCCTTGAATACTCGGTTCATCATATCCATGAAGGCAGCAGGAGCATTAGTCAATCCAAAAGACATGACTAAGAATTCATAATGCCTGCATCGAAGTTCTCAAGCGCCTTTTTGAATATCCTCGCTTTTACCTTCAAATTGATGATATCCGTAATGAAGATCGATCTTTGAAAAGAATTTGGCTCCTTGCAACTGGTCAAACAGGTCATCAATGTGAGGCAATGGGTACCTATTTTTGATGGTGACATGATTCAACTCCCGATAATCAATACAAAGTCGCATACTCCCATCTTTCTTCTTCACGAATAGAACAGAGCACCCCCTGTGAGACGACTTTCAGACGAATGAAACCAATGTCTAACAATTCTCAGAATTGGGTCTTTAACTCCACGAAGTTCAATAGGAGCCATTCGATATGGGGCTTTGGAAATGGGTTTTGTACCGGGTTCAAGGTCGATACAAAATTCAATTTCACGCTCTGGGGGTAGGCCGGGAAGTTCTTCAGGGAATACGTCAGGAAATCTATTAACAATAGAAATATCATTCAAATCTGACGTATTTTTGTTTAAATATGTGACATGAGCTAAGAAAGCTTGACATCCGTTTTTTAATAAACGAATAGCTTTATGGCTTGAGATGACCATGATTGATTTTAATGGTTTAGTCGCTTGAATTCGCATAATAGGTTGATTAGGAATATGAAAGCTAACAACCTTACGAAAACAATCAATTTTAGCATGATGAGTAGTTAACCAATCAATCCCTAGAATCACGTCAAATGCAAGTATTTTTAATGAAATAAGATCGACACGTAATGTGAGGGTACCGATTTGAACCAAACAAGACTTATAAACAGTGGATGTAATGAAGGTTTCTCCCAACAGAGTTTCAACCGATAAGTCAAAGTCCAATTTCTCCGGAGTCAAATTTAAACGTTCAGCGCAAGTAGGAGAAATAAAAGAATTGGTAGAACCGGTATCAAATAAGGTATAGACTTCGCTAGAGTTTATGATAAGCTTACCCGTGATGACCTCGTTCAGGTTCCTTGCTTTATGGGAGGTCACGACAAACGCTCTCCCTTGCACTACTGGCTTTTACTTTTCTAGGACGGCCTTTGGTGCCTCCATCCCAGCTGGACTTGTCTTTGGTAAACGACAAAATCGGGCTTGGTGACTTTCTCTTCCACAATTGTAACATGCTTTGGATTGCATCATGCAGTTTGGACTGATATGTCCCTCCCCTCCGCATTTATAACATACGACCGGCGGTCGTTCTCCTTCCTTAACAATAGGTGCTGGTGCTGACGTCCTTCCATCATTATTGAATCTCCTCTTCTTGAAACTCCCACTTTTATTGTCTTGGCCATGATTACCACCGAAGTGGTTACCATTTCTGGCATGTTGATTCCCTCCACGTTTGTTGTCACCGCTTCGATGACTGTTACCACTGGTATTTTCATTCTGTCGGTTGCTTTCTCTTGGTTGTGTTAACCCGTTATCGTGCTCCAATAACTAAGCCCTATGTACAACATCTGAATACAAACACAATTTATGAGAAATAAGATATTGATGTATCTCCGGTTTCAAACCTCTTAAAAACATCCGCGTCATTTTCTCCACATTATCAACCAAGTGGGACGCAAACCGGGACAACTCGGCAAACTTAGCTTCGTACTGTGACACGGTCATATTGTTCTGCTCCAACTTGATGAACTCAACCTCTTTAATGTGATGAATACTTTTGGGAAAATATTTGTCGTTGAATAGTTCTTGGAACTTCTCCCAAGATATCTTCAGTGCTGCAGGTTGAGTATGCTTTACTGATTCGCACCAGTAATCTGACTCTCCTCGCAACATAAAGGTGGCAACGAGAACCTTTTGCTCCTGGGAGCATCCCAAGACATCAAATATCTTGGTGATATACTTTATCCACACTTCCGCCTTAAGTGGTTTTGACTCTCCAATAAACTCTGGTGGTCCCAGCTCCTTGAACTGTTTAGCAGTGATCGTCCGAGAGTTTCCAGTGTTTCCACCTACATTTTGGACAAGAGTTTCTTTTGCCTGATGTTGTACGAATTACAGAAAGCTCCTAAACATTCCGTCGTTCGCCATTTGGTCGGTGTTGTTGTTCACATGAGGATTATTATCTTCCTGTTGAACATTATTATGGGTATTAATCTAAGGTGACTCCACGATCTCATGTACTTCATTGCTTATCTTAACATTTTTGGATGCCATTTTCCAATACTGCCACAAAACAAGGGTTAATTAACATGTAACATATTATCTTTGACAACCCAAAAATTTATAAAATCTTGAATGATTAGAATAAAGGTTAAAGAATAAAACTTAGAAGAGAATTTGAGAATTTATTTAAAAAATTTAAGAAGAACCTATATGGTTTGTTATTCGAATGATAATAAAGAAATATGAGTTACAGAATTCCAAAACCCTAGAAATGAATTGATATGTATTTGAGTGAATATCAAGAATAAGGTATTATGATACCTGTAAAATTTGATGTGAATTGAATAATGATAAAGTCGTTAGTTAATACGATTAGCAATATTAAAGGAGTAATTTAAAACTCAAAATTTGAGTTAGAGATAGAATTTTGAAGCACGGACTGCTCGATTGCGTCCGAAACGTCAAATTTAGTCAGAATGGACAGTAAACACAAAATGTGTAAAGGTTGACTTTTGGTCAAAGTTAATAGTTGATTTTTTATGGAGAAAAGTCAAAATTAGTGTGAGAAGTGAAATATGTTATGATTATGTGAATTATGTGTATGATTAAATAAATATACATTATATAATATAAATACATTTATTTTGTATATAAAAGTGAATTAAAAATTTAGTTATGTAACCTAATATATATATTAGGTGTGATACTTTAATAACCTAAGAGGTTATAATATGGGAGAATATTAGTATATAAATATATATACTAACACTAAGATATTTATTTTATATATCTCAACTAATTAATTTTATAACCAAGTCTAATTGGGTTATGAAATTAAAAAGGCATAGGTAAAGAATTTAATTTCTTGTGTGAGAAATAAAAATCCTAATTAAATGATTAGGGTAAAATAGAATTAAAAGTATTGGACTTTAATGATATCATAGCCCAATAATTTAAATAGAGCCCAAGAGAATTAAATTTAATGCACTAAGTAAGTTATATTATTTAAACAAGCCCAATTAATTAATTAAGCATGGGACTTGTAGATAAAGTTATTAAGGGCAATTAAATTATTTAATCTAGCCCAATATATTATGTATGAGACAAGTATTATAATGACCCAATTTAATTAGGGTTGAAAGCCCAAGTTAGTTTTTGTTAGTAAGTAAAACAAGTAAATTTGTTAGCCCAATGGAATTACTTAAAAGCCCAAAGCTTAGCCTATTTGTGATGGACCTTTTAATCATTAGCATGCTTAATATAAAACAAATATGGATGGAAGGTTAAGGCCAAGTGAGACCAATTATTAAGTAGCATGTGGGAGAATGATAATAATAGATATTTTATTAATTTAAGATATATATTGTTTTTATCTCAAGTTATTAACTTAATTGGTTTAATTAGGTTACAAAATTTAATGTACAAGAGTGATGATTTAAATTCTATATATTTGGAATGGATACTCTAATTAAATATTTAGGGTGAGTTAAGATGGAAAAGATTGGACTATGTAAATATTACATAGCCCAAAGGATTAATTGAAAGCCCAAAAGATTTAATAAGTGGTCCAATTTGTTTTAACCCAATTATTGAGGGCATTGTGGTCATTTAATAAAGCAATTAAATAAAAAGATATGAGGGAGATAAGAGGCCACATGTGGCCGAAAAAGAGAGGAGAAGAATCACGGCAATTAGAAATAAGAAGAGAAAGAAGAAAGAAGAAAAAGAAAGAAGAAAGAGAGAGAAAGAGGAAAAGGAAAAGGAAAAAAGAACGAAAAGAAAAAGAGAGAACCCGTGAGGGAGAGAGAGAGAAGGAGATCGGCAGCCCTTGAGGCTTGAGGAATAAAGGAGGAGTGAAATAGATCCTCCATGGAAGATGGAAGAAGAAGAAGAAGAAGAAGAAGAAGAAGAAGAAGCAAAGGTATAACACTAAATTTTTTCTTTCTTCCTAAGCTTGATCCTCTTTCTTTTTGTAATTTGATGGAAGGGGTTTTTTGATTTGAATGTATAAAAACCTTTAATTTATGTGTTTTTTCATGAATTCAAGTATGGATCTACCCATAATGGGTGTTGATTTGGTTTGCATCAAAAAGAAAAGAAAATTTATTTTTTCTAGTTTATGAAACCTAACTTTTGTGTGTTTTGAAAATCCACTGTTTTGATCTATGCATTCTTTTCTCGATTCGTCGAAGAGAGGTGCTAGATATATGTGTTGAATAGTAAACTAAAGTGGTAGAACTCAAAAATTACGTTTATAAAAGTCGTGGTGTGAATTTTTGTGAAAACAGTCCCGTTTTCTATGTATAGTTTTGGACCAGTCTGAAATGGGGGTAATTTCGTCCACTTTTTGTGCTTTAAAAATTCTGGAAAATTGTGTAGTGTTAATAACAGAAGATATGAAGGTTGTGTAAAAATGTGAGAATATTTGGCCATACGGTTTGGGAGTTATGGATTTTACGATGAAGGGCTATTTTTATGAAGCCACCCGAATAACTCTCTGTGTATAAGTCCAAAAATTACAAACTATTTACTGGAAGTACATGTGTATAACAGGAACACACTGTATAAATATCAGAAATTTGTGAGTTAATATCGATTTATGAAAAATCGGAGAATATTTGGTTATTATTGACTATTTAAATATAGTAAATCTATTTTAAAAATGCCGGGAAAAATATATATTCAATATGGAACTATATTCTGTCAAATTCCAAAAAAGAAATATTTTTGGGACTGATTTGGTATTTTTCATCTAAATGATGATAAATGGATAAATGGATTTAATTAAATATATGATGTCCAAAAATATGAAAAGTACAATTTATGACTTGAGACCCTTGAGCATGGCTTATGCAGATTTTTGATGAAGTTTTGGGTCGGGTGTGAAGTGTTGTGATGTTTATGTCATTTTAGAATGTTTAATAAGTTAATTAAGGAAAGGAAAACAATTGAACTAAATTATTTATTAATATGATTAATGACTTAAATTATTGTTATATGGCTAATAATATTGGATTAAGATATTATTAGTAGTATTTGACTTGAGTGTTATTAAAAGGTTAATAACCTTAGCGTAAAATATTATTACATAATTAATATTATTCGACGGGAGATTAAAATAAGAGATTTATGTTATTTTTCTATATAATTGTTGAATTGGGTATTCAATGAACTATGTTATGCTTGTAATAGACTAAAATGAGAATTCAGGGTGCGGAATTGAATTTGGGATTACTGAAATGTGTTGGGAGAATGCATATTATGATTTGATGTTTTAATATATATGTTCATGATTATTTGTAAGGTCGTTAAATGAATATATGTACAAGGACTTAGTGATAGATCAAAATTGTTAGGTTGATCTAAGCTTTCAACGTGTATCATTCTGTTAAAGAATGTATAGATAGAAAGATCAAAACTGTTAGGTTGATCTTAAGATGTAATAGATTAGTTTTGAAGAAATCATAGTGCATCAAATTGATCAACATTGCAGAAGTCAAGGCAAAAAACGTAGAGCCTGAAGATCGTAGTGTGCCTGCCTTGAAGGAGACTCTTCGAATTTCGTAGAGTGGTCCCAACGATTGTCGAGCTAACTCCACGATCTTAGTGTGCTGAAGGAAACATGAAGTTTACAAGTCAACGATCGTAGTGTGCTCTCGGGAACGTAGAGTCAACAACACGAGCAAGAGAAGATCGTAGTGTACGAAGGTTTTAAAGGGAAATCATAGTGTTCTCAACTGATAGCATCGTAGTGTGCAAGGATGGAAAAGACACTACGATCTAAATCATAGAACACCACGATCCAAATCGTAGAGCATCATCTGTCTCGTGTCAGAAAACGCCGAGCCTCATAATATGTGTTTTCAACAAGTGAGAAATGGATCCCAGATGCTGCAGTACTCATCAGTCCCAGATTGTATGAAATATCCTTAGTATGCAACAAAGAAGCGTATTGAAGAAGCTAAGGATAGTACTATGGGTAAGAGGGACAAAACACCTTTTCAGGTGGTAGGTGAGAAAGTAGCCTGCAGTGTCACTGGGCCAGAATGCAAAATTCAGAAGATGTGCAGAAATGTCTCCATCACAGTACAGAAAGTTCAGATGCATTTAATGCCACAACAGATGGATCCAACGGATAGTTTTCAACATCACATATACTCTCGCATCGTAGACGGATGAGAGAGGAGACAAGCAAGCATTAATCAAACAACGTGAACATCTCTCTCAAGCTCAACTCTACGATCTGAGATATTGCAAAGCTTGCTCAGCTACTCAGTTCTTAACGAACCAGTGCTTACACAGCAACTGAGTAGCTACCATCAAGAACTCAACAACTATCAATCAACTGAAGAAGTATACCAAGTTTGTTGGACTTGAAGAGTTCGTAGTGAACTGTAAGAAAGCCAAGTCTGCTGGACTTGAAGAGTTCAAGAGTGAACTAGAGAAGTTCTGAGACTCATCGGGTCTAGAAGGAATCTGTGATTCAAGATTATAAAAGACATCCTTAGTGGATATCCTACTCGTTGAGTAGAAGAGTGGGCTAGGAGCTTTGAGTGCTCTGAACCACTTTAAAACAACTGTGTCGTTTACATTCATGCTATAACTGCTATATCTGCCTTACTCGCTCATAACTCCATTGCTTGGTAAAGAAGATTAAAAAAAATACTAATTCCACAAAGTTTTGATCATTATCTAAGAACAAGTTAAAACGAAAAGATTTACAAATATCTATTCAACCCCCCCTTCTAGATAACTTGTGCCTACTAGGAACTAACAAAATGGTTTCAGTCTGCTGAAATATTTTGTGGTCTGCTGAAATAGTAATTTCAGGATGCTAAAATGTAATTCGGTTTACTGAAATGATATTTCAGTTTACTGAAAGGTTATCTAGCTTACTAAGATAACATATAAAAAGAAAAACTTATAAGTATAAGTTATAAGTGATGAAAAGATTATCAAACTATAATGATAATACTAAGACTAAGTTGTAATGTCTAATGCTTAACTTTGTGGTTGAAGGTTAGACATGTTAATATAAGATGATGAGATTATAAGTAAGTAAATGAATATGGTGTTAAGCTTATCTAATATTTGACTATGTGATTAAGTGTTAGATAGTATTGTGAAATAAGGTATGATATGCTAATTGAAAGATCAATCTTATTCCTGATAGGTCTTTTCAATAAAGAGAAGAAATTAAATTGTGTAGCGGTAATCGAGTATGCAGGCAAGTTTCCTTAACTCAAACTCGGGTTATATTTCAAAGTATGTTAGTGAATGATTATTGATGATTATTCATGTCTAAACTGATTATTGATTTGCACTTAGTGCATGTTGCATATGTTCATCAGGTATGAAAGGCTGATCACCTTCATTACCATAAGGTTCAGTTAAATTGTCCATGGTCATTGTTGACCTTCAAACATTATTGATTCAGTCATTCAATTATTGACATATTGATTCATGTTCCTTCACAATTATTAAATTGTTGAAAACTTGAAAGCTTATTATTCTTTCAATCATGATATATCTTTATTGAATTTAAACTTGCTAGGTAAAATAGTTGCTCACCCTTGCTATATCATGATAATAAATTTCAGATAAAGGCGAAGGCTTGAAGAATGAAAGAGACAAAAGCAAAATACAATAATAGATTGTTATAAGAATAACTATTTAGTTATCTTATTGTAAACCTTTGTAATTTTGAAGGTATGTATTCAGTTAAGGTTAATAAACCTGGGAAAGTGTTATAGCATTATGTAAAAAAAACAATATATGTTTATTTGTTCCGCATTAGATGATAGAATATGTATGATGATGAAGTATCGTAACTGTAAGACCCCAACTTTTATAAATAAAGTTGAATTTTCTATAAATATCATTTTTGAATATTATGGAATGAATTTGATATAATGTTATAGTTGTGGGTAATATTTATAAATTTTGCAAAGTACGCAAGTTGTTATATAATATTCAATTGGTGGGGAATATTCGCTTTTAACAGGAATATTCGCATAATGGCACAATCATTGGTGGACCCCACAATGTAATTCATTGTTGGATTGAGAAAATGACAAAAACACTTTATGAAAATAACGGCGAAAGTTTTACCGTTAACTATTGAAAACACTCTAAGTAAAGAAAGTACGATGTCTGCCAGTAGTTGCACAAAGAGCACACGGTATTGAGTATTGATGCTTATGTGAGAAGTCACTCAGTTTTGTTCAATTATTGCTACAATAATTGTTGCATAATATCTCACGTTATTTGATTCAATTATTATCAATATTTTATATATTATTAAATCAATAATTGAGACGACAAAGTTATTAATATTATTATTTTCAATATTAACGATGTCTAGAAGTTCTGTCAAGGAGAGGTTTGGTCACCTAATTGCGCGTCAATAGGGAGAAATCCTTATTGGAAAACCCCTCTTTCTTGAGAACGACCTGGTCGATTAATATTATGAATTATAATAATGATGATAAATGTTGTTAAAAATATTGAGGAGTTTTATGAAGTATTTGTTGTATTTATGGACCTCCCATTTACCCATTTTTCAAAATAATCGGTAGAAATTATTTAAAGGTGGGGCCCACATGTGGGGGCCCATATGTGTTGAAAAACTGATTTTAGAAATGAGGGTGGGAGGGAGTTACGTATAGGGGAGGGAGTTAATATATATAAGTTTGTGATGTGTGTGTGTGTGTGTATATATATATATATATATATATATATATATATATATATATATATATATAATGTTAGTGGATGATGGTGGAATAGATATATGTATATATAATATGATGATAGTGACTTTTGGATGGTGGTGGGAAAGTGTTCTGATGATAGTGATAGGTGGGTGGTTTTATCAAAACCATGTGTTATATATATATAATATATTATATTTTTTTGTTTTGTTTGACTAAGTATGTTAGCATTTGAAAATAGGCGTCTGATGATTCAACAAAATTCAGCCCGTGATAATATTTCTGTTGCGTTCGTGAATTATTTCTCAAATAGTATCCGTTCCATTCTCCTATAAATAGAAGCTCATTCCTTCATTATTTCTTACGAATTCATTGAAACTCTAGAGAGAAAAATTATAGAGAAACTATAGAAAAGTATTCGCTATTTCCCTACTCTTATATCCAGTTTCTTTTTACGGTAAGGGTATTATTTCTTTTGTATTCATGAAGAGAACTTCATTATTCCATTATTTATTATTACATTGGAATAACTCAGACACGCTGCTACCCTATACTTGGTGAAATTCTTCTATTATTCCATTCTTTATTATTCATTGGAATATCCTCAATGCATGCGTGTTATGCCGCACTGGTTCAATTCTTTATTATTCGTTGGAATATCATGTCCGTCTGCTTTACTGGACTGGTTCCGTTATTTATTATTCTGTTGGAATAACCTGCCTTTGCGGTCTATCGCATGCCTGGTGATTTCTTTTGTTATTCCATTCTTTATTATACTTAGTTGGTTAAAGTTTTAACTTCTATACTCCATGAAATTAGTGGAATATCCTTGATATTTGCGCTTCATCCAGTATCTTGTCATGGAAATATTCTTCTGAGCATTCTTGAGTTTTACTTTATAAAGAAGTATCATGTTGATAATTTGGACGTTATTAGTTCCTGGATAAATTAATTCTTGAACTTGTTTTATTGAATTCTTATATCATTGTCATCATCCTCATGTTTATATTATGTTGAAAGTCATCTCGTGGCACAATGCATAGATGGACTTGGTATGATTATGACTAGGGATTATTCTTTGTAATCATGGCCGTAATGTTACAAATGATGTGGAAAAAGTCCTCATTGGCCCGTAGTGCATTGATGGACATTTGTTGGCATGATCATGACCATTGATGAATACACGAATATCCTTGGCACGTAGTGCATGAATAATTTGTGGTTGTGATACTAATGATTATCCTTGGTAGAAAAGTAATGATGTGGATTATATATTAAAGTCGAGTCTCGATGATAAAAGTGATGAAAAACCTTTTAAATCATAAAAGATAGTAGATTTTATTCTCTACTTGACTCTTTTTAATGGATTGCTTGTTCCATCATAGCTTAAACTTGATGTTTATTATATTTTATCAGTTTAACACTGTTAAAGGCTAACGATAATTTATTCTGCATTATCTTAGTCATAATATTTCTTACTGGGCTAGTTGTGCTCACCCTTTCTTTTATTGTTCTCTTCAGGAAATGAGAACGTAGCCGGGACTAGTCGGGGAACGAAGTGACGGTCCAGATAATAGTATTAGTAGTCCTCACTATTCTGTTAGATAGTTTGACAATAATTGTAATGAGGACCCCATTGAGTTTGTATATTGTCTAGATGACAATATTTGTATTAAAACTCACAGCATATGTTTAGTCGTAATTTACACGACTGTTGTATTATAAAGTTGTATTTGAATTTTGTACCATGTATTTGGCGACTCAAGATGGGTGATGTATACCGTTTTTGGGGACGTCACGGTTTGGTATCAAAGCTTAGGATATGATCCTGGCTAAGATGTCGAAATAGAACTAGGAGGGAGAGACGGGAATTCCTTCGCTAGTATGACCTACCTAAGTTTATTTGGTATTTAATTGATCTACGTAATATAGGGATAATATATTACATGTCAATTAACCTTTGTTTTGTGGCGATGATCTCAAAAATGACATCCGAGAATGTTGAGAATAGCAATGGAGCACAGGAGACCATTGATTCACCATATATCAATAATCAGGATAATGTGCATCAGGAAGGCGACAATCCTCATGCAAACAACAACACTGACCAAATGTTGAATGATGGAATGTTTAGAGGCTTTATGCAATTCATACAACAGCAGGCGAGATCGGCTCCTGTCCAAAATATAGGTGGAACCACTGGAAACTCTCGGACGGTCACCGCTAAATAGTTCAAGGATCTGGGACCACCAAAGTTTATTGGAGAGCCAAAACCACTTAAGGCAGAAATGTGGATAAAGCAGATCACCAAGATATTTGATGTCTTGGGATGCTCCGAGGAGCAAAAGGTTCCCTTTGCCACCTTTATGTTGCGAGGAGAGGAAGATTACTGGTGGAAATCGGTAAAGCGTACTCAACCTGCCGTACTGAAGATGTCTTGGGAGAAGTTCCAAGAACTATTCAACGATAAATATTTTCCCGAAAGTATTCGTCACATGAAAGAGGTAGAGTTCATCAAGTTGGAACAAAACAACATGACCGTATCGCAGTACAAAGCCAAGTTTGCCAAGTTATCCCGGTTTGCGTCCCATTTGATAATGAGGAGAGAATGACGCGAATGTTTTTAAGAGGTTTGAAACCCGAGATACGTTAATATCTAATTTCTCATAAACTGTGTTTGTATTCAGATGTTGTAAATAAGGCTCAGTTATTGGAGCGCGATAATGAGTCAACTCAACCAAGAGAAAGCAGCTGGCAAAATGATATTACCAGTGGTAGCAGTCATCGAAGCGGTGACAACAAACGTGGAGGGAATCAACATGCCAGAAATGGTAACCACTTCGATGGTAATCATGGCCAAGACAATAAGAATGGACATTTCAAGAAGAGAAGATTCAACAATGATGGACAGACGTCAGCATCAGCACCCATGGTTAAGGAAGGAGAACGACCACCTATCATATGCTTCAAATGCGGAGGGGAGGGACATATCAGTCCAAACTGCGCGATGCCATCCAAAGCGTTTTATAATTGTGGAACAGAAGGTCACCTAGCCCAATTTTGTCATGCACCAAAGACAAGTCCAGTTGGAACGGTGACACAAAATACCATCCCAGACAAGTCAAAACCAGTAGTTCAAAGGAGAGCTTTTGTTGTGACCTCCCAGAAAGTAAGGAACCCGAACGAGGTCATCACAGGTAAGCTTATTATAAACTCTAGCGAAGTCTATACCTTATTTGATACCGGTTCTACCCATTCTTTTATTTCTCCTACTTGCGCTCAACGTTTAAATTTGACTCCAGAGAAATTAGACTTTGACTTATTTGTTAAAACTCTGTTGGGAGAAACCTTCATTACATCCACTGTTTATAAGTCTTGTTTAGTTCAAATCGGCACCCGTACGTTACCTGTCGATCTTGTTTCTTTGAAAATACTTGCATTTGATGTGATTCTAAGGATTGATTAGTTAACTACTCATCATACAAAAATTGTTTGTTTTCGTAAGGTTGTTAGCTTTCATATTCCTAACCTACCTATTATGCGAATTCGAGCAACCAAACCATTAAAATCAATCACTGTCATCTCAAGCCATAAAGCTATTCGTTTATTGAAAAACGGATGTCAAGCTTTCTTAGCTCATGTCATGGATCTAAATAAAAATACGTCAGTTTTGAATGATATTTCTATTGTTAATAAATTTCCTGACGTATTCCCTGAAGAACTTCCTGGCCTACCCCCAGAGCGTGAAATTGAATTTTATATCGACCTTGAACCCGGTACAAAACCTATTTTCAAAGCCCCATATTGAATGGCTCCTATTGAACTTCAGGAGTTAAAGACCCAACTGCAGGAATTGTTAGACATTGGCTTTATTCGTCCTAGTACTTCTCCTTGGGGTGCTCCTGTTCTATTCGTGAAGAAGAAAGATGGGAGTATGCGACTTTGTATTGATTATCGGGAGTTGAATCATGTCACCATCAAAAATAGGTACCCATTGCCACGTATTGATGACCTGTTCAACCAGTTGTAAGGCACCAATTTCTTTTCAAAAATTGATCTTCGTTATGGATATCATCAGCTGAAGGTTAAAACTTAGGATATTCCAAAGATTGCCTTCAGAACTCGGTACGGACACTATGAATTTTTAGTCATGTCTTTTGGATTGACTATGCTCCTGCTGCCTTCATGGATATGATGAACCGAGTATTCAAGGAATATTTGGATCACTTTGTGGTCGTCTTTATTGATAACATCCTTATATATTCAAAAAGTCGTGAAGATCATGAGCAACACTTGAGGCTGATACTCCAAAAGCTTCGTGAAAACAAGCTTTATGCCAAGTTGAAGAAATGCGAGTTCTGGCTTAAGGAAGTAGCATTTCTTGGGCACGTAGTATCAAGTCATGGAATATATGTTGACCCAACAAAGATTGAAGCTATTCAAAGCTGGGAGAAACCAAAATCAGTGACCGAAGTACGTAGCTTTCTCGATTTAGCTGATTATTATCATAGATTCGTGGAAGAATTTTCTCGAATCGCTACTCCACTAACTCAGCTGACTCGGAAAGATACAAAGTTCGGTTGGAGCAAGGAATGTGAGAAGAGTTTTCAAGAACTCAAGAGGAGACTCATTTCAACACCTGTTCTGACAATACCATTTGGCTCGGAAGGATTTGTCATCTACAGTGATGCTTCGGGCAAAGGGTTAGGATGTGTTCTCATGCAACATGGGAAAGTCATAGCCTATGCCTCACGACAACTCAAAGAATATAAGAGGAATTATCCTACTCATGATCTAGAGTTGGCAGATGTTGTCTTCGTACTTAAAATTTGGAAGCATTACTTGTATGGAGAGAAAGTGGAGATCTTTACGGATCATAAAAGCCTCAAATATTTCTTCACTCAAAAGGAACTCAACATGCGACAACGACGTTGGCTTGAATTGTTGAAAGATTATGATCATACCATCCAATACCATCCTGGAAAAGCGAACGTGGTAGCTGACGCATTGAGTAGAAGATCATATGCGGGTACAAGTGCGATTTTGTCAACACAAAGGCCCATTTTGTGTAACTTGCAAAGGATGGAGATAGAGTTAAAGACTCCAGGGACCCATGTGATGATTGTGAATATACGAGTAGAATCGACTTTAATCGATAAAGTTAAAGCTTCTCAAGCTACAGACCTGGAGCTGATGCGTATGAGGAAGAAAGTGCAAGAAGGTGTTATGCCGAAAGCAAGAATCAATGAAGAAGGGATACTTCGAGTCAACTCCAGACTTTATGTTCCTAACGACCCTGATTTAAAGTATAAATTCATGATGGAGGCGCACAACACACTATTTGCAATCCATCTTGGGAGTACCAAAATGTATCATGATCTTCGACATACATTATGGTGCGGCAATATGAAGAGAGATATAGCGCTGTTTATCTAAAGGTGTCTAACGTGTCAACGAGTCAAGGCGGAGCATCAAGTACCAAAAGGTCCATTGCAACCACTTGAAATTCCATAATGGAAGTAGGAACACATTACCATGGATTTCGTTACTGGTCTTCCCAAGGTTTCTCAAGGCGTATATGCAATTTCGGTCATTGTTGATAGATTGACCAAGTCTGCTCATTTCTTACCAATACGAGAAACTTATACACTTGAACGTCTTGCTCGTATGTACATAAACGAGATTGTAAGACTGCATGGTATGCCAGTATCCATTGTTTCTGATAGAGATCCAAGATTCACTTCACGATTTTGGGTTAGTTTGCAAAAAGCTATGGGCACGGATTTACGATTTAGTTCAGCATATCACCCTCAGATGGACGGACAATCAAAGAGGACTATTCAAACTCTTGAAGATTTATTAAGACTCTGTGTCCTTGACTTCAAGGGAAGTTGGGACAAGTTCTTACCATTGGTGGAGTTTTCCTACAACAACAGTTATCAAGCAAGTATTATCATGGCTCCATTTGAGGCGTTGTATGGAAGAAAGTGTCGTTCTCCAGTATGCTGGTGAGGTGGGTGAAGCAACGTTGTTGGGACCGGAGTTGGTACGTATGACTACGGAAAAGATTCAAACGATCCGACAACGTATAAAAACCTCACAAGATCGACAAAAGAGTTATGTTGATCTTCATCGAAAGGACGTGGAATTCGATATAGGAGATCATGTGTTGTTACGTGTTGCTCCATGGAAAGGAGTTATGAGATTTGGAAATAGAGCAAAGCTCAATCATCGATTCATCGGCCCATTTTTAATCCTCGATCAAGTAGGAACTGTAGCCTATAGACTCGCTTTACCGCCAAGTATGTCTCGTGTTCATAACCTTTTTCACATATCTATGTTAAGTAAATATGTGAAAGACCCGCACCACATTATTGAGTTAGAACCCGACGAAATAATAAAGATTTAACGATAAAGAGGTTCTTATTCAAATCTTGGATAAGAAGGAACATATTCTACGCCCAAGGTTATACCTCAAGTCAAAGTTTTGTGGAGAAACCACGATGTTGAGGAAATGACACGGAGTTAGAATCAAATGAAATCAAGATATCCTTACCTCTTTGACATACCGTGCGACGTACCATAATTTCGAGGGCGAAATTTCATAAGAAGGGAGGTTGTAAGACCCCAACTTTTATAAATAAAGATGAATTTTCTATAAATATCATTTTTGAATATTATGGAATGAATTTGATATAATGTTATAGTTGTGGGTAATATTTATAAATTTTGCAAAGTACGCAAGTTGTTATATAATATTCGATTGGTGGGGAATATTCGTTTTAACATGGAAAATTAGATACAACCAAGACAATCATTGGTGGACCCCACAAACGAAATTCTCATCGGATTGAGAAAATGACAAAAATACTTTATGAAAATAACGGCGAAGTTTTACCGTTAATCGCTGAAAAACACCCGTGTTAAAAGTACGATGTCTGGCGTGAGTTACCAATATGCACACACAAGAAATGTGATTACGTAATATTATTTGTGAATAATTAATTATTAATTCATATGATAAGGAAATATTTATTTTATGTGGATATAAATGTTGAATATATTTATTATGGTTAAAATGAAGGATTTAATGTTGAGGTGTTTTATCGATATTTTTTAGCCGGAATGGAGGTATTAAAAATTAAACCCGGTGTTTTTTAGATATATTATGTGAGTTATAATTTTTAATCGTAGTTGGATCGTTGGAATTTTTGGATATGTTATACATATATAAGTTGAGTATATGTTCACAAATTTTGAACCGTTAAAATGAAACGAATGATTTGTTATGAATTTTAAGAGGTGACCGATTCGAAATTAGGTTTATAAAAATGATTTTGGTGGAAAATTCTAAAATGGGTGGGCCCCACTTTTGGTTGTTGGGGATGGTGGCTGATTTTTGGTGGGTGGAATAGTAGCGGTAAAGCCATCGAGTTTCTGAGTCAAGTCTGCTTCGGCGTGCTAACATTTTCCTATAAATAGAGGGCTAAGTTAGAATTGAAAATCACACCAGAAATAATGATGCATTAAGACTAGTATGTGGATTACCTGATGACCAAATCTCATTGGTCATAAATATATGAGATATTAAGTCAATGCATAGGTACATGTTAGAGAACGATGTACTGGACAGACCCACCATGAGAATTCTATGTGGAGCATTATGCGAAGTGTCATTAGCAATTCTCATAGTGACAATGATGTAATGGTCCTCCAACCTGAAATCACTATATTTCTACACGGGAATTTATGTACTTTGATATCATCAAATGTCACCTTTAATAGGGTGGACTATAAAGGTGATTATTGTGTACATCATGAATCATGTGAGGAATATGAGTGATCTAGATGGAATTTAATCATCCTATATATTAGGGGTGATATCCATAGGCCTCTTGATTGAGTGGGACTATGAAATGCATGGCTATGCTCAAATAGTGATTTGTTTCATATAGTCTACTCATTGATCAAGAAAAACTCAGATTAAATTATGAAGAGTATGACACATTCCATGACTCGAGTTTAATCTAGGATATTAATGTTAAAAGGATTAAATTATATTGAAACATTGGTCACGAAAAGGTTGCATCGAATCATCGATCTTATTATTACTTGGGTAGCAATGATGCATTACTAGATGCCGCTCACTATTTATAATTTTATAATATGATTATAAAATTATTGCCAACGTAATAATAAACCTATTGGGACACACACATAGAACGTAATTTAAAAGGGAATAAATTTAAATTATAAGGATTTAAATATATTAATATGATTAATATTATTTAAATCACGAATTTAAATTAAAAGGATAATTTATATATATATGTATATTAATTAAGTAAGACTTAATTAATATATATATATATATATACATATATATAAACTCGGATTTTATGAAATTAGGTTTTGATTTGATTAATTCCTTTTAACTACTATATATATGATATATAGCGACTACTTAGGGTTACATCATAATTAAAAAACCCTAGCGACTCTTAGAGAGACTAGAGAAAACAACTTGAAAAATCTTCATCCTTGGTGGCTAATCTGCGTTTCCTTCTTCTCGCAGATCGTAGGGGCGATTATCTGTGGAGCATACGTGTGGATACTGTAGAGACGCAATCCGCTTGAATTAGTGCGTTGGAGATTCAACCGCATCGATTCTAGCTTTAAACAATTGGTATAATTTCTAACCTCTGAATTAATCGAATTTTTCGCATGGATCCTGTTTTAGGGTTTCGAATTTGCTTTGATTTTTTTTTAAATTTCCGCTGCGTTTTAGTGAGTAGAAACCCCAACAGTAATGTGTATATTACAAATAATTTTATTTTACAATTATTGATCATTATAAAGTATATTCATATAATAATTAATTTTATTGTAGAAATGTTTTTATTATTTATTTTCCATGAAAATATGATGATTATTTTATTTAAATAATATATGAAAGGATTATAGAATTATTATAATAATTATTTTATTATATGAATTTATTTTAGATTAATTAAGTTAATTATTATAACTTAATTAATAATGGTATGTATATGCAAGAAAAATCAGCTTATGGAATCTAAACCCTAATTTTGAATTTTGATTAAGGAAAGAGAATATTAATATAATATTAATTTTATTTCAATGATATAAATATGCACTATTTGTGTGTATGGAAAATGGTTGGTAAATTATAGTGTAGCATATTTAAATCCTTTTTTATTAATTTGTTAACCCTAATTCAAAAGGTCAATTTCGTCTTTAAGAATTGTGTAAGTTGTTTGGTAATCGTGTTAATGTAAATAATTATAGGTATTATACTTAATTAGGTAAAATCCTAATTAAAATTTAGAAACCCTAATTAATCTTTAGAAAAACCCTAATTATAAAACCCTAATTTCTGAAATAAGAAACCCTAATTTGAAACCAAAACTGGAGTTTGTGATTAGTCAAAAATTGTGTTAATGTGATTAATATCATGTATTGTAGGTTTTATTACTAATTATGGAAAACCTAATTAGTAATTTAAAACCCTAATATCTAGAAATCCTAATTTGGTAATTAGAAACCCTAATTGTAATTTGGTAACCCTAATTATCCAAATAGTAAACCCTAACTGTTTAATTAGTAAGGATAATTATAATTAGTAAATAATACCCTAATGTTCATGTATAATTAGAATCCTAATCAAATTAAGAAAACCCTAATTGCAAATTTTAGAAACTAAAATTTTATTTTATTTTAAACCCTAAATGAAAACCTAGAAATTTATTTTTTGCTAAACCTTAGGATTAAACCCTAAGGGTTAAACCCTAATGGTCAAACCCTAAAGGTTTGCTAATTAACCAATGTGCCATTAAAATCTCAAGCTAATTGACCATTATACCCTTTTTGTGCATAATTGAAGCTAACAAGTAGGTTTTGACATTAAGTGAAGTTGGTGACCAAATCCAACAACTCCATGTGACTTAAATTGACACATATCAGCCTCGCTAGCTCAGCCAATTCATGCATCTACCACTTATATAAGTAGATTTGAGATAAAGAAATGATCATTTGTTAGGTTATTTTGTGCACAACACCCATGTAAACTCTCTCAAGCTCTCACCTCTGAAATTTTTTGCTAGATCAGTCACAAACCCAACCCCACAAAATCCACTAACAAATCAGTAGCCAGAATCAAGAAATTGATCATAAAGGTATAAAACCCTAAGCTACAATTTGTCCATCGATCTGTTGTTAGATGTTAAATTTTTCGTGTTAAACATGTTATATATAGTGTATAATGATGATCTGGGTTGCTAGATGTTAGATCCATAACATCTAGAGTCTCGGATTTGAGATTTTGCAAAATCTGGAAAAATTTTGTTTTGTTGTCTGACAACGAATGTCAGGCCTTTTATCTTTGTGATATTTAATGCGTTTTGTGTTTTGAAAGTTTTTAGTTATAGTCTGTTATGTGCTCTTTGATCTAGATCAAGCAGAAGGCTTATATCGAGTCCATATTGAAAGATAAACAAGGTCAAAAGGCGTTGACCTGCCATGACTGGGCGTTTCTGGGTAACCTAGAAATTGCCCAGAACCGGCCTGACAACGTTTTAAATCGACTAGATCTGTCAGGTTCTGGATGTTTTGATTCTGTTGATGTATCTAAGTTGTAGTATGTAGGTTATACTACATGTTTATGCCTTAAAATCTCCTAATAATTAAACTTGGTGATTGTAGTGGATGGTCAAACCAGGCAAGTCGAGCATGTTCTCTGTTTTTTGGGTAACCCAGAAAACATATGAACATGTTGACTGACATGGTTTAACCGGATCATAAATGTTGATTTTGTTGATGTTAATTTTATTTTATAAAATAGATCTGTAGTACTACATGTGGTCTACAACCTGGAAACCTTATATCACTTAAACATCACTTAAATATCAAGTTGTGAAAGCCCAAATATAAACCTATCGAATCGTTCTTCATTTCGTAACCCGAAAAATGAAGAAACTGACTTCCGACAAATGCTTTTTTCATTGGCTTAGATCGTTCTTTTTGATAATGTTTAGACTTGATCATTGATCAAAACATGTACCATGTTAGTTTATCTACACAGCCCGACGTATAAAACACCTAAAACATTCATAAATTGCATAGTATAGGGCCATGAAAAGTGTTGACTGACCATGACTTAAGTTTTTGGGCAGCCTAGAAACGTGAAGAACCTTCTGACAGCTAGTTTTATGGCTTGTAACGTTCATTTGTGATGTTGTATGACCCTGTTATTTGTTGTTGCATGTAGTGTTACATTAGAACTACAAGATCCAACAAATATTTTGCCCAGAAACATCAAGATCTGATCATCACCCTTGGTCAAAATAGGTCACTTGTTACCTGCTTATGAGTGTTCTTGGTGATCAAGAACAGCTTAGGCGACACTTTCTGTCGCCGAAGGCTTTAGCGACAGACTTGGTTAATTTTAATTAATTAATTTCTAAAAATTATTTAAAAATAGAATATAATTTCCAAAAATTACAAAAATTATTTTAAATTATAAAAATTAACTTTTAATAATTTGACATATTTTTAATAAATATTAATATTTATTTGGATATTATTGATATTTTATTTATTTAATAAATGCATTAAATAAATTAATTAAAATGATTTTAATATATTAAAAATCATTTTAAATGATAAAAGGTTTTTATTAATATTTTAAGTTATAAAATATAACTTTTAATATTTTAAGACAAATTTAATTAATTATCTAATATTAATGATATTAGATTTATTTAACAATTATATTAAATAAATTAATTAAAATGATTTTAATATTATAAAAATCATTTTAAATGAAAATAAATAGTTTAAAATATTTTAAGTTATAAAATATAACTTTTAATATTTAAAGGTAAATTCCATTAATTAATTACTATTAATGATATTAAAATTATTTAATAATCATATTAAATAAATTAGTTTAAAAATGATTTTAATATTATAAAAACCATTTAAAATGAAAATAAAGTGTTTAAAGATATTTTAAGTTATATAATATAACTTTTAATATTTAAAGGATAATTTTATTAATAATTTAATATTAATGGTTATTAATTTAATATTAATGATATTACATTTATTTAATAATTATATTAAATAAATAGTTTTAAAATGGTTTTATTACTTTAAAAATCATTTAAAAAGGATATAAATGAATATTTCAAGTTATAATTAATGACTTTTAATATTTTGATAAATAATACATTAATACTTTAATATTAATTATAATTATTTAAAATGATTTTAATTCTTTTAAAAATTATTTAAGGGTAATATTAATACTTTAAAATATTTTGAGTTATTATAAATAACTTTAATATTTTGGCAATGGTCTCATTGATAGTTTAATATTAATTAAATATTAATGAATATAGAATTGTTTAATATTTAAAACATTTAATAATGATTCCGATGGTTGAAAATTCATGATAAATTATAATAAATGTTTTAAAAATTATTATAAGTCATTTAAAAATAATATGACTGATACTTACAGATGTGGAATTACATGATAGAGTCTTAGACTCGATAATTACCCGGTAAAGTCATCGATACACCGACATGTTTCAGAAATTGATCCGGATTTAGATATTTTGACTGTATTAATATTTTTTTTGTGATTCAATGAATGTTGAATATGTGTGACAATGTGATTAGGTTATGTGCTGACAGCAATAAGAAGTATTATGTGTTACGATATGTTATTCTAATCAGTAAAATGATCTTATTACTGATAGGTTACTATATAAAAGATAAAACTAAGTTGCATATTGTAAGCAGCAGACCAGGCAAGTATCCTACCTTTGCATTTCCTTTATGCAATGGATATGAGTAAAAAAGTTTCAGATTTATATTATTATTGTACTAGATTATTAACCACATTGTCGTATATATTATATCCGATCATTGTTTATCAACATGATATTATATTATATAACTCATATATATTATGTTCGTTAATTTTGAAATATGGTTATACAAGTGTCCCCACTTGGATAATCATTGTATTTAATCACATGTTGATATATATATATATATATATATATATATATATATATATATATATATATATATATATATATATATATATATATTAAGCTATTTGATCAACTAGACACGATTTAGAAATATCGTTCAATATGATAAAACCTTCTTATATCCAATCAAATTATTTTGATTGGATTCTAGACTAAATATGAACATCCCGATCAAGGAAAAAAACTTTATGCGCCTGAAGTAGCGACAGAGTGAAACGATAATATCGTTCTTGTATGTAGTATTGATCAATCACAGGCACATGGGAAGTACAACCTCACGCCAGAAGTTATGACGGTTTATGAGATGAAGTTCTCGCTAAACCTTAGCGAAAACTAAAACAATGTTCATATGCATTAACTAATACCTATTTATAGTCAATACGTAGTTTCAAAATGTGATATAGAGTTGTTATGTTATTATTATCGGTTTAGTTTACTTCACAACTATTGAATCGTTGTAGAAGTGATGTATAAAGAAAACATTTAATTCTTTCAGCTAAATATATTTATAATTGCTATTACTTGTTGGGCACTCAAATGCTCATCCTTGCTTAATTTAAATGTTTTCAGCCAATCATGATCAACCTGAAGGGTCATGCAGAAACAAAGGAAAAGGACAGCAAACATAATAAGATTTTTGGTATTCTATGTAATAGTATGACTTTATTAAGACAATGATAACTATTAAGTATCATGTAAATGAATGTTTAAAGGTCGCGTACCTGGGAGTAGACTCTGATGCATATGTAAATTAAGTTTGATATTCATATTATTGTTATTAGTATTAGTATTATTCTGCTCATAGAAATGGTATCGTAAAGCATCGAGTTCGGGTTTCAAGTACCAGAATTTGGGGGCATTACACCTGATACCGATAAAGTTAGGAGAATTCGACGTAATTCTCGTAATGGATTGGTTGGTTAACCATAGAGCAATTATAGATTGTCAAAAGAAATGCGTAATTATTAGAACGCTAAAACAACCTTAGATAGTATTTTACGGTAATAAATCATCGGGACGTTCGTGTTGTCTTACCATGACACAAACTAGGAAATTGTTAAGGAAGGGGTGTGTGGGTTATTTGTGACATGTTGTTGATACCCAGAGAGTGGGAGCGACCATGGAACAAATACCTATAGTGACTGAATTCATGGATGTATTTCTGAGTGAATTGTCGGGTCTTTCGCCAGATAGGGAGACCGAGTTCGTGATAGACATTGTGCCAGGAGCGACACCAGTTTCCAGGGATCGTATGGCGCCAGTGGTGATGAAGGAGTTGATGGTGCAGTTGTAAGAACTGTTGGACAGGAAGTACATTCAACCGAGTGTTTCACCGTGGGGAGCACCGGTATTGTTTATCAAAAAAAAGGATGGATTGTTAAGACTTTGTATTGACTACTGAGAGTTGAACAAGTTAACGATAAAGAATAAGTACCCATTACCCAGGATCGATGATCTTTTTGATCAGTTGAAAGGGGCAAAGTATTTTTCAAAAATAGATTGAAGGACGGGGTATCATCAGCTGAATGTTAGAAATGAAGACGTACCAAAGACGGCATTCAGGACTCGTTATGGTCATTAGGAGTTTTAGGTAATGTCATTTGGGTTGAATAATGCACCAGCTGCATTTATGGATATGATGAACAGAGTGTTCAAACAATATTTGGACAAGTTCGTCATGGTGTTTATCGATGATATTCTAGTCTATTCTAAGATGCCAGAAGATCATGCTGAACACCTAAGAATAGTGTTGGAAACACTGAGGGAGGAGAAGTTGTATGCTAAGTTCACTAAGTGTGAATTTTGGTTAGAGAAAGTATATCTTTTAGGTCATGTCATTGACCATGAGGGGATTTCAGTAGATCCAGCGAAGGTAGAAGCCGTGATGAATTGGGAACAACCGAAAACGCCAACTGAGGTGCGAAGTTTCCTACGATTAGCGGGATACTATCGGAGATTCATCCAAGATTTTTTGAAGATAGCTACTCCGTTGAATAACTTGACAAGAAAGACGGTGAAATATGCGTGGACCGAGAAATATGAGGACAGTTTTCAAGAACTGAAGAAAAGGTTAAGTGAAGCGCCTGTTTTGTCATTACCCGATGACACAAGAAATTTCGTAGTTTATAGCGATGCTTCACATAGAGGACTTCGTTGCGTGCTCATGCAGCATTGCAAGGTCATTGCGTATGCATCACAGCAATTGAAGGATTATGAGAAAGTTTACCCTACTCATGATCTGGAACTGGTTGCGGTAGTGTTTGCCTTAAAGATATGGCGACATTATCTTTACGGGGGAAAATGTGAGATATATACGGACCACAAGAGTCTAAAATATATCTTCACACAGAAGGAGTTGAACATGAGGCAGAGGAGATGGTTGGAGTTGATATAGGATTATGACTGTGAAATCCTGTATCACCCTGGAAAAGCCAATGTAGTGGCCGACGCCTTAAGTAGAAAGGGCCGGGAGAAGTTGTCTATGTTAACGGGTCAAACTGAGTTAATAACAGAGATGGCTAGGATGTGAGTTAGAGGTGAAATTGCCGAGTGAAACGGGACATAAATTATTTACGACAGAGATTCGATCTACCATCGTAGAGAGAGTCAGGGAGGTGCAACTCAAAACTAATGAGTGTGACCAAATGAAGAAGCGGTTAACCAATGAAAAAGACATACAGTACAGTCTTGATAATGAAGGATTATTAAGAGTTAAAGGAAGAATTTGGATTCTAAATGAGACGGAATTGAAGGAGCAAGTTTTACAAGAAGCTCACAGTTTAAGGTACTCGATTCATCCTGGTAGCACTAAGATGTATCAAGACCTTCGACAGAGTTTCTGGTGGCCAAATATGAAGAGAGAAATAGCCGAGTATGGGAGTAGGTGCTTAACTTGTCAGAAAGTTAAAGCCGATTATCAACGACCAAGTGGCTTGTTACAGTCATTGGAAATTCCGGAGTGGAAGTGGGAGCATATCACGATTGATTTTGTGGTGGGACTTTCGACTACTCAGAAGGGATACGATGCGATTTGGGTAATAGTGGACCGATTGACAATGTCAGCTCACTTCTTGCCTATTAGAATTAAGTATACTTTAGACCAGTTAGCTAAATTAACTATCATTAATATTCATTAATTAATGAAATTTCTCACAAAATATTAAAAGTCACTAAAAATAACTTCAAATATTTTCTTATACCATAATATAATTTTTTCATGATTTTTCATGTATTAAAATTATTTTTAAATAATTTATTTAATATTATAATTAAATAAATTAAATACCATCTATATTCCAAAAATATTAAATATTTATAAAATATACTCAAAATAGTTAAAAACTAATTTTTAGACTTTAAAATAATTTTTATGAATTTATTTTATATTTTTAATAATTAAAAACCATTTATTTCAATTTATTTAATTAAAATATTAATTTTTAAAATTTAATTATTAATAAAAGGGCCCTATAGGGACAGAACCGTCGCTATAGGTGTTCTTGAGCCTGTTCTTGAGCTTCATGTCCGTGTGCAGGGTAGCTAGTTTGACCGACTATAATTCTTTGTCTAACATGTTTCTGGGCCATCTTAGACACGGATAATGTAGTATTGATGTAATACTACATGATAAAACCTTTAACTAGTTCATAACATCCATTCGATGCAAGATTAAAGCCTCTAAATACGTTGTCAGAGCTGATCTGGGTTTTCTAGCTAACCTAGAAACTCAGACAGTGTCATGGTGTCACTTTGAGGTCCGATTATCATACGGTTTTGTTCATACATTTGGTGTTATTAAGGTTTAAATCCATAGTCAATATGTCATCGAACACATATCAAGCAAAAAATCAGTCAGAGTACAAAACAATGACCAGATTTGATCTAGTGAAAGCCTGTCAGAAAGTTCATTCTAGCAATTTCTGGAATTTCTAGAAATCATATTCATGACCGGATGGCCTAGTTTGACCGTTCACTACATTTGATTAGTTGATGCTTTGAAGGATATAAGGACATAGATCTATAGTCCATACAACACACTACAACTTGGTTATAACAACATCAACATAACACCTACAGTCTGCCAGATAAAGGCCTTAGAAAATCTTGTCAGGCTCGGTTTTACACTTTCTGTGTTACCCAGAAAGTTCATGGTCATGCTTGGTCAACCCTTTTTGACCATGAATATCTTGAAATCTGTAAATGGAATAGCTTTGATTCCACTTCCAGATCAAAGACCTCCTGTCAGACTACAAGTCTAAAGCTTAAAACAACTCAAAACATAAACACATAAAGATCTAAGGCCACTGACATATGACTGTCAGACAACATTTTTAACGTTTCCCAGATTTTTGAAAACATCTATTTCGTGCATATAGATGTTATGGATTCACTATATAGCAACCCAGATCACCTATTTACACTACATACTACATGTTTTAACACAAAAACTTAACATCTAACATGAGATTAAACGATTTTGGAGATTAGGGTTCTATACCTCTTTGAGCCATGATCTTGAATCTAATCTTGATGATCTGATATTGGAAGGCTAAGATATGATATGTGCTTAACTTTTCACTACCTTTCACTCTCATTCTCAAAATCTTAGAGAGAGAATTTCTTGGTTGGGTTTGTAAAATAAAGTGAGTATTCTCTCTCTATAATCTATATATTTTGATATAATGAAGCTACATGGATGATACAATTGCTAAGTTGCTGATATTTTCAGTCAAGGAGTTGTTGGAGTTGATCACCAACTCTCATTTGGCAAGATTTGCACTCAACTTACTAAATAATGCACAAAGGGTAAAAATGTCATTTGATTTTCAATTTAATGGTAAATTGGACATTGGCTACAATCCTTAGGGTTTAACCCTTAGGGTTTGAACCCTTAGGGATAAAACCTAAGGTTCCAAAATTTTTATTTGATTTCCAAAATTAGGTTTTCTAAATAAAAATTAATATTTTTTAAATTATGATTAGAATTTTCTAATTATATTAAATTTTTTTAATCATAAATTAAATCTTGCTAATTAGGATTAGTATTTCCTAATTAAAATTTGCTAATTTAGCAATTAGGGTCTTAATTGGTCATTAGGGTTTATAATCCACGAATTAGGGTTTTAAATAGAAAAATAATATTTCTAATTTAGAAATTAGGTTTCCCTAATTAGATTAGGGGTTTCTAATTACTTATATCTTGAAAATTAGGATTAATGTTTCCTAATTAACATTAAAATTATTAAATTAACAATCAGGTTTTTCCTAATTATAAATTAGGGTTTCTAATCCAGAAATTAGGGTTTTCTAAATCAATTAGGGTTATCCCTAATTAGGTTATTATTAATCATGTTTAAACCTTATACTATCATTTGCATTACCAATTTAGGGTTTTCAACATCCGAATTAGGGTTTCGGATTTCCGGAACTGAAATTAGGGTTTCTAGAAACGGTTTTAGGGTTTCTTATAAATCGTAAGAATTTTCTAACTGAACGTTTACGTTCTTAATATATACTTAGGGTTTGTTACCGATATAGATTATCTGGTCAACCTTTTACCCTTAACCATATACTGTATACATATACAACCATATACACAGAACATATTCACTTATACCCTTAATCCTGAATAGTTCACCAAAATCCCTCACAGAATTTTGAAATCCTCAAAATTGCTTCTCAAAAATATCAAACACATACACTTATTTTATGTCTAGGTTCTAATATTGAACCTTAAATCAATTAATTAAAAATTTTAAAATTTTTCTAAATTCTCGGGTTGTCATAGAGATGCCGATTCAAATCATCGATAGAAAAGAGCAAGTTCTGCGAAACAAAGTCATACAGTGGGTAAATGTGTTATGGAAGAACCACGATGCCGAAGAAGCAACGTGGGAATTGGAAGAAAAGATAAGGAAAGATTACCCTCATTTGGTTGCGTAATTGGAGGCGAGATTCTGGGGACATAATCTTTATAAGGGGGGAAGAATGTAACGACCGAGAAATTCGGACACTACACCAAAAATGGCCTTTAGTGAAGGACAATTCCTTCACTAAAGGCCCTATATCTCTCACAAGTTATTTATTGCGAATAAATATTTCCTTCACACGAGTGCTCGCATTAGACCTCCTCGCAATTGGGTATCCTTCGCTAAGTAGTAACTAAATGTTTTTTGTGAAGGATATATTGTGAATAACTTATTCCTTCACAAATTATATTTAGTAATGGAATATTGTTATTTAATGAAAGATTGGTTTCCTTCACAAATAATATTTTAAGAAGGACTATTTAAAATTAGTGGATAACTTGATTCCCTCACAAATAATATATTGTGAAGAACAAATTTATTTAATGGGAGAATATTTTCCTTCACTAATTATAAATTGAGAATATTTTTTCAAATTAGTGAGAGAAAAATTCCTTCACAAATTATAAATTTGTAAATAAAAAATTAATTGCTAAATAATCAAAATTCATTGAAAATTATAATTTTCAAATGAATAATTTCATATTTTTATTATTACTATTATTTTTAGTAATTGCTATAATAAATATTAAATTTAATATTTCAAGTTAATATAAATATCATGCCTATTTCAAACTAATTGATAAACTAATGCATAAAGAGCCAATAATTAAAACTAATACTCCATATATAAATAGATAATGCTCAAATCACGATAAGTACAAAATTTGTTATTATGTCTTGATCTCCCAAAGATCATAGTACTTACAATATTTAATAACTAACACAAGAAAACTGAAAGAATAACAACGAACTAGATAGAATGAAGTGTACATCATGTTAGGTCCACTTCATCATCATTTTCTTCAAGGAAATCAAGGTTGGACATGTAAATTTCCTACTGCAAAAGAAACACCAAAATTCAATTTCAATGAGATGAGGAATAAGAAAAAATGAGCCTGGTGAACTTGTGCTCTAGTGTGTTGAATGTGTACTGATCAATGTGTATGTCACCTGCTTCAAGAAAAGAGCTGAAGTAATGGAACCACCCTGACGACCATCGGTGTTGACCATATCAGCTAACTCCAGATTCATGGAGTCCCAATTACTTTCTGCCAAAGGAAACCTCCAAAGTTTTTCTCCAGTAACTTCTGAAGCTACAAGTACCTCCTTTGCCAGGTCATCACTAGGTATAAAGATTCATGTTTAGGAAATGTTAAAAATGTCTTAGGTTTCCCCAGAGATTTAGATTCTCTTTGTAATATCTATGAAAATGAAGCGTGAGAAAAAAAATTGGGCACCACAAAAAGAGTTCTTAATACCAAAAAAGAACTTCAAACTAGTGCATAAGTAACATTGTTCCATAAATACTATGAAGGAAAAACTACTCAAACTTCAAAGAATTTTCTTCGCTCCAAAAAATTCAACTTGACAGTCAAATTGATAAGAATCTCAAATACTATTGTAGAGACAAATATCTCATTCCAACCAGGAACTCATCAATGAGAAGATCACATATTACCTGCAATTGAGGGCCCAAGGGCAACCACACATGCTCCAGTCAATGTAACAAGATCAACTATCTGTTGAAAAAGTAAACATGCTCTTAGCACAATCTAAATCTATACTGTAATTTAGTAAAGACGAGCTTAAAACTCCTTACAGCCTAACGTTGAACTCCTGAATACTCCTTACAACCTAACGTTGAACTCCTGAATACTCCTAAATCTATACTGCAGTTTAGATCTCTCAACTATATTGCCATCATAAGAATTCCCGGATCGTCCCCAATGCTCTGTTGTCACTGCTGCACAAGCAATAACAACAAATTTAACAAATAATCCAATTCAACAAGTAAACATCTGAATAACAAATAATGCAGTTAATATATTCCATGCAACAGTAGGAAATAGCTAATGATAGCTGATAAATTATGAGGTCAGCATACATAACAACTAGTAAAATAATGTATAAAGGGTTAATAATGCCATACTTAATGATTTCCAGATTCCAGATTTCCATGATGGTTGAACAAGAAAATGCCTCATGAAATTCATGCATCGAATTGATTGAAACTCGAGCCAGCCCCTTGAGATGAATCTGCCCATCTTTGTCATCCAGCACCGCGATTTCCTTTGTTTTGGGTTCCAACAAATCATAACATCTATCCATGTAGACCTCATAGTAGGACATCTCAGCCACACTCCCTGTACTCTGGCACATAGACAGGATGTTTGACATGGCCAGATGCACCAGACCTGGAAGTTCATTCCCACCCTGCAGTATCATCCATCCTCTAAATAATTTCATGGAAAAAAAAGTAAATTACACTCCCAATTATTTATAAAGAAGGAAAGAATCTATAGTGCTGAAAGGCTAAATTTGACCAAATTCAATCAAAATGAAATTGAGGGACATTGGTGAAGTACCAAGTAAAAGTCAATTCAATAAAATAAAATGATTTTATACGTGGTAGAATCAAACGCATTATACATCATGACAGTTCAGTGCAGCGTCCATCCATTTTCCATGCCCTTAGAGTGATATAGCATGCACTCAAACCACTAAGATCAAGACCATTCACTTGGACCCTTCCACTTAAACTGGCATTTTCATAAATGATTGGAGTGCAAACTGCGTTTCTGGCCTTCTCATAAATGATTTGTCGAAAACAACCCAAATACATGTTGTGTCAGTCAGACTGACTTCCCATACAGACACTTGCAGCTAATACCTCAACCCAATTGTCAAGTAAATGACAATTGTCATATTCAATAATATAACCTGCAGATAATTCAAAGTTACTTATTTGAATGTTGCAGATTAATTACTCAAAATGCCTTCAATTAAAACTCAATGTTGCAAAAAGATAAAAGTGAATCAGGATGGGAGGGGTGATAAGGGAAGATTGGAGGATTTGGATCCTAATATCCTCAAGTAAATATTTTCATTAGTACCTTAATTACGAGGAATTATTCCTGAATGTCTCTTCAATTTGACAGTCATGACAGGCAGTCTATTTTGAATTTTCATTTTGGAGTCAAAGTATACTTGATTTTACTGTTGCCACTGCTGGCTATGACCATTTCTGTTTAGAGAATCTGTATAGCACAAACTCAACAATGTCTGGGTTTTAAAAAAATGGTTTTTATTCCTTAGTAAGCAAGTTTGATTCTCTGGACAAATATATGCAAATGTTTAGAAATTTGTCTACGTTTGTGCCGTATAATGACGGGCAATGATGCTTATGGGTGTTCCTTGGAGGTTGTCAGTTCGGGCACTCATTATCCTGTATGATCTTCCAATTTCAGATATGCATCTTGTTTACATTGTGAAGAGGTAATAAGCTTCTATTTGAGGTAACGCCTTTTGAATTTTTCTCCACAGTAGGAGGATGCCTGTCTTTGTAATTTAGAGGTACTAAAATTATTTGCATAGTGCAAAGAGTGAGAGGTACCCAAATTTTGTTCTTTTCCCTATGCAGGAGATGACACATTCACAATTAGTTGAAATCTATTCAATACGTACATGTCTGGTGCTTGTATTGGTGTTAGATTCATAAATTACATTCGTTCTTTAGCAAGGGACAAAAGCTGTTATGCTCATTTATGAATTGATATATTATGTTAAGACACGTAGCAAGCATTTCTCATGATATACTAATGACTTGAGTACACAACTTCCCTCTTCTCCCTCTTCTCAAATTTAATAATGAAGTACGAACCAACAACTAACTTATGGACTAAAAAATTGATGGTAAGAAGAATCCCTAATCTAATCTAAATAATAATAAAAATAACCAAATATAGTGAGTAACTCAGTTACAAAATTAATGTTCATAACATCAAGTAAACACCATAAATGAAAACATTGCAATTGGCCGTTTAATTACTGCAGAAGGTACATAGATACAATACTCAATATATTATCACACAAATTTATCAAATAAGTTCTCAGACAATAAATTAGAAGACCTTCACTAAGCGAGATTCCAATTGGCATAATATCATATATACTTTGTTCATATTACCAAACAATCAAAATAAATAAGAATGAGATAGAAATTTAGCTAACCCAACAACGAGTAGGGAGATATTCTACGTACTACGTACAATTACCCTTTTCACCAAGGTATAGTTGAAACCTTGGGATATAATTACATACAGACGTAGCAACGTAATCATTCCAATTGCAAATCAAATTAGTTCTAAATAACACAAAATTTCTAATTAAAACCTAATTTTCAGGAAAAATTAACAAGGGAGGAAATTAAAACCTTCAGTTAGGCAATAATGGAGGAGAAGTTAAAGGAGAGGCCACCACTATGTCGCCGCTGCCGCCACCACTACACCGCCACTATTTCTAGGGTTAGAGGGAGTCGAGAGGGAGGAGAATGAGATGTGCTGCATATCTGAGTCAGAGAATTAGAGGGAGTCATCGTCAGATTTAGAAGTGGTTAAGAGAGAGGTTTTTCTTCTTGTTTCTAGGTTAAGAGAGAGATTTTTCTTCTTGTTTCTACACAGCTCGTTCCCAGTCGCGGTCGCTCATCTTTCTCTCTCCTTTGTGGGAGGAGAGTGCAGCTCAGCTCGCTCAATACTTGGCCGTGACCGTGAATGAAGAAAAAGAAAAGATTTCTCCCGTACGTGCCTCCTCAGCTGATGGCCACACTGGAGAGAGAGAAAGTACAGACCTTATTTTAATTTCAAATTTTTAGTTCCGCATTTTTATTTTTTAATCTGTTTTTTACATAGATAAAAAAAACTTTATTTATTTAAAATCAAAAATTAACCTTATAAATACATAACCTTTTTTTATATGTATCTACAACGTTTTTTTAAAAAACGTTGTAAAAAAAATACGACAACGTTTTTTTATAAAAACATCATCTTTTAAGTATTGTCTTTTTATAGTTTTGTACTGGTGAAGCACAGTACTGTACTTCAAATAAATAAAGTTAAGTTTTTTTTATTTTTTCTTATGGTTTAGTACTGAACCAATTAAAAATAAAATTAAATAATCCAAAAGTGTTTCTTAATTAAAGCCCTCCCAAATTGTTATTTAACCGAATATTAAATACAATACCAAAAAATAAAGTTACTTTAAATTAATCTCCAAAAGACTTTTTGGATTAATATTATATACTTAAAATAAAATTTAAAGTCTTTTGGATTATTTAATTTAATTTTTATTTTTATTTAACTTTATTTAATTATGATCATAAAAATAAACTTTTATGGAGAGATTTTAAAGTTTAACATAGTGTAAAGTTATTTATTTTATAGTTTATTAAAATAAATAGTTGATATTATAAGTTACTTAAAAAGTGTTATTAAAATTTAAATTTACTATTGTAAAAAATTTAAGGTATTTATATTCATCACAATAAATCAAAAAAAATTATTTAGAACAAGATAGCGACCAATTTTATCCCTCGCAAAAAACTTCTGAATAATGATATATAGTGAGTAATAATTCCTTCACCAAATAGATTTTTTCCTCGCATATTTTCGTCATAAATTGGCTCCAAAAATCTTTCTATCACTCCAATTTTACGAGGAAAAAAATATAAATTGTGAAGGATGTTTCTTTCGCTAATAACTATATTGTCACTATACTTTTTTCCTTCACTATTCCTTCGCTAAACAACTCCTCATGTGAATGAATAAATTCCTTCAACTAATCTAATTACGAAATCTAATTTATATTGTAGAAAATTAATTTTATATTAGAAACCCTAATTCGAGGGTTGTAAACCCTAATGATCAATTTTGACCCTAATTGCTAAATTAGCAATTTTAATTAAGAAATACTAATCCTAATTAGCAAGATTTAATTTGTGATTAAGAAATTTTAATATAATTAGAAAATCCTAATTATAATTTAGAAATATTAAATTTCTATTTTTAAAACCTAAATTGAAAATTTTAGAAAATTAAATTGCAAACCCTAAACCCTAAATGTTCCAAACCCTAAACCCTAACTCAAACCCTAAACCCTAAGGGTTTGGCCATTTACTAGAATGCCATTAAATTTAGAAAACAAATGACTATATTACCCTTTAGTGCATTATTGTAGATTGCTTGTAAATCTTGACATATTTTGGGTGATTGAGCAACCCTAGCCTATATATGTGACTGAAATCCAGCAATATCAGCCCCCATGCCAGCCATCATACATTACATACATCATATATATAAGTTATAGAGATAGAGAATGCACACTTTATTTTTGTCAACCATACAAGACATTCTCTCTCTAAGATTTCGGGAATGAGAGTGAAGAGGGTATGAGAAGTTAAGACATGATCAGATCATAACTTCCCATAACAGGATCAAAGTCAGAATCAAAGATCAAAACTCTAAAGAGGTATAAACCCTAATTTTTGAAATCCTTAGATATGATGTTAGATGTTGTTATTCGTTGTTTAGATATGTGTTAGAGGGTGTCTATTAATGATCTGGGTTATTGGATCATGGATCCATAACATCAAAGTACTCGAAATCATGTTTTAAAAAAATCTGGAAAAAATTTCTAAATACCGTTTGACAAGCAAATGTCAGACGTCATAGATCGTTGTATGTTACTGTGTTTAGTGTTTTAAATGTTTATACTTGTAGTATGTTAGTTGGTCTTTGTTCTGAAACTCGAATCGGGGTCGGTGTATGCTTAGATCGAAAGATATAAGCGGTCAATGATCGTTGACCATTCACGAAATGAGTTTCTGGGCTGGCCAGTTTTGCCCAGAAAATTCTGACAACCTTTTACAGGGCTTGAATCTTGCAGTGTGTTATGTTATTGGTCCTGTTGTTGGTTGGATGTTGGATACATGTATTGTAACGCCCGAGAAAATTGGATTTTTGAGAATAAAATTTTTATTTTTTATTAAAGGAATTTAATTGATTATTTATGGAGCAAGCTAATCGAACGTCGTTCTCTGACCTAGGAATGTCAGAACATCGTAGGATTTTGGCTACGTGGTAGAATTAAAGTGTTTAAATTTCCAAGACGAAAATAAAAGCTTTCCGAGAAATTTTCTGAAAAATACTATTCACTCATTTCTGCTCGGGAATTATTTTTGAACTTTCGAGAAATACGTATCGATAGAATATGGATGTGAGATGGAATATCCAATAATATTTCAGTTATGGAAAACGTAATATTTCGCCTGTGGACTTAAAACCTAACGTTTAGGAAATGTGACTTTCGAGAAGGAATTTAAATGTATATAATGAATTAGCGATGATCGTATTATACGTAGTATCATGCGAGGTAAGGAATCTGAATACTATATGAGTTATTATCACAGTAGCATGTATGAATAATGGTATGTCATATATGTTGACTAAGTATACGAATTAGAGTACGAGAATTATACGTATAATATATGTTATAAGGCTTTAAGCCAAAAAAATGGAATTAGTAGGATTGTGTAGGAAATGGTTAAGTCCAATAGAGTTAATGATCAAGCCCAAGTGTTTGTTTAATTGAAAGCCCAATGTATAAGTTAATATTAGTTAAGAAAATTATGCTAGAAGCCCAAATGATTTAAGCTAAGATTAATTAAGATAAGGCCCAAGGTAAATATCCAATGGGTTAGGGGATGAGTAAGAACCATGGAGCAAACCATGGATGATCCAAGGTGATGAACAAGTAAACTTAGAGGCTAAGTAAGAGTGGTGAGCACACAAAGTGATTAATGTAATAATCAAGTTTACTTAGTAGTTAAGTAAATGTAATGACCAAGTGTTTTAAGTGGGGAGCAAGATAACTTAGAGGTTAAGTGTTGTGGTGGCCAAGTTTACTTAAGGGCTAGGTAATGAATAGTAAGAAGGTGGATGATTTAATGACTAATCTACCCTCACTTTGAGATGCCTATAAATAGAGAGCTTTGCATTCATTTGTTGGTTGTTCAAAATTCATCCAACTCTTCTCAAGCTAAACAACTTATTTGGTTGAGAGAATAAGCACTTATAAAGTTAGACTTTCTTTGTTAGCTTTTCCACCAATAACTTATAGCTTATTGGTTAGAGAGAATAAGTGAGAATAAGCTTGCAAGTTAACCTTTGAAGTTCAAGAATCAAGAAGGAGATTAAAGATTAAGCAAGATATAATCAAAAAGTGTGTATTCTTGAACCATGTTTCTCTTTCTCTTCCATTGTTAGAGAAGGGGGTATTGGTAGAACAAGCATGCTAAGAAGAGGTTGGAATAATGAATCAAATGGCTTAAGTCTTAATAAGCCGTAATAAATCATGAATAAGTTATGTATACTTATATAAGTTATGAACTTATAATGAACGAATAAGAACTTGTAACATGTTTATACAAATGAAGTTAGTATGATAATAAGAAGCATGAATAATGGATAGAAGTCATTAACCATAATAAGTTATATGAAAAGAAGACATAAGTTATGAGTATTGAAAATATAAGTAAATTATATTTTCATAAGTTATAAACTCACAATGAACTAGTAATAACTTATCATGTTCATAAGTTAACAAAGCATGTATGTCAAGATGATAGTATGATGGATTGAATCCAATTGAAACGGTTTAAAAATCTCAAGTAACGAAGTTTCGCCGGAATTCTCATGATTAGACAACAATCGTCGAGTTCGTGAAATTCTCGGAATAGAAGTTGAATTTTGATATTGAGCTTGGAAACATTATTTTTCAATGGAGACAAGTCATATTTGTCATTATAGAGTTGCGAACTCGAAAATGGTTTGGATTCCTAACTTAGAACGAAGAAATGTTGCCAACGTTCACGAACGCTTCTGCTTTTAAAAAATGGACTAATAGGTGAATTTTTAGTAAACAAAGTCGAATAGATAAAATTATTGCATGAACGCATAAAGTACATAATTTATGAACTGTAGGCTCTTGAACGAGCCAATTCGGACTTATAACGAAGAAGTTACGAGGCCGGGAATCTCATTAAGTCAAAAATCTGTCCAAAGTGTCAGGTGTACGAGTCATAGCACAATTTCAAAGACAAGGAAAATAATCCACCGCAATGCCAAAGTGGCCTTCAGACCCTGCAAACTTGCGCTGCAGTGCGACAAATAACACAGAGACTCGCGCCGGGGCCGAGTCCGGATTTTGAGCAATAAGTGGTGACGCCGCAGCGCGGCATCAAGTGCAATAGCCGGCGCTGCAGCGCCAGCCTTAAAACTTAGACAATGAAGAATGGTTACAAGTGGAACATGAAGGGAAATTGTTTAGTAATGAACAAAGGGACTTAATAAAATATTATTAAGTCATAATTAAAACTCAAGTATGATTACTTATGGTTAAAGAAAGTCAATTGAAGATGAACGTGAACGATATGCAATAAGTATACTTAACCAACGATGATCGAGTTTCGGATGATAACGTAAGGACGTTAGTAAGCCGTGAGGAAGGATAATTAACTTGAACCGAGTTGTACTAATGAAATAACTTCACTTAAGTTATGGAAGAGACAGAAGTCGGTAAGAATGATGTAAAGAATGACGGAAAGCCAGAACCAATAATAATAAATCTAATACGGGATTAGATTGAGAAGTAGGGTAAGATTCTTTAGGAACTATGTATGTTCATTCATGACCTAATGTGGTATGTTATATGATTATGTATTGTAGAGTTTGTAAAGACTCAAAGGAAACGTATTTATACTATAGCAGACGCTGAAGGCAAGTTTTTCTTAAACACTTGTCTAACCTTTGGGTTAGCCAAGTTTTCAAATGATTCAAGATATGAGATGCATGTATGGTTTTAAAGAAAGAGTCGATGCCCGTTTTAACTCGGCTAGACTAATCTTGATAGATTGATTGAACTGTTTACAAGTCTTTCAATATAGAATTGCTAACGCTATCCTAAGCCAACTAATTGGTACGGATTCAAGGTAAGCCTGAATATGAATAAACAAATGTATTTTCATCGAGTATTCGACGGGCACGTGAGGTTGACACAACTTAAACGTATACACATTTAATGGATGTAGTGTTGATCAACATAGAGTACTATAGGCTGATCACCTAGAAGTGCTCGTAAAGATATCTTTGGACTTACGGACTTAATCTTAGGGTTGTCCTTTTCAAAGAGACTATAAGACGTTCACGTCTTGAACCAGAATTGATGAATTACAGATTATTGTTTTTGCAAATAGTTTTGAAGGAAAAGAAATGCTATTTTAAGTTATTGATAGTACTTCGTAACTATCATCTAGTTATTGAAGATATACGATTCCGATGTTTCAAACATGCTTTTAAAAATTAAACTGTTGTACTTGCTGAGCGTGTTATGCTCACAATTGCTTGAACCATATGATTGCAGCTTAGATGATATGACCAAAGGATTCGACAAGGATAAAGTGAAGGCTAAAGCGAACTCATAGCGTACCTATGTAATAGTATAGGTTTGTAATGATAATATTTGATATTATGACAAGAACATATGTAACGGTTATAAAGAACCTGGGGAATGGTAGTATTGTTTTGGAATATATATAAGATAGATTCGTTCTTTTGAGGCTTTTTCAATTGAATGTTTGTGTGAACTGTAGCACCGTGGAGCACCATCTGTTGGGTTGAAAGAGACCCGGATTTGGGGGCGTCATAGTTGATATCAAAGCATTAGGTTATCAAACTTAAGGGGGGAAGAACCTTAGGCTAATAACCTCGTTAAGGAAGAGAAGTCCGAAGGAAGAAAAACTTGAGCTTTACTTGAGCTGAATGAGTCATTAAGGTATTGAGGAAACTCAGTATCAAAAGATTTAAAAGATGGAAAGTAACCCTAAATAAATTAAATGTGATTTATGCTTATACGATTGTGTGTTATATACTAATCAACATATGTGTTATTGTAGGATGTTGATCGATAGTTTGATGTATAGAGATATACACGCGGTGAGCGAAGAGCTTGTGAACCAAGTAGAGCTCAGACTATCTTGCCAGGCGGAGGTACCATTAGTGATTCTAGAGGAGTCCGAGGCAGATGAGTACTTTTCTGAGGAAGACTACTCCGAGGGAGAGATGGATATAGCGTCATACCTGAGTATGATGAATGATGTGGAGGAAGGAATGGAGGTAACATCGGTTGAAGTTGTGGTACCTACACTAGAGTTATCACCTCTATATGCAATGGAAGCATTGTATTTGGCAGAGCTTGACAAAACTGTGCAACTTTTTGCAGTTGTGCAGAAACAGAATGAAGAGATTAGTGCTCTTTATGTAGCGAAGGAGTCGGCAGAAGCAGATTTTGAGTCAGAGCATGATGAGAAGGTGCTCATGATAAATAAGGCTAGAGACTATAAGGCAGAGGCCGATGAGCTTCGTAGGGAACTGAGCGAGAAGGACCAGAAGATAGCCCGGATGTCTTACATCCATGAGAGTGCTCATAAGGATTTCCAGCTGAAAGTTACTTGTTATTCCAATGAGTCAGGACAGACCCGTCATACTATTAGTCGGGATACTGTAGCAGCGATTGCGAATGAGAAACACGACGATGCTGTTATGCATTATTAGAAATCTAAAATTTTAAGCATGTGTGTAGTGACGTAAAACCCTCTTTTAAAGGGTAGTATTTTGTAAATCCCAACTTTTGTGAAGTTCAATTGCGGGATAATAATGTAATAGCTTTTGGCTAGGGGAAAACAAGTTGTAAATAGTTTCAAACTATGAAAAAGCATATGAATATAATGAAGTTTTCATGGAAATGATTTGTTATGGTGCGAGTTGGTATGTGGCGATAAATAACGAAGTAAATAAATAGATAATAATGAAATTTTATTTGTTTAACTAGAAAATGCCGCCACAGAGAGGATAACATAATCAAGAAACAGAATCACGTAATGATAATTAATGGGGTCAAAATAACCCTATGCAAGAGTTCGTTAAGTTATTAACGACTACATTTACCCAAACCGGGGGTAGAGTAACCGTAAAACCTAAGGTAGCTAGAACGATTACCTTTAAAGAGTTTAAAAGCATAGGTCCGTCGAAGTTCAAAGGAACAACAGACCCAATCGAGTCCCATACAAGGTAAAAGAAATAGAAAGCGTTTGTTATTACAAGCGTGGTGAGATGCGTAAGTTTTCTTTTGTGACTTACACGAGGAATAGTGAAGCCAAATTTTGGTAGAAGGATCACCGTGGTGGGGATTAGAAACAGATCTTGATAACGTGGAAACAATTCAAGAAGGTTTTCTTTGAGAATTATTTCCCTACAAATATGTGTGGGAGGATAGAGATTGAATTCTTAGAACTTAAGCAAGGGGATATGATATTTCCCCAGTACGCGACCAAATTCAAATGAATTGGCAAGGTTTGTTTCACATCAAGTGGACACGGAGGAGGTGAAGGCTCGTAGGTTGGAGCAGGGCCTGAAACCCTAGCTCTATAGTGGGATTTTGGTGATCTAGAGTGTTTCCTATGGGATCATTATGGAGAAGGTGATTATAGCATAAGATGGTAGTGAATTGTAGACTCAATACCACAAAGAGGGAAAGAAACTTGCATAACGTAAAAGTAAGGTTAGGAAACTTGCGTAACAATAATAACTTAACTTCTCAATAAGATATTAGAGATAGAGAACTTGCATAAGTATAACATGACAGCGAAAAGTAAACCTTGCTGAATAATAAAGTAGCAAAGGTTGGGGAACTTTCCTCTTGCGTAAGCTAACATTTATAACTCATGTACTCCAATATCCTACACATGCCATTAGGATTATCACATCAATTAGCTAAATACGCATTATCCTCATAGATTCAATTCTCATCTTAGTTAAGTTATAACCTTTTGCTTAAGGTTTAACCACATTAATCAACCATATAACATGAATATGAAAACTCACTAAAATATAACATAAGACTTTTAGCATCCAAATCACATTCTCAACTCTTACAACGTTGAGTTTCAAACTAATATAACGTATTAATCAATACTATATTTCTTCTTAGTTATACTCGAAATTCATTCAACTGTTTAAGTCTTATGAGGACTCCTTATTAGTTTTATATTAACCCCATTCCATATCTTACAATGTTTATCTCAATGGAATTGAAACACTTTTTACGTTCATTAACGCTTGTCACGGCGTTTCGACGTTCATTCGTCACACGCTCGATTCATCTCTCTTGTGTTTGCTTAGTATGCTTATACAACTTATCTAATACATCATTTATTAATGTTAAGCATCATTATACTTAATAATATTCATGTTTTAAAACTTAGAACAACATCTTTTATCGTCAGAAGCACTTCACTTGCACACGTGCATGCTCGACGCCCTCCGATTGCCTCTAAATTCATATTAGTCCCACAGATGGCCATTTTGACCCCTATTCCCGACCTCAAATCGAAATCCTTAAAGACTGAAAGTTGTTGGTCTACTCGTTATCTTTCTGAATCATCATGAATCGTCTTAATCAGAGTTCGTATGAAAATGGTATGACTATTTTACCAAAAGAGGTGAATATAGTCACACCTAACACTCCATAAGCGTAGCTGCACCCCAATAGACTTAGGGCACAATGCAGCTATGCCTATTAGCAGAACCATAATTAGTAGTTCACTGTTCTTGCAAGTTTTGACCCTTTTTCTCCTACAAATCTTCATAACTCAAGATATACACATCCAAATTTGTCCGTTTTCTATTCTATGGATTCGTAATTCATAGAATTACAACATACCAAAGAATCAATAATTTACAAAAATATTAACTAATACAATTCAGTGATGTGGATTATTTATTGAGATTAATCTCAGCGATAAATTTTATGATAAACTTTTAAATCATAGAAGATAGTAGATATCATGCTCTACTTGACTCTTCTAATGGATTATTTGTTCCGCTGCAGTTAAACTTGTTGTCTATTGTATTCTATCTGTTTAACACTATTGAGGGCTAAGGATAATTTATTCTGCATTATCTTAGTCATAATATTCTCTACTGGCCTAGTTGAGCTCACCCTTTGCTTTCATTGTTCTCTTCAGGAAATGAGAATATAGATGGGACTAGTTGGGGAATGGAGTGATGGTCCAGATGGTTGCTATAGTATTCCTCACTATTCTGTGAAATAGTGTGATAATAATTGTAATGAGGACTACATTTGAGTTTGGATATTGTCTAGAAGATAATATTCGTGTTAAAACTCTCAACGTATGTTACATGACAGTTGTATAATTAAGTTTGTATTTGTATTCTGTACCATGTATTTGGCGACTCAGAATGGGTTGTGTATACCTATTTTAGGGGCATCACAGTCGGTATCAAAGCTTAGGGATATGATCCCTGGCTGAGATGTGAGACTAGAACTAGGAGGGGAGAGACGGATAAATCCTTCACTAGTACGACCTACCTAAGTTTATTTGTTAATTAATTTGTCGGTCAGAATATAGGTATAATATGTGGCATGTCAATTAACCCTTGTTTTGTGGCAGTGTTTGAAAATGACATCTAAAAATGTTGAGATAAGCAATGGAGCACATGAGACCGTTGAGTCACCGATGATCAATAACTAGGATAATGTGCATCAGGAAGGCACTAATCCTTAGGTAAATAACAATACCGACCAAATGATGAACGATGGGATGTTCAGAGTCATTTTGCAATTCATGCAACATCAGGCAAGAAAGACTCCTATTCAAAATGTAGGTGGAAACACTGACAACTCACTGATGGTCAGTACTAAGCAGTTCAAAGAGCTGGGACCACCAGAGTTTTTGGGAAAGCCAGAACCACTTAAGGCAGAGACGTGGATAAAGCAGGTCACCAAGATATTTGATATCTTGGGATTCTCCGAGGAGCAAAAGGTTCCTTTTGCCACCTTCATGTTGCGAGGAGAGGCAGATTATTGGTGGAAATCTATAAAACGTACTCAACCTTCCACACTGAAGTTCTAAGAATTTTTGAACGACAAATACTTTCTCGAAAGTATTAATCACATGAAAGAGGTGGAATTCATCAAGATGGAGCAAAATAATATGACTGTCTCACAATACGAGGTTAAATTTGTGGAGTTATCCCGGTTTGTATCCCATTTGGTAGATAATAAGGAGCGTATGACGCGGATGTTTCTAAGAGGTTTGAAACCCGAAATACGTCAATACCTCATTTCTCACAAACTTTGCTTGTATTCAGATTTTGTGAATATGGCTCAGTTATTGGAGTGTGATAATGAGTCAGCTCAACCAAGAGATTGCAACTGGCAAAATGATAATACCAGATGTAGTAGTCATCGAAGCGGTGACAACAAACGTGGTGGAAATCAACATGACAAAAATGGTTACCACTTCGGTGGTAATCATGAACAAGATAATAGAAGTGGAAATTTCAAGAAGAGGAGATTCAATAATGATGAAAAGACATCAGCATCAGCACGCGTTGTTAAGGAAGGAGAACGACCACTGGTCGTATGCTATAAATGCGGAGGGGAGGGACACATCAGTCCAAACTGCACGCGGCAACCCAAAGAATGTTACAATTGCGAAATAGAAGGTCACCTACCTCGATTTTATCATATAATGAAGTCAAGTCTAGCTGGGATGGAGACACCAAATGTCATCCCAGACAAGTCAAAGTCGGTAGTTTAAGGGAGAGCATTTGTCATGACCTCCCAAAAAGAAAGGAACCCGAACGAAGTTATCACGGGTAAGCTAATCATAAACTCTTACAAAGTTATACCTTATTTGATACCGGTTCTACCCATTCTTTTATTTCTCTTACTTGCACTCAACGTTTAAATTTAACTCTGGAGAAATTAGACTTTGACAAATCTGTTGAAACTCCGTTGGGAGAAACCTTCATTACATCCGCTGTTTATAAGTCTTGTTTGATTCAAATCGGTAACCTCATGTTACCTATCTATCTTTTCTCTTTGAAAATACTTGCATTCGATGTGATTTTAGGGATTGATTGGCTAACTAATCATCATGCTAAAATTGATTACTTTCGTAAGGTTGTTAGCTTTCATATTCCTAACCAACCTATTATACGAATTCAAGCAACCAAACCACTAAAGTCAATCACTGTCATATCAAGCCATAAAGCCATTCGTTTATTGAAAAATGGATGTCAAGCTTTCTTAGCCCATGTCACGGACTTAAACAAAAATACGTCAGATTTGAATGATATTTCTATTGTTAATAAATTTCTTAACGTATTCCCTGAAGAACTTCCTGGCCTACCCCCAGAGCCTGAAATCGAGTTTTGTATTGACCTTGAACCTGGTACAAAACCCATTTCCAAAACACCATATCGAATGACTCCTATTGAACTTCAGGAGTTAAAAAACCAACTGCAGGAATTATTAGACATCGGTTTCATCCGTCCTAGTACGTCTCCTTGGGGGTGCTCCTGTTCTATTCGTAAAGAAGAAAGATGGGAGTATACAGCTTTGTATTGACTATCGGGAGTTGAATCATGTCACCATCAAAAATAGGTACTCATTGCCTCACATTGATGTCATGTTTGACCAGTTGCAAGGTGCCAAATTCTTTTCAAAGATCGATCTTCGTTCTGGATATCATCAGTTAAAGATTAAAATCGATGACATTCCAAAGACTGCTTTCAGAACTCGATACGGGCATTACAAATTTCTAGTCATATCTTTTGGATTGACCAATGCTCATGCTGTCTTTATGGATATGATGAACTGAACCGAGTATTCAAGGAATATTTGGATCATTTTGTGGTTATCTTTATTGATTACATCCTTATATACTCCAAAAGCCATGAAGATCATGATCAAAACTTGAGGCTGATACTCTAAAAGCTTCGTGAAAACTAGCTATACGCCAAGTTGAAGAAATATGAGTTTTGGCTTGAGGAAGTAGCATTCCTTGGGCACATGATATTAAATCATGGAATATCTATTGACCCAGCGAAGATTGAAGCAATTCAAAGCTGGGAGCAACCTAAGTCAGTAACCGAAGTACATAGCTTTCTAGGCTTAGCTGGTTATTATCAGAGATTCGTGGAAGGATTTTCTTAAATTGCTACTCCATTAACTCATCTGAGTCGAAAATATACAAATAATAAAATCATTCATTTATTCAATCAAATATAATATCAAAATGTTAAGCAATTATATCAAATAATTGGCCTCTGTGGAATAAACTCTAACAGTCTCCCACTTGCACTAGAACGAATCACTCATGTATCTAATTCCCATGAAAATAGTGTGACCTTCGTGCTTCTGCTGCGAAAAAGCCTTGGTCAGTGGATCTGCAATATTATAATCTGTTGGCACTCTTCGTATATGTACATCTCCTCTATCAATGATTTCACGAATGAGATGGTACCGCCTAAGTATATGCTTGGATCGTTGGTGAGATCTGGGTTCCTTAGTATGTGCAATGGCTCCATTATTATCACAGTATAGCTTAATCGGATCAACAATGGTTGGAACAACACCAAGTTCAGTGACAAACTTTTTAATCCATACAGCCTCCTTAGCTGCACTATAAACATCAATATACTCAGCCTTTGTTGTAGAATCGACTCACATCTCTTGCTTGAACTCTTCCATTCAATGACTACACTATTAAGGCAAAACATAAAACCTGACTGAGACTTATAGTCATCATTGTCATTCTAAAAACTAGCATTTGTGTAACCCTTTACTACCAGTTCATCTTCACCTCCATATACCAAAAATGAATCCTTAGTCCTTTTCAGGTATTTGAGGATATTCTTGACTGTTGTCTATTGACCTTCACCTGGATTCGAATGATATCTGCTCGTCATGCTCAAAGCATACGAGACATCCAGACGAGTACATATCATTGCATACATGATAGATCCAATTCCCGAAGCATAAGGGATCTTTCTCATATACTCCTCATCATCTTGTGATTTAGGACATTGGGCCTTAGAGATCTTTATACTATGGGTCATATGTAAGTGTCCTCTTTTCGCCTCTTGAATATTGAACCGTTTTAGCACTTTATCAATATATGTACTTTGACTTAGGATGAGAATTTTTCTCGATCTATCTCTATAGATCCTGATACCTAAAATGTAGGTTGCATCGCCCAAATCTTTCATGGAGAAACATTTTCCTAACTATGTTTTTATAGCCTGTAAGGAAGGAATGTCATTCCCAATAATTAATATGTCATCAACATATAATACTAGTAATACAATGTGACTCCCACTAACCTTCTTATATACACAAGGTTCATCTTCATTTTTTATAAAGCCAAGCTCTTTGACTACTTCATCAAATCAAAGATTCCAACTCCAAGAGGCTTGCTTCAATCCATAAATGGATCGCTGTAGCTTACATACCTTTCCAGCATCCTTCGGAGTGATAAAACCCTCAAGTTGTGTCATGTACACATTCTCAAGGAGATTTTCGTTAAGGAAAATAGTTTTGACATCTATCTGCCAGATTTCGTAATCATAAAAAGCTGCAATAGCAAGTAAGATCCTGATGGATTTAACCATTGCCACTTGAGAGAAGGTTTCATCATAGTCAACACCTTGAACTTGTTTGAAGCCTTTTGCTACTAGTCGGCCTTTATAGGTTTGTACATTACCATCCAAATCGGTTTTCTTCTTGAAAATCCACTTGCACCTGATTGGTTTTACCCCTTCGGGTGGATCAACCAAAGTCCATACTTGGTTAGTATACATGGAATCCATCTCAGATTTCATTGCTTCAAGCCATTTCTCAAAATCTGGTCCATTCATAGCTTCTTGGTAATAAGCAGGCTCATCCTGATCTATGAGCATTTATTGCCTCTTTTTTAGTCTTAACAAAAGAGCTCTAACTCATGCAAGCATACATGTGTCAACAAGTAATACAGAGCAAGTAAAGTATCGATCCCACATAGAAAGTTGTTTAATTTAAATCACTATGCATTAATTAAATCACTATATTTATATGCTCAAACTAATGACTAAGATTGGTTTGTTCTCAAATCGTAAATAACGACTAAAATAATAATAACGACGGAGTAAATCAAATCTGGACATAATGGGATCTTAACTTCATTCAATATTTCATTCAATCACCATGATCATGCATGACTTGTTCACATATCACAGGAAAGTAGCCAAGAGCACTAAAAGAGTCATAGCCATTTTTCAATGCACTATGACCTACTTACACATCATCCATAGATGATAGACTTTATGTAATCATCAATATAACCAAAATCACTATATGTCTATGTGAAATTGCAACTATATTGAATTTTAGTTCAAGTCCTTATCCTAACTCATACGGTGAAATAATATATGTCTATCTGGTTCACGAAATACACAAGCCATATAAAATAGCCCCATATACGTATACTATCATGATTACAATCCATACTTGCATGTTCATTATCAATTCCATACAAGTACTGAAACAAATGGTGATTAAGCATTCATACATGCAAAACAATCATGATAGACATTCCATCTGATATGTAAAATAAGCCAGCATTCAAGCATGCAATCAAACTACATATTAAAATCTGTTAGAATCCCATAATGGAGTTTAGTTCATGACTGAACCAAAAGCCATTATGGGATCAAATCTAAACATGATTAATAAACAAACAATTGAAAGATGAAAGATAGAACAATCAAACCCAATTGTTGAATAGAATCCACTATTCATATTCAAATTCGCATAACAATCCAGCAGATACTAATAATAAATCCACTCTAGAAGGAAATCCCAAGAAGAAGTAGAAAAATAGAGTTTTGGCTTCATTCTCCGTTGGAATCTCTCTCAGACTGTAAACCCTAGTTACGATGTAAAAATACGTAAAAATTGAATAATAGTAAAAGTGATACATCTGACACCAGTCAGCAATCATTTTAAACCCCTTACAACCCTTAAAAATTTCAAATTAAAATAACAGCTCAACATTAGTCAGGCATCGCGCGCGGTTGCGTACTCCCCTAGTGTAATCCTCGTGCGGGCGCGCGACTTGCAGTGTGTCATGATGTCCAAAAGGTGCTTTCGCGTGGCCTGGCGTCTCAATCTTGTCTGCCGCGGCAACTTCTACAACCGAGATTCCCGGTTCACTGCTGCTTGCCGCTTTCTGCCTGCTTTGCTCATTCCTTTGTTCATGCCTGCTTAGTCTCCCGATCCTCTCGATCCTCATAGCACGCATCCACAGCTTGTGCCTTGCCTCATGCGTCCATTCACCTCGTGCCCTCTAAGTCCACCAAATTAGGCCGTTTCCTGCACTTTTCCACCAAAAGGAGTTTTAAGTATATGCAATGCAAACTAACATGAAATGCAGCTAAAACATACTAAAATGTACTTGAGATGGGTATAGTTCGCATGAATTGGTACTCCATAAGTAGGTATAAAACCCACTTATCAGCATTACATCGCCGTTCTAAGTCACAAGATAACCATAATATCTCTCAGGCTCTTGGCGTGTCCTACCAGATCTACGAATGCCTCGTGTAATTTAAACAGGTTCACTTTCCACAATGTCTTGTGGTTCCTACTCATGTTCCAACTTAGGTTCAATGATATTTTGTGGTTCTCGAATTTCTTCGAGTTCTACTTTCCTCCCACTGTTTCCTTTAGAGACAAATTCTCTTTTTAGAAAAATACCAGTTCGAGCAACAAACACTTTGTTCTAAGAAGGTTTGTAGAAATAATTCCCTTATGTTTCCTTTGGGTATCCCACAAAATTACATTTGTCAGATTTGGGTCCGTGCTTGTCAGAATCCAGACATTTTTCAAATGCCTCGCAAACCCAAATCTTCATAAACGACATACTAAGATGTTTCCCAGTCCACATTACATATGGTGTCTTTTAAACTGTCTTTGTAGGAACACTGTTAAGTGTGAATGCAGCTGTCTCTAGGGCATGACCCCAGAAGCTTATTGAAAGCTTCGTATGACTCATCATTGATCGTACCATGTCCAACAAGGTGCGATTCGTCCTCTCAAATACACCATTCCATTGTGGTGTTCCAGGTGGAGTAAGCTGTGATATAATACCACACTCCTTTAGAATTTCATCAAAGTCTTGGCTTAAGTATTCACCTCCTCGATCAGATCATAGAGCTTTTATGCTTTTGCCAAATTGGTTTGGAACTTCATTCTTGAATTCCTTGAACTTATCAAAGGATTCGGATTTGTGTCTCATAAGATACATATATCCATATCTACTGAAGTCGTCAGTAAATGTAATGAAGTAATAAAACCTACCTCTTGCTAACGAACTCATGGGTCAACATACATCACTATGTATAAGTCCCAATATATCGCTAGCCCATTCACTGTGTCCAGTGAAAGGGGCTTTAGTCATCTTGCCTAATAAACAAGACTTGCATTTCTCATATGATTTAAAATCAAATGAATCCAAAAATCTATCTTTATGGAGTTTGGATATGCGTTTCTCATTTATATGGCCTAAACGACAGTGCCAAAGATATGTCAGATTTGAATCATTTGATTTAAATCATTTTATATTTATGTTATAGATAGACATTTCTAAATCAAGAATATAAAGACCGTTAAATAATTATGCAACACCATAACATATATCATTTAAGTAAAACGAACAACGGTTGTTCTTTATTATAAATGAAAAACCTTTCTTGTCCAAACAAGAAACAGAAATAATATTTTTGCTTATAGCAGGCACATAATAATAATCCTCTAATTCTAATACTAGCCCAGTGGGAAAAGATAAATGATAAGTTCTTACGGCCAGTGCAGCAACTTTTGCTCCATTCCCAACTCGTAGGTCAACCTCTCCTTTTGTCAAAGTCCTACTCCTTCGGAGTTCCTGCACATTAACACAAATATGAGAACCACATCCAATATCCAATACTCATGATGTAGAAGTAGACAAGTTGACTTCTATAACATATATACCTGAATCATAAGTCGCACTTCCTTTCCTTTTCTTCACTTCTTCCAAATAAGTGTGACAATTCCTCTTCCAATGTCAAGGTTTTCCACAGAAGTGATAATCACCTTCTTTAGCCACTCCACCTTTATGTTTTAAAGCCTGTTTGGTTATGGAATTGGGTTTGGAACTAGATTTAGATCCAATCTTTTTCTTGTCTTTAAAATTTCCCTTAGCATTCCCCTTTTGCACTATCATTATGAGAGCGGGTCCTGCCTTTTTCATGTTGTTCTCGGCAGTTCTTAACATGCTCAACAACTTAGTAAGTGGTTTCTCAATTTCATTCATGAGATAATTCATAACAAATTGAGAGTAGCTAATGTTCAAAGATTACAAAACAAGATCAGTTTGGGCTTCCGGAGTGATTGGAAAACCCAACCTATCAAGGTACTCAATAATTTTCAGCACATTTGGACCAACTGGATCACGTTCACCCATCTTGTAGTGATACAATGCTTTGCTTGTATAATACCTTTCCTGTCGAGCATGCCCTTCGAACAATTTCTTGAGATGCTCGATCATCTCATAAACATCCATCAACTCATGTTGCTTCTGAAGCTCAGCGTTCATAGTTGCTAGCATGAGACAATTCACGTCCAGAGCATCATCTTGATGCTTCTTGTAAGCATTATGCTCTTCGCGTGGTGCAGTGTTAGCTGGTACTGCAGGAATGGGCTTTTCAATGACATATAGCTTGCGCTCTTGTTTGAGGACAATCCTCAAGTTCCTATGCAAGTCAAGGAAATTAATTCCACTTAGCTTGTCCTTCTCAAGGACTGATCGTAGTGAAAGACTACTTGTGTTGTTGTTGTTTGCCATTGATATCTACAATTTATAAGTGCAAAAATAATAAGTTAAATTGTAGAGTTTTTTTGATATTATGTAATTGATAATAGTACATTCAAAATATATCTCCCACTATTTTATTCAAAATAATAGCCCTCACCATCAATTCGGAAAGCATTTTCTATTAAATCTTTCTAGTGAGTCAAGATCCACATTTCATTATGCCTTAAGTTAGTTTTGGCTATTCTCTCAAAACATAATTATTTAGGTAGACAACCCCTTTTCAAATATATCATATATAACTCCTGAATAGTTTGGTAAACAACATTTTTTTCTTGTCCATCTAATGGTACCTACCAAACTCCATGCCTCTAAGTCCACAATCCTATTGAGATAACTTAGTTATGTCGGGCCCAATGATTTTACAGTTCACAATTATCCTATTGCATCTTACCTAGATAAATAGGGTATTTTACTTTGGCAAACCTATATCCATTGATCAAGGTCTTGATGAGTGTTATTCATTGGAAGGCATCTGATTTAAACTTAATAATTTAATGAGGGATTTTATAAATTAATTTAGATCTCACCAATTTTAATCTTATTAAGCATGCACATTATTTATCATATCATATTGTATACAAGCATAAATAAAGTGCAAAATTAAATGTGACACAATTATGGCACAATCCACTGTCAATCTTTTCAAGCTAATGAAAGATTAAACGTCAATCTAAGGTGGTAAAAGATCTTCAAAATAGTAGTTTCCTTAGATCTTCCTCATGCATGTGCCTCCTTTCCATCCTCAACTTTCATCATGTTCTTCATCTTTTCATCTACATCTTGTTATCGATTATTACATGACATAAAGAAACCTTGAGTTACATTCGAGGGGATTTAGATGAGAGGAGAATGTTACATCAGAATTTATAGAAAGGCACGACATGCAAGCCGTATTTCAAAACCAAAAACCACTAACCTATGGGTCAAAAGGCCATAATCATGCACCATGCATATCACAATAAGCACATAACGATTTATATATAATTAAAGAAAACTATATATAACATATTGGGGTCCACGACCATCGTACGTCTTCTGACAGAAGAAGTGGGTCGAGGGGTCTCCCCAGCGGTATTGTAGAATTTTTCCATATAAATCTAAAATAGTTTCAGAATCATATATTTAATCCACCAAAACACTCATAATAACAATACACCCAGTACATATCATATATGTCCAGTTTCAATTAATCAAATTAAACCTTCATGCTTCTAATCCAATTAGAACAGAAGTTGTATACTGTTATTACACCATTTAAGATACAGTTAACAGAACATCAAATACATGCATATCTATTACTGATATTCATAATACCAGAATATGTCGACAAATAGAATATAATATATTCAATTTCAGATCTGCAAAATTATATCATCATATATCATATATATCAAAAACAATAAAACACGTAATCTTAATTAATCATTTCGAAAGTAGCTCTGATACCACTGTTGGGGTTTCGGCACATAAACGCAGTGGAAATAAAAAAATTTTTTAAAGCAATTTCGAAACCCTAAAATAGGATCCATGCGAAAACCATATTAATTCAGTGGTTAGAAATTTATACCGATTATTGAAGGTGAAATTGATGCGATCGAATCTCCAGCACAATCCAAATGAACAGCGCCTCTACGGTATCCACACGAACGCCCTACGAATCTTCGTATGATCTGTAATAAAAGGAACTACGGTACTAGCCACCAAGGATGAGGATCTCGAAATTGTATCTCTCTAGTTTCTCTCTAAGAGCGGCTAGGGTTTTTGGTTAATGATGTAATCCGTTAAATGGCTGATATATCTTATCTATAGCAGTTAGAAGGAACACAACAAAATCTAATTTAATTAAAATCCGAATTTATATATATATATATATATATATATATATATCTTAATTAAGTCCTACTTAATTAATATACATATATACAAATTATCCTTTTTAATTTAAATTCATGATTTAAATATTATCAATCATATTGATATATTTAAATCCTTACAAATTAAATTAATTCCCTTTTTAAATCACGTTCTATGTATATGACCATATAGATTAGTATTATGTTGGCAATAATTTTAAAATCATATTATAAAATATAAACAGTGAGTGGCATCTAGTAATGCATCACTGCTACCCAAGTAATAATAAGATCGATGATTCGATGCCTTTTCGTGACCAATGTTTCAATGTAATTTAATCCTTTTAAACTTGACATCCTATATTAAACTCGAGTCATGGAATATGTCATACTCTTCATAATTTAATCTGAGTTTTCTTGATCAATGAGTAAACTATATGAAACAAATCAGTATTTGAGCATGGCCATGCATTTTATAGTCCTACTCAATCAAGAGGCCTATGGATATCACCCCTATTATATAGGAGGGTTAAATTCTATCTAAATCACTCATATTCCTCACACAATTCATGATGTACCCAATAATAACCTTTATAGTCCACCCTATTAAAGGTGACCTTTGATGATATAAAAGTACATAAATTCCAGTGTAGTAATATAGTGATTTCAGGTCGGAAGATCATTACATCATTGTCACTATGAGAATTGCTAATGACACTTCACATAATGCTCCACATAGAATTCTCATGGTGGAGTGCATCTCTAATTACATCGTTTTCTACAACATGTACTTATGCATTGACTCAATATCTCATATATTTATGACCAATGAGATTTGGTCATCAGTCAATCCACATACTAGTCTCAATGTATCATTGTTGTCCCATTAACAATGATACTCGACTAGGGACATTTAAGAGCAATGATACTAATTGTAATTATATAATCTCATGTTCAAGTCACTTACTTGAAGCTATATAATTTGTATCACTATTCTAAGGACTTTGATTATGTTAACATTTATATAACGCAGTAAATAAAACCATAATAAAATCATTCATTTATTCAATCAAATATAATATCAAAATGTTAAACAATTATATCAAATAATTGGCCTCTAGGGCGTAAACTCTAACAACATGAACCGTTATTATTAAGTCTATGCTAATGATTCTAACTAGACAAGATGTGTATGGGAAAAAGTATGTCAAAATGACATTCCATCGAAATATTTGACGATAATATATCGTGAAAAGTTAAGTAAGAGATAAATTTTTTTCTCAAAAAACGTGCAGAAATCGAACGAAATAAAAATGACGAAAAGTATTGTTATGTATTTTTCATTCATTTGATTATGTTAGGGGAAAACGTGAAGGAAAACGCTTAGCGTCAAAAAGTGTTTTTTAGTTTTTTAGAGTTCCAAAGAATACGTAAAAGTTAAATTTGGATTTAAATGGCGTTCTGAATCGAAATTGGGAATCGTGGCCTATGTACTCGCCTTCTGCTAAGTATTTCTCGTGTTCATAACGTTTTTCACATATTTATCTTACATAAATATGTGAAAAACCTGAACCACATTATTGAATTAGAACCAGACGAGATAGCGGAAGATTTAACGTATGAAGAGGTATGTGTTAAAATCTTGGATAAGAAGGAACATATTCTACGCTCCAAGGTTATACCTCAAGTCAAAGTTTTATGGAGAAACCACGATGTTGAGGATATGACTTGGGAGTTAGAATCTGAAATAAAATCAAGGTATCCTCACCTCTTCGGCATACCAGGTACGTACAACAATTTTGAGGACGAAATTTCATAAGAAGGAGAGGTTGTAAGACCCCAACTTTTATGAATAAAGATGAATTTTTCTCTAAATATCATTTTTTGATATTAAGGTGTGAATTTGTTATAATGTTATAGTTGTGGGTAATATTTACAAATTTTGCAAAGTAAGTAAGTTATAAAATATTCGTTTGGTCGGGGAATATTTTTTTTAACAGGGAATATTCGTATGATGGCACAATTATTGGTGGACCCCACAACGGAATTATTATCGGAGTTAAAAAATGATAGAAATAACTTTTTATAAAAATAACGGCAAAAGTTTTACCGTTAACTGTTGAAATACCTTGTGATAAAAGTATAGTAATACACGTGGTTGCATAGTAGCATACGGTATTGTACAATATCTTTGATTATTGATGCTTACATGAGAAGTCACCCAGTTTTATTCAATTATTGCCACAGTAATTGCTGCATAGTATCTAACGTTATTGATTAAATTATTGTCACAATATTTTATATTATTAAATCAATAATTGAGACGACAAAGTTATTCATATTATTATTTGCATTATTGACGATGTCTAGAAAGTTCTGTCGAGGAAATGAGTTTGGTCACCTAATTGCGTGCCAATAAGGAGAAGTCCTTATCAGAAAGCCCCTCTTTCCTGGGAATGATCTGGTTGTTAATATTGTGAGTTATAATATTAATGATGAATAAATGTTGTTAAAAATATTTAGTTAAATAGAGGGGATTTTTATGAAGTATTTGTTATAAATTTGACTTATTGCATGGACCCCCAATTACTCATTTTTCAAAATTGTCGGTAGAAAGTTATCTCATTTTTCAAAATTGCATGGACCCCCAATTACTTATATATTTTGTTTAGTTATTTATGTAAAATAAAATATATTATATTTTATTTAATTACATAGTACTGCATAGTAAAAATCATGTGATTTCTTACAAAACTTGCTTGTGAATTCGTCTGAATTTATGCACTGTGTGTCCGTGATTTTTTTCTCTAAATAGTATCCTTTCATTCTCCTATAAATAGGATGCTTAGTTTAGAATTGAAAATCACACCAAAATCAGAAAATTCTTCTTCTATAATATTGAGCGTATTTCTTTTGAGTTTAAGAAAGCTTTGAGCGTAGAAACAATATAAGTTTTCTTCAAGAATATTCTCGCCCTACCAGTCAAAAATACACTCCTTTTAAGGTAAGGGATATTATTTTTGTTCAATATTTGTAAGAAATAATATTTTCTTCCATACTCTGTAGTATGTAAGTAATATTATTTCGTTTAAGATTCCGAATTCTACACTCATTTTGTTAAAGTATTGCTTTTATACTCCTTGAAACTTGCAATTTTCTGAACATTCTTGTTAAATTTTAATCTTTTCATGTTGGGGTACTATTCACGGGGTACTATTCACTCGAGTACTAATCACCTGGGATACTATTCATGACAAAATTGATTTCATTTCTGTCCAAATTATTTTTGATACAATATTATTCTTGAATTTACTCCACAAAGCAGTATCATGTTGACAATTTGGACATTATTGAATTCTGGATAAATTGAATTATAAATCTTCGAAATTTATCCTTGCTCTCATTTAATTGAATTCTTATATCATTGTCATCATCCTCATGCTTATATTGTGATGAAAGTCATCTTTGGCCCGTAGTGCATAGATGGACTGTTGATTGGTATGATTATGACTATGTATTGGTATAATCATGACCTATAATGTTACAAATGATCGATGTGGTAATAGTCCTCTTTGGCCCGTAGTGCATTGATGGAAAGTTGTTGGCATGATCATGACCATTGGTGATAATAACGAATATCCTTAGCCCATAGTGCATGGATAATTCGTGGATGTGATAATAATGAATATCCTTGACCGTAGTGCATGAATAATTCAGTGATGTGGATTATTTATTGAGCTGAGTCTCAGCTATAAAATTGATGATAAACTTTTAAATCATAGAAGATAATAGATATCATGCTCTACTTGACTCTTATAATGGATTGTTTGTTCCGCTGTAGTTAAACTTGTTATCTATTGTATTCTATCAGTTTAACACTGTTGAGGGCTAACGATAATTTATTCTGCATTATCTTAGTCATAATATTCTTTACTAAGCTAGTTGAGCTCACTCTTTGCTTTCATTGTTCTCTTCAGGAAATGAGAATATAGCTGGGACTAGTCGGGGAATGGAGTGATGTCCAGATAGTTGCTATAGTAGTCCTCCGTATTCTATGAAATAGTGTAATAATAATTGTAATGAGGAGTCCATTTGAGTTTGGATATTGTCTAGAAGACAATATTCGTGTTAAAACTCTCAGCTTATGTCACATGATAGTTATATAATTAAGTTTGTATTTGTATTCTGTACCATGTATTTGGTGACTCAGAATGTGTTGTGTATACCTATTTTGGGGGCATCACATCATCCCAACACAACGGTGTTCTACACTTTCTCTCGTAAAGAGCTTCGTACGGTGGCATGCCGATACTCGCATGGTAACTATTGTTATAAGCTAATTCCACTATGGGAAGGTGATCGTCCCAACTATCCTTGAAGTCCATCACGCAAGTTTTAAGCATGTCCTCCAATGTTTGTATTGTTCGCTCACTTTGTCCGTCTGTCTGCGGATGATAAGTAGTACTCAACCTTAGTTGTGTTCCCATCCTTTCTTGTAAGTTCTTCCAGAATTTTGACGTGAAGCGCGGATATCGATCGGAGATAATTGACACCGGCACTCCATGTCGTGCAACAATTTCCTTTACGTACAGGCTTGCTAACTGATTTAAATTATATCGGATCTTGATAGGTAGAAAATGAGCCATCTTTGTTAGTCGATCTACAATAACCCAAATGGTATCAAAACCTTTCTGCACGACTGGAAGTCCCACCATGAAGTCCATCGTAATGTGCTCCCATTTCCACTCTGGTATTTCCAATGGTTGAAGTAGACCACTCGGCCTCTGGTGCTCTGCTTTGACTCGTTGACAAGTAAGACATCTACTAACGCACTCCGCGATTTATCGTTTCAGATTAAGCCACCAAAAATGTTGCCTCAAATCTCGGTACATCTTTGTGCCTCCTGGATGAGCAGAATACATCGTATTGTGTGCCTCGTGCAAAATTCCTTCCCTTAAATCGGTTATCGCTGGTACCCACACTCACCCTTTGAACCTCAAAATATCGTCTTTACCCATTTTAAATCTCTCTTCTTCATTTTATGTGATCCTCTTCCTGATTTCCTCGCACTCTTCATCCTTCTCTTGTGATTCGTTTACTCTGTCCAACAAGGTTGGACGAGCTTCTACTGTGAATAATTTTTCTTCAGACCTCCATGGTCCCCTTACTTCTATCTCCAATTTCTCAATTTCTCTTATTAACTCCTCCCGAGTTGTTAGTTGAAACAACTTCTCCCTTCCTTTCCTGCTTAGCGCGTCGACTACTACGTTCGCCTTTCCCGGGTGATAAAGAATATCGCAGTCATAATCCTTGATTAATTCTAACCACCTTCTATGACGCATGTTCAATTCCTTATACCTGAAGATATATTTCAGACTCTTATGGTCCGTGTATATCTCACATTTCTCTCCGTACAAATAATGTCTCCAAATCTTTAACGCAAAAACTACTGCCACTAACTCTAAGTCGTTAGTAGGGTATTGTTTTTTATAATCCTTCAGTTATCGCGATGCGTACGCAATGACCTTGCCATGTTGCATTAGCACACAACCAAGTCCTCTGTGCGACACATCACTATACACCACAAATCCTCCCGTATCATCTGGTAATGATAATACAGGCGCTCCGCTTAGTCTCTTCTTCAGTTCTTGAAAACTCTCTTCGCATTTGTCTGTCCACACAAACTTCACCGTCTTCCTCGTTAGATTGATCAACGGGGTTGCTATCTTAGAAAAATCCTATATAAATCTTCAATAGTACCCAGCTAACCCTAAGAAACTTCTTACTTCAGTTGGCATCTTTGGCTTCTCCCAATTACTCAATTCTTCTACCTATGTAGGGTCTACTAAAATTCCATCCTTATCCAGCACGTGTCCTAAGAATTGAACATTCTTCATCTAAAATTCACATTTCAAAATTTTGCATACATCTTCTCTTTTCTCAGTGCCTCCAAAACCATTTTTAGATGTTCGGCGTGTTCTTCTTCCATCTTTGAGTAGATCAAGATATCGTCGATGAAAACTACTACAAATTTATCTAAGAATGGCTTGAAAACTTGGTTCATCAAGTCCATGAATGCTGCCAAAGCATTTGTTAACCCGAATGACATTACCAAAAAATTCAAAATGTCCATAACGAGTTCGGAACGCCGTCTTTGATATGTCCTCCTCCCGTACCTTCAATTGGTGATAACCCATCCGTAGATCTATCTTCGAGAAACACTTCGCTCCCTTCAGTTGATCAAAAAGATCGTCTATCCTTGGTAACAAATATCTATTTTTAGTCGTTACTTTGTTCAATTCTCGATAATCAATATAGAGCCTCATCGATCCATCCTTCTTCTTTACAAACAACATTGGTGCTCCCCAAGGAGACACACTTGGTCGTATATAACCCTTATCTAGTAACTCTTGCAATTGTATCATCAATTCCTTCATTTCTATTGGCGCCATACAATATGGAGCTTTCAAAATCGGTGTAGTTCTCGGTGCTAAGTCTATTACGAATTCGATTTCTCTGTCTGGCGGAAGACCAGGTAGATCATCCAGAAATAAATCTTGGAATTCTTTTACTACGAGTATATCCTTAATTTCTACCCGTTTTATTCGAATATCAACAATGTAAGCTAAATAACCCACACATCATTTCCTTAACAATTTCTTGGCATGCATCATCGTAAGGCAACACGATTGCTTTAGCGATAAGCTACCATAAAACACTACCTTAGACCTATTCGAAGTCTGAAGGTTTACACTTTTATTTTGAAAATAAATTATCGTCGCATGGTTATACAACTAATCCATTCCCAATATTACGTTAAACTCTCCCAATCTTATTGGGTTCAAGTCTACGCTTAGTTCATGATCTCTAATATTTGCGCGATAATTTCGGTAAACATATTCTACAAGGATTACTTCCTTATTCGCAACTTCTATGTTCAAAGAATTTCCTAATCGTTCTTGCAGGGTAGATCAAGTCGACTAGAAAATTTCTCATATACAAAAGAACAGGTGGCACCCGAATCAAATAATACATATGCATTTATATCATTGATCGGGATAATACATGACACTACGTCCTTCGCTGCTACTGCGTCCTGGACGGTAATGTTAAAGGTTCTGGTAGTTGGATGGTTTGATGGCGTCGGTACGCCAATCGTCAGTTTGTTGATTCCCCCCTTGCTGGTCACTTCCTCCACCGCTTCCTTTCTTTGGGTAATCTTTAAACAGGTGGTCCGCCGAACCATAAGCGAAACAACCTTTGATCTTCTTGGGCTTCGGGCAGTTAGGTGATGTGCCATTCTTGGCCGCAGTTGTAACAAGTACTACGCCTTTTCCAGCACTCACCCTAGTGATTCTTCCCACACTTTGGGCATCCCTTAGCTCTCTTCTTGAAATCTCCACGAAACTTCCACACTATATTGTTGTGATTTTTGTTGTTGTTGTTGTTGTTGTTCTCCCACTTCCTCTTTCCTAAATTACTTCCCCCGCTACTGCTTCCTCCACGGCTATCTCATCTTGTGCTCTTACCCCTCTTTTCCTTGTTATACAAACTCAAAGCTTCACTACCTCCCTCTGCAATAATGGCCTTCTCCAGCAATGTCGCAAATGAATCGATATGAAGAACTGACACCTTGTTGAACAACCAAGGTTTCATCCCTTGCTTAAAACGTCTTGCTTTCCTCTCTTCATCTCCTACTTGGTGTTCTGTAAACTGGGCTAGCTCATTGAACTTAGCCGCATATTGCGCCACCATCATATCTCCCTGTTGAAGTTATAAGAACTTTACCTCCATCCTATTATTCATGTTTTTCGGGAAATAGTTCTCGAAAAATAGCGTCTTGAACCTCTCCCATGCTATTAACTCTTCTCCTACTCTTTGCTAATTCGCCTCCCACTAGTAGTTCGCCTTGCCTCTCATCATGTAGGTGGAAAACACCATCTTCTAGTCTTCTCCCACACGAGCGATGGTGATAGCCTTCTCCATCTATTTGATCCACGTCTGTACCACGATAGGATCGGTAGTACCCACGAATTCCAGAGGTCCTACACTCTTAAAGTCTTTAAAGTTTATAACTGGAGCTGCCTGGGGATTGGGTAGTACTGGTTCATTTCTTCCCCTAAGAGCCTCCCCTAACAAATCTACTAGCCTCTATATAGGGTCTACTTGTCCTCTCTCATCATTGACCGACTCTTCTGGTGCGGTTAGTCTACGTCTGGGCGGCATTTTTTTGCAGCACAAAATTTTCATTTTATAATCTACTTATATTACTTAAACATTTCTCAAATGAAAAAGGAATAAAATTTTATAACACGTTTCTGGAATAAGATCATTTATATTCATATGCCAAATTATTACATCAATATGATCATTCCTAGCATACTTCTATAAATGTCAACACGTATCCCTTAATATCACAAAAGATGGGGACAACCACTAATATACTACCCCTCTAACATTTTTCAAAAGTTTGGGGTTTACATAACTATCCCATAATTCATAAAAGATTGGGATTACAACAACAAATCATAAATAACTACCAACTACTACTACTGAACTACTAGCACCTAAACCTCAATCTAACATCCTGCGTTCCACAGCACACTTGTATTCCTTCTGAGTTATGTGCGCCACCAAGTCTCAGCTTATAGTGTGTTGAATATGTCCCTGCTCTGCTGGGTAATGATATACCCCATCAATCAATCTTTCCATGGTCGTGCACAAAACATAGCCCATCTTGTTCATCTTCTTTCTCTTGCATCTCACCTCATCTTCTAGGTTTACTGCCCTACCATTAGCTTCTTCCCACTTCTCCTCGAAGTGGATCCTATCCATCACCTCCATCTCTAACTGAGTACGGAGAGCCTCCTTTTCCGTCCTCTTGCTTAACTCTCTCTGGTCCATCTCTTCCAGCTTTCCCGCTAAGTCGACATTGTGATAACTCAAAAATTTAGAAAATCTTAAATAATTAAATTAAAGGTTGAACTTTAAAACCTAGAGTGGAAATAGATGGTTTATTTAAAAATTTTAAGAAAATCTATACGGTTTAATAATTGAAAGAGATTATGTACTAATATATATGGCAAGCCATATGAAAAATGTTTATTGGTTGTAGCAAACCGCATTAAGAGATTTTAATAAGACATTGAATTAAATGTCTAGCTTAATATATGAGAATATATTATGGTAGATATTTTTGTGAATTATGTGAGGTATGTGTGTGATTAAATAAATATATATTGTAAATGTGTATATATTTATTATATAAAGAGAATTATAAAGAAAGTTATATAACCTAATATTGTATATTAGGTATGAAAATTGAATAACATAAGTGTTATAGAATTGAATAATTTAATATTTAAAATATATACTAATTTAAGAGATTAATTTTATTATCTCAACGTATTTTTTGTGAAAATCAAAGTAGCAATCAAATTGCAAAATTAGCGGAAGCAAAATAAAATCAGATTTTAAATTTTTTTACAAACCAATTACCTGGATAATCTTTTATGCATATTATTAATTAAAACGAAGAAAAAGAAGTTATGGAATCATACCCTTATAGATACGAGCTTCCACAGGTAAGAGTTCAACTCCTACTTCTCCGCGATCTCCTTGAATCTCCAGGTAGATTCCTTCTTTTGATCAATGTCCAGCCACCCAAGTGTATGACCTCTATAGGTGATCCGCCAAGGAAGAAGAATTTTCAAAAAGGAGGGTGTATTGGCTCAAACCCTAGTTTTTCCTATCTCTATAGAAAAAGGTGGTGTACTCTCCAACTATTGAAATCACGTATTTATGATATCTGATATAAGACTCCACTTATAAAGATATTAGGTAACCCTATTTAATATAATAAGGTATTATTTATTTAATTAAATTCCTTTAATTAAATAGGCTCCCTAATCTAATTAGGGATAAATAATTAAACTCTTTTAATTAATTTGCCTCCTAATCTTATTAGGAATAATATATGAGAATACTTTTATTAAATTAATTCATAAACTCTTTTAGAAATTAAAAGTAATAATAATTGTAATAATATTAATAAGACGCGTCTTATTAATTTATATTTAATATTTCCAAAATATTAAATAATAAATATTAAGCTATTTAATTTACTCTATCACTATATATTATATTAAATATACTTAACATATTATTACGATTATGTCATTAACTTCTTAAATTATTATTCTTTCTTTTATGGTGTGGTTCTCCATATTAAACCGGTTGTGAATAAATCAATTAGAACAATTCTAATCTTATTTAAAAAAATAAATTAAACTATTAATTTATTTAAATAAATAATATTTATTCTACAATAGGGATAAGCCTCCCTAGTGATCAACGACTTTTCAGATAATATAGATTTCAATATTAATCATAAAAGAACATTTGAATAAATAGTTACTGTACAATTCAATCCTTCCACCATACAATGTCCAATTAAATATAAGACATGGAATTACTGTCAAGTCTTATTTTATTTAATTGTATGTATTTTGAATATTCCTAAATGCACAACTCCTAATGAATGAAAATTAAAAATTATTTCTAATTTCATTCCACCTTGGCCAAGGATTCCTGGGTTGTCATTTATCGAATTACATAGGACATTTCTCTTCTTTTACTAGAAGTGGTAGATTCTTTATTGATCATTTATTATCTCTATATATAACTTATTACACCCAAGCATACCCTTTGATATACCCTAAAGGTTTTAAGGAATAAGTCAAAGTGTAATTCATTATATATAAGATGCTATGATGATCTCAAGTCTACGGATCATTTGTACTACTATCACTATAGGAATTCCTATTGACAGGCAAGTAAAACTCTATTAGGTATTCCTTAGCGAGTCACGTTCAGTGAAATTATTCTCCAATAAGCATCTACATACTTTATTTAGTGTCTCCAGTCAAATGATCATGAGATCAATCATCCTCATCCAATGAGCAAGCAACGTATGTACCAATCTATCTGGATTCACTAATCCCCTTTTTAGTAATCAAATGATTGAGAATATTATAGTTTTAAGCTATCTAAGAATTTAGATCTCATTAGTATGATCTCATCATGATTCTAAAAGCATTGCTTAAAACTATGAGTTTATCACATATTATTAAAACAACATCATGTAGATAATTAAAAGCCTTTAATAAATAATTCTTTTATTAATAAATAAATAAGATTGATTACAAAGTATATGATTTATCATCATACATGATTGACTTGTATGCATACTACTTTCACTTTTCACTCAATTATCAACAAAAACAAGAGGAGGAAGAGTTTAGCCAGAATGAAAGCCTATATCCCTCCAAGATGATCCAACTGATTGAAGAAGATCAAAATGGGCTGAAAGGTCAGGAAAATTGGATTGATAAAATTACTAGAAGATCTCGACAGTGGAAAAATCGCTCAAAAGAATATGAATTCTCAAAAAAGAATGATCAAACAACATCTACTAGAGACCGACACTTCACCCCTCTAAATAAACCAAAGGAAAAAGTGTTACATCTTCTTATAAGAGAAGGAAAGATTACGGAGCTGCTGCCTCCTACAGATCCAAGGACAAAGAGATATGATCCCACAAAGATATGTCTCTATCATTCTAATTTACATGGGCATGCGACCGAGGAATGTTGGGCTCTGCAACACAAAATCCAGGATCTTATTAAAATGGAGAGTTGAAGATGGAAATCCCCACGACCAAAAAAGGAAAAAGGGAAGTGACGAGCTTAAGATTTCCACCCGAGACAGACAGTGTAAAGGAAGTGGCATCTATGGTCAGCAATCCTAATGGAACATAAGGTGGAACGATTATAATTCAGGGATGGACAAAGGAAACTAGAAAATTCCCTCAAGAAATTCCATCGCCACTGACAAACATCTTATTGCCAAAAGTTAGCAACCACATTGTTGATTCAACCCTCCTGGATGATGAGGAGGACATACTAATCCTTCCCAATGAAGGAAAAGCCAAAAAGGAAATTTTCTTGCAAGAAATACAACAGTAATGTAAGGAAAAATTCAAGATTAAAATATATCGGGCTTTGGAAGAAGATGGGGGAGAAGACCAATCAAAAGGGAGTGAGGTTGTCAAGAAAGTCAACCCATCAAAAATCAAGAGCTTATCCCTTTTAGCGATGGGTCCAGTTTAAGCGTCCTAGAATGGGGTGCCAAAAATAGGAGGTGATCAAGTTATGGTGGTGACTGAAGTTATTCCCAAAAAGGAAGTAAACTCCATTGCCATCATCGAAGGCAACCTACCCAATGACAACTAGACTATCAAGCCTCAGCTAACCAGAAAAGCATAGATCCAGAGGATGCGATTGCGGGTCCCAAGAAGTGTGGGGACGTTATCATTTGCTTAGCTTTATGTCTTATTTTATTTTCCATGCATTACTATGTTATTTTTTGTTAAAAAAAATCAAAAAAAATTTTATGATATCCTTTTACGTGAACTATGTAAGACCTGATCTCCTTTTAGAGGAGTACATAGCCAGCCGGTAACGGCGCGTCTAATCACTACAAAAGTCCCAAAACCCCTTAAAAATTTAGTAATCATGGGATACGGACCTTAAACAACTCATTAACCCTTGAAATACGAGAAGACCTTATCTACTTTTAACCCATAGAAGTACGTATATGGCCATCGTGACAAAGTCTATCTCATACCCGACAACCTGTTCCCCGAGATAAAATCCATAAGTCAAGCCTTGCAGATTGAACCAAACCCAGTTAAACCATCATATCATAAACCAAGTCGAGCTTTTAGATCCAATTCAGTGGAATATGAAGACATCTCGACATCAATCATCGAAGCTGAAGCAATAACATGCAATCAGAAACATGGAAATATATCAAGCATGATCATCAACGAGGACATATACAAACCAAGATAATGAGACATGTAAACTTAGAGAAGATTACAGAAAATATCGATTCAATGATGCAAAGTAACTATCCGATGACCCCTCTCATGACCCTCAAAGAGTTGACAACCTCAATCCCAAACCTTTATTAATAAAAGAAAAAAGTCATTGAAGACAAGTGTAAGTCTGAAGCGATGACTAGGGCACCTAAACGTCAAAACTCATGCAGTCTACCTGATCTCCATGTAGGTCATAAGGTAAAAGACTTTTGTAATCTTGACATCTTATCAGCCCTTCTGTCAAACATACAATGAAGCAACTACCCAGATGACAAACAAGATTGGGGCAATTTCAAAAATCGACGACAACGAAAATCGGATTTTTTGATGACAATTAAATTTTTATTTGATTATGTGAATTAAATGAATTTAATTGATTTCTTTAATGAGTAAGCTATGTGAAAGTGGATTCTATGACCTAGAATGTGCTAACGTGGTTAGTATATGCGCTACGTGTTAGAAATAGTTGTTTGGAATTTCCAAGGCGATAATAATTGTTTTCATTGAACGAGAAATTTTTAGTAAAAACACTATTCATCCATTTTACATTAGAAATTATTTTGAAATTAGGAAGCAGCGTAATGATAGAATATCGTGATGAGTTGGAATATCGATAATATTTCATTTATGGAAAATGCAGTTTTCGCCTGCAGACTTAAAACCTAAGGGTTGAGTATATTGATTTCCGAGAAGAAAATAATATGCGTAGAAGGAATGGCGTTAGGTTTAATTCAAGTGTTATACAATTGGTGATGCTAGTTAGTATCTATGTATAATACGTTGAGTAAATCTGAGTACAATCGATTATTATGCGTATGGTATCTGAAGGAATCGTGAATTATGCGTGTAGAATACGATCGTATCATAGGATTAATCTATGTATCGATGAGTAATTCACTTGTATTGGATTATGATTAGCCCAATCAATTGAATGACTAAGCCCGATGAGATGGATGGGTTAAGTCCAGTCGAGGCCCAATGTTTATTTAGTTAAGCCCGATTCATTAAAAAGCCAAGCGGTGGGTTGACCGGTGGAGTCATCGAATGGGTAAAACCCATGGGGCGACCCATGGGATGTCACAAAAGGAGGTGGGCAGCCACCTTGGTGTGGAAGCCAAGCATAAGGCTTGGTCACCAAGTGTTTTACTTGGTGACCACATGAAATAATAAGGAGGTGGTGTTTATTGACCATTATGCCCTCCATTCTAATTTCCTATAAATATGAGGCTAGGTTGCTTCATTTGTGAGTTTTTCAACTTGCCAACCTATATCATTTGAGAGAGAAAAGAGAGCTAGACTTATAAGTCCTTCACTTGGGAAGCTTTAACCTTTATTCTTCGAGAGATTTTTAAGAAACTTGAGGTAATACTTCTTGTTCTTCATTCTCCATCTCTTTTTGATTTTTCTTTTGTATTGGAGAATCATAGATGGGTGGTATATGCCTTGTATGAGAGATTAAAGATGACTTACCATAGATTCAATCTCTATAAGTCATGAGATTATAAGGATCATAAGGTTTGAAATAGTTTTGAACCATGAAAATATTGGTAGTTGAGATCGATTGTTGGATAAACAATTGGACTCCATCAATCCATTTAGTATTTGCATCTTGTTTGGTTAGGATGTAGATATGAAATCCATGGAGTATTCCATGTGATTTGGCTTAAAGAACAATAATAGCGAAGATATAAGCGAATTTTCTGCGAAAATAGGCGTTAAACGTCGAAAACGCATAAAGTCCGGATTAAAGGTCAAAAGTTGCCGTGTGACTTGAAAATGTCGGTTTTCAATGTCAACACGTGAGATAGGGTGATTAAGAGTTGTGGGTTCGAGAATCGTCGGATTCCGACTTAGAACGAAGAAAACGAGCATTGAACGCTCATTAACGTTCTGACGTATATAAAATGAACTCAATAGTGAATTATGAGTTAGCGGTTCAAAAGTGTTGAATTCTTATATGAACACGTAAAGGATGTAATTCTTGACTTGTAGGAATTTGAATGGGTCGGTTCGGATGTAAAAGCGAACAAATTAGGAGGCCGGGAGTTTAGTTAGAAAACCAAAACTGGTTTGGCCAAGCTTTGCCGTGAGACTTCGGTATTGATGACGAGAAAACCGATACAAAGTGGTGGTAGCGTATGACGCTGACTCGGCAGAAGATACCCTACTAACTTCGTGCATGGTCACCACTAAATACTGAGGGATGCTTTGTGCATGCATGCGATGATGAAAAAAAATTGACCAAGTTAGGTTTTAAACTTGATTGTTTAGAGACCTACGAGTTGAGTTTATATACTCGATGAATGTACTAAGACTAATCCTATACTACCTATACTAAGGTATAGAGTATGAAACTTAGGAATGAAATGCATATAAACAAGATATGTAAAATGAACAAAGTTGGTACTTTATCAGCGATGTTTGAGTCCCAGGTTAACAAACGTCGATAGAGTGATACAAGGACGAAGGGTAATAAGTCATGTTGACTTTAATAAAGATATTAAGTTAACACAGGACATAGAAGAGAAGAAGCTTGTAGGAACAATGTGAATAGTTGTTTGATAGCTAATTATAGTGTGCTTATGTGAACATATCATGTAGATTACTGTAAAAGGCGTAGTCGGTCGAGTAAGTTATTTGAAGGCATTTGAAAGGCAAGTTTTCTTAACGCTTGTCTAACTTCCATATTAGCCAAGTTTTATGTGATTCGTTGAAGCTGAATTGCAAGACTTGTTTTTTAAAGAAAGAATTCGATGCGATTTTAACTTTCGGCTAGACTATTAAATAAGATATAGATTGATTATTATTCATATCATTCTATATAGAAATGTTAACGCTATCCTATGCCAAGTAATTGAATGCAGACGTGAAGGTAAGGTTTGTCTATGAACAAACAAAAGTATTTTTCATCGATTATTAGATGGGCACATGAGTTTGCCAAAAATATTAAGCGTAAATACGTTTAATGAATGTAGTGTTGATCAACATAAAGTACTATAAGTTGATCACCTAGAAGTGCTAAATAAGTTATCTGGATGAATGGCCTTAGTCTTGTGGACTCCTTTTCAAGTATGAAAACTAAAATTCTTTTCATTCATGGTCTATCGACCGGTTCGAAATTCTAATCTATTCTATACTTTGGGAATTGATGTTATGAGCTATTAAAAGTATTATTGATTCGAGAATACTTCATAACTATTGTTCGATTATGTTGGAATTGTTGTATAATTCATGAATGTGGTATTCTGTTATCCTTGATTAAACTTGTTGAAATTTGTCATACTCACTTCTTGCATGAATTATATAACTATGAGTTAAAGATGAGCGTCTTATGAATGCCAAGAATGATAAGGGCAAAGCTAAGATGGATGCTTAGGCATTGTGTAATAGTTTAGTAAGTTTGTATGTATTATACATTATGAACAATGAAACGATGTAACGGTTTATGAACACAGGAAGGATTATACTTTGATTGTAATAAGAAGATAGTAATTACTTTCATTTTGTTGTATTTCAATGGAATGATTGTATGGATGTTAGTACTGAGTGGAGCACCATCTGTCGGGTTGGAAGATACCCGAATTTGGGGGCGTCACAGGTTGGTATCAAAGCCTTAGGTTATAAAACTTAAGGGGAAAAACCTTAGGCTAATAACCTCGTAAGGAAGGTAAAGTCCGAGGAATGAAATTCAAGTCCATTGAATTAAGAAGATATTGAGATAACTTCGATGTCGAAAGAATTAAAAGATGAAAATTAATCTTAAAGACATTAAATGTGATTTATGCTTATACTATTGTGTATTATGTACTAATCAACGTGTTATGTGTTTGTAGATGTCAATCGATAGCTTGATGTTTAGAAACGTGGAAATGATAAGTGAGGACTCAGTTAACCAAGTTGAGATTGTACCAATGCCGATGGCGGAGAATGCAAATAGTTATCTTAGAAGACTTCGGACATTGAGGAGTACATCTACGAGGAGGAATACTACGAGGAGACTATGGGATTAACATCATACCTTAACGAGATGCTAGATGTGGAGGAGGAAATGGAGGTGACATCGATTAACACGGTGTTACCTACTTTCGAGAGCCGACATCTCTGGATCTGACTAGAGCATTATATCTGGCGGTGTTGGATAGGAATGTGCATTTGCATTACTCGGTAGAGGCACAGTTGAAATAAATTGCCTTATATGAGGCGAAAAGAATCATGAGAGGCAAACTTTGAGTCAGAGCACGATGAAAAAGTGCTTATGACGGATAAGGCTCATAACTATAAGGATGAGGTCCTTGAGCTACAACATAAACTGGTTGAGAAAGACCAGAAAATATCTAGGATGTCATACATCTCATGAGGATTTCAAGCTAAAAATTACTTGATATTCTATTGAGTCCGGGCAGACTCGACATACCATAAGTCGAGATATAGTGTCGATTCTGGCAAATTAGAAATATGAAAATGTCGTTCGATAGTGTTAGTAGATCGCTAGATCTTTTTGGTATATAAGTAGTGATGTAAAACCCTCTTTTGTATAACTAAGGGTAGTCTTTTTGTAAATCCCAACTTTTGTGGAAGGCAATCGCGGGATAGTATGTAATAGCGTTTGGCTAAGGGAACATGATGTAAATAGTTTTGACTATGAAAGCATATTTATATAATGAAGTTTTTATTTAACATGCTTGTTGTGGTATGAATGGTTGTTGTTAATTTAAAATGATAATCGAGTAGTTAAATAGATAATAACGAAGCTTTATTTATTTAATCGAAATTATGCTGCATAGAGAGGAGACAAGCGGAACCAAGTAGGAGTCTCATAATGAAAATCGAGGTCCTAACAACCCTATGCAAGGATTCGTTAATTTATTAACTTGGTGCATTTAACCAAGTGGGGGTGGGATTCACAGTAGCTCACAGGGTAGCAAGAACAACTACCTTTAAGGACTTTAAAAGTGTGGGTCCTCCAGAGTTCCAAGGAACGCGGATCCACTAGAAGCCCGGACATGGATTAGAGAGATTGAAAAGGCGTTTGTGATAACAAAGCGTGGGTGAGGCGCAAAAGACTTCTTTTGCGACTTACATGATGAAGGGGAAGCCAACTCTTGGTGGGAAGCTCACCGAGGTGGGGCTAGGGCGACGAGAGGCATTACGTGGGAGCAGTTTAAGAAGGTTTTCTTGAGAACTACTTCCCTACTAGCATCACGAGGTAGGATGGAAATTAAGTTCCTAGAACTTAAGCGAGGGGATATGATGAGTTCCCGATATGCATGAAGTTTAATTGGCGAGATTTGCTCCACATCGGTGGATCTGAGAGGAAAGGAAGGCGCCTGATTTGAGCGGGGCTTAAAACCACAGCTCTATAGTAGGATATCGGTTTTCAAAAGTGCTTCCCTGGGACCATTACGGAGAAAGCGATAATAGAAGAAGGTGGTGGTGAGGCTTTGTCTCGATACCACAAAAGCGGAAGATTAAGAGTAAGTTAGAAGGAGGTAATAAAATTTGAAGTTGCCAGTGAGCGGCAACTTACTTACAAAGAGGAAGAGTTTTAACCACAGGAATCTGGGGAATGTAGCGAGGAGATCCCAAAAGGAGAGCGAAGCATGTAAGACATGCGGAAAATCTCACATGGGAGTCTATTTAAAGGGAAAGCGGTATCTTACAATTGTGGGCGGGAGGGGCATTTGTCACCCAACCGTCCTAACCCTAAGAAAGAACCGAGGGTGTTTTATGCGTGGGTCGATGGACCACATGGCAAGAAATTGCCGAAGAAGGGTTTAGAGGGAATAAGAGTTACGGTAGTGGTAAATTAGCCATTCTTGGACCAACACCATCGATGGGTAGACCCTCGGCTTCGTCGTTTAATATGACTATTCAAGATCACGGTTGCATCAGCGAGATGTGGTAGCGGTATCCTTAGGTCAATGAGATAAATGCTTATGTGCTATTTGACTCGGGTGCTACTTGTTCTTTTATAGCATGTGAATTTTTTAGCGATTAGGTTTAATCCACGAAAAGTTACCTATACCTTTAGGCGTTAAGGTAGCGAGCGAGGAAATAATCCCCATTGAACATATTCATAAGGATTGTTGCGTGGAAATTAGAGGAATAAGTTATCGGTAGATTTGAATGCAAATAAGGCTAAAAAATTTGACGTAATTCTTGGTATGGATTGGTTGGTGAACCATGAGGCGATTATAGATTGCCATAGGAAAAGTGTAAACCTTGACTTTCTAAGAAAACCAAGGTAGTGTTCTTGGTAGTAATTCATTGAGGCGCTCTTGTTGTGCATCTATGACACAAGCTAGGAAGATGTTGAGAAAAGGGTGTGTAGGTTATCTATGCCATGTTGTGGATACCCAAAGAGTGGGAACATCCTTGGATCGGATACCTATTGTGCAAAGATTTTGCGGAAGTATTTTTCGGAGGAATTACGGGTATTCCACCAAACGAGGGAGGTGGAGTTTGTAATTGATCTATTCTTGAGAACGACACGGTTTCAAGGGCACCATATCGAATGGCACCGATTGAAATGAAGGAGTTAATGGTTCAATTACAAGAACTATTAGGCAGAAGTACATTCAACCAAGTGTGTCTCTCTTTGGGGAGCACCGGTGTGTTGTTTAAAAAGAAGAAGGATGGGTCGTTAAGACTTTGTATCGACTATCGAGAGTTGAACAAGTTGACAATTAAGAATAGATACCCTTTGCCGGGATCGATGATCTATTTGATCGATTGAAAGGGCAAAGTATTTTTCTAAAATAGACTTGCATGCGGGGTATCATCGGTTAAAGGTGAGGAAGGAAGATGTACCTAAGGCGGCATTGAGAACTTCGTTATGGTCATTACGAGTTTACGGTAATGTCGTTTGGGTTGACTAATCGCCAACCGCGCATTTATGGATATGATGAGCAGTGTTCAAACAATATTTGGACAAGTTTGTCGTAGTATTCATTGATGATATTCTAGTCTATTCAAAGATGCGGAAGATCATTCGAACATTTAAGAATAGTGTTGGAGACACTACGGAAGGAGAAGTTGTATCACGAAATTCACAAAGTGTGAATTTTGGCTTGAAAAGTCTTGATTTCTAGGGCATGTTATTGATAAGGATGGCATTTCCGTAGATCCGAGCAAAAGTAGAAGCGATTAACGAATGGGAGCAACCAAAAGCATGGCCCGAGGTTCGGAGTTTTACGGGGTTAGCGGGATACTATATAGAAGGTTCATTCCGGACTTTTCTAAATTAGCTACTCAGATTAACAAATCGACAAGAAAGTCGGTAAAGTATGTGTGGACTGAAACATGTGAGAACAGTTTTCAAGAGTTGAAGAAGAGGTTAAGTGAGGCACCGGTATTGTCCTTACCAGACGATACAGGGAATTTTGTAGTGTATAGTGATGTTTCGCATAAAGGACTGGGTTGTGTGCTCATGCAACATTGCAAGGTCATTGCGTATACGTCACGTCAATTGAAGGATTATGAGAAGGTCTATCCTACTTATGACCTGGAATTGGCAGCTGTAGTTTTTGCCCTAAAGATATGGAGGCATTATCTTTATGGTGAGAAATGTGAGATATACGGACCACAAAAGTGCAAATATATCTTCACACGAAGAAGAGTTGAACATGAGGCAGAGAGAGGTGGTTAGAGTTAATAAAAGATTATGATTGTGATATTTTATATCATCAGGGAAAGCAAATGTAGTGTAGCCGTCTGCGCTAAGTAGGAAGGGTAGAGAGAAATTATCAATGTTAACAACTCAAGATGAGTTGGTAACAACGATAACAAAAATGGAGCTAGAAGTTAAGTTACTGGGGAAGCGGTAGAGATGTTATTTTCCATGGAAACCCAACCTACCATAGTGGGCGGGTTAGGGAGTACAAGCGAGCAATGAGGAGTGCAAGCGGATCTGAAGAGGATAGAAAGGCGAAGAAAAAGATGAGTATAACCTCGATAAGGAGGATTACTTCATTTTGAGGGAAGAATTTGGGTTCTAATGATCCCGAATTAAAAGAAGAAATTATGATGGAGGCCCATAGTTTGAGGTACTTTCGATACATCCCGTAGTACGAAGATGTATCAAGACCTTCGTCGAAACTTTTGGTGGCCAAATATGAAGAGGAGATAGCGAGAATATGTTAGTAGGTGCTTAACTTGTCAAAAAGTTAAGGTTGAACATCAATAATAGAAGCGGGTTGTTACAACCGCTAGAAATTCAGTGGAAGTGGGAGCACATCACGATGGACTTTGTGGTGGGACTTCCAACAACGAGAAAAGGATCGATGCTATTTGGGTGATAGTGGATCGATTAACGAAATCGGCTCATTTTCTACCAATAGGAGTTAGGTATAACCTAGATCGATTAGCTAAAAGCTTGTATGTCGAGGAAATTATTTCCGGACATGGAGTACTGTTTTCGATTGTGTCGAGATCGTGATCCACGATTCACATCGAACTTTTGGAGAAGTTTGCAAGAGCAAATGGGAACGCAGTTAAGATTGAGTACGGTGTATCATCCTCAGACGGATGGTCAGAGTGAGCGAACAATTCAAAAGCTTGAAGATATGTTAAGATCTTGCGTTATGGATTTCAAAGGGAGTTGGGATGAATTTCTACCGTTGGTGGAATTTTCGTACAACAATAGTTTTCACGCTAGTATAGGCATGCCGCCTTACGAAGCGTTGTATGGGAGGAAGTGCCGAACTCCATTGTGTTGGGATGAGGTGGGTGAACGTCGGATGTTGGGACCTGAGATGGTTCGGCGAGATGGTGGACATGGTAGAGTTAATCGTACTTTCGATTAGTTGCGGCTCAAGGCCGTGAAAGAAAATATCTGAGATCCTCACAGAGAAAATAGAGAATTCGATGTAGGATCTTTTGTTTTTCTGAAAGTATCGCCTTGGAAAGGGAAGATACGTTTTGGAAAGAAAGGGAAGTTAAGTCCAAGGTTTGTAGGACCTTTTGAGATTTTAAAAAGGATAGGGGAGGTAGCTTATGTAGTAGCCTTACCTCCAGAGATGGAACAGCATTCATAATGTGTTTAATGTATGTCGATGTTGCGTCCTTATAAACCGGGACTATAAACACGTGATAGAGTATGAATCTATTCGGATAGAGAAGGACTTGTCCTATGAGGAACTTCAATTCAAATTATTGATAGGAAGGAACAAGTTTTAAGAAGTAAGGTCATACCTTCAGTGAAGGTGTTATGGAGAAACCACAATCTTTGAAGAAGCAGCGTGGGAGCTCGAAAGTAAAATGAAGGAAGATTTTCCTCATTTGTTTATGTAATTATAAGCTAAGATTACGAGGGCGAGAATCCTTATAAGGGGAGAGAATGTAGCATTGAGAAAATCAGATTTTATGACAATTAAATTTTTATTTGATTATGTGAATTAAATGAATTTAATTGATTTCTTTAATGAGTAAGCTATGTGAAAGTCGTTCTATGACCTAGAATGTGCTAACGTGGTTAGTATTACAGCTACGTGTTAGAAATAGTTGTTTGGAATTTCCAAGGCGATAATAATTGTTTTAGAAATTTCCGTAAAACACTATTCATCCGTTTTTGTTAGGGAAATTATTTTGAAATTCGGGAAGCAGCGTAATGATAGAATATCGTGATGAGTTGGAATATCGATAATATTTCATTTATGGAAAATGCGGTTTTAAGCTGCGGACTTAAAACCTAAGGGTTGAGTATATTGATTTTCGAGAAGGAAATAATATAAATAGAAGGAATGGCGTTAGGTTTAATTCAAGTGTTATACAATTGGTGATGCTAGTTAGTATCTATGTATAATCGTTGAGTAAATCTGAGGTGCAATCTGATTATTATGCGTATGGTATCTGAAGGAATCGTGAATTGTATGTGTAGAGAATACGATCGTATCATAGGATTAATCTATGTATCGATGAGTAATTCACTTGTATTGGATTATGATTAGCCCAATCAATTGAATGAATAAGCCCAATGAGATGGATGGGTTAAGTCCAAGTCAAGGCCCAATGTTTATTTAGTTAAGCCCAATTCATTAAAACCCAGAGACAGTGTGGAATTGAGCCCAGGTGGGTCACCGATGGGTAAAACCCATGGGGCAACCCATGGGATGTCACAAAAAGGAGGTGGGTCGACCACCTTGGTGTGTGGAAGCCAAGCATAAGGCTTGGTCACCAAGTGTTTACTTGGTGACCACACATGAATAATAAGGAGGTGGGGTTTAATGACCATTATGCCCTCCATTCTAATTTCCTATAAATATGAGGCTAGGTTGCTTCATTTGTGGGTTTTTCAACTTGCCAACCTATATCATTTGAGAGAGAAAAGAGAGCTAGACTTATAAGTCCTTCACTTGGGAAGCTTTAACCTTTATTCTTCCAAGAGATTTTTAAGAAACTTGAGGTAATACTTCTTGTTCTTCATTCTCCATCTCTTTTTGATTTTTTCTATTGTATTGGAGAATCATAGATGGGTGGTATATGCCTTGTGTATGAGAGATTAAAGATGACTTACCATAGATTCAATCTCTATAAGTCATAAGATTATAAAAATAATAAGGTTTAATATAGTTTTGAACCATGGAAATTTTGATAGTTGAGATCGATCGTGGATAAACAATTGGACTCCATCAATCACGTTAGTATATGCATCTTGTTTGGTTAGGATGTAGATATGAAATCCATGGAGTATTCCATGTGATTTGGCTTAAAGAACAATAATAACGAAGTTATAGCGAATTTTGCGGAAATAGACGTTAAACGTCGAAAACGCATAAAGTCCGGATTAAAGGTCAAAAGTTGCCGTGTGACTTGAAAACGTCGGTTTCCAATGTCAACACGTGAGATAGGGTGATTAAGAGTTGTGGGTTTGAGAATTGTCGGATTCCGACTTAGAACGAAGAAAACGAGCATTGAACGCTCATTAAAGTTTACGAACGTATATAAAATGAACTCAATAGTGAATTATGAGTTAACGATTCAAAGTGTTGAATTCTTATATGAACACGTAAAGGATGTAATTCGACTTGTAGGAATTCGAATGGGTCAATTCGGATGTAAAAGCGAACAAATTAGGAAGCCGGGAGTTTAGTTAGAAAACCAAAAGCGGTTTGGCCAACTCGTGCCTGAGACTTCGGCGCCACGCGCCGAACCCGATACAAAGTGGTGGTAGTGCATATTAGCGGAATTAGTCGACCGAGTACCACCTTTAACTTTCATGCATGCATGCACATACTAATATATACTAGGTATCTTCATGGCAATGCCGAAGTGAGAAAAAGTTGACCAAGTTAGGTTTTAAACTTCAGTTGTTTAGAGACCTACCTGAGTTGAGTTTATATACTCAATGAATGTACTAAGACTAATCCTATACTACCTATACTAAGGTATAGAGTATGAAACTTAGGAATGAAATGCATATAAACAAGATATGTAAAATGAACAAAGTTGGTACTTTATCAACGATGTTTGAGTCCGGTTAACAAACGTCAATAGAGTGATACACCGGGACGAAGGGTAATAAGTCATGTTGACTTTAATAAAGATATTAAGTTAACACAGACATAGAAGAGAAAGAAGCTTGTAGGAACAATGTGAATAGTTGTTTGATAGCTAATTACAGTGTGTTATGTGAACATATCATGTAGAGATTACGTAAAAGGTTGTGGTCGATCGAGTAAGTTATTTGAAGACGCTGAAAGGCAAGTTTTCTTAACAACTTCTAACTTCCATATTAGCCAAGTTTTATGTGATTCGTTGAACTGAATTACAAGACTTGTTTTAAAGAAAGGGTCGATGCCAGATGTTAACTCGGCTAGACTATTCGTAAGATATAGATTGATTATTATTCATATAATTTTATATAGAAATGTTAACGCTATTCTATGCCAAGTAATTGGTACGGACGTGAAGGTAAGGTTTGTCTATAAACAAACAAAAGTATTTTTCATCGATTATTCGATGGGCACGCGAGTTTGCCAAAAATATTAAACATAAATACGTTTAATGAATGTAGTGTTGATCAACATAGAGTACTATAGGCTGATCACCTATAAGTGCTCGTAAGTTATACGGATGAACGACCTTAGTGCTGTGGACTCCTTTTCAAGTATGAAAACTGAAAATTACTGTTCATGGTCTATCGACCGGTTCAGAATTCCTAATCTATTCTATACTTTGGGAATTGATGTTATGAAATGTTAAAGTATTATTGATTCCGAATACTTCATAACTATTGTTCAGTTATGTTGGAATTGTTGTATAATTCATGAATGTGGTATTCCTGTTATCCTTGATTAAACTTGTTGAGCTGTCATGCTCACTTCTTGCGTGAATTATATAACTGCAGTTAAAGATGAACGTACTGTGAATGACAAGAATGATAAGGGCAAAGCTAAGATGGATGCTTAGGCATTGTGTAATAGTTTAGTAAGTTTGTATGTATTATACATTATGAACAATGAACGATGTAACCGGTTTATGAACCTGAGAAGGATTATACTTTGATTGTAATAAGAAGATAGTAGTTACTTTCATTTTATTGTATTTCAATGGAATGATTGTATGAAAGCCGCTTTGGTTTGAGAGTCAATGGTCCAAAGCTCGTTAAATGGGTAATTCTAAATAGCCTAAGAAAATGAGACAAGTTAAGTGAGAAGAAAAAGAGAGAAAAGAAAATTTATAGTTAATGTTAGTTCCAAGAGGCACAATAGTTATCTAGAAGGGGGGGGGGGGGTTGAATAGATATTTTAAAATTCTTTTAGAAATACTAGTTAGTTTTGATAATGACTTAAACACAGCGAAATTGTGAGTTGTTGGTTTCCCGTTTAAGATATAACAACTTAATGAGAGATAAGTAGTTATAGAAGTTATGGTAGTTATAGCTATAATGTAAAAGACACAGTGTTTTAAGTGGTTTAGAGCACTTAAAGCTCCTAGTCCACTCTTCTACTCCTTCAGTAGGAAATCCACTAAGGATATCTTTACACTTTCTGAATCTCACAGATTCCTTCAAGACCAGTAGTCTTGGAACTTCTTAGTTCACTTTTGAACTCTTCAAGTCCAGCAGACTTGGTACTTCACAGTTCGCTTAGAACTCTTCAAGTCCTTCTGACTTGGAAACTTCTTACTTCACTTGATAGTAGTTGATGAGTTCTTGAATAGTGCTACTCAGTTGTCGTTAAGCTCTTGTTCGAAAGAACTGAGTAGCTGAGCAAGATTTCTCTTTTCAGATCGTAGAGTTGAGCGTTTAGTGTTCTTTAGTGTTTTTGTTCAGTACTTGATTGAATCTTTCATCTGCTGATGTTTTGTATATATGATGCCTTTGAAATGTATTCGTTGAAGACATTCATTGAAGCATTAAATGTATTTGACATTTTTTAGCTTTGATGGAGACTTTCTACACATCTTCTGATTAGCAGTCTGGCCCACTGACACAGCAGACTGGTATCTCACCTAACACCTGAAAATGTGTTTTCTGCTTACCCATAGTACTTTCCTTAGCTTCTTCAATACGTTTCTTTATTGTATACTAAGGATAATTGTTGTGTCATTGGGACTGCCGAGGACTTGAACGTTTATAATCCATTCCAAATTTGTTGGGATTTATTCTTAAACAAATGGACAAGGCTCGATGCTTCTGATACATATAGATGATGCTCTACGATTCTGATCTTGGTGTCTAGCCACCTTGGTGCTTGATCCGATACTAGCAAATGAGAACACTATGATTTCTCTTAAGTATTGGCACACTACGATCTTCACTTGCTTGACTTGCAGACTCTACGCTTCCGAGAGCACACTACGATCTCTGAGTTGGCTCGACAAATGTTTGGAACACTCTACGATTTTGAGAGAGGCCCTCTAAAGCAGACATACTATGATTCTCGATGCTCTACGATTCTTTATTGGCTTCTGCAATTTCTTGATCAGATCGATACACTACGATTCTGTTGAAGCGTATCTATTACATCTCAAGATATAGATCAACCTAACAGCTTTGATCTTTTCATATATACATTCATTTACTGAATGTTAAACATTAAAAGCTTAGATCAACCAAACAAATTTGATCCACCACTAAGTCCTTGTATATATATTCCTTGAAGGACTATACATATAATCATGAATATTTACTTTCAACTTCAAATTTAAATATGCAATCTCCCAACAAACTCCCCCTATTTGATGTTGACATAACCAAGGAGATGTGTGTCATGATTATCAATTTCTAGATGCAGTTGCTAGAAAGTAAATATGACTTAGTGTTTCAGTGAGCAACTAAAATCTCTAGAGAATAAGCATGAATTTATTAATGTTTGTAAAGACAGATATTATAATTAAGCTTAGTTACATCATAAGAATTGAGTTTCAACTTTTCTCTATTTCTTTTGCCTTTTGTTCCTTGGAGGATTGGCATATTATGCAGCTCTCCTTCTCCTGTTGACTTTGTTTCTCCATGTTATATCTTCTAGCTCATTTTGACTTAGCGGTTCCCCATGATCGTGTATGTTCATGAATGTAGGATCTCTAATAAGCAAGTTTAGGTGTGTAGTGGTTACACCTTGCGAGTTAGGCTCTTAACTTCTTAGTGGTTGTGCATGTTGTTGTTCAGGTCGTTGAGTTTTATGGCGAGGTTGTCTTGCATGAGGGCTTCTTGAAGATTGAGCGATGAATTTTCCTTTGCCTCTGCCTTTTTCTCCTTCCCCTTTATTATCCCCCTTTATGTCAGCATCAAGGGTTCGAATGTCCTCAGATAGTCGAGTCATGCCTTGTACAAGCTCGTGGAGCTAATTCTTGGATTGAGTAATGTCTTCACAGTTTTCTTGAATCAGAGAATCAATTCGAGCTTCTCTCTTTTGGAGAATGGTCAAGACATTTTCTGTTTGTTGCATTTGGACTATGGAGAATGCTTTGAATTCTTTCATTAAAGTTCGTAGACTCGTGAGACTTCCCATCATAAGTTTATTTTGGGATTCCTAAGTATTCTGCAAAACAAGAACAACTTCTCTGTGTTTTTTGGCAAATTGAAAGTGGATTTGGTCCCTTTCATTGATACTCTGAATCATCTCCTTTATGATCTACGTAAGCCTCTTTGTAAGCTCAGAACTTAGGTTTCTTGGGAGAGTGTTGGCAGTATCGATCAAATGAGTCAGCCTCAGATGAACAAGGTTTGAGTGAACTTCAAGATCTTCTTGTATGTCCTTGATCACCTTCTTAGATGCTTCTGACAACTCTGTTTTGGTAGGAAGATCTAATATGAGCTCAAGGAGTTGCTGATTATGTGGAGGAGAGGCTCTTGTGTGTTGATCTTGCGTATTGTAGAGAGAAAGATCAAGATTAAAATAGTTATTTGTTGATGAGGAAGAGATATCTGATGGAGGAGCAGGTGTGTGGGGTTGGGTTTCTGGAAGAGGTGACTCTACGTTTTGAGCAGGTGACTCTACGATCGGATTTGGATCAATAATCGTAGAGTGAGAGATGATAGGAGACTGGATCAACACAAAATTAGGAATGTTTGGTTCATCAGTTACAGAATGTTGGGATTCTGTAACTGGAAATTGATTGAGTGGATGAAGTATCACTTCCAACCATCTTGGCAATTCATAGAATTGATTGAAGGTTGATGGTGGACAGTGACTAACCCTGAAATAGATGGGAATAATTTGTACTTCATGCCCATTTTTTGAAGATAGGTCCTTGGTGATAAGCTTTCGGGCAAAATTGAGGTTGCCTGGGAATCCATGAGCTAGCACCGAGACTGCTGGATAGGCTTTGAAGGTCCAGAACATGTGATCCCAGGAGTTGAGGATTTTGACTCTGTGAAAGGGCATCATAGGTAGATAGGAGAACAATTGATTGTAGTTGGCTCTCCTATATCCATCACAGCCCACTACAATAATCTAAACTTTGTCATCCTCTTCTTCTTCTCTGTCTTCATTTGAAGTTTTCACTACATCACTTATCTCCACTTGACTTCTTTGCTCTTTTGCTCTCTCATCCTCCATAGCTTAAATCCTTTCAATTTCTACAGTTTCTGAAGCTAGAATCTCTTGAGGGACTGAGGAAGATTCATGATGATCTCTTGGAAATTCCTCCTCAGCTGTGACCTTTTCTGATATAAGGACTTCGTGAGGCTCCCCCTCAACTCAATCATCCATTTGAACTTCAAGCAGCTCCCCCTCACCTGGAGCATTCTCTAGTGTAAGAACTTCAGGAAGCTCCCCCTCAACTTGAGATGTATCCTCCTTACTCACTTCGGGTAGCCCTTTCTCAGCTTCAGGTAGCCCTTTCTTAGAATCTATCCTTCTGTCTTCTTCCTTTAACACTCCTTCATTAACCAGTTTTCTCTTTGACTTCCTAGGCTTAGCCACAGCCTCAGCGCTTTCTTCAGCTTCAGCTCTGAAAGGTTGATCAAGCTGAGAAGTTGTTGCAACATCCTCTTCTGGAGTGGTGTCAAGTCTGGATTCTATGATCGGTAGATACTCTTCGATCGAAGAGAAATAAGACTTTTTTGACTTATGGCTGTGCTTTCCTTTCTTAAGCAGCTGAGAGATGGTGGCTATGTCTTCTTCTTCCTCGGACTGCTATTTTTCCTCTTCAATTTCTTCAGAGTTTCAGTGCCTGAACTCTCTTGAGGTGCATCTGTAGTTGAACCTTGAGGCTCCTTTGTCATTTGAGCCTTCATTTTTCTCTTACCCTTGCTTTTTCTGTCCAAAGAAATAGGTTCCTCCTTGTTGATTTCTTCTTCTTCTTCAGCTTCCTTTACAACTGACATATTTCCTGGTAGCCCAGACTCCTTCGCTTCATCAGTTCTTCCACTGGATTCAGATATCATCCTGACATTTTTAGCTGGATTTCTTTTCCAATTTTCAAATAGATGTTGAGTTATCCTGATGTTGGGATTGATGGATTCTCTTTCATTATCCCTAATTTTGTCACCCAATGCAAACTACAAGATGATGCTTATAAACCACCCGTAGAGCATCTTACCAGAGCTATTTGATTTCTTCGAATTGAGAATCCACTTCCTAATCCAATCGATAAGTAGGGCTCCAAAGTTGAGTTGGATCCCATAGCAGATTGTTGTCATAAGCTTTAGTTGTTCTTCATTCACGGATTCGTGACCAAAGCTTTTGCAATATATGCACTTTCCAATAATGTTAGCCAAAAACTCATATTTTTGGGGAAACTCATTCTTCTTATACCCCTTAACAGTCTCATTCTTTTTGTGATGCATCCTCTTCAGTCCTTCATGGAAGTCGATGACCTCTATCGATAGGAGTCCCTTTGACTTGAAACCTAGGGCCAGGTTTATATCCTCATCTTTGAGTTTAATTTCCACGTCCTTGACCCTTGTAGTGATGACATCATTTTTAAACGTTCCATTTCTATAGAACTCTTTTACCAACTTAGGGTAGATCAACGTGCTTGTTCCCAGACCTCTTCAAGATCAACTTTCTTTAATAGAGTCAGAATCTTATGGAATTGAGAGTCAGCTGTCTTGAACTAGTCGAAGTATAGTCTGTAACCAGTGATAACATTTAAAGTCGCCATTGATTTCTTTGCACTGAGGATGGTTGAGCAATTTTGAAAGCTAAGGTTTTTGCTGGTAGAGAGAGAAAGAAATAAGCTTTTTGAACTTCTGATTTCAAAAAGATATTTTCAAAATGTACTTGTAGCTTCCCTCATCTCCATTTGCTTAGTGGGGAATGTGTCATGTTCTGCTTGGCTCCATGATTTTAACTAATGTGGAATGTACTGAATTGCCCTTAGCTCCTCCTGAGCTAGTGTATTCTTTGGGAGGACTACAATCGTCGAGGTAACACTATGTTCGTTGAGGTAGTCTTTATGATCGTTGAGTTTGTATTGCGATCGTTGAGTCCACTACTGAGTTTGCTCTTGTACTTGTGATGAACTTTTGACTTAGCATTTCTCTCGAGTTAAGGTAGCTCAAGAAGGGCCAACCTCTTAGAGTGAATTAAGGGTTAGGTTTGCTCTTGAGGCGCTTGACAGAGAGATTGCTTTGATTTATTGAAACTTTATTATCATAGGATGCTTCTTTGTTCTGTTGATGCAGCTCGGCGATTATGGTCTTTCATATCACTGCAACTCTACGATCGTGGACTTCCTTTGGTCATGTCTACGATTTTGAACAAAGCCTTTATATCTGCATGGTTAGGACAAACTAGAGCATAGATTTTATGGTTGTAAAATTAGCATGCCTAGCTCACTTATTAATTTATTAAATATGGATTCATCTATAGGCTTTGTAAAGACATCAGCAAGTTGATTTTCAATAGGGAATGTATTGTAAAGATATGGTTCCATTTTGAACATGATCCCTAATAAAATGATATCTAATTTTTATATGCTTAGTCCTAGAGTGCATGACAGGATTGTGTGTTATTGCTATGGCACTTGTGTTATCACAATGAACAAGTATAGTTTTGAAATCAAACCCATAATCTGCTAACTGATTTTTCATCCATAAGATTTGAGCACAACAGCTTCCAGCAATAATGTATTCAACTTCTGTCGTTGATGTAGATACTGAGTTTTGCTTCTTACTGAACCAGGACACAAATCTATTTCCCAGCAGTTGACATGTACCACTAGTACTTTTTCTATCTATTTTGCAGCCTGCAAAATCAGCATCTGTGTATCCTGTCAGTTCAAAAGAGGACTCCATGGGATACTAAAGCCCCAAGTGAGGTGTGCCTTTAAGGTACCTGAAAATCCTTTTTACAGCAGTTAAGTGTTATTCCTTAGGATTAGCTTGAAATCTAGCACATATGCATGTTGCAAACATTATGTCTAGTCTACTGGCAGTTAGATATAGAAGAGAGCCTATCATACCTCTGTATTGAGTTATATCAATACTTTTACCTTTTTCATCTTTGTCAAGCTTGGTTGCTGGAGCAATTGGGGTTTTCATGGGAGAGGATGATTCCATGTCGTTCTTTTTAAGTAAGTCTTTAATGTATTTGGCTTGGTATATGAAGATTCCTTCATCAGTATGCTGTACTTGCAATCCAAGAAAGAAGTTTAGCTCGCCCATCATGCTCATTTCGAACTTGCTCTGCATAAGCTTGGCAAATCTCTTACACAATTTTTCATCAGTATAGCCAAAGATAATGTCATCAACATATATTTGAACTAATAAGATTTTGTCTTTATGCTTTCTAAGAAATAATGTGGTATCTACTCTACCTCTAGTGAACCCATTTTCAATAAGAAAGTTAGTTAATGTTTCATACCATACTCTAGGTGCTTGTTTAAGACCATATAAGGCTTTGTCTAATCTATAGACATAATTAGAGAGAGATGGATTGATGAAACCTGGAGGTTGCTCTACATATACTTCTTCTTGAAGTTCACCATTCAGGAATGCACTTTTGACATCCATCTAAAAGACTTTGAATTTCATGTGAGCAGCAAAGGCAAGGAATATTCTGATGGCTTCTAATCTGGCAACAGGTGCAAAGGTCTCATCGTAGTCAATGCCTTCTCCCTGAGAGTAACCCTTGGCCACTAGTCTTGCCTTATTCCTGGTTATTACTCCATCTTCATCCATCTTGTTTCTAAAGACCCACTTGGTCCCAATGACAGGATGACCCTTTGGTCTTAGAACTAATCTCCATACTTTGCTTCTTTCAAACTGATTTAGTTCTTCCTTCATGGCTTCTATCCAGCTAGAGTCTTCCATAGCATCTTCTATCTTCTTGGGTTCCATTTCTGACAGAAAGCTCAGATAGAAACACTCATTTTGGGTGGCGGCTCTTGTTTTGACTCTTGCATTTGGGTCTCCAATGATTAAGTCTTGAGTGTGATCTTTTACCCAACTATTTCCTGTTGGAACATCTATCCTGATGCCTTCTTGTCTGAGACCTTCAAGATCAATTTATGCTTCTTGATGTGGAGGTTCGTTGTCTTGCGTAGTTCTCTCTGCGATTTCCTCTTCTTGCTCGATGATTTCATTTTCTGGAACTACGATCGTGGTGTTGAGCTCTATGACTTCATCTGAATAGTCGTTTGTAGTGTCTTGATGCACTATTTTTCCCAAGTCTATTTTATCGAAAATGATGTGGATCGAGACTTCAACACTCAGTGTCTTTTTGTTGAACACTCTATAGGCCTTGCTGTCTGTGGCATATCTAAGAAAGATTCCTTCGTCTGACTTGGGTTGGAACTTTGTCAGATACTGCTTCCCATTGTTGAGAATGTAGCATGCACAGCCGAATACATGGAAGTAGCTGACATTTGGTTTTCTTCATTTCCACAGTTCGTAGGAAGTTTTCTTTATCGTAGAGTGTATCAGCGATCTATTCTGAGTTTAGCATGTAGTGTTGATAGCTTCTTCCCAGAAGTATTCAGGCAGATAGGTTGCTGCTAGTAGAGTTCTTCCAGCCTCTATCAACGTTCTGTTCTTTCTCTCAGCTACTCCATTTTGTTGAGGAGTTCGTGGAGTTGAGAAGTTGTGACTGATGCCATTGTCTGTACAGAACTGGTCCATCTTAAAAAAGTTAAATTCTCTGCTATGATCACTCCGTATAGCCTTGATTTTCTCCCCTTTCTCGTTCTTCACTAGTCTAAACATCTTTATTAGTTGGGAGTTTATTTCATCTTTTGAGTTTAGAAAGAACACCCATGTGAATCTGGTGTAATCATCCACTATGACTAGTTAGTATCTCTTCCTTCCAAGGCTTGTTGTTGGAATTGGCCCAAATAGATCCATATGAAGCAGCTACAGAGGCTTGTCGATTGAGTTGGTGGTTTTTCTCTTAAATGAGCTTCTAATCTGCTTTCCAAGCTGAAAAGCATTGCACGGCCTTTCTTTGACGAAGCTGAACTTGGGTAAGCCTGCAACTAGATCTTTTGAGCCCAGTTTAGACATGCTTTTGAAGTTCAGATGAGACAGTCTTCTATGCCATAGCTAGCTCATTTCTTTAGATGCTTTAGCCAGAAAGCATATCGTCTTGTCCCAGCTTAGTTGACCAAGATTTACAGTGTAGATATTTCCTTCTCTTGTGTCGGTCAGCTTTATAGCTTATGCTCAGAAGATTTTGTTGTAGTCCTTCCACATAGGTTACTTTACTGAAGGACACTGCAACATTCCCGGCTGAGTCATATCCTCTTGTCTTGCCAGAGCCATTGTCTCCAAAGATGACTGAAGGACCCTCCTTCTCTATGTAGTTAGACAGAAGGGCCTTGTTCCCAGTCATGTGCCTTTAGCATCCACTATCCAGATACCAGGTTGTGATCGTGGAGCTATGTTCCTGTGGTAATATTAAACTTTCATTTTGGTACCCATACTTGCATGGGTCCTACTTTGTTAGTACCCTTGGGAACCCAAATCTTCTTGATTTTGGGTTTACATGCATAGGATTATGATAGCACATTGTAGCCTTATGACCAACCTTATTACATACAAAACATCTAATATGATGCATGATTGTGTGTGTATGTGGATTCTTCATCCATTTGGGCTTATGTGGGTTCTCAGCCATCCTTCTTTTAAACTGGTTCTCCTACTTCCATGTATCCTTATGTTTTATGATTTGTGAGGAGTGTACCTTTCCTCTACTGTTCCTTCCCAGTTGGCCCGTGGAGTTGATTTTACTTGACTCTACGATCCTTCGAGGTTGGAAAGTAGTGGCTAGGTTACTCTTCTCTTTTCTGAAACCCAGGCCATCATGAGATCCTTTATTCCTTGGAATATGGATTGAATTAGAAGAGCAGGGTTGGACTGGTTCTTCCTTCTGTGTAGATTTCACAAATATAATGCTTCTACTAAAACTTGGCTAGTTACCTTTATCTTTTCCACATATGGCTCTGAGGTGGATTCCCCAAAGCCTAAACCTGTTCTGTTAGATGCACTTTTCTGACTAGAGATCAGGGATTCCATGGATGAAGAGGATTTATTCCATGTAGAGATTTTCCTTTCTAGTTCCTCAATTTTAGAGGTTAGACTTGACTCTATTTGTGCATTGAGCTCATTAGTCTATTTTAAGAGCTTATTCTCAGGTTCAAACTTAGAGAGAGAGTCAGTACTCAGAAGGGCTATTTCCAGTACTTTCTGGACTTTCTTTTGCTCCTTTTGAAGATGAGAATAATCTTTAGACAGAACTCTGAACTATTTCATATATTGATGCAGATTAGATGTTATGCCATGTAGTGCAGTTCTAAAATCATTAATGTTTACATCAGGAGAGTTAAAGTAAAATACCTCATCTATACTTACTTCATGAATGTCAGAGCTCTTTTTATCCTTAACATGTTTGACCATCAGACATAGGTTTGCCAATTGAGGATAATCATCATCTCCAGATTCGGGAGTTGTGTCATTGTCTGAATCACTCCACGATCCTCCAGCCACTAGACCTTTATCTTTCTTCTGAGGTCTTTTGTTGCCTTTGAATTCTTTCTTTGATTTCTTCTTCAATTCTTATCTAAGAGGTTTGTTGCAGTTTGAAATGAAATGGCCAGGCTTTTTGCAGTTGTAGCATAAGTCGTTTATTTTCTCCTGACTATTGTAGTTATTGATTTTCTTATGTTTGCTGATTCTGCCTTTGTGCATGAACCTTCTGAGTCTTTTCACCAGCATTACAAAGTACTCATCATCATCTTCATCATCGTCAGAGTCATTTTGAGTATTAGCTTTGGAGATGTTGTCAGTTACTTTGAGAGCAACTCCTTTATCCTTCTTTCTTCCTTCAGATAGAGTTTCTGCTCGTTGAGTTAGCTCCAGTTCATATGTGAGAAGGTTGCCATAACTATTGAACAGTCATTTCATGGAGATTCTTTGACTCTTTGATGGCAGTGGTTTTGGTATCCCACTTGCTAGGTAAAGCTCTCATGAACTTTATGATTAGATCTTTATTTGGATAGATCTTTCCATAGGCTCGGAGAGAGTTGAGCAGTACATTAAATATTTCATAGGTGGAAGTGACATTTTCTCCTTGAATGTGTGCAAACATTTCATATTGCTGAGTCAGGAGAGATTGCTTGTTTTCTCTGACTTATTTTGTTCCTTCATGCATGATGAGCAATGCTTCCCATACATCCTTTTCTATTTTATTATTGACCACATTCTCAAACAGGTCATCTTCTAAAGATTGGAATAAAATGTTCTTGGCCTTTTTGTCGAGTTGGACAATTTTCTTTTCGATGTCTGTCCATTCTTCTTTGACCTTGATCTGGATTCTGTTTGGATCATCTGAAGTTGGTGCAAGCTTTGTAGGAATGTAGGGCCCATTCTGAACCGTCTCAAATAGATTTTCATCTATTGAGTACATGTAGGCTTGTATACGAACTTTCCAGTTGGCAAATTTGTCTTTGTTGCACATAGGAGGCTTGCTGCCTCCTCTACTATTTGATTTGCTTATCAAATGTGCCATTGGATCTACTTAAGCTTTGTAGGCTATTTGATAGAATCTGCTCTGATACCAATTGTTAGTTCCCAGAGGCACAATAGTTATCTAAAAGGGGGATTGAATAGATATTTTAAAATTCTTTTCGAAATACTTGTTAGTTTTGATAATGAATTAAACACAGCAGAATTGTGAGTTGTTTGTTTCCCCTTTAAGATATAACAAGTTAATGAAAGATAAGCAGTTATAGCAGTTATGGCAGTTATAGCAATAATGTAAAAGACACAGTGTTTTAAGTGGTTCAAAGAACTTAAAGTTCCTAGTCCATTCTTCTCATCCTCGAGTAGGAAATCCACTAAGGATATCTTTACACTTTCTGAATCTCACAGATTCCTTCAAGACCAGCAATCTTGGAGCTTCTTAGTTCACTTTTGAACTCTTCAAGTCCAACAGACTTGGTTCTTCACAGTTCGCTTAGAACTCTTCAAGTCCTACTGACTTGGAAACTTCTTACTTCATTTGATAGTAGTTGATGAGTTCTTGAATGGTGCTACTCAGTTGCCGTTAAGCTCTTGTTCAAAAGAACTGAATAGCTGAGAAAGCTTTCTCTTTTTAGATCGTAGAGTTGAGGGTTGAGTGTTCTTCAACATTTTTGTTCAGTGATTGCTTGAATCTTTCATCTGCTGAAGTTTTGTATATATGATGCCTTTGAAATGTATCCATTGAAGACATCCGTTGAAGCATTAAGTGCATTTGACATTTCTGAGCTTTGATGGAGACTTTCTGCACATCTTCTGATTAGCAATCTGGCCCACTGACACATCAGACTGCTATCTCACCTAACTCCTAAAAAGGTGTTTTCTGCTGACCCATAATACTTTCCTTAGCTTCTTCAATACGTTTCTTTGTTGTATACTAAGGATGACTATTGTGTCATTGGGACTGCCGAGGACTTCAACATTTATAATCCATTCCACATTTGTTGGGATTTATTCTTAAATAAATGGGCAAGGCTCGATGCTTCTGATACCGACAGATGATGCTCTACGATTCTGATCGTGGTGTCTAGACACCTTAGTGCTTGATCCGATAGTAGTAAACGAGAACACTACAATTTCTCTTAAGTACTGGCACACTACGATATTCACTTGCTTGACTTGCAGACTCTACGCTTCTGAGAGCACACTACGATCTCTGAGTTGGCTCGACAAACATTTGGAACACTCTACAATTTCGGGAGAAGCCCTCCAAAGTAGACACACTACGATTCTCGATGCTCTACGATTCTTCCTTGGCTTCTGTAATCTCTTTATCAGCTCGATACACTATGATTTTGTTGAAGCCTATCTATTACATCTCAAGACATAGATCAACCTAATAGCTTTGATCTTTTCATCCATACATTCATTTACATAATGATAAACATTAAAAGCTTAGAGCAACCTAACAAATTTGATCTACCACTAAGTCCTTGTACATATATTCCTTGAAGGACTTTATATATAATCATGAATATTTACTTTCAACATCAAATTAAAATATGCAATCTCCCAACAGTTAAGAAGAAATTTTTTTTGAGATGGAAATGAGATCATCTAAAGTCATCGAAAAGAAACCCCTACTAACAAGTTACGTCACTCGTAATGTATGTTTTCTTGTGATTTCATAACTTTTTAAATGAAAAATTCGACAAAATGAAAGAACAAAAGTAACCTTGAAATTAGGACATACAGGGCACATCATTCACAATTCACAACTTGTTTAAGAAAAATTCATTCAAGCTAAGTGGCAGATCCGATGAACATTCAATTTCATGCACTTTAACTTTATATATATTATTAATGAGATTATACTAATCTTTATAGTAAAGCTATCCCAGACGGCCCAAGCCGTCAATCTTTTGGCGCATTTTGTTATTCGGTTGATATGCAGGATATTGCTCACTATTGACGTAGTTAACAAATTGAGTTTCTTATATGAATCCCCATAACAACATACGAAAGGTCTAGGAAATTTTTGAGATTCAATGAAATGAAAGGAGTCTAAGGTTGGATCAAGCTTCTCATCAAAAGAAATGGAGGGACTCTAAAACAAATTACGAGGAAGTAAGCTCGCTACGTCAAAGGAAAGAAAAAGATAAATTCTCAACCCAAGAGAACCTTTAACTCGAAAAATGATTGACGCCATCTGTAAAAACAATATCACAAAGACCATATAGGGGTCAATTCTAACTGACAATTTATAAATGCAAAATGATAAATATATGAAGCATGTATCATGATGAGCAATAATGCGACATATGTGATAAACAAATGGATAAACATCATATATATATATATATATATATATCTTTGCAAAATACATGAAGTTTACATCAACATCATCTCTATAATACATGTGACAATAAATAAAAAGTACAGGGAAAGGGGCACAGGCGTCCCAAAAACTAACAAAAGACCTGACAAATAAAGTCTACATCATCTATGAAGGTGTTGGCATCATCAAAATGATCAATCTGGGCCAATTCCTTGTGAGTCGGAGCCTCTACACCGAAGTTCAGATCTGGGAAGCAAAAGGATGGGTTGCCTCCTCCGAGGACGTCAGCGACACCTGTGCCAACAATCAAGTCGATACCTAATCAAGTGGGGTCACAAGCAAAAAACTCACCCCATTTATAATTAATGATGAAATCCGTTGGAGACAATACCCGACGAAGGCATCAGAGACAATATCCGATGGTGCAATTCGTTGGAGACAATACCTGGTGAAGGCATCGGAGACAATGCCCAGTGAAGGCATTAGAGACAATACCCAGTGGTGCAATCCATTGGAGACAATTCCCAGCAAAGGCATCTAAGATAATACCTGGTGGTGAAATCTGTTGGATACAATACCCAGCGAAGGCATTAGAGACAATACCTAGTGGTGATGAAATTCGTTGGAAACAATACCCGATGAAGGCATTGGAGACAATACCCGATGGTGCATTCCGTTGGATACAATACCCAGTGAAGGCATCGGAGATGATACCCGGTGGTGCAATCCGTTGGAGACAATACCAAGCGAAGACATCGGAGATAATCCTGATGGTGTATTCTATTGGATACAATACCCAACAAATGCATCAGAGACTATATCTTGTGGTGCAATCTGTTGGAGACAATACCCAACGAAGGCATCAAAGATAATACTCGGTGGTGCAATCTGTTGGAGACAATACCCGACGAAGGCATCAACATCAATCCCCAATGGTAATCAATCTGTTGGAGTCAATACCCAATGAAGACATCGGCGTCAATCCCCGATGGTAATAAAATCTGTTAGAGTCAATACCCGATGAAGACATCAGCGTCAATACCCAATGGCAGTCAACCCGTTGGAGTCAATACCCGACGAAGACATCAGCATCAATCCCCGATGATAATCAATCCGTTGGAATCAATGCCAGATAAAGGCATCGACATCAATCCCCGTTGGTAATCAATCTGTTGGAGTCAATACTCGACGAAGGCATCAACATCAATCCTCGATGGTAATCAATTCGTTGGAATCAATACCCGACGAAGGCATCGGCGTCAATCCCAGGTGGTAATCAAATGCATCGGAGTCAATACCCGATGAATACATCAACGTTAATGATGAAAATCAATTTGTTGGAGATAATACATGACAAAACCATTGGCATCAATGTCGTATAACAATCAATCCATTGGAGACAATAACTAGTGAAGGCATCGAAGACAGTACCCGATGACAGTAATGCAACATCAATCCTCCATAGCAAATGGGAGTAACATTTAAAACCTATCAATCATATCATCATTACATTATTTATATACCCTGTCATGCATCAGGTGTCTATTTTTTTTGTCATGTTCATTGCATTGCATAAACATAACAAAGAGGGGCATCTGTAGACACCCAAAATTTTGATTTTCTTTTATTAACCTTATAAGAGGGTAAAAGCATAATTTCACCATGACGAAAACCCTAGTAGGAGGGTAAAAGCGTCATTTCAGCCAAGAGGGCGGGACATCTAATCAAATATTTTTGGATCTCAGATCAAATTACAGAAATTTACCACGATGAATGTCAAGCAAGTAACTATGTAAGGCATAACGGTTGACTGTCTGACATCTATGGGAAGAACCAATTCTTCATTTTGTCATATCCTCCCAAATCTAGAATTGGCTAAGCTTTATGTAACTGTGTATCTCTCAGAAAAATCTTCCCAAATGGTATGGCACGCATCCCAACTATTCTCAGATTAAAATTTATGAGCATTCCAGCGCACAATAAGGCGAATGACTAGCCGACATCTACCAAGGTATGGTTTTTCCCCTTTTTACCTATTGTCTCAAACTTTGAATTTGGCAAATAATAAACCATTGCGAAGCTATCGGAAAGAGCTTTCTAGAACGATATGTCACGTCTCCTAATTCTTCCCGGATTGAAAGTTATGGACGTTTCAGCAGATAACACAAAAAACTAGCTTCGTTGCACAAAAACTGAGCAAGAAGTAGGTGTACCTACAACCAAGCAGCAGGTAGTGCTTTTATTTATTCAAAGTTTTAGTCTTTATACATATATTGTTTGTTTATCTATAAATATATCTATTTTATCAATTATTTTGCTTGTATATAGTTAAAGATTGAATCTTTTCACTAGATCTAGCCAGATATAGCCCTTAACCAGTTCTAAAGCTTTAAAGATTGAACCTTTATGCTAGATTGACTTAGATTTAGGTTAGGTCTAGTCATTTTCAATGTTTTCAATCGATTTTGAGCACTCCATAAAACCCTAGATCTATATCTAGTGGAGATGAGGTCTTAACTAATTGCGCTAGGGATTTTAACAAGTGAATCATTTGATAGCAGTTTTAAGATACATTATTTATATACTTTCGTTTAAATCCCGTTGTGCCATGACGCGGTCTTCAGATACTTCGGTACCATGGATTCATGTCCTGGATTCCGAGATCTTGCAATAGATATCCTCATACATATAGTCTCTCGAATGTCGACCTTGATATCATAATCTAAAAGTTAAGGTACATGAGTCTCTTTTAGGTCTCTTTGGTATATATTCAAGCTGCTTATATTAGTCTAGGAATCCTGGGGTCGGGATCCACGAATCGAATCTTGACTAGATTCCCACAATGGACATTTTGTAAGAAAAATGTAACATTAAATCGTGCAAATCATTGTACATGTAATTTCGGGCCTTAAAACGACATCGAGGGCTTTGTCTCGAAAGATCGGATTTAAGGTCCCGTAATAGTGAAAATTGTGATTACGGGTGCTTAGGTCTATCGAGATGACTTTCATGCCCAAGGATGACACGACCCTTTCTATGATTTTATTTTATTTTATATAAATCACTCGGGGATAGACAAACAGAAGGTTAAATTCAAGCAAAAACATAGGACAAGAACACCGAGTCCTCCAAATCCTCTCAAAGGTTAAATTCAAGGGCTTTCTCGTAAACACACACATAAACATTTAATGCTTAGGAAATTAACAAGACACGATAACCGCATTTTCACGAAAGTCGGGGGGTGCTTAACATCTTCCCCTCGCTTAAGCAAGTCCCCGAACTCTATGAATCTCGGGTTCCATACCAATTTTATGGAGTCACATATTGGGCCACAATGCGAAAACCTCAAAAATTAGATGAGTTGGTACATCCATTTGAACTTATACCAACTGAAGACTCTGTCTAATTCGGTCCAATGATTAAAATAACACTTTTTCAAATTCATCGACATTTATGTCGGCTTTTTCTTAAAATCTCACCTTTTAAAATAAATTTATCAACATAGGGAAATAAAAAGGGTAGAAACAACGCAATTTAGGAAATAAATTCTTTTCCCCCGGTGTGACGCCCCCAAAATAGGTATACACCACCCATTCTGAGTCGCCAAATACATGGTATAGAAAACAACTCCAACTTCATTATTACAATTGTCGTGCAAAATACGACAACACATATGATGTGAGTTTAAATACAAATATCGTCTTCTAGATAATATCCAAACTCAATAAGTCCTCAATACAATTATTGAAACACTATTTTACAAAATAGTGAAGACTGCTAAAACAACTGACTGGAAACATCACTCCATACCCCGACTAGTTTCCCCTATATTCTCACCTCCTGAGAAGAAAAATGGAACAAAAAAAAGGGTGAGCTCAACTAGCCCAGTAAAGAATATTATGACTAAGATAATGTACAATAAATTATCGTTAGCCTTCGATAAATCAGATAAAATATAATGAACAACAAATTTTAGATCAATATTCGCAACAGAAATAATAATTCATTAGAAGAGTTAAGTAGAGAATGAAATATACTATCTTCTATGATTTAGAAGTCCATCATCAATATTTATCCCTGTAACATCAATCAATACACATCTTGAATCAAATATTCATCTTTGCACTACGGGCCAAAGATTTTCATTCATATCACCAGTTGGTCATGTTCATCTCAACACCTATTCATCTTTGCACTACGGGCCAAAGATATTCATCAGATAATCATTCATCTTTGCACTACAGGCCAAAGATATTCAGTTATATCATCATTTAGGATTGAGGATGATGAAAAATATTTTAAAGAAATGAATCCAGCAAGATAAAAGAACAAAGATTAGAGATTCGTACTTTAGATAATCCAAGTTCAAAAATACTCCGTATTAAATCATAGTGGAGTAAAATTCAAGAATGAAGATCAAAACATATATACAATCAAAGATGGTAACCATAATAGACATCTTGGACAAAGAAGAGAAAATTTCATTTTTTATGAATAGTGTCGTATACGTGAATAGTAACCCCGACACGAAAATGTAGAAATTTCATAAGAAAAATCATACTTCGTGAATAGTACTCATGAATAGTACCGTATTCGTGAATAGTGTCGTATACGTGAATAGTGCTGTATACGTGAATAGTAACCTCGACATAAAAATGTTAAAATTTCATAATAAAATGCATACCAATATTTCGGCATAATGATATTGAACGAAATAACATCATTTACGAAGAGAATAACATCCATTACCTCAAAAGAATAGTACTTCTAGCTTAAATATCGGATATAACGCTTAAGGAAACTTGCACTGAATAGAAACTTTCAAAGTATCTAAATACTCACAAAATACGCTCGATATTATAGAGAGAGAAAACTTCTGAATCTGGTGTGATTTTCAATTCTAACTAAGCACCCTATTTATAGAAAAATACTTAGAACGCTAAAATAGACTATTTAATAAAATATTACTATATTTAAAAAAATTCTACGCAAACCTCCTTGACCAATTCATCAACACTCCACAAGTAGGGCCCATCAAAATCAACAATTTCCACAACAACTAAAAGTGGGGCCCACCCATATTTTTTTAAAAAAATATTTCTTTCTGAAACTTCAATAATTCATAATAAATAACCCTTTTATCAGAAAAATACAAATTTTATGTCTGTTCCTTAGGAATTTTAATTCTCTACAAATTTGTAGAAGAAAGTTTCTCCAAATTCCAAATAGAAAATGACCGAAATCCACATACGGATGATTTTTAATACCTCCATTCTGATAAAATACTAATAAAATACCTCAACATTAATTCCTTCATTTGTATCCACATAAAATAAATATTTTCTTATCAATAATTAATTATTCATAAATAATATTAAAGAATCACAATAATGACAATAAGGTCCTTCCCAAGAAAGAGGGGACTTTCCGATAAGAATTTCTCCTTACTGGCGTGCAATTAGGTGATCAAACTCCTTTTCTAGACAGAATTTCCTTAGACATTTCAAATAATGCTATCTAATAATAGTATTCAAATAATATGAATTATTGATCTGATAATGAGAAATACTGTGCAGTGACAATTATTGAAACAATAATAATATAAAATATCAACGTAGCAATTATTGAATCAATAAAATAAAATATTGAACAGTAATTAATGTAATAATTATTGAGTAGTGCCTTCTTACGTAACAATCAATAATTCAAAAACATTGTGCAATACCGCTGTGCTCTTTGTGCAACCACGCCAGACATCAGATTTTAACCAACCGGGTATTCCAACAAGAAATTATTCGTAATAACTACGTTGTTATTTATAAAAACTCATACTTTTCATTTTCTTCATCCGATAGTTTTCCGTTATGGGACCCACAAATGGTTGCGCCATCGTACGAATATTCCCCGACAGCAAGAATATTCGATGACCTAACGAATATTCCCAGACAACAATGAATATTTTATAACCACTTGCTTATTTTAAAAAATTTTCACATTTCACCCATAACCAAAGAATTATATCAAATTAACACTTTATTATTCAAAATAATAATTAGAGGAAATTCAATTTTATTTATAAAAAAGTTGGGGTCTTACAACCTCCCCTCCTTATAAAATTTCATCCTCGAAATTGACGTACGTACCTGGTGTTTCGAAAAGGTGAGGGTACCTTGCTTTCATTTCCGATTCCAACTCCCATGTCATTTCCTCAATAGCATGGTTTCTCCATAAAACTTGGACTTGTGGTATAACCTTTGTGTGTAGGACATGCTCTTTCCTATCCAAGATCTTAACAGGTACCTCCTCGTACGTTAAATCTTCGGTTATCTCATCTGGTTCTAACTCAATAATGTGGTTTGGGTCTTTAACATATTTACGAAGCACATATATGTGAAACACATTATGAACACGAGACATGCTTGGCGGTAATGCGAGTCTATAGGCCACATTTCCTACTCGATCAAGAATTTCAAATGGAGCAACAAATCGTGGATTGAGCTTTCTTCTCTTCCTAAATCTTGTAACTCCCTTCCATTGAGCAACATGTAACAATACATGATCCCCAATATTAAATTCCACATCCTTTCGATGAAGATCTGCATAACTCTTTTGTCGATCATGTGCCGTTTGTATACGTTGTCAGATCATTTGGATCTTCTCTGTAGTCATACGTACCAATTCTGGTCCCAACAACGTTGTTTCTCCTACCTCATCCCAGCATACAAAAGAGTGACACTTTTGTCCATACAATGCTTCGAATGGAGCCACACCTATAATTGCCTGATAACTGTTGTTGTAGGAGAATTCCACCAATGGTAGGTACTTATCCCAACTCCCTTTGAAATCTAGGACACTAGGTCTTAATAGATCTTCAAGAGTTTGAATAGTCCTTTCTGATTGCCCATCCGTTTGAAGATGGTATGCCGAACTGAATCGTAAATCCATGCCCATAACTTTCTGCAAACTAACCCTAAATCGTGAAGTGAATCTTGGGTCACGATCTGAAACTATGGATAATGGCATGTCATGCAATCTTACAATCTCATTCACGTACATATGAGCAAAGATGTTCAAGGGAATAAGTCTCATGTATCGGCAAGAAATGAGCAGATTTGGTTAATCTATCAACAATAACCCAAATCATATATATGCCTTGAGAAACCTTGGGAAGACCCATAACGAAATCCATGGTAATGTGTTCCCACTTCCATTTTGGAATCTCGAGTGGTTGTAATGGACCCTTTGGCACTTGATGCTCCGCCTTTACACGTTGACAAGTTAAACACCTCAAGATAAACTCTGCAATCTCTCTCTTCATATTGTTCCACCAAAATGTATGTCGAAGATCATGATACATTTTGGTACTCCCGGGATGGATTGCAAATGGTGTGTTGTGTGCCTCCATCATGATTCTATGCTTCAAGTCAGAATCGTTAGGAACACGAAGTCTGGAGTTGACTCGAAGTATTCCTTCTTCATAGATTCTTACTTCTGGAATATCAACTTCTTGCACTTTCTTCTTCATACGCATCAGCTCCAGGTCCGTAGCTTGAGCAGCTTTAACTTTATCGTTTAAAATCGATTCTACTCGTATATTTGACATCATCACGTGGGTCCCTGGAGTCTTTAACTCTATTTCCATCCTTTACAAGTCATACCAAATGGGATTTTACGTTGACAATATTGCACTTGTACCCGCATATGATCTTCTACTCAATGCGTCAACTACCACGTTTGCTTTTCCAGGATGGTACTAGACGGTATGATCGTAATCTTTCAACAGCTCGAGCCAATGTCATTGCCGCATGTTGAGTTCCTTTTGGGTGAAGAAATATTTGAGGCTTTTATGATCTGTATTGATCTCCACTTTCTCCCCATACATGTAGTGTCACAGATCTTTAGTGCGAGAACGACTGTTGCCAACTCCAGATCATGAGTAGGATAATTCCTCTCATATTCTTTGAGTTATCGTGAGGCATAGGCTATGACTTTTCCATGTTGCATGAGAACACATCCTAACCCTTTGCCTGAAGCATCGTTGTAGATAACAAATCCATCCGAACCAGATGGTATAGTTAGAACAGGTGCTTAAATGAGTCTCCTCTTGAGTTCTTGGAAACTCTTCTCGTATTCCTCGCTCCATACGAATTTTGTATCTTTCCTAGTTAACTGAGTTAATGGAGTAGCGATTCGAGAAAATCCTTCCATGAATCTCCGATAATAACCAGCTAAGCCCAGAAAGCTACGTACTTTGGTCACCGACTTCGATTTGTCCCAACTTTGTATTGCTTCAATCTTCGCCAGGTCAACAGATACTCCATGTTTTGACACCACGTGCCTAAGGAATGCTACTTCCTTAAGCCAGAACTCGCATTTCTTCAGCTTGGCATATAGCTTGTTATCACGAAGCCTTTGAAGGACCAGCTTCAAATGGCGTTCATGATCTTCATGGCTTTTGGAATAGATGAGGATGTCATCAATAAAGACAACAACGAACTGATCCAAATATTCCTTGAACATACGGTTCATCATATCCATGAAAGCAGCGGGAGCATTAGTCAATCCAAAAGACATGACTAAGAATTCATAATGCTCATACCGAGTTCTGAAGGCAGTCTTCGGAATATCCTCAGTTTTAATCTTTAACTGATGATATCCGGAACGAAGATCGATTTTTGAGAAGAATTGTGCTCCTTGCAACTGGTCGAATATGTCATCAATGCGAGGTAGCGGATACCTATTCTTGATGGTGACATGGTTCAATTCCCGATAGTCAATACAAAGTTGCATACTCCCGTATTTCTTCTTTACGAATAAAACAGGAGCACCCCAAGGAGATGTACTAGGACGAATGAAACCGATGTCTAACAACTCATGTAGTTGGACCTTTAACTCCTTACGAATAAAACAGGAGCACCCCAAGGAGATATACTAGGACAAATGAAACCGATGTCTAACAACTCCGGTAGTTGGACCTTTAACTCTTGAAGTTCAATAGGAGCCATTCGATATGTGGTTTTAGAAATGAGTTTTGTACCAATTTCAAGGTCAATAAAGAATTCAACTTCACGTTCTGGGGTAGACCAGGAAGTTCTTCAGGAAATACGTCAGGAAATTCACTAACAACAAAAATATTATTTAAATCTGACGTATTTTTGTTCAAGTCCATGACATGGGCTAAGAAAGCTTGACATCCATTTTTTAATAAATGAATGGCTTTATGGCTTGATATAACAGTGATTGACTTTAGTGATTTGGTTTCTTGAATTCGCATAACAGGTTGATTAGGAATATGAAAACTAACAACCTTACGAAAATAATCAATTTTGGCATGATGAGTGGTTAATCAATCAATCCCTATAATCACATCAAATGCAAGTATTTTTAATGAAATAAGATCGATAGGTAATGTGAGGGTCCCAACTTGAATCAAGCAAGATTTATAAACCATGGATGTAACAAAAGTTTCTCCTAACGGAGCTCAACAGATAAGTCAAAGTCTAATTTCTCCGGAGTCAAGTTCAAACGTTGAGCCCAAGCAGGAGAGATAACAGAATGGGTAGAACCGGTATCTAATAAGGTATAAACTTTGCAAGAGTTTATGATTAGCTTACCCGTGATCACCTCGTTCGGGTTCCTCGCATTTTGGGCAGTCACGACAAACGCTCTTCTAGGTACCACTGACTTTGACTTGTCCGGGACAACCTTTAGAGTCACCATTCCCACTAGACTTAGTTTTGGTATAGGACAATCTCTAGCTATATGACCTTCCTTTCCACAGTTATAACACACCTTGGATTGTTGTGGGCAGTTTGGGCTGATGTGTCTCTCTTTCCCGCATTTATAACATACGACTAGTCGTCGTTCTCCTCCCCTAGGAAGAGTTGATGTTGGTGATGATGTTTTCACGTTGTCATTATTGTACTTTCTCTTTTTGAAATCTCCCCCTGACTGGCTTCTTCTACTATCATGGCCACGATTACCACCAGAGTGGTTACCGCTTTTGTCCAAATATTTTCTTCCCCACTGATTGTCATTGCTCCAATGACTGCTACCACTGGTATGACCCTGGTTGTGGTCCCTCGGTTGAACATAGTCATTATCTCTCTCTAATAATTGAGCCATGTTCACAACATCTGAATATAGAAAAATTTGTGAGAAATAAGATATTGCCGAATTTTGGGGTTCCGACCTCTCAGAAACATCCGCGTCATGCGTTCCTTATTCTCTACCAAATGAGGTGCAAACCTGGATAACTCTGTGAACTTAGACTCGTACTGGGATACAGTCATGTTGTTCTGTTCCAGTCTAATAAACTCTACCTCCTTCATATGACGAATACTTTCAAGAAAGTACTTGTCATTGAACAGTTTCTAAAATGTTTCCCAAGACATGTTGAGTACGGCAGGCTGGGTACGCTTCACAGATTCCCACCAGTAATCTGCCTCACCACGGAACATAAAGGTGGAAAATGGAACCTTTTGTTCCTCCGTGCATCCCAAGACATCAAATATCTTGGTAATTTGCTTAACCCACGTTTCCGCCTTGATCGGATCCGGCTTTCCCAAAAATTTTTGTGGTCCCAACTCTTTGAACTGCTTGGTTGTGACAAGCCACGCGTTGCTATCATTTCCACCCATATTTTGTACACGAGTCTCCCTCGTCTGATTTTCATGAACTGCAAAAAGCTTCTAAACATCCCATCATTCATCGTTTGTTCGGCAGTGTTGTTTACATGAGGAATATTGTCTTCTTATTGCACGTTCCCCTGGTTGGTGATTAAAAGTGTCTCCACGGTCTCATTCACTCCATTGTTAATATTTTCAGCTGTCATTCTCAAATACTGCCATAAAACAAGGGTTAATTAAAGAAACTAGTATACCACATATTATTCATATATTCTGACCGACCAATTAAATACCAAATAAGCTTAGGGAGGACACACTAGCGAAGGATTTACTCGTCTCTCCCCTCCTAGTTCTATTTCCCGATCTCCGCTAGAGACCATATCCCTAAGCTCTAATACCAACTATGACGCCCCCAAAATAGGTATACACCATCCATTATGAGTCGCCAAATACATGGTACAGAAAATAACTACAACTTCATTATTATAATTGTCATGCAAAATACGACAACACATATGCTATGAGTTTAAATACAAATATCATCTTCTAGACAATATCCAAACTCAATAAGTCCTCATTACAATTATTGAAACACTATTTTATAAATAGCGAGGACTGCTAAAACAACTGACTGGAAACATCACTCCACACCTCGACTAGTTCCCACAATATTCTCGCCTCCTGAGAAGAAAAATGGAACAAAAAGGAAAAGGGTGAGCTCAACTAGCCCAGTAAAGAATATTATGACTAAGATAATGTACAATAAATTATCGTTATCCTTCAATAAATCAGATAAAATATAATGAAAAACAAGTTTTAAATCAATATTCGCAACGGAAATAACAATTCATTAGAAGAGTTAAGTAGAGAATGAAATATACTATCTTTTATGATTTAAAAGTTCATTATCAATATTTTATCCCTGTAACATCAATCAATACACATCTTGAATCAAATATTCATCTTTGCACTATGGACCAAAAATATTCATTTGTATCACCAGTTGGTCATGTTCATCTCAACTCCTGTTCATCTTTGCACTACGGGCTAAAGATATTCATCAGATAATCATTCATCTTTGCACTACAGGCCAAAGATATTCAGTTATATCAACATTTAGGACTAAGGATGATGAAAAATATTTTAAAGAAATGAATCTAGTGAGATAAAAGAAATAAGATTAGGGATTCGTACTTTAGATAATCCAAGTTCAAAAATACTCCGTAATAAACCATAGTGGAGTGAAATTCAAGAATGAAGATCAAAACATGGATACAATCAAAGATAGTAACCATAATAGACATCTTGGACAAAGAAGAGAAAATTTCATTTTTCTGTGAATAGTGTCGTATACGTGAATAATAACCCCGATACGAAAAAGGTAGAAATTCTAGAAGAAAAATCATACTTCGTCAATAGTACTCGTGAATAGTACCGTATTTGTGATGCCCCCAAAATAGGTATACATCACCCATCTTGGGTCGCCAGATACAAGGTACTGAATACAAATACAAACTAATTATATAACAGTCGTGTAAAATACGACAAAACATAAGCTGTGAGTTTTAATACAAATATTATCATCTAGACAATATCCACACTCAATGGAGTCCTCATTACATTTATTATCACACTATTTCACAGAATAGTGAGGACTACTAATGCACCATCTAGGACCATTGCTCTGTTCCCCGACTAGTCCTAACTACGTTCTCATTTCCTGAAGAGAACAATGAAAGCAAAAGGGTGAGCTCAACTAGCCCAGTAAGAAATATTATGACTAAGATAATGCAGAATAAGTTATCATTAGCCTTCAACAGTATAACAACTGATAGAATGTAATAGACAACAAGATTTAGATCAAAAACTACTGTGGAATAAGCAATCCATTAGAAGAGTCAAGTAAAGTATAAAATCTACTATCTTCTATGATTTAAAAAGTTTTCCATCAACTTTATCGCTGAGACTCAGCTTAATAAATTAAATTGAATCATCTTTGTATAACGGCCAAGGATATTCATGTAATCATCAATGGTCATGATTATACTGAATAATCCCTTGTCATAATCATACCAACAACTGTCCATCAATGAACTACATGCCAATGAGGACTTTTACCACATCATTCGTCACATTACAGTCATGATTATACTGAATAATCCCGTCATAATCATACCAAGTCCATCTATGCACGTAAGCCAAAGATGACTTTAATCACAATATAAGCATGAGGATGATGACAATGACATAATAATTAAATAAAACAAGTTCAAGAATAAATTTTAAAGATTTATAATTTAATTTATCCAGGAACCAATAACGTCCAAATTGTCAACATGATACTGCTTTGTAGAGTAAAATTCAAGAATGCTCAGAAAAATATTTTCATGAAAAGATACTGGATGAAGTGTAAATATCAAGGATATTCCACTAATTTCATGGAGTATAGAAGCCAAAGCTTTAACCAAGTGAGTATAATAGAATATATGAAACTGTAAATGGATTTTTGCCCACCATGCGGTAATCCACGTAGACAGATTATTCCAACAGAATAATAAAGAATGGAATTATAGAAGAATTCACCAGCGCAAGAATGTAACCTGTGATGCATAAAAGTTATTCCAATGAATAATAAAGAATGGAACCAGGTCATGCGTAATCCGCACAAACAGAATATTCCAACAGAGTAATAAAGAATGGAACCAGGTCATGCGTAATTGGCACAGACAGGATGTTCCAACAGAATAATAAAGAATGGAATAACAACAGAATTCACCAGGCATACGATAGACCGCACAGACAGGTTATTCCAACAGAATAATAAAGAATAGAATAACTCTCTTCATGAATACGAAAGAATAATACCCCTTACGAGTACAACAAATAATATCCCTTACCTTAGAAAAAGTGGATACTGGAGTAGTGAAGTAACATAATACTTTTCTTCTTTCTCTCTATAGTTTCTCTCTTTAGAGTTTCAATGAATTCGTAAGAAATAATGAAGGAATAAGCTTCTATTTATAGGAGAATGGACTGAATAGTAACTAATCCATGAACGGTCCAGATTTATTTACTTTTAAATGGACGGTCCATATTGATTTACTATTAAAACTTAAAGCAACGGTCTATACTGATTTACTATTAAAACTTTAAACCAGCGATCCATATTGATTTACTATTAAAACTTTAAATCAATGATCCATATTGATTTACTATTATAATTTCAACCAACTGTCTAAAAAATTATCACATCTTCTCATGGAATAATATTGTACTCAAAAATGATTTGGGCCGAAAATGAATATATTTTTCGGGTGAATAGTACCCCGTGAATACTACCTCGACACGAAACGTGTCCCAAATACCCGAGTGAACAATACTAGAGTGAATAGTAACTGGGTGAATAGTAACCCGTGAATAGTACTCCGACACGAAAAATGCCCCGAATACCCGATTGGTCAATATAACCTCCAGAATCAATTATTATCGAACTAAATATCGATTTCTACTAACAATAATAATTCCCACATAATGGAACTATCAATTTCATCTTTAATCAACACGAACTTATTCATCACTAATATTATAATTCACAATATTTAACAACCAGTTCGTTCCTAGGAAAGAGGGGGCTTTCCGATAATGATTTCTCCTTATTGGCGCGCAATTAGGTGACCAAAGCTCTCCTTGAAAGAACTTCTAGACATTGTCAATATTGCAAATAGTAATATGAATAACTTTGCCGTCTCAATTATTGATTTAATAATATATCATATTATGCAGATGATACTGTAACAATAATTGAATCAATAATATGAGAGATATGATGCAACAATTACTGTAGCAATAATTGAGTATAACTGAGTGACTTCTCACGTAAGCATCAATAATCAATACCGTGTGCTACTATGCAACCACGCGTATTATTGTACTTTTACTATCAGGTAGTTCAACAGTTAACTATAAAACGTTCGTCGTTATTTTTATAAAAAGACAATTATGTCGTTTTCTAACTACGATGATACTTCCGTTGTGGGGTCCACAAATGATTGTATCATCGTACGAATAATCCATGTTAAAACGAATATTCCCCGACCAATCGAATATTATATAACTACTTGCTTACTTTGCAAAATTTGAAAATATTACCCACAACTATAACATTATATCAAATCCACACCATAATATTCAAAAATATATTTCGAGAAAATTATTCTTTATTCATAAAAGTTGGGGTCTTACAACCTCCCCTTCTTATGAAATTTCATCCTCGAAATTAGGGTATATACTTGGTATGTCGAAGAGATGAGGATACCTTGACTTCATCTCAGATTCTAGCTCCCAAGTCATTTCCTCCACATCGTGGTTTCTCCATAAAACTTTGACTTGAGGTATAACCTTGGAGCGTAGAACATGATCCTTCTTATCCAAGATTTTAACATGTAACTCTTCATACATTAAGTTTTCCTCTATCTCGTCTTGCTCTAACTCAATAATGTGGTTCGGGTCTTTCACATATTTACATAACATAGATATGTTAAAAACGTTATGAACACGATACATACTTACCGGTAAGGCGAGTCTATAGGCCACAGTTCTTACTCGATCAAGGATTAAAAATGGGCCAACGAATCGAGGATTGATCTTTCCTCTCTTTCAAAATCTCGTAACTCCTTTCCATGGAGCAACACGTAACAACACATGATCTCCAATATCAAATTCTACATCCTTTCGATGAAGATCAACATAACTCTTTTGTCGATCTTGTGAGGATTTTATACGTTGTCGGATCATTTGAATCTTTTCCGTAGTCATACGTACCAACTCCGGTCCCAACAATGTTACTTCACCCACCTCATCCCAACATACTGGAGAACGACACTTTCTTCCATACAACGCCTCAAATGGAGTCATGTCAATACTTGCTTGATAACTATTGTTGTAGGAAAACTCCACCAATGGTAAGAACTTATCCCAACTTCCCTTGAAGTCAAGGACATAGAGTCTTAATAGATCTTCAAGAGTTTGAATAGTCCTTTCCGACTGCCCGTCCGTTTGAGGATGATATGCCGAACTAAATCGTAAATTCGTGCCCATAGCTTTTTGCAAACTAACCCAAAATCTTGAAGTGAATCTTGGGTCTCAAACAGAAACTATGGATACTGGCATACCATGCAATCTTACAATCTCATTTATGTACATACTAGCAAGACGTTTAAGTGTATAAGTTTCTCGTATTGGTAAAAAATGAGCAGACTTGGTCAATCTATCAATAATGACCCAAATTGCATCTATGCCTTGAGAAACCTTGGGAAGACTAGTAACGAAATCCATGGTAATGTGCTCCCACTTCCATTTTGGAATTTCAAGTGGTTTTAATGGACCTTCTGGAACATGATACTCCGCCTTAACGCGTTGACAAGTTAGACACCTTGAGATAAACAGCGCTATCTCTCTCTTCATATTGCTCCACCAAAATGTATAACGAAGATCACGATACATTTTGGTACTCCCAGGATGGATTGCAAACGGTGTGTTGTGCGCCTCCATAATGATTTTATACTTTAAATCAGGGTCGTTAGGAACACAAAGTCTGGAGTTGACTCAAAGTATTCCTTCTTCATCAATTTTTGCTTCCGGAATAGCACCTTCTTGCACTTTCTTCCTCATACGTATCAGCTCCAGGTCTGTAGCTTGAGCATCTTTAACTTTATCGATTAAAGTCGGTTCTACTCATATATTTGTCATTATCACATGGGTCCCTAGAGTCTTTAACTCTATCTCCATCCTTTGTAAATCATACAAAATGGGCCTTTGTGTTAACAATATTGCACTCGTACCCGCATATGATCTTCTACTCAATGCGTCACCACTACTACTCGTTAAACTTTACCGTGATGGTATTGAATGGTATGATCATAATCTTTCAACAGTTCAAGCCAACGTCGTTGCTACATGTTAAGTTCGTTTTGGGTGAAGAAATATTTGAGGCATTTATGATCCGTAAAGATCACCATTTTCTCCCCATACAAGTAATGCCTCCAAATTTTATGTGTGAAGACAACAACTGCCAACTCTAAATCATGAGTAGGATAATTCCTCTCATATTCTTTGAGTTACCGAGAGGCATAGGCTATGACTTTCCCATGTTGCATGAGAACACATCCTAACCCTTTTCCCGATGCATCACTGTAGATGACAAATCCCTCCGAGCCAGATGGTATTGTCAGAATAGGTGCTGAAATGAGTCTCCTCTTAAGTTCTTGAAAACTCTTCTCACATTCCATGCTCCAACCGAATTTTATATCTTTCTGAGTCAGATGAGTTAATGGAGTAGAGATTCGAGAAAATCCTTCCACGAATCATCGATAATAACAAGCTAAGTCGAGAAAGCTAAGTACTTCGATCACTTACTTTTGTTGCTCCCAGCTTTGAATTGCTTCAATCTTCGCTGGGTCAACCGATATTCCATAATTTGATATCACATGCCCAAGGAATGCAACTTCCTCAAGCCAGAACTCATATTTCTTTAACTAGGCATAAAGCTTGTTTTCACGAAGCTTTTGGAGTATCAGCCTCAAGTGTTGCTCATGATCTTCACGGCTTTTGGAATATATGAGAATGTCATCAATAAAGACAACCACAAAGTGATTCAAATATTCCTTGAATCCTCGGTTCATCATATCCATGAAGGCAGCATGAGCATTAGTTAATCCAAAAGACATGACTAAGAATTCATAATGCCCATACCGAGTTCTGAAGGCAGTCTTTGGAATATCCTCAGTTTTAACCTTCAGCTGATGATATCCAGAACGAAGATCGATATTTGAAAAGAATTTGGCTCCTTACAACTGGTCAAACATATCATCAGTGCGAGGCAATGGGTACCTATTTTTGATGGTGACATGATTCAACTCCCGATAATCAATACAAAGTCGCATACTTCCATCTTTCTTCTTCATGAATAGAACAGGAGCACCCCAATGAGACGTACTAGAACGAATGAAACCAATGTCTAACAATTCCTGTAATTAGGTCTTTAACTCCTGAAGTTCAATGGGATCCATTCGATATGGGGCTTTGGAAATGGGTTTTGTCTGTTCAAGGTCGATACAAAATTCAATTTCACGCTTCTGGGGTAGGCCGGGAAGTTCTTCGTGAATACGTCGGAAATTTATTAATAATAGAAATATCATTCAAAAGCCGGCGTATTTTGTTTAGATCTGTGACATGAGCTAAAAAGCTTGACATCCGCTTTTTCAATAAATGAATAGCTTTATGGCTTGAGATGACAGTGATTGATTTTAATGGTTTGGTTGCTTGATTAGGAATATGAAAGCAAATAACCTTACGAAAATAATCAATTTTTGCATGATAAGTAGTTAACCAATCAATCCCTAGAATCACGTCAAATGCAAGTATTTTTAATGAAATAAGATCGACATGCACTACAAGAAAAGAGTCTATCAGCGATCGCGTATCAGCAACCACATGTGGTCGCAGATAGATATTAGCGACCGAGAGCAGTCGCTAATAGTCGTGGCATAAAATCTGGTCGCTGGGATGCACATCAGCGACCACTACTAGCGATTGATATATCTATTTATCGCATATAGCGTAAATTCATCATTTCGATTAAGCTAAAATTTGAAAGATATCTCTCGAGCCAAAGGCTGACGTGGCCCACGTGTTTGCGACCGCTATCAGTGACCACAGGTTATCGCTGATACCCTCAAATTCTAGTTGTCGCTAATAGATATCAGCGACCGCATGCGGTCGCTGATTCTAAAAAAACTGAAAAATAGCTTTTTGCTATTTTGCATAATTCCCAAAAAACTGTACCTGTTTTGTACCTGCTATATCCCAACACACATACACAACAATATAAACATCCATCGTCCACCAAACTAGCTAATATATAAACAACTACAAATCTAATGTTTAAAAACCGCTATGAATTGAATAAATAACCACAAGTCTAATGTTTAAGTAACATACAGACATCCAAAGAATGAATATACAAGTACAAGCTTATACTATAACTACAAAACTGATCTAAAGCAGGTACGTCAAGCATCATCGCCTCCTTAATCACCCTGTAATTAACAAAATAATAAAATAAGTTACAAATATAGTAACTATGTTGATACTGATATATATTACGACAATATATACAATAAATTGATTTTATACTTCGTCGCCAACCCCATGTTGTCTTCTTTGTCATTGCATGCCATTGCTTGACTTAACTCCTCGAGATCAAGAGCCCCAGGATGCCTTCCGATATCTTCAAAAGATTTCGATCTCTACATATAGCTCTCACACAGTCAGCCGAAGTATGAACAACTAGATGACTTGATGACTGTGAAGACTGGGTAGCAGAGCTGCCTGAGCCACTGAGGGATGGGCGTCGTCATTGTCCTTGACCTTTAATGTAGTTCTTCTTCACAACGGACGCCCTCTCCCACAACTCTTGATCAATAGTCGGACGTGGAGTGTCTTCAGGATAGCGCTCATTCAATAAACGCTTATAAGTATCATGTCATCATGTTAACAATTAAATAGTTAAAAATAAATTCTGTAAGCATTGATAAACAAGATCAAGTTGTTAAAACTTATTACCGCTATCTGGATAGCATCAGGCAGACCATCATGGGTGGCCACGTACACATCCATTCAATGGATAGGTGTACCTTGAGACTGAGACTCCTATACAAAAAATAGCACAATATTACTAAGTAAAAATGTGATATATTTTCTAGAATTCATAATTGTAAACATATTAAAATTTGTAAATCACGCACCACAGCAATGATATCTTTGAATCGTGAAATCTCACAGCCTTTGTATGTCCCTTTAACATTTTCGCCATCGGGTACACCCGAGGATCTGTTGGTCGAGGCAGTCTTTCGTCTTTTCACCCAGCTCTCAACTCTCTATTGGGCACACATCTCAGCCCATATGGACTGGGTGCACCACCAGGGGCTATGCTCGTGCATATAATCCTCTCCCTGGCCTGGATGGTCGATCTCGGCATTGTGAAGGGCTTTTTGTCTTTCTTTGTTCAAATTGTCTTTGGTGCGGACCGCGCACTTCTGCCAGAATAATGTCTGTATCACTGAAGCTTGCGCGTCCTCCCATCTATACCATTTCTGCAAATAAAACAACAATAATAACATTACTAAACAATTATCCTTTGAATATTATATTATATGTCATAATTAAAAAACATATACGAAATTCAAATGAAAGGCATCCTTGTGGGCAATAGGTGTGCTCGCCCACGTAATCACAGGTGTAGGCCAATTCTGTAAACACAGCTGTGATATGCACTTGACGATCTTTTATCTGAAAAATCACTATAATATACAACAATTTACATCGACGATAAGCAGATCTATTAAAGCAATTTACATCTAAGTTATAATACTTATGAACATTTTTCAAACTTATACTTATAATACTTAAAAAAATTCGCCAGAGTCTCCCCTACAATAAAGATTAGCCACATGCACGACGGCATGCATATATGGACATTTCTAGGCACCCAAAACACAAACCAAATGAAATATACAAATTTTCAATACAATAAGCATATTAACATCAATTAGCACATTAACATCCATTTACATCAATGATAAGTAGATATATTAAAGAAATTTACATCACAGTTCTATATATCTTGTATAAATGGAATCTTAAATGCTTATATATAAATGATATATCGGAGACGTCGTCTTTATTCGGGAGGAGGCGAATCTGAATAAGAATTCGATCATTTGGATTAGTAGGGGCCTTGGGCACATGATTAGGCCCCCTACCCATGCCACGCTTTTTCTGCACTGCTTCAGAATCCATCTGTATATTACAAATTTCAAGATGTTATTATGAGTCATATTTGATTACATGTATATATGATAATAAACATGACAGTGATATAAACATGTATATATATATTAATATAAAATGACTATAAACAAAAGCAATTTACATCTAAGTTCTATTTAAATAGTTTAGTACATAAACATGACAATGATATAAAAACATGTAATGCTAAACATACATTTCATTTGTTCAAGTGTCAATGTCTGATTCAGAATCATCCTGTATACATGTTGCAGATTCATAACCATCATCTACTTCAGATTCAGTGTCAGATTTAGTCAATAACTCTTCCTCCTCAGTATCAATGTCTTCTGACACAAGTATTGACTCAGGATCTAATTCATGTGGTTCATCTCCACCATCTAACTGGATTACTTCATTGTCGTCCTCCACATTTATTATAGTTTGACTATGAAGCATCTACTCTTGGTAAATCTCCCCCATCAACTACTTCTACACGACTATGCGCGTGAGTATGAATTACAACTTGCCAATCTGTAGGCGGTATATCCCTTTTTCCTAACAGGACTAGGAGTGTAGTATATTTGTACTGTTTGAGTTGGTAAAACAAATAGTTCGTTGGTGTACGCAGACCTATGGAGGTCAATATTGACGATTCCATGTCTGTCAACACGTATCCCTTTTTCTGAATCAAACCAACGGCACTTGAACAAGTGAATATGACCCCCGTACGTGCCCTTGTACGACAACTCTACGATTTCCTCCAACTCCCCATAAAAGGCACGACCAAGCTCATTGTAACAATCTCCTTGCACACACACTCCAGAGTTCGTTGTTCTTTTACCGCGCCCATATGCCTTTATGTAAAATTCACAACCATTTATTTTGTAACCATTGCGGGTGCTTGGTCCCTGCCTGGTCCCATAGCTAGGACTTGTACATTAGCCGGGATCGTTGATCCCTCAGTCAAAGCCTACAAAATCTCCATCTTATTAAATGAAGTCATAGTTAACATAGAGTATATATATTCTACGTGCTTAAAAATTGAACTTACTTTGTCCTTTAGCCAAAGTGCAAATTTTTTTTATCACGATTGATTTGAATATCTTTATCGATTTATGCCGGATGCTTCACTTTTAACTCTCGTCATCGTATAATCTATACCATGTAATAAACATTAACATATTGGAATAAATTTTCAATTTCAAAGATAAATTATCAAGTTTACATGTGTGCCTCTCACAAATTGGCCAATCTCCTCAAGAATTGAGAAGAATGTAAGTATATGCGAGATGTAATTCTTGCTCGAGAGAGAAATATGCCCTTCCTATTCCATAAGCGCGACCCGATAGACCAAATACAGAGAGCCAACCATTTAGTTCAACATTTCCCCCATCATCATGTCTCGATACTCGATTGGCCTTTGTCAAGACTTCATCCGGAAAATAGTCTGAGACAAACGTAGAAATCTCATCGAAACTGTATGCCTCACATATCGACCCCTCGACATAAGATCTATTCTTCACCTGTGAGGTCCCCAAATCCGGATACTTGAAACCCGAACTCGGTACATCACGATACCATTTCTATGAGCGGAATAATACTAATAATAATTACGATAATATAAAACTTAACTTAAGTTTACATATACATCGTAGTCTTTCTCCCAAGTCGTAACCTTTAAACATTCATTACATGCCATAATATATATATATATATATATATATATATCATAGTCTTCATAATCTAATAAAACTATTACAAATCTTTGCGCAATTCTTATTTGGTTAGCTTTCCTTTTCCTTTGTCTCTACCGACCTTTCTCGGTCCTTCACACTTAGTGAAAACATTTAAATTAAGCAAGGATGAACATTTGAGTGCCCAAAGAAGTATTATATATATATAGGTGAAAGAATTTAAATGTTTTCTTTATAATATCTTCTACAACTAGTCAAGAGTTGTGAAGTAATCTGCACTAATAATAATTCATAACAACCCTCTTTCAAACTTTTGAAACTACGTTATTGATTGTATATGGGGTTTACTGTGACATACCATGAACATTGTTTTCATTTTCAAAAGGTTTAAATGAAGTTCATCTCAGAAATGTCATGACTTACTTACAGACCTGAGGTGATCGGCCATTGTACCTCAGATTGATCAATACTACATGTACATGAACGATGTTATCGTTATTCCTGTCACTTTTGGGCGCATATAAAATTTCCCATTTTCGGGATGTTCATATCATCGTTTTACCGTGCATAACAAAGGTCTTATATAATTCAACATATATGTATATCAAATGTGTATCAACATGCGATGAAAAACAATGATTGTCCAAGTGGGGACACTTGTATAATCATTTATAGAAATTAACGAAGCAGAATATATTTATCCGAATTATCATATACTAGCATGTTGATAATCAATGGGCATATATAATATAGGCTTAACAATCTTGAAAAATAATAACAATAATTATGAACTTCTCACTTCTGTCCATTGCATAAAGAAAATACAAAGTTAGGATACTTGCCTGATGCGCTGCTTACTATTCTCAACTTAGTTTTATCTTTACTATCACAACCTATCATTAATCAAATCATTTTACTGATTAGTATAACATAACGTACATATAACACTGCCTATTGCAGTCAACACATTCCCTATTCACATTATCATACAACCTTAACAACCATTGAATCACAAATAAACAATTAACTAACTTAATTTCTAAGTCCAGATCAATTTCTGAAACATGTCGGTCTACCGACAGCTTTTTCGGGTAATTATCGAGTCTAAGACTCTAAACCGTAGTTCAATATCCATTTGGATAACTTAAACATTAGTCACACTATTTTTTTTTGGCCTTATAATAATTATTAAATAATTATTATCATTTATTATAATTTTGAAATATCGAATCATTATTAAATGATTTAAATATTAAATAATTCTATTATCATTAATATTTAATCAATATTAAATTATTAATGAAACCATTGCCAAAATATTAAAGTTATGTATAATAACTCAAAATATTTTTAAAGTATTTATAATACCTTTAAATGATTTTTAAAACATTTAAAATCATTATTAAATAATTACCATTAATATTTAAATATTAATGAACTAATTATACAAATATTAAAAGTCAATAATTATAACTTAAAATATTTTAAATCATTAATATCCTTTTTAAATGATTTTAAATAAATAAAACCATTTTAAAACTATTTATTTAATATAATTATTAAATAAATTTAATATCATTAATCATTAAATAAATATCATTTAATATTAAATTATTAATGAAATTATTCTTTAAATATTAAAGTTATATTTTATAACTTAAAATATCTTTAAACACTTTATTTTTATTTAAAATGATTATTATAATAATAAAATCATTTTTAAACTAAATTATTTAATATAATTATTAAATAACTTTATTATCATTAATCATAATTAATTAATGAAATTTACCTTTAAATATTAAAAGTTATATTTTATAACTTCAAATATTTTAAATACCTTATTATTATTTAAAATGATTTTTAATATAATAAAATCATTTTAATTCATTTATTTATTTTATTTAATAAATAACTTAATTATCATTAATATAAATTTATTAATGAAAATTATCACATAATATTAAAAGTTATCAAAAATAACTTAAATTATTTTCTTATATCATAATATAATTTTAAATGATTTTCATGAATTAAAATCATTTTAAATAATTTATTTAATATTATAATTAAATAAATTAATTACTTTTAATATTCCAAAAATATTAAATATTTATGAAATATATTTAAAATAATTAAAACTAATTTTCAAATTTAAAATAAATTTTTATAATTTATTTTGTATTTTTAATAATTAAAACCATTTTTTCTAATTATTAATTAATTTTCTAAAATAATTTATTTTCTATCATTAAAGATCACCTATAGCGACAGTAACTGGCCGCTATAGGTGTTCTTCGTGTTCATACTTAAACCCAGAGATCTTCATAAAGGCGATTCTTAGAGTGGCCATGTTTGACCCACTTTAATTCTCTCGTGTATTGTGTTTACGAGAAATACAAAAGCTAGATTTTGTAGACAAAGTTCAAGACTACATGTTCTAATAAACCACATGATCTAACAACCTAACATAAGCTAGATCTAAGCGTTTCCAAGATCTTTGTCAGAGTCGTTCTTCATTTTCTGGGTTGCCCGGAAATGAAGAAACGATTCAATAACCACTTTTGATCGACTATAACGTGCAACACATGAACTATTATTGTGATATAAAGGGTTCAGTTGTAGCTAGCATGCAAGAGAGTAGATCTATTACATAAAATACAACTAACATGAACGAGAATCCAAAAGTTATGACTTCGGTCGAAACCATGTCGGTCGACATGTTCATATATTTTCGGGTTACCCGGAAAAATGAGAGAAACGTTCGACCTTGCTAGTTTGATCGTCCCATAAAATCCAACCCATTTACTTAAATAAGTGATATTAAGGCATGATGATGTATTCTAACAAACATACTACAACTTAGATACAAGAACCATAACGATACATCAAACCAATCATCGATTCAAGCCATTTAAAAACTTGTCGAGCTTTACGGGCTCTTTACGGGTTACCTGTAAATGGCCCGATCGATGTTAATCAACGACCTTTGTGCTATATAACTTATAATCTACAAACCGATCTAGGTCCGATTCTTGATCCGAGCAAAGATCTCATAATGTACTACCATATTCAACACTTATAACACAAAAATCAAACACCTACAGAGATCTACCGACGACGACATTCGTTTATCGGGACGCCTCCTTTAAAAATTTCCATTTTGAAAATCTTTAATTTCGAGCACTTTAATGTTATGGACTTGATAAATACCAACCCAGATCATCATAATATCTTATAAACAACATATTCTAACACCCAAACATAACATCTAACAACCGAAAATTGGATGGACTTTGAATTAGGGTTTCATACCTTTTATGCTCAATTCTTGATTTTGTGTTCTTTGTTTTGGTATGGGATTTCGGGGCTTGAATAATGGGTCTGATATACTCAACAAATTTCGGAGGTTTTAGTAAGAGGAACTCTTGGTTGAGTTTTATGCAAAATAGCTATCCAAAATGGATTTTTCTCTTTCTAATCCTTTATATAGACATGCTAGATTCATGAATGGGCTGGAAAAGTGGCCCGATTCTTTGTCATCTTAGAGTCGATGGAGTTGTTAGTTTTGGTGAACAACTTCACCAATTTGTCAAAACCTATGGCTAGCTTCTTTAATGCTAAGAGGGTATAATGGTCATTTGATAAATCAATTTTAAATGGCAAAATGAACTTACCAAACCCTTGGGGTTAGGGTTTGATTTAGGGTTTAGGTTTGAGCCAATTTGGATTTTATAAGTAAACAAAAATCTAGGATTTCCAATTTAGGGTTTGCACACAAAAAAAAATTAAATAAATAAAATTAAATACTTTTAGTTTCTAAAATTTTACAAAATAAATTTGTTAATTAAATTAAGTTTGTAATTACATGAACATTAGGGTTTATTACCTTAATCATAATGAACTTTGCTAATAAAGCAATTAGGGTTTAAAATATCGATAATTACGGTTTCTAGAAATACAATTAGGGTTTCTAGAAATTAAATTAGGATTCTAGGTTTTAGGGTTTTGATTTACTAATTACGTTTTATTTTAATTAGCAATTAAAGTCTATCACACGTGTTATTAATCAACTTTGTAACACAATTCTTGTGATCAAACCTCCTAGGTTTAGGTTTTCCTGGATTAGGGTTTCTAATATTGGAAATTAGGGTTTAACATTATTAGGGTTTCCGAGAATTTTAATTAGGGTTTACCTAATTAATACATTTAATACTACGACATAAATGGTATTACATGCTTATAAAACAATCTCACACTCTAATTTGGATCTCAAATTAGGGTTTAACATTATTACTAGGGTTTGGGTCAAAATACACCGTAAATTGACCAACCATTATCAATACTGGACACCTGGTATATATTCATATGACTCGAAAAATCAAAATATATGTAATATTATATTATTATTCTCATACCTTGATAATAATCCAAAATTAGGGTTTGGATTCCATATCCGATTATTCTTTCATATTTAACCTTAATAATTAAGGTAAAATAATTAACTTAATAATCAGTACAAAAAAATTCATATAATAAAATAATTATTATATTTATTTAAAAAAATCATTTCATATATTATTTAAATAATATATGATTATATATTCATGGAAAATAATTAATAAAAACATTTCTATCTTAAAATTAATTATTATAAGAATATACTTTATAATAATCAATAATTCTAAAATAAATTTACTTGTAAATATTCATGTAATAAATATATTTTTATTTACCCCATAAATACATATACACATAATCTTGTACAAATCCTCATCCTTCAAAAAAAAATTATACGTAAAATTTAAGATTTATTTATATAGAAAATATCGGGTTGTCACATTCACCCTCCCTTATAAGGATTCCGTCCCCGGAATCACCACTTAAAACCTACATATAAGCGGGTTCATAACATACACAATCTTCGTGAAATAGATCTCGATTAACTTTAATCGAACCGATCTTTTAATTAATCACATTAAGCTTGTCTTTTCGATTAAACGGAAATTTGATTTCTAAAAGAACTCAAATTTCTCCTCAAAATTCCTTTATAAAATAATTTACTATAAATAGAAAAATTCTAATTACGCAAATAAAAGTTATTCAATATTACACGTATCTTGCATTGCGCTAATGCCACCACCGTGTCTTGAACCAAATCATGTTGAAGACCCTTGATGTTGACTTTGTTGGTTTGTTCGATGATGTCGGTCCGTGATTGCTAATGTTCCACTACCCTTACCAATATTCACACTACCACCTTTCTACCCTCCTGTTTCTGGACAATCCTTAACCCTATGCTCCAACGATCCACAAATAAAACAACCAATCGTTCATTCTAGGATTTGGGCGGTTGGGAGAGATGTGACCCTCCCGCCTGCACTTATAACACACAAATTTTCCTTTTAAACATTCTCCGGAGTGGTTCTTTCCACATGTCTTGCACTGAACTGCCTGCTTTTTCACTCCCTCTTGCTTCACCTGCACGTTTCCAAAGTAGTTTCCCTTTCTTTTTCCATCAACATTCCTGCTTCCACTATTAATTCTCACCTTCTCAGCTCCCTCGACCTTGCCCTTGTTTTTCTTCTCCTTATTGTAGAGGCTCATAGCCTCACTTCCCTCCTCTGCAATTATCGCCTTCTCCATGAGTGATGCAAATGTTGGGATTTGCAACACCCGCCACCTTTATTATAGAGCCAAGGTTTTAATCCCGCTCTCAAATCTCCTCGCCTTCCTAGCCTCAGATCGACTTGATCGGAGCAAACCTAGCTAATTCATTGAATTTGATATTCCGCCACCGACATATCCCTTGCTTCAACTCCGGAAATTTTACCTCCATTCTAGCTCGCAGATTAAATTTGAAAAATAATTCTCGAAAAATAAGGTCTTAAATCTATCCCATGCTACCACACCGCTCTCCTCCTTTCACCGATTCGCTTCCCACGAAATTTGCCTCACCTTCATCATGTAGGTGGCAAAGAGGTCTTTGCCCTCACCTACCCTAGCTATTACAAACGCCTTCTCAATTTCCTTAACCCAAGTTTGGGCTTCTACAGAGTCAATCGTACCTTTGAATTCGTGGTCCTACTACTTAAAATCTTTAAAATTTGCCAAATAATTATCCGGCTGGTTCCCTTGTTGCATGGCCTGAGCTACCATATTCGCGAACTGCTTTGCATTGGGTCCGCTTGTTGTTGTCCTTCAACGTTGTTGACAAGACTCTTCGCCCTCGATTTCGAGTTTGACGTCTTGGCGGCATTATCCGGGTTAAATAAAAACCATAAATTAACTTACATTCTAAACCTTATCATATAAGTTTAAACTTATTAAACTTGTCTCATAACTCAAACTTTGATTCATATTCATTCATTGCTTTCAAAATATTTTACATATCACAGCACATAATGCTTTAAACATCAGTCATCCCATTGTGACTACAAAAGTCGGGATTTACTTTACTGCTTGTACAAAAGTTTTATAATAATGCATTACACTGACATACTAAACACACATATTATATTAAACATGCTTACACGACATAACCTATACTACCTATTCGCTACGCCTTCTTCCTTGGACAGCTTTTCACCTGATGATCTTCTTTTCCACAAACAAAACATGCTCCCCGTTTATAGTCAGGACAATACAGAGTGGTATGCCCTTCATAACCGCAAAGATAACATATTCTTTTCCATTTCTTCTTCCCCGGTTTTCCTAAATCATGGTCTTCTACCTTCCTTTTTCCTTATCTCTCGAGAGGCACACACGAAGTGTTGCTTGAGGCTCCCATCTGATTGATTTTGAGTTTAAGCTTATCCTGCTCTTCCATTGTTTCTAGTAACGCTTGCGAATTGGTATTAAGCGGTTTTCTGTCTTCCACAACCTTCTAGAGAAGATACCTTGTTCCTCAATTCTTGCATCTCCAATGATGCTTGATCACTTCAACTTTAGGGGTCCGAATCACTTATCCGTCGGATCCACTATTTCCGGATCTGGTACTATGTTTTCCACGATAACCACCTCATCTCGAGTTTGTTTCATTGTGAGCTTCTATTTCCGCTTATTGGCTTCGATAGTAGCTCCTTCTTTACAATCCGTGGATATCCTAATCCTTTTCACTTTGACATCTACACACAACAATTATCCCGATTAGCATATATTATATACACATAGTCAAATAATAGTTTTGTATGAATTATCTTTTATTTTGTTTGACGATGAATTTATTCAATTCATCTCTTTTAAACTCTATATGAGTTATTTATATTTTCAACGCTTCCTCCTGGTCTAAGTTATAGCCTAAGGTCTAACCCACTTAAGGTTTCTAACCCTATAGCTCGATACCATTCTCGCAGAGGTCCCCAAATCCGGATACTTGAAACCCTAACTCGGTACATCACGATACCATTTCTATGAGCGAATAATACTAATAATAATTACGATAATATAAAACTTAACTTAAGTTTACATATACATCGAGTCTTTCTCCCAAGTACGTAACCTTTAAACATTCATTACATGCCATAATATATATATATATATATATATATATATATATATATATATATCATAGTCTTCATAATCTAATAAAACTATTACAAATCTCGCCGCAATTCTTATTTGGTTAGCTTTCCTTTTCCTTTGTCTCTCTCTACCGAACTTTCTTTCGGTCCTTCACACTTAGTAAAAACATTTAAATTAAGCAAGGATGAGCATTTGAGTGCCCAAAGAAGTATTATATATATATAAATTTGAAAGAATTTAAATGTTTTCTTTATAATATCTTCTACAACTAGTCGGTAGTTGTGAAGTAATCTATACCAATAATAATTCATAACAACCCTCTTTCAAACTTTTGAAACTACGTATTGATCAGTATATAGGGTTTTACATGACATACCATGAACATTGTTTTTCATTTTCAAAAGGTTTAAATGTAAGTTCATCTCAGAAATCATGACTTACGAACACGCGGAGGGTGATCTACCTGTTGTACTGTATTGATCAATACTACATGTACATGAACGATGTTATCGTTACGCTCTGTCTTCTTGGTATAAAATTTTCCCATTTTGGGATGTTCATATCCGTGTCACTTTATTCATAACAAAGGTCTTATATAATTCAACATATATGTATATCAAAAGGGTATCAACATGCGATGAAAAACAATGATTGTCCAAGTGGGACACTTGTATAATCATTTATAGAAATTAACGAAATGTAATATATTTATCCGAATTATCATATACTAGCATGTTGATAATCAATGGGCATATATAATATAGGCTTAACAATCATATAATAATAACAATAATTACAACTTCTCACTTACATCCATTGCGTAAAGAAAATGCAAAGTTAGGATACTTGCACGATCTACCGCTTACTATTCTCAACTTAGTTTTATCTTTTCTATCACAACCTATCATTAATCAAATCATTTTACTGATTAGTATAACATAACGTACATATAACACTGCCTATTGCAGTCAACACATTCCCTATTCACATTATCATACAACCTTAACAACCATTGAATCACAAATAAACAATTAACTAACTTAATTTCTAAGTCCAGATCAATTTCTGAAACATGTCGGTCTACCGACAGCTTTTTCGGGTAATTATCGAGTCTAAGACTCTAAACCGTAGTTCAATATCCATTTGGATAACTTAAACATTAGTCACACTATTTTTCATGGCCTTATAATAATTATTAAATAATTATTATCATTTATTATAATTTTTGAAATATCAGAATCATTATTAAATGATTTAAATATTAAACAATTCTATTATCATTAATATTTAATCAATATTAAATTATTAATGAAACCATTGCCAAAATATTAAAGTTATGTATAATAACTCAAAATATTTTTAAAGTATTTACAATACCTTTAAATGATTTTTAAAACATTTAAAATCATTATTAAATAATTACCATTAATATTTAAATATTAATGAACTAATTATACAAATATTAAAAGTCAATAATTATAACTTAAAATATTTTTAAATCATTAATATCCTTTTAAATGATTTTTAAATAAATAAAACCATTTTAAAACTATTTATTTAATATAATTATTAAATAAATTTAATATCATTAATAATTAAATAAATATCATTTAATATTAAATTATTAATGAAATTATTCTTTAAATATTAAAGTTATATTTTATAACTTAAAATATCTTTAAACACTTTATTTTTATTTAAAATGATTATTATAATAATAAAATCATTTTTAAACTAAATTATTTAATATAATTATTAAATAACTTTATTATCATTAATCATAATTAATTAATGAAATTTACCTTTAAATATTAAAAGTTATATTTTATAACTTCAAATATTTTAAATACCTTATTATTATTTAAAATGATTTTAATATAATAAAATCATTTTTAATTCATTTATTTATTTTATTTAATAAATAACTTAATTATCATTAATATAAATTTATTAATGAAAATTATCACATAATATTAAAAGTTATCAAAAATAACTTAAATTATTTTCTTATATCATAATATAATTTTAAATGATTTTTCATGAATTAAAATCATTTTTAAATAATTTATTTAATATTATAATTAAATAAATTAATTACTTTTAATATTCCAAAAATATTAAATATTTATGAAATATATTTAAAATAATTAAAACTAATTTTTAGAATTTAAAATAAATTTTTATAATTTATTTTGTATTTTTAATAATTAAAACCATTTTTTCTAATTATTAATTAATTTTCTAAAATAATTTATTTTACGTCATAAAGATTACCTATATGATGCAGTAACTGCATATATAGGTGTTCTTCATGTTCATACTTAAACCCAGAGATCTTCATAAAAAGCGATTCTTAGAGTGGCTGCTGTTTAACTTTTAATTCTCTCGTATTGTGTTTCGAGAAATACAAAAGCTAGATTTTGTAGACAAAGTTCAAGACTACATGTTCTAATAAACCACATGATCTAACAACCTAACATAAGCTAGATCTAAGCGCCCAAGATGTTTGTCAGAGTCGTTTCTTCATTTTCCAGGTTGCCTGAAATGAAGAAACGATTCGAGTTTCCACTTTCGATCAACTATAACGTCAACACATGAACTGTTATTGTGATATAAAGGGTTCGAGTTGTAGCTAGCATGCAAGAGAGTAGATCTATTACATAAAATACAACTAACATGAACAGAATCCAAAAGTTATGACTCGGTCGAACCATGTCGATGACATGTTCATATGTTTTCTCTGGTTACCCGAAAAAAGCAGAGAACAGCTCGACCTTGCTAGTTTAATCGTCCATAAAATCCAACCCCATTTACTGAAAATAAGTGATATTAAGGCATGATGATGTAGTCTAACAAACATACTACAACTTAGATACAAGAACCATAACGATACATCAAACCACTTTGCGATTCAAGCCATTTAAAAACTTGTCGAGTTTACGGGCTCTTTCCGGGTTACCGAAAATGGCCCGATCAATGTTGGTCAACGACCTTTGTTAGATTATAACTTATAATCTACAACTAATCTAGGTCCGATTCTTGATCCGAGCAAAGATCTCATAACAATGCATCACCATATTCAACACTTATAACACAAAAAATCAAACACCTACAGAGATCTACACGACTCGACATTCGTTTGTCGGGCGCCTCCTTTAAAAATTTCAGTTTTGAAAATCTTTAATTTCGAGCACTTTAATGTTATGGACTTGATAAATACCAACCCGGATCATCATAATATCTTATAAACAACATATTCTAACACCCAAACATAACATCTAACAACCTAAAAATTGGATGAGACTTTGAATTAGGGTTTCATACCTTTTATGCTCAATTCTTGATTTTGTGTTCTTTGTTTTGGTATGGGATTTCGTGGGGCTTGAATAATGGGTCCGATATACTCAACAAATTTCGGAGGTTTTAGTAAGAGGAACTCTTGGTTGAGTTTTATGCAAAATAGCTATCCAAAATGGATTTTTCTCTTTTCTAATCCTTTATATGACATGCTAGATTCATGAATGGGGTTTGGAAAAGTAACCGATTCTTTGTCATCTTAGAGTCAATGGAGTTGTTAGTTTTGGTGAACAACTTCACCAATTTGTCAAAACCTATGGCTAGCTTCTTTAATGCTAAGAGGGTATAATGGTCATTTGATAAATCAATTTTAAATGGCAAAAATGAACTTACCAAACCCTTAGGGTTAGGGTTTGATTTAGGGTTTAGGGTTTGAGCCAATTTGGATTTTATAAGTAAACAAAAATCTAGGATTTTCAATTTAGGGTTTGCACACAAAAAAATTAAATAAATAAAATTAAATACTTTTAGTTTCTAAAATTTTACAAAATAAATTTGTTAATTAAATTAAGTTTGTAATTACATGAACATTAGGGTTTATTACCCTTAATCATAATGAACTTTGCTAATAAAGCAATTAGGGTTTAAAATATCGATAATTACGGTTTCTAGAAATACAATTAGGGTTTCTAGAAATTAAATTAGGATTCTAGGTTTTAGGGTTTGATTTACTAATTACGCTTTATTTTAATTAGCAATTAAAGTCTATCACACGTGTTATTAATCAACAGAACACAATTCTTGATGATCAAACCTCCTATTTAGGTTTTCCTGGATTAGGGTTTCTAATATTGGAAATTAGGGTTTAACATTATTAGGGTTTCGAATTTTTAATTAGGGTTTACCTAATTAATACATTTAATACTGACATAAATGGTATTACATGCTTATAAAACAATCTCACACTCTAATTTGGATCTCAAATTAGGGTTTAACATTATTACTAGGGTTTGGGTCAAAATACACCGTAATTGACCAACCATTATCAATCTGGACATTTTACATACCGCATATTCATATAGCAATCGAAAAATCAAAATATATGTAATATTATATTATTATTCTCATACCTTGATAATAATCCAAAATTAGGGTTTGGATTCCATATCGATTATTCTTTCATATTTAACCTTAATAATTAAGGTAAAATAATTAACTTAATAATCAGTATAAAAATTCATATAATAAAATAATTATTATATTTATTTTAAAAAATCATTTCATATATTATTTAAATAATATATGATTATATATTCATGGAAAATAATTAATAAAAACATTTCTATCTTAAAATTAATTATTATAAGAATATACTTTATAATAATCAATAATTCTAAAATAAATTTACTTGTAAATATTCATGTAATAAATATATTTTTATTTACCCCATAAATACATATACACATAATCTTGTACAAATCCTCATCCTTAAAAAAAAAAATTATACGTAAAATTTAAGATTTATTTATATAGAAAATATCGGGTTGTCACATCACCTTTCTCTTAAGGTTTCCCATCACCCTCTCGAAAGGGTACATCCATCTATATTGAACTGGACCCCCAACACGAGCTTTATAGGGAAGATGGATTTGCAAATGCTCCATAGAGTCAAAAAAACCAGGTGGGAATATTTTTTTCCAGTTTACACGTGATCTGTATGATGTTCTTCTCAAGTACAGACATGTCCTTCTCATTTAATGATTTTGAACATAAGTCTTTGAAGAAACGACTAAGATTCATCAAAGCATCCCATATTGGTTTATCAAGCAGATCTCGAAAATGCTATAGGCATGAGTCTCTCCATGAACACATGACAGTCATGACTCTTTATCCCTTGCAATTTCCCACCCGTAACACACCATGCAATGTTTGACGCATATCCATCTGGTAGTTTCAGAGACTTAACCTATGTGCACACATCTTCAACTTGCTTTTTGGACAATGTGTACCTTGCATGCGGTTTGACAATCTTACCATTAGGAGATTCATAAAGTTCTAATCTAGGACACTTACAAATATCTTTCATGTCCAAACGTGCCTTATCGTTATCTTTTGTCTTCCCCGTAACATTCATCACAGTGTTAAACACATTGTCAACCACATTCTTCTCAATATGCATCACATCTAGATTATGACGAATCAAATTTGTAGACCAATAAGGCAGTTCCCAAAAGATACTTCTCCAAACCCAATTATGAGATTCGCCAAACCCATTGATTATGTTTGTGGCATCAATCTTACCAAATGGGATAACCGGCAATCTCATCACACGATCTCGCATCTCCGTTCCCGATAATCGCGGTGCAGGCATATCATTGTCTACTTTCCCTTTCCTGAAGTGTTCTCTATTTCTTCGAAACGGGTGATCTACCTAGGTAGAACCGACGATGACAGTCAAACCAACAAGGCTTTTGACCTTTTGATAGATTAAACGACTTTGTATGCTCCATACAATGCGGACAAGCCAACTTCCCTGTGTACTCCATCCATTTAACATACCATAAGTTTGGGAAGTCACTTATAGTCCACATAAACGTTGCCTAAGGTTGAAATTTGTTTAGATTGCAACATCCCAAGTCATACTCCATCCTCCCGAATACCTTCAACTCGCCTATAAGAGGTCTCAAGTAAACATCTAAGTTCTTTCCGGGACTCTTAGGACCAGGAACCACGAGTGAAAGAAACAAGTATGGCTGTTTCATACACAACTGAGTGGCCAAACGGATTGAAACCATCGGTGGACAATCCAAGCCTTACATTTCTAGGTTCCAATGCAAACCCAAGATATGCTATGTTGAAATCTTTCTAAGCCTGCACATCTGCAGGATGATTTAGTTCTCCATCTTTAGCTGGAGATTTCGCATGCCAACTCATATGTTCAGCTGTTCTTGAAGACATGTACAATCTTTTTAGCCGACGTGTTATTAGAAAATACCTTAGAATCTTAAACGGTATACTTGATTTTTTGTAGTCACACCCTCTTTATTAGGCCTAAACCGATCATGACTGCAAAACGTGCACCTTGTCATCTGTTCATTTTCCTTATAAAACAACATGCAATCGTTGGGACATGCATCGATCTTTTGGTTTCCAAGACCCAACTTCTTCACCATTTTCTTACAAAAGTAATAGTTACTAGGCAATTTCTCACCGTCAGGAAACATACTCTTAATGGCATTCAAGAGCGACTCAAAACACTCATGGGTCATGTTGTGATCAGCCTTGATGTTAAGTAATGTCGCCACTGCAGACAATGTAGTGTGTTTGGTGAAACCATGCCACAATGGCTCGCTACCCTCGTCTAACAACTTAAAGAAGTCTTTGGCATCAGAATTCATAGGTTATTCTCTGCCTTGTTCGCAATCAAAATCTGGCCCTGCAATATCATGAACCATTTCATTCATACGATGAGTACTACTGCCCGAATTGTGTACTTCTGTGATGCCACCATCTTTTCTCTGCCCATGTGCCCACCAGCATTCTTCGTAATTTCTCATGAACCAAGAAATAAGTAAATGATAGTTTATCACGTCTTTGTCCATATAATTTATATTCTTACACTTCAAACATGGACATCGTATCTGCGACTTACCATTCATACATTCTGGGTGACTATACGCATAATCCAAAAACACTTGACAACCAGCTCTAAATTCAGCTGTAGCACCTATCTGGGCACTTGACTTTTGTCGTGACATCCAACTACGGTCTGAATAGAGGTCCATGATACCACGGTACCTACTACAGACAACATTATAAATGTTAACATATGACTTGAGCATACTTGTAAGCATACATATGATTAACATTTAAGCATACTTGTAAGCATATGACTTGAGAGCATACTTGTAATCATATGACTTGAGTATACTTGTAAGCATATGATTAACATTTAAGCATACTTGATGTTAACGAATGAATACAAATTAAAGCATTATGAGAAACTTTAAATGTTATTAAATTTATTATGAGAAACTAAGTAAATGCTACTTAGTTTAATAGTTATATTATATCATGTATACATAAGTGTTAAATACCCTTGTTTTTTTGTTATAGCCAAAACAGTCTCTTTATTGACCAAGTGTGTCTAATTACCTTCTCTGTTGCACTAACAGTTCCCTAGCACTGTCTATTTTGGATTAACAGCCCCCTAACAACCAAGCTTGGCTTGGCCCAGTGAGGCTTGGCTAAGCTTGGCGTGGCCTCGTGTAGCCTCGCGGCCCCAAGCCTAGCCCATCAGCTCCAACATCCCCTTAATAGGCTCTAGTGGATCACCAATAGGCTCGTTAATAGTATAAATGTTCGCTTCCCAGGCCAATAAAAAAAAATTTGGCTTAGTCTCCCCTGTAATATGGACTAGCCACATGCATGACAACATGTATATAAGGTCATTTCTAGGCACCCAAGACATAAACCAAGAGTCCACACTGGAGATCTTGCATAAGTATAAGTAATGTGAAGAAAAGCCTAACTATTACCCATAGGCGATCTTGCATAAGTATAGTTCTCATATAGGAATAGACTCAACTCAAAAGCAATGAACACATAATGATAATATCTAGTGCCTGGACTTGGGCCAGAATGCTTAATGGTACCCCATAGTCCAATAACATTTTCGAAAGAGATAACTTAATATATTGGATAATAACACATATTAGCTTAAGTTTAATATATACTGTTCCAAAATATAAGATCAATATTGACTTTTTAAAGCATTTTGACATATTTTCCAATTTTAAAATTTATGTGATTTATTTAAGTTTTGAAAACAATAAATGTTGTAATTAGGAGTACTTTGTACATAGTTTGCTATTTTCATAATGGTATTACCTAAAACTAAAGCAATTTTTATGCCCATTATATTTAGGACCCCTAACAAAAGTTTATATACAAGAAGGTATTGTTTTGGTAACTATCATAAACACTTGGCAGTGATTTTAGGTTGTTAGCTTTATCTGTTATACACTTATTCTTTAGGCTTCTGTTGTACAGAATTAGATGTTCTTCATCATTTTGTAGTTACAAATATGAATTATTAATCCAATCTTCCATGTATCGATCCCTCTTTCCTGTTGTATCTTTGGTTTATTCTTTCTCAATTAAGTGTGCTTGCTAATTGCATTTGTCACTTGCATGGATTTATTGTGAGAGACCAACTGACTAATCAATATCAATCATATTGTATGTCTACATTATGCACAAATATGAATTGATATCCAACATATATACAGTAAAACAATTTTGAGAATTAGGCAGCAAATAAACTTAAGCTAACATGAGTATTTTATGTTTGTGATGAACATTAAGCTGCAAATAAGGAGTAAACACCATTCCTTGGTTTATTGAATAACAAAAATTAACAAATTAGGGTTTGTCTAAACCACATTCAATTAACAAATTAACAACAGATTCAAGGTTTCTAATGGATTTCAAGTGAGTTACCTTTGTAGAGGTGGTGGCAGGTGGGTGGAAGGTGGGTGGCAGGTGGGCGAAAGGTGGGTGGCAACGACGGCGCAAACTTCTTCTCCTTCTTCTCTTCTCCCCCCTTTCTCCCTCTTCTCTTTATTTCGGTGACCTCCCTTTTTTTTCCCTTCCGTATTCTGTGTCGAGTGAACTAGTTACTGATTTCATTTAGAATGATCAGCGACCGCTATCCGCGACCGCATGAGGTCGCTGAAATTTAATGACATGGACTTATCAAATGACCGCATCGCGATCATTTGATTATAAAATGGTCACAAAAAACTACGCGGTAACATTTCCTGCAAAATTTTGGGTGGGAAATTTGTTCTAGCGACCGATCGTATTTACGTGCGATCGCGGATATCACTTAGCTTGTCGGATTATATAATGGTCACCGATGTGATCGCTAAATGAGTATCGTGAGGGATATCTGATCGGCGATATAAATGGTCGCTGATAGACCTTTTTCTTGTAGTGATGTAATGTGAGGGTACCGATTTGAACCAAACAAGACTTATAAACCGTGGATGTAATGAAGGTTTCTCCCAACGGAGTTTCAACCGATAAGTCAAAGTCCAAATTCTCCGGAGTCAAATTTAAATGTTGCGCGCAAGTAGGAGAAATAAAAGAATGGGTAGAACCGGTATCAAATAAGGTATAGACTTCGCTAGAGTTTATGATAAGCTTACCTGTGATGACCTCGTTCGGGTTCCTTGCTTTCTGGGAGGTCACGACAAACGCTCTCCCTTGCATTACCGGCTTTGACTTTTCTGGGATGGCCTTTGGTGTCTCCATCCCAATTGGACTTGTCTTCGATAAACGACAAAATTGGGCTAGGTGACTTACTCTTCCACAATTGTAACATGCTTTGGACTGATACGTCCCTCCCCTCTGCATTTATAACATACAACTGACGGTCGTTCTCCTTCCTTAATAACAGGTACTGGTGCTGACGTCCTTCCATCATTATTGAATCTCCTCTTCTTGAAATGTCCACTCTTATTGTCTTGGCCATGATTACCACCGAAGTGGTTATCATTTCTGGCATGTTGATTCCCTCCACGTTTGTTGTCCACCGCTTGACGATGGTGATGTTGCACTTGGTATTTTCATTCTACCGGTTGCTTTCTCTTGGTTGCGTTGACTCGTTATCGCGCTCCAATAACTGAGCCCTATTTACAACATCTGAATACAAACACAGTTTATGAGAAATAAGATATTGACGTAACCCAGGTTTCAAACCTCTTAAAAACATCCGCGTCATTCTCTCCTCATTATCAACCAAGTGGGATGATAACCGGGACAACTCGGCAAACTTAGCTTCGTATTGTGACACGGTCATATTGTTCTGCTCCAACTTGATGAACTCTACCTCTTTAATGTGACGAATACTTTCGAGAAAGTATTTGTCATTAAATAGTTCTTGGAACTTCTCCCAAGACATCTTCAGTGTGGCAGGTTGAGTACGCTTTACTGATTCCCACCAGTAATCTTCCTCTCCTCGCAACATAAAGGTGGCAAAGGAAACCTTTTGCTCCTCGGAGCATCCCAAGACATCAAATATCTTGGTGATCTGCTTTATCCATGCTTCCGCCTTAAGTGGTTTTGACTCTCCAATAAACTCTGGTGGTCCCAGCTCCTTGAATTGTTTAGCGGTGATCGTCCGAGAGTTTCCAGTGTTTCCACCTACATTTTTGACAGGAGTTTCTCTTGCCTGATGTTGTAAAAATTGCAGTAAGCTCCTAAACATTCTGTCGTTCGCCATTTGGTCGGTGTTGTTGTTCACCTGAGTATTATTGTCCTCCTGTTGCACATTATCCTGGGTATTAATCTGTGGTGACTCCACGATCTCATGTACTTCATTGCTTATCTCAACATTTTCGGATGCCATTTTCTAATACTGCCACAAAAAAAGGGTTAATTAACATATCACATATTATCCCTATACTCTGACCGACCAATTAAATACCAAATAAACTTAGGTAGGTCATACTAGCGAAGGAATTCCCTGTCTCTCCCCTCCTAGTTCTTGTCTCACATCTCAGCCAGAGATCATATCTCTAAGCTTTAATACCAACTGTGACGCCCCCAAAATAGGTATACATCACCCATCTTGGGTCGCCAGATACAAGGTACTGAATACAAATACAAACTAATTATACAACAGTTGTGTAAAATACGACAAAACATAGGCTGTGAGTTTTAATACAAATATTGTCATCTAGACAATATCCACACTCAATGGAGTCCTCATTACATTTATTATCACACTATTTCACAGAATAGTGTGGACTACTAATGCACCATCTAGGACCATTGCTCTGTTCCCCGACTAGTCCCAACTACGTTATCATTTCCTGAAGAGAACAATGAAAGCAAAAGGGTGAGCTCAACTAGCCCAGTAAGAAATATTATGACTAAGATAATGCAGAATAAGTTATCATTAGCCTTCAACAAAGATAACAACCGATAGAATGTAATAGACAACAAGTTTTAGATCAAAAGCTATGAAATGGAATAAGCAATCCATTAGAAGAGTCAAGTAAAGTATAAAATCTACTATCTTCTATGATTTAAAAAGTTTTCCATCAACTTTATCGCTGAGACTCAGCTTAATAAATTAAATTGAATCATCTTTGTATAACGGCCAAGGATATTCATGTAATCATCAATGGTCATGATTATACTAAATAATCCCTTGTCATAATCATACCAACAACTGTCCATCAATGAACTACATGCCAATGAGGACTTTTACCACATCATTCGTCACATTACGGTCATTATTATACCGAATAATACATGGTCATAATCATACCAAGTCCATTTATACACGTAAGCCAAAGATGACTTTAATCACAATATAAGCATGAGGATGATGACAATGACATAATAATTCAATAAATCAAGTTCAAGAATAAATTTTAAAGATTTATAATTTAATTTATCCAGGAACCAATAACGTCCAAATTGTCAACATGATACTGCTTTGTAGAGTAAAATTCAAGAATGCTCATAAGTATATTTCCATGAAAAGATACTGAATGAAAAGAAAATATCAAGGATATTCCACTAATTCCATGGAGTATAGAAGCCAAAGCTTTAACCAACTGAGTATAATAGAATATATGAAACTGCAAATGGATTTTCACCCGCCATGCGGTAATCCATGTAGTATGATTATTCAACGAAATAATAAATAATGGAATAACGAAGAATTCACCCGGGCATGCGTAACTTACTTGCATGGAGTTATTCCAATGAATAATAAAGAATGGAACCAGGTCATGCGTAATCCGCACAGACAGGATATTCCAATAGAGTAATAAAGAATGGAACCAGGTCATGTGTAATTTGCACAGACAGATTGTTCCAATAGAATAATAACGAATGAAATAACAATAGAATTCACCAGGAATGTGATAGATCGCACAGATAGGTTATTCCAACAGAATAATAAAAAATGGAATAACAGAAGAATTTCACCATGTATACGGTACTTCTCATAGACAGATTATTCCAACATAATCATAAAGAATGGAATAACAACCCTTACGAGTATTGAAAAAAAGTAACTCTCTTAATGAATACGAAAGAATAATACCCTTACAAAGTCTGACAAATAATATCCCTTACCTTAGAAAACACGAATCTTTGGAGTAGTGAAGTAGCGAGAATCGTTTCTTCTTTCTCTCTATAGTTTCTCTCTCTAGAGTTTCGATTGAATTAAGTAAGAAATAATGAAGGAATGAGCTTCTATTTATAGGAGAATGGACCGAATAGTAACTAATTCATGAACGGTCCAGATTTATTTACTTTTAAACAGACGGTCCATATTAATTTATTATTAAAACTTAAAGCAATGGTCCATACTGATTTACTATTAAAACTTTAAACCAGCGATCCATATTGATTTACGATTAAAACTTTAAACCAATGATCCATATTGATTTACTATTATAATTTCAACCAACTGTCTGAAAAAGTATCACATCTTCTCATGGAATAATATTGTACTCAAAGATGATTTGGACCGAAAAGAAATATATTTTTTGGGTGAATAATACCCCGTGAATAGTACTTTGGGAATAGTACCCCAACACAAAAAAGTATCCCAAATACCCGAGTCAATAATACTAGAGTGAATAGTAACCAGGTGAATAATAACCCATGAATAATAACTCGTGAATAGTACTCCGACATGAAAAGTGCCCTGAATACCCGATTGGTCAATATAACCTCCAGACATCAATTATTATCGAACTAAATATTGATTTCTACTAACACTAATAATTCCCACACAATGGAACTATCAATTTCATCTTTAATGAACACAAACTTATTCATCATTAATATTATAATTCACAATATTGAACAACCCGGTCGTTCCCAGGAAAGAGGGGGTTTTTCGATAAGGATTTCTCCTTATTGGCGCACAATTATGTGACCAAACCTCTCATTGACAGAACTTCTAGACATTGTTAATATTGCAAATAGTAATATGAATAACTTTGCTGTCTCAATTATTGAATTAATAATATATCATATTATGCAGATGATACTGTAACAATAATTGAATCAATTATATGAGAGATATGATGCATCAATTACTGTAGCAATAATTGAGTATAACTGAGTGACTTCTCACGTAAGCATCAATAATCAATACTGAGTGTGCTTTCTTATGCGACCATAGCAGTATTCTTGTACTTTACTACACCGGTAGTTCAACAGTTAACGGTAAAACTTTCATCGTTATTTTTATAAAAAGATAATTATGTCCTTTTCTAACTACGACAATACTTCCGTTGTGGGGTCCACCAATGATTGTGACATCGTACGAATATTCCCCGACAAAAAGAATATTCTCCGACCAAACAAATATTTTATAATAATTTGCATACTTTGCAAAATTTTCACATATCACCCTTAACTTTAACCTTTTATCAATTTAACCATTTACGAAATAAAATAATAATTGTAATAAAATGGAATACTTTCATTTCATAAAAATTTGGGGTCTTACAATCTCCCCTCCTTATGAAATTTTGCCCTCAAAATTTACGTACGTACCTGGTTTGCCGAAGAGGTGAGGATACCTTGCTTAGATTCTAACTCTTGAGGTATACCTTATCCAAGATTTTAACACGTATCTCCTCATACGTTAAAACTTCTGCTATTTCATCTAGTTCTAATTCAATAATGTGGTTTGGGTCGTCCACATATTTACCTAACATCGATACGTGAAAAACGTTATGAACACGCGATATACTTGGCAGTAAACGAGTCTATAGGCCATAGTTCCTACTCGATCGAGGATTTCAAATGGGCCAATTAAATAGAGGGTTGAGATTTACTCTCTTCGTCGATTTTTTTTCTTCTAGAATAATGCCCTCTTGAACCTTCTTCTTCACATTCATCAGCTCCGGGTATGTAGCTTGAGCAGCTTGAACTTTATCGATTAAAGTCGATTCTAATCGTATATTCGCCATCATCACATGGGTCCCTAGAGTCTTTAACTCTATCTTCTTCATTTGTAAGTTATACGAAATGGGTTTTTGTGTTAACAACATCGCACTCGTAAACACATATGATCTTCTACTCAATGCGTCAGCTACCACGTTCGCTCTACCACAATGATATTGAATGGTATAGTCGTAATCTTAAACAGCTCGAGCCAACGTCCTTGGCGCATGTTATGTTCGTTCTAGGTGTAGAAATATTTGAGGGTTTGAGAAATGGGTTTTGTACTGGGGTCAATACAAAATTAGATTTCACGCTATAGGGGTAGGCTAAGAAGTCTTCAGGAATACGCCAGGAAATTTATTAACAATAGAAATATCATTCAAAACTATGACTCCCATCCAAGACTTGGATAACACATGTAATGAAGGTTTCTCCTAACAAAGTTTCAATTGATAAGTCAAAGTCTAATTTCTCCGGAGTTAAATTTAAACGTTGAGCGCAAGCAAGAGAGATAAAAAAATGGGTAGAACCGGTATCTAATAAGGTATAGACTTGTAAAATTTATAATTAACTAACCCGGTACTAACCGTTGGGTTAATCGCTTTTGAGAAGTCATGAAAAATGCTCTTCTTGAAACCACCGACTTTGTTTTGTCCGTATCCGCCTTTGGTGCCACCGTCCCAGCTGGACTTGACTTTGGTGCACGACAAAATTGGGCTAGGTGACCTTCTTTTCAACAATTGTAACATGCTTTGGATCGCATCGATGCGACTTGGGACCTACTATGTCCCTCCCTCGCATTTGAAGCATACAATTGGTGGTCGTTCTTTTTCCTTGAAAACGGGTGTTGGTGCTGCTATCTTTCCATCGTTGTTGAACCTTCTATTCTTGAAATTTCCACTCCTATTATCTTGGCCATGATTACCACCGAAGTGGTTACCGCTATTGGTATGATAATTTCCCCCACGATGGTTATCCTTGTTCCGATGGTCGTTGCCACCGGTATAATTATTATCGTGTTGTTGCTCGTTACATTTTGGTTGTGCTGACTCATTATCGCACTCCAATAACTGAGCCCTATTCACAACATCTGAATATAAACAAAGTTTGTGAGAAATGAGGTATTAACATATATCGGGTTTCAAACCTCTTAGAAACATTCGCGTCATTCGCTCCTCATTATCGACCAAATGGGATGCAAACTGGGATAACTCCGCAAATTTAGCCTCGTATTGCGACATGATCATATTGTTTTACTCCAACTTGATAAACTCCACCTCCTTCATGTGACGAATACTTTCGGGAAAGTACTTGTCGTTGAACAGCTCTTGGAACTTCTCCCAAGACATCTTGAGTGCGTCAGGCTGGGTACGTTTTATAGATTCCCACAAGTAATCTGTCTCTTCACGCAAAATAAAGGTGGCGAAGGGAACCTTTTGCTCCTCGGAGTATCCCAAGACATCAAATATCTTAGTGATCTGCTTTAACCACGTCTTCGCCTTAAGTGGTTCTGGCTTTCCCAAAACCTCCGGCGGTCCCGGCCGTGGGTTGCCATTGTTTCCACCTGCATTTTGAACAGGAGTCTCTCTCGCCTAATGTTGCATGAATTGCATAGAGCCTCTGATCATCCCATCGTTCATCATCTGACCGGTGTTGTTGTTTACCTGAGGATTATTGTCTTCATGTTGCAAATTATCCTGGGTATTGATAGTTAATGACTCAACGATCTCATGTGCTTTATTGCTAATCTCAACATTTTCAGATGCCATTCTCAAACACTATCACAAAACAAGGGTTAATTGACATATCACATATTATCCCTATACTCTGACCGACCAATTAAATACCAAATAAACTTAGGTAGGTCATACTAACGAAGGAATTCCCGTCTCTCCCCTCCTATTTCTTGTCTCACATCTCCGCCAGGGATCATATCCCTATACTTTGATACCCAACTGTGACGCCCCCAAAATAGGTATACATCACCCATCTTGAGTCACCAAATACATGGTACAAAATTCAAATACAACTGTCATGTAAAATACGACAAAACATAGCTGAGAGTTTAAACTAGAATATTGCCTTCTAGACAATATCCACTCTCAAATAGAGTCCTCATTACGTTTATTATCACACTATTTCATAGAATACTGAGGACTACTAATGCTATCATCTGGACCGTCACTCCGTTCCCCGACTAGTCTCGGCTACGTTTTCATTTCCTGAAGAGAACAATGAAAGCAAAAGGGTGAGCTCAACTAGCCTAGTAAGAAATATTATGACTAAGATAATGCAGAATAATTTATCTTTAGCTTTCAACAGTGTTAAACTGATAAAATATAACAAACATCAAGTTTAATTGCAGCGGAACAAACAATCCATTAGAAGAGTCAAGTAGAGAATAAAATCTACTATCTTCTATGATTTAAAGGTTTTCATCACTTTTATCATTGAGACTCGACTTAATAAATAATCCACATCATCCACCTTTTCTGACCAAGAATATTCATTAGTATCATGACCATAAATTATCCATGCACTACGGGCCAAGGATATTCGTGTTTTCATCAATGGTCATGATCATGCCAATAATTTTTCATAAATGCACTACGGACTAATGAAGACTTTTACCACATCATTTGTATCATTACATTCATGATTATACCGAATAATCCCTGGTCATAATCATAACAAGTCCATATATGCACTACAGGCCACAGATGACTTTCAACATAATATAAACATGAGGATGATGACAATGATATAAGAATTCAATAAAACAAGTTCAAGGATACATTTTTAAAGATTTGTAATTTAATTTATCCAGAAATCAATAACGTCCAAATTGTCAACATGATATTGTTTTGTGGAGTAAAATTCAAGAATGCTCAGAAGAATATTTCCATGAAAAGATACTGGATGAAACGCAAATATCCAGGATATTCTACTAATTTCATGGAGTATAGAAGCCAAAACTTTAACCAACTGAGTATAATAGAATATGTGAAACTGCAAATGGATTTTTGCCCGCCATGCGGTAATCCACGTAGACAGATCATTTTCATAATTTAATAAGGAAGGAATACAAAGGATCATTCACCATGTATGCGGTAGTCCACATAGACAGGTTATTCCAATAGAATAATAAAGAATGGAATAACAGAAGAATTCACCAGGCATGCGATAGACCGCACAGACAGGTTATTCCAACAGAATAATAAAGAATGGAATAACAAAAGAATTCACCAGGCATGCGATAGACCATATAGACAGGTTATTCCAACATAATAATAAAGAATGGAATAACAAAAGAATTCACCAGGCATGCGATAGACAACACATACAGGTTATTCCAACATAATAATAAAGAATGGAATAACAACCCTTACGAGTATTGAAAGAAAATAACTCTCTTCATGAATACAAAAGAAATAATACCCCTTACGAATACAACAAATAATATCCCTTACCTTAGAAGAAACTAGATACTGAAATAGTGAGGTAGCAGACTTCTCTTCTTCTTTCTCTCTATAATTTCTCTCTATAATAATTGTTATTGTGAGACTTAGCAAATTGGTGAGAATGAAAGAAGAATGAGCTTCTATTCATAGGAAATATAGTTTCGATAATTGCACGTTTTGGGGCTCAAAATATTGCAGTATAATATCTTCTTCTTTTTCTTCATTTTTAATTTAGTCTTGCAAGTATTATTAAACTTGCACCACCTCCCCTAATAGTAAATAATGTGAATTAATAGTTCATTCTTGTGACTTAATAGTATAATCATGTGAAAAAACTAATTATAGTATAGTACCTTCATCTATACCTCCATTTTTAATTTAGTCATGTAAGTATTATCAATCTTATACCACCTCCCATAATAGAACATGAATGTGAATCAATAGTACACACATGTGAACAAATAATTATAAGCATGTGAAATAATAGCAATTAATTGCTCATTTATCCGATTAATTACCATATTGGTCAATATAACCTCCAGACATCAATTATTATCGAAATAAATGTCGATTTCCACTAACACTAATAATCCCAACACAATGGAACTATCAATTTCATCTTTAATCAACACGAACTTATTCATCATTAATATTATAACTCACAATATTTAACAACCAATGTCGTTCCCGGAAAGAGGGGCTTTCCAGATAAGGATTTCTCCTTATTGGCGCGCAATTAGGTGACCAAACCTCTCCTTGACAGAACTTCTAGACATTGTCAATATTGCAAATAATAATTTGAATAACTTTGTCGTCTCAGTTATTAATTTAATAATATAACATATTATGCAGATGATACTGTGATAATAATTGAATCAATAATATAAGAGATATGATGCATCAATTACTGTAGCAATAATTGAGTATAACTACGTGACTTCTCACGTAAGCATCAATAATCAATACCATGTGCTACTATGCAACCACGCGTATTACTGTACTTTTACCACTGGGTAGTTCAACAATTTAACGGTAAAACTTTCACCGTTATTTTTATAAAAAGATATTTATATCGTTTTCTAACTACGACAATACTTCCCGTTGTGGGGTCCACCAATGATTGTCTGTCGTACGAATATTCCCCGACAAAAAGAATATTCCCCGACCAAACTAATATTTTATAAAAACTTGCATACTTTGCAAAATTTTCACATATCACCCTTAACCTTTTATCAATTTAACCATTTATGAAATAAAATAATAATTGTAATAAAATTGAATACTTTCATTTCATAAAAATTTGGGGTTTTACATTAATGGGTGGAGCCCATTATTTTGTTAGCTTTATAGATGACTACTCCAAGAAGATGTGGGTGTATTTTATGAAGTAGAAATTCGAGGTTTTTAGAATCTTCAAGCAGTGGAAAGCTAAAGTAGAGAACCAAACAGGAAAGAAGCTGAAGTATTTCAGATCAAATAATGGCACAGAATACAAAGACATATCATTCCTACAGTTCTGTCAGTATGAAGGTATCATCAGGCACTTCTTAGTCAAAAGAAATACAGAGCAAAATGGGGTTGCCGAGAGGATGAACAGAACTTTATTGGAACGTGTCAGATGTATGAGGTTGAATGCATGATTGTCCAAGAGTTTCTAGGCTGAGGCAATCAACCCAGCCAGTTATCTGATAAATCGATCTCCTTCAGCTGGAATTGATTACAAAATCCCCGAAGAGGTATGGAGTGGAAAACTAGTTGATTTTTCTGTGATCAAAATCTTTGGTTGTCCAGCTTATGTTCATCTGTCAGTCGAGGAGTGATAGTCCAAGCTTGATTCAAGGTTAAAAGAATGTATTTTCCTTGTATATGAAGATGGAGTCAAGGGATATAGGTTATGGGATCTAGTATCCAGGTAGAAGGTTGTCAGCATAATGTGGTGTTCATTGAGAAACACATGCTGAACAAGTCCGAGAATGAAGAATTTGAAACATGTGAGTTACAGAAACACCTAGTTGAGGTGGAGCTTCCTGAAGATATTGAAGATGATCATCTTTCAGATCCCCGAGAGAGGTCCTATAATCTTGTTAGAGATCGGGAAAGGCGAGTCAGCAAACTAGTGCAGAGATATGGGTTTGAAGACATGGTTGCCTTTGCCTTAATTATAGTGGAGATCTAACTAGCTATCAAGATGTTATTCAGTTCGAGGATAATGATAAATGTGCGATAGTGATGGCAGAAGAGATGGAGTCTTTATAGAAGAACCAGACTTGGGAGTTAGTTCAACTTCCAAAAGGATCGAAAGCTATAGGATGCAAGTGGGTGTTCAGGAAAAAGGAAGCCCAGTATGATAAAGAAGGTGAAAGATTCAAGGCTAGGTTAGTGGCAAAGGGATTCTCTCAGATAGAAGGAATCGACTAGAATGAGATCTTCTAACCAGTTGTGAAACACACATCGATTCAGTTGATTTTATCTATTGTAACATCACATGATATGGAGTTAAAGCAGCTCGATGTGAAAACAGCTTTTCTCCATGGTGATTTAGAAGAAAAGATCTACATGAAGCATCCTGAGGGGTTTATTGAACAACAGAAAGAGGGCTTAGTTTGCAGTTTGAAGAAGTCTCTCTATGGTTTGAAGCAGTTCCCAAGACAGTGGTACATAAAGTTTGACAACTTCATGGTGGCTCATGGTTACTCTCATTCAGAGTATGATCCGTGTGTGTATTTCAGATCCCTTGATGATGTCTCTTTAGTATTGTTAACGTTATATTTCGATGACATGTTGATAACAGCAAAGAGGAAGTCAATATTCTTTAACTGAAGAATTTGTTGAGTAGTGAATTTGACATGAAGGATCTTGGATCAGGCAAGATGATCCTAGGTATGGAAATTCACAGGGATCATCAGGCAGGAAAGTCGTGGCTAACTCAGAAAGGATATATGCAGAAGGTCTTAGAGAGGTTTAATATGAACAATGCTAAACCAGCTAGCACTCCATTGGCAGCACATTTCAGGTTGTCTTCATAGTTTAGCCCACAAATAGAGGATGAGGTGGATTATATGTCCAAAACAATGTTCGAAAGAGCTAAAAGCGGTACGAGGCATTTTTCTCCGGACGCGGCTTCAAGGTGGAGCGAGGCGGAAGCCTCGATTTGAAGACGTAAAGTCCAAAAAATTATAAGAAAATGCTAATAAAATCATATAATAATCTATCATTATAATCAAGGTCATAAAAGACATAAATAACCAACGTCACGTTAATGTATCATTACGAAACATCAAAACAATATAATATCAAATCCATCACTATATAAGTAGTGTATCATTTGTACCCAGCGGCCTGAAAAATAGATCAAATCCTAAATCATCATTCCCATCATCACTAAGATGATCCTCCATGGAATCATCATCGTATCTAATAGCTCTGTCATCCTCCTCATTGTCAGTGCTAAGATCCTCAAACTCTGGTTCTTCATCTATCAATTGCAATCCCTTCCCTTTATCTATAAATAAACAAGTGAATATATATTTAATCTAAATGAGTATGCTTTTTTAAAGAACACTTTAAAGACAACTTAAGTAATGGCACTAACCTTTTGTTTTAGTTTTTGACTGCAAAGTCTTTCTCTTTCTCTTTTAACTTCCTTGTTTACTAGTTGTTCCCCGAGTCCCTTTCCCTCTAAGTGTAATTTCCCTCACATTAGTCTCTTCTCCTCCAACTGTCTTTTCATTCCCATGAGTCTCTTTACCCTCCTCCATATCATCATTCTCATAAGTCAATTCTGAAATATTTTCATCATTTTCCCCCGCAACCCACTCATTATTAGATGGCACACTATCAACAACCAATGGACCCTCTTCTGTCGTTAGTGCCTTTTTTGATGTGTCGATCTTTCAATTTTTTATTGTACATAATGTAAGCTAATGAGCTAAGCCTGGATGCGGACAGTCGATTCCTTCTCTTTGTATGTATCTATATTACAAGTAATTGAGCATAAATGATATCTCATAAAATATTAATAGATATATTTGAGAATATAAATGATTTATATCTAATAAATACCTGACTAAAAGTACTCCAATTACGCTCACACGCAGAAGATGAGCAAGTCAAACTCAAAATCTTCATTGCAAAGTTTCTTAATTCTGGAGCTTCATCTCCAAATGCAATCCACCAAGTAGCTGGATCAATATTAAAACATATATCAATCTTACCGGTACAACGGTACTTATCAAGAGCACGTTTAATTAAAATGAAAGCATATACATACATTAATCGACGGTACTTACCTGGAGCATATTTCTTATACGTGTTTTTGGCATTTGTGTAGCCAAATAACCCTTGGCTCAATCGGAATGCATCCAATTGTAAATCAGCTTTCTCTCTCCCCTCGTAGTTAGGAATAAGCTTGTCCATATAAGCGTACAATCCAACCTTAACTTCCACATTGGCATAGAAATTGTCATCATATTGAAAATGAGGATTCAAAAAATATGCAACAGTGTGCAAATGCCGATGCAACTGATTGTCCCACTTAGCATCTATTATGCTCCATATCTCTTTATATGCCCCTTCCTCATTATCCAATTTTTTTACAATCTCTTCTTTTGCATTGTCCATGACACCATATAAAAATCCCATTCCCGACACCTTCTCTGAATTTTTTCCATCCTCCATACACTTACTAGAGGTTTTGTGGTCTTAATTGCATATCCCACACTATCCCAAAAATTCTTATCACTTAAAATGATTTTTCTTGCCTCTCTACCTTCAGGTGTTTTTGCCCAAGCACAATTTTCCCACTCCCTAGATGTAAACATAGCATCCAAATGTTGTCTCAAACAATGTATACTCTGCAAAGTTAAATAAGCAGTGGCAAATCTAGTAGCGGCTGGCTGAACAAAGTCTTTATTAGTGTTGGCCCTCATCAATGCCAAGACTCATCCATGATTATATATGAAGTTGCTTACCTACAATTACATAATGACATTTATAAAAAAAATAATTCAAGTATTCATTGAATAAAAAAAATTATAACCAAATAATAATAATAAATTATTATTATTATTATTTGGTTATAATTACTATTATAATTATTAATAATAATAGTAATTACCTTCTTTGACTTTGTCAAAGCATTTTTATGTTGAAGCATCTTTCCAAGCTTCTCAAGCATCAAATCGATGCAATGCGCGGCACATGATGTCCACCACATACGTGACCTCTTCTGCATTAACATCCTTCATGCCGCCTTATAATTAGATGCATTGTCAGTGACTACTTGAATGACAAGGTCTTCTCCCACTTCCCCAATAACCTCATCAAGTAGTTTAAACATCAAATTAGCATCTTTAACTACATCAGATGCATTAACAGATTTCAAAAATACAGTGTCAAGGGGGTTGTTTATAAGAAAGTATATTAGTTGTCTTCCCCTAATATCTTTACAACCATCCGACAAGATTGAAACCCCCGTATGTGCCCAAGTCTTCTTCACCAACTCAACACAGGTCTTTGTAGTCTTCTCTTCCTTCTTCAATATCCAAGAGCTAAGCTCATATGGAGTAGGGGGTTTCAAACCATGACCATAGTTCCCAATTGGCTGACATATATTTATAAATTAGGGACTATGTGCAACATTCACTACAAAAAAATGGGGCTTCAGCAACAACCAATTTTTCGTTGCGAAAGGTTCCAAATTTCATTGCTAAAGGGTTTTAGCAATGACTTTACTGTCGTTGCGTCTTTCATTGCGCAATGAGCGTTGCTAATTGTTCCGCAACGAACGTATTTTTTTCGTTGCCAAAAGTAATACATTTTGTGACGAAATTTGGCTTTCGTACAGAGACATCGATCCTTTAGCAACAAAATGTATTGTTGTAGAATAATTAAAATGTTGTTGCTAAAAACTCCATTTCGTTGCAAAAGCCTACTAATTGGCAACGAAATGAACTCTTCTTATTTTTGCAACGACCATGCATTTTCGTTGCAATTGACACCATTTTGTAACAACATTTTTCGTTGCAGTAAATTATGAAAATTGTTGCCTAAGCTTGCTTTAGATTATTGGGAATGTAAACTTTTTAGCAGCGATTTTCGATTGATGATTATATTATTTGCCAGCGACATTATGTTGAATCAACAACAAAATGTTTGTTCTTGGTTATTTTCAATAACAGAACGAAAGTCGTCGATTAGCAATGACATTATATGTTCTTAGTTTCTTTATATGTGCAATGAAAGTTGATATGATTTGCAATGATAAAAATGTTGCCTTTTATTTTAGTATTAGCAATAATATCCTCTCCGTTGTTATTAGGTTAATTTTTCGTTTGCCAAATATTATATTTTTAATGTCATTAGCAACGAAAATTTGTTGCTAAATGTATAAAAAATTGTTTCTATATTAAAACTTGTTCAATGCTTTGGTAACGAATTATATTGTTGCCAAATCAAAATTTGACATTCTTTTTGTGTACCTGGCTGGCTCAATGTCCCCATAGCAAATAATGGAAAAAATACAAAAAACTAAAATATAATTAACTTAATAAAATCATCCACTACATAATCATTCATTATCTTTACAATTAACCATCTAAAACTACCACTGTAAAGCCCGAGAAATTACGATCCTTTGTAAAAATATTTGAAAGAATTTAATAATGAATAAAATAATATTATTTGTTATTATGTGTTAATAAGATGTATGTCGTTTTATAACCTAGAAACGTCAGAAGATCGTAGTATTCAAACCACGTGAGAGAATTAAAGTGTTTGAATTACCAAGACGAAAATAAATGTTTTCCGAGAAAGTTTACAAAAAACACTATTCACCGATTATCACTCGGAAATTATTTATGAACTTCCGAGAAATACGTAATGTTAGAATATCGAGGTGAGATGGATTATGTAATAATAATCTAAGTATGGAAAACGCAATAATTCGCATTGGGACTTAATTTGAGGATATAGGTATTAAAACCTAATGAAATGAATTAAGGTAACTTTGCATAAAATACAAGTCTATTAGCTATAAGGTGTAAACCTATGTAGGTGAAGCCCAAACTATTATAATGCAAAGCCCAACAAGGAAATTAGCTAGATTACTTAGCAAGCCCAATGAATTGGACATTATCCATGGAGCAAACCAAGTGTAAAGTGGGTAGACTTGTTGGGAAAACTTTTTGTGTGGTGACCAAGTGTTGTGATGGTCAAGAAATAGAAGTGGCTAGCAAGTTTACTTGGTTGCTAGGTTATGAATAGTAAGGAGGTGGAAGTTAAGGAGGTGGGATGCCATAATGACCATTCTACCCTAACCTTGGATTGCTTATAAATAGAAAGCTCTCATTTCATTATTTGGTTGATTAATTTCATCCAACAACTCTCTCTCAAAGCAACTTAATTGTTAGAGCCATTAAGCACTTATAAGCCATCTCAACCTTTGCTAGATTTTCAAAGAATAAGTACTAGTTCATCAAAGGTAAATAAAATTATCTCTTCTATCTCTATCATATTAGGATGATAAGAGAAGTGTAATGAAGTTAAATACTAAGAACATGTCATAAGTCATTGATGAATGAACTTAAGTCGAATAAGTTGAATAAGCAACTTGAACTTAAATAAGTTAATGAACTTATGAAGAATTGCCTTTGTTGTCATAAGAATGAGAATTTGTAGTAAATAAGTCAAATCCTACTTTGATAATAAGTTGGAGTTATAAGTAACTTGTAATACTTACATGTTGATTAAAGTCCAACTAGAATATTTCGTTATAAGGTTTCGCCGGAATTTACACGATTGGACGATAATCATTGAATTCGTGAAATTCTCGGAATGGAAGTCGTATTTTGTGTTTGACATTGGAAACATTGGTTTTCGATGGAGACAAGTCATATTTGGCATTATAGAGTTGCGGACTCAAAAATGGCCGGATTCTGACTTAAAACAAAGAAACGAGCATTGAACGTTCACGAACGTTTATCGTTTTCGTTAAAAATGGACTAATAGGTGAAATTTTAGCAAACGAAGTCGAATAGATAAAATTCTTGAATGAACGCATAAAGTACGCGATTTGTGAACCGTAGGCTCTTGAACAAGCCAATTCAGACTTATAACGAAGAAGTTACGAGTCCGGGAATCTCACAAAATAAAAAGTCTGTAAAAAATTTTGGTGCACAGAAGCGGTATGCACACTGATTTTACCATTGCTTAGCCCCATGCATGTGATATGAGGCTTAATAGAAACAAAGCCATAACCTTCCAGAGAGTGGCGTCATGTGTAGCGCATTAACTTTCTTGAGACTTCAAGGCGACAAAGACCGGAGTCTCATAACCTAAATAGTAATGAATGTTTACCTGTTGAACATGATTAGTAATGGATGAACATTAATCAAGGATATTAAAAAAACATTGTTAAGACATAATTAAGCTTTAAGTATGAACACTTAGAGTTAAGTTAAGTCAATTCTTAATGAATGTAAGAATGATCTAATGGAAAGCCGAAACCAATAATAACAAATCTAATACGTAATTAGATTGAGAAGAAGGGTAAGATTCTTTAGGAACCATGGGTAATCATTCATGACCTAATGTACTATATGATGTTATTATTTAATGTAGAGACCTTAAAGACGTAAAGTGCACGTGTATATCTATAAGCAGACGCTAAAGGCAAGTATTCTAACTCTTGTTCCAGTTCGATCTGGACAAGTCTTTGTGATTCATGTATTCTTCGCATGAGTTAGTATTTAAGGAATGTCAAAGCCAATCCTTTCGGCTAGACGTATGCTATGTTATTCTATCAAGTGTTGATAAGGATTTACCAAACTAATAATGTTGTGGTTTTCAAAAGTAGATTGTGTATGCTTAAATTGTTTTGTCGTCAAATGACAGGCACGTGAGGTTGCCACAACTTAAACGTATACACGTTTAATGAATGTAGTGTTGATCAACATAGACTACTATAGGCTGATCACCTAGACGTGCTCGTAAGCTATACCGGACTTACGGACTTCGTGTTGGGATGTCATTTTCAAAGTACTTATGAAATGCTTACGGTCTTGAACCGGAATTGATGTTTTACTGAATATTTTTGTTGTAAAACGTTTTGAATGAAAAGAAGTGCTATTTTGAATTATCAATAGTACTTTGTAACTATTGTTCAGTTATCAAAGATATATGATTCCTATGTTTCAAGCATGCTATTTTACTAGAATTGTTGTACTTGCTGAGCTAGTTAGGCTCATTCTTGCTTGAACCATATGAATGCAGCTAAGACAGAACGAACCGATGGATCCAGCAAGGATAAAGGAAAAGCAAAGGCGAACCCGTAGTTTGTATATGTAATAGTATAGGTTTTGTAAGGAATATTATTCATATTATGACAAAGATAATATATTGGTTGTAAAGAACCTGGGGAATATAAATATTCTTTTGATATATATATAAGACATATCCGTTCTTTTGAGGCATTTCAATTGAATGTTTATGTAAACAGTAGCACCATGTAGCACCATCTGTCGGGTTGGAAGATACCCGGATTTGGGGGCGTCACAGGTTGGTATCAAAGCCTTAGGTTATAAAACTTAAGGGGGGGAAATAAAACCTTAAGTCATAACATTAAGAAAAGTCAAAGAATAAAAGATGGAAGTTAACCTTATAAAAATGCATCATATATGTTATGTGTTTTTATTATACTGACGTTTACTAATCAACTTTTTGTGTTGTTGTAGATGTCAGGTGAAAATAGAGATGTACAGGTAGTTAGCGAAGGGTCAGTAAACCAGATAGAAATCATACCGAACCTCATTACAGCATATCCTGAGATAGTTGTGGTGGAGTCTGGAGACTCCGAGAGCTTAGACCTCATGTCCGTATTTGACGGCATGTTGGAAGAAGAAGTGGAGGTAGTGTCCTTCAATCCAGTAGCTATAGTAGCAGAGATAACTCCAGGGGAGTCGATGATGTCACTATTCATGTCAGTGATAGATAGGAATATACATTACTGTCACGAGGTCAAGGAGATGAAGGTGGAGCTCCAAGCGATTATAGAGGACAAGACGGACGTGGAGTCCGTGTGGGAACTATGACGCCCCAAAATTCGGGTATCATCCAACCTGACAGATGGTGCTCCACTATACTAACATCCATACAATCATTCCATTGAAATACAACAAAATGAAAGTAATTACTATCTTCTTATTATAATCAAAGTATAATCCTTGCCAGGTTCATAAACTGGTTACATTGTTCATTGTTCATAATGTATAATACATACAAACTTACTATACTATTACACAATGCCTAAGCATCCATCTTAGCTTTGCCCTTATCTTTCTTGGCATTCACAGTACGTTCATCTTTAACTGCAGTTATATAATTCAAGCAAGAAGTGAGCATGACAGCTCAACAAGTTTAATCAAGGATAACAGGAATACCACATTCATGAATTATATAACAATTCCAACATAACTGAACAATAGTTATGAAGTATTCTGTATCAATAATACTTTAACAGTTCATTACATCAATTCCCAAAGTATAGAATAGATTAGGAATTCTGAACCGGTTGATAGACCATGGACAGTAAATTTCAGTTTTCATACTTGAAAAGGAGTCCACAGCACTAAGGTCGTTCATCCGTATAACTTACGAGCACTTCTAGGTGATCAGCTTATAGTACTCTATGTTGATCAACACTACATTCATTAAACGTGTTCGTTTAATATTTTTAGCAAACTTCATTGCCCATCGAATAATCGATGAAAAATACTTTTGTTTGTTCATAGACAAACCTTACCTTCATGTATGTACCAATTACTTGGCATAGGATAGCGTTAACATTTCTATATTGAATGATATGAATAATAATCAATCTATATCTTACGAATAGGCTAAATAGAGTTAAAATCGCATCGACCCTTTCTTTAAAACAAATCTTGCAATTCAAAGTACAACGAATCACATAAAACTTGGCTAACATGGAAGTTAGACAAGCGTTAAGAAAACTTTGCCTTCAAATGACTTCAAATAACTTACTCGATTTGACCACGACCTTTACAGAATCTACATGATATGTTCACATAGCACAATTGTAATTAGCTATCAAACAATTATTCACATTATTCCTACAAGCCTCTTTCTCTTCTCTGTCTGTGTTAACTTAATATCTTTATTAAAGTCAACATGACTTATTACCCTTCGTCCCGGTTTATCACTGTACTGACGTTTATTAACCGGACTCAAACATCGTTGATAAAGTACCAACTTTGTTCATTGTACCTATCTTGTTTATATGCATTACATTCCTAAGTTTCATACCATATACCTTAGTATAGGTAATATAGGATTAGTCTTAGTACATTTATTGAGTATATAAACTCAACTCAGGTAGGTCTTTAAACAACTGAAGTTTAAAACCTAACTTGGTCAACTTTTTCTCTCACTGACGTGCCATTATGGCGACATCCTTTGTATTTTTGTGGTATTTGCTGGCCGAGAGTTAGCAGGTACTTCGGCCGAAATCTGGCGTTGTGGCGCCACCACTTTGTCTTGGTTTTGGCCGCAAAGACCGAAGTCTGCATGCAGTTGGCCAAACCAGATTTTGGTTTTCTAACGAAACTTGACTTCCTAATTTGTTCGTTTTACATCCGATTGACCCATTCGAATTCCTACAAGTCAGGAATTACATCCTTTACGTGTTTATATAAGAATTCAACACTTTCGAATCCGTTAACTCAGAATTCACTATTGAGTTAATTTTATATACGTTCGTAAACGTTAATGAGCGTTCAATGCTCGTTTTCTTCGTTCTAAGTCGGAATGCGACGATTCCTTCGCCAATGACTCTTAATTACCTTATCTCACATGTTGACATTGGAAACCGACATTTTTAAGTCACACGACAACTTTTGACCTCCAGTCCAGAATTTCTACGTTTTCGACGTTTAACGTCTATTTCCGCAAAATTCGCCATAACTTCGTTACTAATGTTCTCTAAGCCAAATCACATGGAATACTCCATGGATTTCATATCTACATCCTAACCAAACAAGATGCATATACTAACGTATTGATGGAGCTCAATTGTTTATCAACAATCGATCTCAACAATCAATATTTTCATGGTTCAAACTATATTAGACCTTTATTATTTTTATAATCTCATAACTTTTAGAGATTGAATCTATGGTAAGTCATCTTCAAAACCTCATTCAAGACATATACCACCCCTTCATGATTCTCTAAAATGAAAGAAAATCTAAAAGAGATGGAAATGAGAAACAAGAAGTATTACCTCAAGAATTCTTAAGAAATCTTTTGGAAAATAGAAGTTAAAGCTTCCGAAGTGTATACTTGCAAGAATAGCTCTCTTTCTCTCTCAAATAATCTAGGTTGACAATTTGAAAAACTCACAAATGAATCAACCTAGCTTCTTATTTATAGAAAACTAGAATGGAGGGCAATTTGGACTATAAACCACACCTCCTTACTATTCATGTGTGGTCACCAAGTAAAACACTTGGTGACCAAGCCTTATGCTTGGCTTCCACACCAAGGTGGCCGGCCCACCTCCTTTTATGACATCCCATGGGTTGCCCTATGGGTTTTACCCATTCGGTGACTGTAACGATCGAGAAATACGGATCTTATTGTAAAATGATTTTATTAAGTTAAATAATAATAAAATCATATTCCATGTGTTATTAAGATTGTTGTCATTGTATAACCTATTGATGTTAGAATATCGTAGTATTTGGGCTACGTGGATGAATTAAAGTGTTTGAATTTCCAAGACGAAAATAAAAGTTTTCCGAGAAATTTTTCGAAAAACACTATTCATTGGTATTTGCTCGGGATATAATTTTGAGTTTCCGAGAAATATGCAATGATGGAATAACAAGGTAAGATGGATTATGTAATAAAAATCTAGTTATGGAAAATGTAATAATTTGTTTGTGGACTTAATTTATAAACGTTAAGTAAAGCGAAGTGTTAATGAATAAGTAATAATTGTATAATACTTGGTATTGTACGAAGTAATGAAAACGAGTATAATATGATGTATTATACGAGTTTGTATGAAGGATGAAATACCGTATATAAATTCTATAAGAATTAGAATACAAAAATAATACATCAACAATATGTATTAAGAAATGTTAATGGAGTTGGATGATTGGTAAACAATTATATACAAGTCCAAGTGAATTAGAGAGAGAAGCCCAACTAATGAATTAATGAACCAATTAGTGTTTGTTAAAGTAAAGCCCAAGGATTAATTAAAATAAGCCCAAGATGGAATCCATGAGTGGTATGATCCATGGGGCAAACCATATTAATATAGGTGAATGTGGTGACCAAGTAATGTAATGACCAAGTAATGTGTGATGACCAAGATATGTGGTGACCAAGTGTAATGGTGACCAAGTGATGTGGTGACCAAGTTAGGAGTATTGACCAAGACTTTGAATTAATGGCCAAATAAGAGATAAGAGAGTGGCTAACAAGTAATGAATAGTAAGGAGGTGGCTTAAGGAGGTGGGATGTTTTAAAGACCAAACTACCCTAACCTTGGAAAGTCTATAAATATAAGAGCTTTGCTAGTCATTTATTGGTTATCAAATAATCCAACACTTCTAAAGTGCTTAAGTGTTAGAGAGTTTAAGTCACAAATAAGTTACTTCCATAAGTAAGAAGAAGAAGAAAGCTACCTTGCCAAGACTTCAAAAGAGTAAGACTTCTTCTCCAATTATCTTCTATCTCTATTCATGATAGGATGATAAGAAAAGTTGGATTAAGAAACATGAATGAGTAAGTAATGAACTTAAGCCAATTAAGTTGGTAATAAGTCATTTAAGCTAGCATAAGTTATAAACTTATGTGAAAATAATATGAACTTGTAAGAAGTTTATTAAGAGAAATGATATGAAGGTAAAAGAATTTATATGATCATATGTATCATGTATACCCAAGTTAAGTTATATGTTAAGAACATATAAGAAATGATGTTTAAGAAACTTTAACTTGTCATAAGTCATTAACGATGAAATCTTAAGTAGTTTATAAATGACAATTTATAAGCTCTTGAAGAATAAGTCCAAAAATCTAACAATGAATATAAGTTGTTGTATTAAGGATGTTAAAATGTTCACATGATGAATGAAGTTCATTTGTAATGTTGAACAAATCATAAGAAGGAAGAATTGTCGGAATTTGCACGATTGGACGATAATCGTCGAATACGTAAAATTCTCAAAATGGAAGTCAAATTTTATGTTTGATCATGAAACCATTGTTTACTAATAAAGACAAGTCATAATTGGCATTTAAGAGTTGCAGACTCAAAAATGACCAATTAGAACTTAGAAACGAAGAAAGCGGCGTTGAACGTTCACGAAGCGTTTATCGTTTGCGTTAAAAATGAACCAATAGGTGAATTTTTTAGCAAACGAAGTCAAATAGATTAAATTCTTGAATGGTCATGTAGAAATTACCTAATTTGTGAGCCGTAGGCTTTTGAACGAGCCAATTCGGACTTATAACGAAGAAGTTATGCGTCAGGAAGTTCACAAAATTACAAAACCGAAATTGATATCGGTGCACGCGAGTTGTTGGCCATGGCTCAACCCTAAACAAAAAGACCATCATCATGTGTGAAACGATAATCGAGCCTCTCTGCAAGAGTTCGCATGCGATCACGAACCTTAGTTCAATAAGTGGCGTATGAATCATGAACGATGACAAAATCCTCTGGAGTGTGGCACCGCAACGTGGCCCATTCAGTAAGGACTCACGCCGTAGCGCCAAGTCCGGGATAGTTATACATTAAGCTCGCGTCGCAGCGCAAGATGTAGGTATAAAGCTGGCGCCACAACTCCAGTCTCAGAACGAAGATAGTAATGAAATTTTCTAAGTATAAAGAAAAGAAATGGAAGTAAACATAACTTAAGGAAGGTAATGTAACATTGATTAAACATTGTTAAACCTTAAGGATGATGTATAAAGGTTGAGATAACCTAGTCAAGTATAATGCAAGCATAATGATAAACTAGAATGAATATTAAATGAATCTAATACATAATTAGATTGAAATAAAGAGTATGATATAGTTATATACATACTTGAATATATGTGACCTAATGTAAGGCATTATGTGATCATGTATTGTAGAGACTTGAACGACTTGAACATAAAGTTAATTTTTCGTAGCAGACACTAAAGGCAAGTATTCTAACTCTTGTCTCAGTTCAATCTGAACAAGTTTTTGAGATTCATGTATTCTTTCGCATGAATTGAAGTATGATGAAGTTGAAGCCAATTCCTTTGGCTAGACTTGATGAATTGATAATCTATTCATGTATTAACAAATGTTGCTATCTTTTGTCAACTACTTGATATGGTTTTCAAAAGAAGACTGAAATGTTAAACAAATATTTTGTCGGTAAAACAACAGGCACGTGAGGTTGCCAAATGCTTAAACGTGCATACGTTTAATGGATGTAGTGTTGATCAACATAGAGTACAATAGGTTGATCACCTAGAAGTGCTCGTAAGTGATATCGGGCTTATGGACTTGATTCCGGATTGTCCTTTTCCAATAAAGAATGAATACTCGAGGTCTCTGACCGGAGTGAATGTTTTACAAAATACTGTTGTTATTGTAAAACATTTTGAAAGAAAAGAGGAAGTGCTATTTTGAATTATCAATAATACTTCATAACAATTGTTCAGTTATTGAAGATATACAATTTGTATGTGTCAATCATGTTGTTATTAAATTGGTATACTTGCTGAGCTAGTTATGCTCACTCTTGCTTGAACCATATGAATGCAGCTAAGACTGAACGTCCCAGAAGGATCAAAAAAGGATAAGGGAAAAGCTAAAGGCGATTACTAAGTCATCTTGTAATAATAAGATAGGTCTATTGTTGTAATTTAACCGATATTATGACAAAGAACCTTTGTAATGAGTATTGAACTTGGGAAATATAAATATTACTTTAAATATATAGAAGTTATGTTCGTTCTTTGAGACTTTTCAATTGAATGAATGTATGAATGTTATCTGATGTATAGCACCATCATCCGGGTTGGAAGATACCCGGATTTTGAAGGCGCTACAAGTTAATATCAAAACCTAGGTTATAAAATTTAAGGGGAAAGTAGAACCTTAAGTCATAACCTTACGAAAGAATAAAGTAAAAAGATGGAAAGTAACCTTATAAAAATGCATTATATTATGTTATGTATTTTTATTATTTTCTTGGCGATGTACTAATCAAGCTAAATTGTTTTATTGTAGATGTCGGGGAAAAAATGATGTGTATAGAGATATACATATAGTAGCGAGATTGATTTAATCGGGTAGAGATACTACCAAATCTAAATGGCCGTAGAACCGAGTTGGTGACCATCGAGTCGGGAGACTCAGACGACTTAGACTACATGTCCATATTTGATGGCATGTTGGAGGAGGAGGTGGACGTGATGTCCTTTGACCAGGTTCCACCTATAGAGACCCAGGTTCCACCTACAAAGGAAATGTCTACGGGGGAATCAATGAAGGCACTGTTTATGTCGGTATTGGATAGGAATGTCCATTACTGCCAAGTGGTTAAGGAGTTGAAAGAGGAACTCCGAGTTGTCCGTGAGGACAAGACTAGTATGGAAGGAATGTGGGAAGAGGAGCACGAGGATAGAGTCCTAGCTATGGACAAAGTCCGAGATTTGAGAGGAGAAGTCTTTGAGCTCAAACAGGAGCTAAAGAATAAAAAGCGGAAGTTGGAGAGGATGTCCTATATTCATAGGAGTTCTCATGTATATTTCTAGCAGCAGGTACCTGGATATTAGGTAGAAGCAGGACAGACCCGTCATACCATCAGTAGAGATGTTATTGCCGGTTTGGCCAGAGCAGATTTTGAGAATGCCTTACGACAGATGTAATCTAGCAATAGCTAGAGTAGAATAGATATGTAAATATTATGTATCTAGTAGTGACGTAAAACCCTCTTTTGTATAACAAAAGGTAGTCTTTTGTAAATCCTAATTTTTGGAAAGTAATTGCGGGATGGAAATGTAATCGATTAAAAATTTGAGTAATGTAAACAATGTAGTGTTATACTACAAGTTATGAATCAATATAAATCTTTTTATGAAATATGTTGAGTCTTCGAGTATGAGTTGTTGTTTTATTACAAATAATAACAAACCAACAAGAATAAAGTAAATAATGATGTGTTGTTTTCTTAACAACAAAATACCGCCAAGAAGGAGACAACGAAATCAGGGCGCTAATATAACCAACCGGAGGGTTGTCCTGAAGTTAATCAAATGTAGGAGTTCGTTAATCTTTTAGCAGTGCATTTAATAGAAACGAGGGCTAATGTACCAGTAATTCACGGAGTAATCTGAGCTACTACTACTTTTAAGGATTTCAAAAGTGTAGAGTCATGGGAGTTCAAGGAACTACGGACCCTATAAAGCCAGGACATGGGTAAAAGAAATCGAGAAAGCATTTGTAATAGCAAATGTTGAGGAGGGTCAAAAGGTTGCCTTTGCAACCTATTTGATGAAGGAGAGGCAACTTGGTGGGGAGGCAAACCGTAGCTAGGGCCGATATAGGGAACCTAACGTGGGAGAGGTTCAAGGAGATTTTCTTCGAGAACTATTTTCCCACAGTATGCAAAGAGGATGGAGATGAGGGTTTCTAGAATTGAGATAAGGGATATGACGGTTCCCGAAAGATCTTGCCAAGTTTAATGAATCGGCACGATTTGCTCCATCAAGTGGACCTTTGAAGTGAGAAAATTTGGAAGGTTGACGGGGGCTTGAAACCACAGCTCTATAGCCAAATCTCTATGTTCCAATGTACTTCCTTTGGAACCATACTAGAAAAGGCAATAATTAGAAGGTGGGAATGAGGCTCTTAGCCAATACCACAAAGATAAGAAGACCAAAGGCGGGGTTGATGGAGGAACCAAGGCCAGGGGAGCCAGTGGAAGTGGCGATGGTCGAGAAGAGGAAGGGCTTTAACTGCAGGAATACCAGAGCAAAACAAGGGACTCCAAGAGGAGGATGGAGGCAGAAAAACACAATGAGAAGACTCACTTAGAGTGCATCTCAAAGGTAAGGTGGTATGTTATAATTGTGGACAAGAAGGGCACATTTCGCCTAACTGTCCCAATCCGAAGAAGAATCACGGATGCTTTGTATGTGGATCAACTGACCACATAGCAAAGAACTGCCCGAAGAAGGGGATAGAAGGAAATAAGGGACCTAATAATGGGGAAGTTAGCTATTAGTGGTCCAAATTCGGTAAGGGAAATCAATGGCCCGCACTTTTAATATGATGGCCCAAGATGCGGTGGCATCGAGGCGATGTAGTTGCAAGTATTATTCCGATCAACAATATAAATGCATACGTGCTATTTGATTCGGGTGCTACTTGTTCGTTTATAGCATGTGATTTTGCTAGACGACTAGAATTATTTCCCGAAAAATTGCCTGTACCTTTGAACATTAAGGTAACAAACGAAGAGATAATTCCAGTTGAAGATATTCATAGGAGTTGTTGCGTAGAAGTTCGTGGTTGTAAGTTATTGGTAGATTTAATACCGATAAAGTTAGGAGAATTCGACGTAATTCTCGGGATGGATTGGTTGATTAACTATGGAGCAATTATAGATTGCCAAAAGAAATGTGTGAGCATCAGGACATTGAAGCAACCTCCTGTAGTATTTTACGATAGTAAATTGCCGGGACGTCCGTGTTGCCTTACGATGAAACAAACTAGAAAACTTTTAAGAAAGGGTTGTGTAGGTTACCTATGCCATGTTGTTGATACCCAGAGAGTGGGAGCAACCATGGAACAAATACCTATAGTAAACGAATTCATGGAGGTATTTCCAAGTGAGTTCTGGGGTTTCATCACGGATAGGGAGATCGAATTTGTGATGAACCTTGTGCAGAAAGCGACACCGGTCTCAAGGGCACCGTGCCGTCTGGTATGGCGCCGGTGGAAATGAAAGAACTAATGGTTCATTCACATGAACTATTGGACAAGAAGTACATTCAACCAAGTGTTTCTCCGTGGGAGCACCTGTTGTTTGTCGAAGAAGAAAGACGGATCGTTAAGGCTTTGTATCGACTATCGGGAGTTGAACAAGTTAACGATAAAGAATAAATACCCATTGCCGGGATCGATGATCTCTTTGATCAATTGAAAGGGCAATGTATTTTCTAAAATAGATTTTGCAGACGAGGTATCATCGGTTGAATGTTAGGAAGGAAGATGTACCAAAGATCGCATTCGAGGACTCGTTATGGTCATTACGAGTTTTGGTGATGTCATTTAAATGTGACGAATGCACCAATTTGCATTTATGGATATGATGAGCAGTGTTTCAAACTATATTTGGACAAGTTCGTTGTGGTGTTATCGATGATATTCTAGTCTATTCTAAGGCGCCGAAAGATCATGTCAAACACTTAAGATTAGTGTTGGAGACACTAAGAAAGGAGAAGTTATATCTTGAAATTCACCAAATGTGAATTTTGGTGGAAAAGTCTTGATTTTTAGGTCATGTCATTGACCAAGAGGGGATTCGATGGATCCCGCGAAGGTGGAAGCGATAATGAATTGGGAACAACCAAAAGCCATGGCGAGGTGCGGAGTTTCCTAGGGTTAGCGAGGTACTATCGAAGATTTATCCAAGATTTTTCAAGATAGCTACCTCGTTGACTAACTTAACAAGGAAGACGGTGAAATACGTATAGACGGATAAATGTGAAGACAGTTTTCAAGAACTGAAGAAGAGATTAAGTGAAGCTCCTGTTTTGTCATTGCCAGATGACACGGGAAATTTTGTAGTGTATAGTGATGCTTCGCATAGAGGACTTGGTTGTGTGCTTATGCAGCATGGCAAAGTTATTGCGTATGCATCTCAGCAGTTGAAGGATTATGAGAAAGTTTACCCTACTCATGATCTGGAACTTGTCGCGGTAGTGTTTGCTCTAAAGATATGGAGACATTATCTTTATGAGGAAAAATGTGAGATATATACGGACCATAAAAGTCTAAAGTATATCTTCACTCAGAAGGAGTTGAATATGAGATGAGAGAGATGGTCGGAGTTGATAAAGGATTATGATTGTGAAATCTCATACGCCTGGAAAAGCCAATGTAATTCTGACTCCTTAAGTAGGAAGGGTTAGGAAAAGTTGTCTATGTTAACAAACTCAAAATGAGTTAATAACGAGAGATGGCTAGGATGGAAATAGAAGTGAAGATGCCGAGTGATTGAGGCGGTTACTCTTTACTGACGGAGATGCAATCTACCATCGTAGAAAGGGTCAAGGAGGTACAACTCAAGACGGATGAGTGTAACCAAATGAAGAAGAGGTTATCCAGAAGGAAGAGGTTAAGTATAGTCTTGATAATGAGGGATTATTAAGATTTGAGGGAAGAATTTGGATTAGAATGAGGCGGAATTAAAGGAGCAAGTGTTATAAGAAGCTCATAGTTAAGGTACTCGATACATCCCGGTAGCACTAAGAGGTATCAAGACCTTCGACGAGTTTTGATGGCCAAACATTAAGAGAGAAATAGCGAGTATGTGGTAGTAGGTGCTTAACTTGTCAAAAGTTAAGGCTTAACATCAACGACCTAGTGGTTTACTACACAGTCATTAGAGATTCCGAGAATGGAAGTGGAAGCATATCACGATGGACTTCGTGGTGGGACTTAAACGGCCTTAAAAAAATCTGATTCAATTTAGGTAATAGTGGACCGGTTGTGAAGTTGGCTCACTTTTTCCAATTAGGGTCAAGTATAACTTAGACCCGATTAGCTAAACTTTATGTTAAGGAAATCATTTCCACACATGGAGTACCGGTATCGATTGTGTTAGATCGTGATCCACGATTCACATCGAACTTTTGGAGGAGTTTATAAGAGCAGTTGGGAACACGACTGAGGTTAAGCACGGCTTATCATCCACAAACTAATGGGCAGAGCGAAAGGACAATTCAGACGTTAGAAGACATGTTGAGGTCTTGCGTCATGGATTTCAAGGGTAGTTGAGATGATCACCTACCACTAGTAGAGTTTGCATATAAGAACAGTTATCATGCAAGCATAGGCATCTTGCCGTATGAAGCTTTATGGGAGAAAGTGCAAACACCTTTATGTTGGGATGAGGTGGGAGAACGCTTGATGCTAGGACCGTAATTGTGAGTGCGGCGGAGATAATGGATGTGATAAAGTTAATTGATTTGCGTCTCGTCACATTTCGGAATGAGGATAAAAAGAAGTATCGAACTCACATAGACTAAAGTCGAGAGTTTGAGGTGGGCTTCAGATGTGTTTCTAAAGGTATCTCCTCAGGAAAGGAAAGATACGCTTTTCGAAAGAAGGGAAAGTTAAGTCCAAGGTTTATAGGACCTTTTGAAGTATTAAAGCGGGTGGGAGAGGTAGCGTATATGATAGCATTACCTCCGGACCTAGAACGAATACATAACGTGTTTCACGTATCACGTATTACGTCCATATAAAGCCGGGACTATAAGCATGTAATCGAGTATGAGCCGATTCATGCAAGGACGGACTTATCATATGAAGAGTCGTGATGCGGATCATTGATAGAAAGGAACAAGTTAGAGGAACAAGGTAATACCATCAGTAAAAGTATTATGGAAGAACCACGACGCTGAAGAAGCAACGTGGGAACTAGAAGAAAAGATGAAGAAAAATTTTCCTCATCTATTTGATTAAAGAAAGATGAGATTCTAGGAACAAAATCTTTATAAGGGGGGAAGAATGTAATGACCGAGAAATACGGATCTTATTGTTAAATGATTTTATTAAGTTAAATACTAATAAAAACATATTCCATGTGTTAAAGTGTTTGAATTTCCAAGACGAAAATAAAAGTTTTCCGAGAAATTTTCTGAAAAATACTATTCATCGGTATTTGCTCAGGATATAATTTTGAGTTTTCGAGAAATACACAATTATGGAATAACAAGGTAAGATGGATTATGTAATAAAAATCTGGTTATGGAAAATGTAATAATTTGCTTGTGGACTTAATTTATAAACGTTAAGTAAAGCGAAGTGTTAAAGAATAAGTAATAATTGTATGATACTTGGTATTGTACGAAGTAATGAAAACGAGTATAATATGATGTATTATATGAGTTTGTATGAAGGATGAAATACCGTATATAAATTCTATAAGAATTAGAATACGAAAATAATACATCAACAATATGTATTAAGAAATGTTAATGGACTTGGATGATTGGTAAACAATTATATACAAGTCCAAGTGAATTAGAGAGAGAAGCCCAACTAATGAATTAATGAACGAATTAGTGTTTGTTAAAGTAAAGCCCAAGGATTAATTAATGTAAGCCCAAGATGGAATCCATGAGTGGTATGATCCATGGGGCATACCATACTAATATGGTTGAATGTGGTGACCAAGTAATGTAATGACCAAGTAATGTGTGATGACCAAGATATGTGGTGACCAAGTGTAGTGGTGACCAAGTGATGTGGTGACCAAGTTAGGAGTATTGACCAAGACTTTGAATTAATGGCCAAGTAAGAGATAAGAGAGTGGCTAGCAAGTAATGAATAGTAAGGAGGTGGCTTAAGGAGGTAGGATGTTTTAAAGACCAAACTACCCTAACCTTGGAAAGTCTATAAATAGAAGAGCTTTGCTAGTCATTTGTTGGTTGATCAAATAATCCAACACTTCTAAAGTGCTTAAGTGTTAGAGAGTTTAAGTCACAAATAAGTTACTTCCATAAGTAAGAAGAAGAAGAAAGCTACCTTACCAAGACTTCAAAAGAGTAAGACTTCTTCTCCAATTATCTTCTATCTCTATTCATGATAGGATGATAAGAAAAGTTGGATTAAGAAACATGAATGAGTAAGTAATGAACTTAAGCTAATTAAGCTGGTAATAAGTCTTTTAAGTTAGCATAAGTTACAAACTTATGCGAAAATAATATGAACTTGTAAGAAGTTTATTAAGAGAAATGATATGAAGGTAAAAGAATTTATATGATCATATGTATCATGTATACCCAAGTTAAGTTATATGTTAAGAACATATAAGAAATGATGTTTAAGAAACTTTAACTTGTCATAAGTCATTAACGATGAAATCTTAAGTAGTTTATAAATGACAAGTTATAAGCTCTTGAAGAATAAGTCCAAAAATCTAACAATGAATATAAGTTGTTGTATTAAGGATGTTAAAATGTTCACATGATGAATGAAGTTCATTTGTAATGTTGAACAAATCATAAGAAGGAAGAATTGCCGAAATTTGCATGATTGGACGATAATCGTCGAATACGTAAAATTCTCGAAATGGAAGTCAAATTTTATGTTTGATCATGAAACCATTGTTTACCAATAAATACAAGTCATAATTGGCATTTAAGAGTTGCGGACTGAAAAATGACCGAATTCCGACTTAGAACGAAGAAACGAGCGTTGAACGTTCACGAACGTTTATCGTTTACGTTAAAAATGAACCAATAGGTGAATTTTTAGCAAACGAAGTCAAATAGATAAAATTCTTGAATGGTCATGTAGAGTACATAATTTGTGAACCGTAGGATTTTGAATGAGCCAATTCAGACTTATAATGAAGAAGTTATGCGTTCGGGAAGTTCACAAAATTTTAAAACTGAAATTTATATCTGGTGCACAGAGTTGGCGCCACGGCGCCAACCCTAAAACGCAACGACCCCATTGCGTAACGCAGAATGTAAGAGCCTCTCTTTGTGAGAGAGTTCGCCGCATAGCGAACCTTAGTTCAATAAGTGGCGCTTATTTCATAAATAGTGACAAAATCCTGCGGGTGTGGCGGCAATGATGACCATTAAAGTAAGGACTTCATGAAGCGGCGCCAAGTCCCAGGACGATTATACATTAAACTCGTGTATCAATGGCGAGATGTAGGTATAAAAGTCAAGCGCCACAACTCGATCTCGAAGCGAAGATAGTAATGAAATTTTCTAAGTATAAAGAAAAGAAATGGAAGTAAACTTTACTTAAGGAAGGTAATGTAACATTGATTAAACATTGTTAAACCTTAAGGATGATGTATAAAGGTTAAGATAACCTAGTCAAGTATAATGCAAGCATTATGATAAACCGGAACAAATATTAAATGAATCTAATACACAATTAGATTGAAATAAAGAGTATGATATAGTCATATACATACTTGAATATATGTGACCTAATTAAGGCATTATGTGATCATATATTGTAGAGACTTAACGACTTGAACATAAAGTTAATTTACTGTAGCAGACACTAAAGGCAAGTATTCTAACTCTTGTCTCAGTTCAATCTGAACAAGTTTTTGAGATTCATGTATTCTTTCGTATGAATTGAAGTATGATGAAGTTGAAGCCAATTCCTTTGGCTAGACTTGATGAATTGATAATCTATTCATGTATTATCAAATGTTGCTATCTTTTATCAACTACTTGATATAGTTTTCAAAAGAAGACTGAAATGTTAAACAAATATTTTGTTCGGTAAAACGGCGAACACGTGAGGTTGCCAAATACTTAAACGTGCATACGTTTAATGGATGTAGTGTTGATAAACATAGAGTACAATAGGCTGATCACCTAGAAGTGCTCGTAAGTGATATCGGGCTTACGGACTTGCTTCCGGGTTGTCTTTTTCCAATAAAGAATGAATACTCGAGGTCTCTGACCGGAGTGAATGTTTTACAAAATACTGTTGTTATTGTAAAACATTTTGAAAGAAAAGAGGAAGTGCTATTTTGAATTATCAATAGTACTTCATAACAATTGCTCAGTTATTGAAGATATACGATTTGTATGTGTCAAGCATGTTGTTATAAAATTGTTATACTTGCTGAGCTAGTTATGCTCACTCTTGCTTGAACCATATGAATGCAATTAAGACCGAGCGTCCAAAGGATCGAAAAAGGATAAGGGAAAAGCTAAGGTAGATTACTAAGCTATCTTGTAATAGTATAGGTCTATTGTTGTAATTTAACCGATATTATGACAAAGAACCTTTGTAACGGGTATTGAACTTGGGAAATGTAAATATTACTTTAAATATATAGAAGTTATGTTCGTTCTTTGAGACTTTTCAATTTAATAAATGTATGAATGTTGTACAGTATAGCACCATCTGTCGGGTTGGAAGATACCCGGATTTGGGGGCGCTACAGTGACCCATCGGTTCGACCCACGGTTCGGTTTTTATGAATTGGGCTTAACTAAATTATCATTAGGCCTTGGTCATTCAAATGATTGGATTAATTAATAATCCAACTCAAATGAATTAGTCATTAAGTCTTAACTTAATTCTATAATACATATCATATCACATACGTACAATTCACGTATTATTTCTGTATACTACTCGTGCAATAATCGTATTGTACTTCGTATTTACTCCGCGTATTATACGTAGATAATAAATAGTATCACCAAATGCATAACACTCGCCTTTACCCTAGCGCCATTCCTCCTACACATATTATTTCCTTCTCGGAAATCAATATACTTAACCCTTAGGTTTTAAGTCCGCAGGCGAAAACTACGTTTGCCATAAATGAAATATTATCAGATATTCCATCTCATCACGATATTCTATCATTACGCGTTTCTCGGAATTTCAAAATAATTCCCCGAATAGAAACGAATGAATAGTGTTTTTACGGAAATTTCTCGGAAAATAATTATTATCGTCTTTGAAATTCCAAACAACTATTTCTAACACGTAGCCAGAATACTAATCATGTTAGCACATTCCAGGTCATCGAACGACCTTCACATAGCTTACTCACAAATAAATCAATTAAATTCATTTAATTCACACAATCAAATAAAAATTTAATTGTCATAAAAATCCGATTTTCTCGGGCGTTACAGGAACAGGAACATGACGAGAAAGTTTTGGCTAAGGACAAGGTCCATGAGCTAAAATAAGAGGTCTTTGAGCTTAGGAGTGAGCTAAAGGCCAAGAAACAGAAGATAGGGAGAATGTCCTATATCCATAGGAATTCTCATTAGGATTTCCGATTCTGCGTAGTTGGGTGTCCAGAGTAGAGACAAAAGCGAATAGCGACATACTATCAGTCGTGATATTATTGTCGGTTTTGCCAAGGCAGATTTCGAGAATGCCTTAAGGCAGATGTGATCAAGTAGTTTCTAGAATAGTTAGATATGTATATATTTGGGTATTTTGTAGTGACGTAAAGCCCTCTTTTGTATAATCAAGGGTAGTCTTTTGTAAATCCCAATTTTTTAAAAGAAATAGCGGGAAAGTAATGTATCCAGCTTAGGCTGTGTTATGTAACCGATGTAGTATTATACAACGATGAATTAATATAAGTTTTCATTTTTGAAAAATGTTGAGTAACGAATGTTTAAGTTATTGTTTAGCATTGAATAATAACTAACTGACAAGAAATGAATTATAATGAAATATGTGTTTATTGTAACAACAAAATGCCGCCAAGAAGAGTACCACGTACCCAAGGTGCAAACACGAATCAACCAGAGGGAGGTCCGGTTAACCCCATGCAAGAATTTTTAAACCTTTTAACCACAACGTTTAACCAAACTGGGGCTAATATCCCCATCAATCCTAGTGTAGTACGAGCTACTACATTCAAGGACATTAAGAGTGTGGGTCCGCCCGAGTTCAAAGGAACTACAGACCCTATTGAAGCCCAAACGTGGGTGAGGGAGATCGAGAAGGCATTTGTGATAGCAAATGTCGACGAGGCCCAAAAGGTTTCCTGTGCAACCTACGTGATGAAGGGAGAGGCCAACTTTTGGTGGGAGGCCAATCAGGCGAGGGCCGGAATAGATGTTATAACGTAAGAGAGGTTCAAGGAAATATTCTATGAGAACTACTTTCCCACGAGCATGCAGGGAAGGATGGAGATGCGATTTCTAGATTTAAAACAAGGGGACTTGACGGTTCCCCAGTATGCCGCCAAATTTAACGAACTGGCAAGGTTCGCTCCACATCAAGTGGATACCGAGGTGAGGAAAGCTCAACGATTCGAGTAGGGGTTGAAACCCTGGCTCTATAATCGTATCTCTGTATTCCAAAGTACTTCATTTGGGATTGTGTTAGAGAAGGCAATAATTGCCGAAGGTGGTAGCGAGGCGTTGAGCTAATACCACAAGGACAAGAAAAGCAAGGGGAAGGTGGATGGAGGAGTGAAGTTTGAAGGAGCCAGCGGGAGTGGCGAAGGGTATAAAAGGAAGGTAGTTAGCTCAGGGAATACTGGAGTGAAACAAGGAGACCCTAAGAGGAGGATGGAGGCCTGTAAAACCTGTGGGAAGACTCACCTAGGAGTCTGTCTCAAAGGAAAGGTCGTGTGTTATAATTGCGGACAGGAGGGGAATATTACGCCAAACTGTCCAAGCCCGAAGAAGAATCATGGGTGCTTTGTATGTGGGTCTACGGACCACATGGCAAAGAAGCCCTTAAAGAAGGGGACAGACGGGAATAAGGGCGCCAATAGTGGTAAGTTAACTATTGGGGGTCCAGCGCAGCCGGGTAGGCCAATGGCCCGTATCTTTAATATGACTGTCCAAGACGCGATGGCTTCGAGGGACGTAGTTGCAGGTATTATTCCGATCAACGACTTAAATGCATACGTGATGTTTGACTTGGGTGCTACTTGTTCGTTTATCACATGTGATTTTGCTAGACGACTAGGACTACTTCCCAAAAAGTTGCCTATACCTTTGAATATTAAGGTAGCAAACAAAGAGATAATTCTTCTTGATGATATTCATAAGAATTATTGTGTAGACATTCGAGGTTGTAAATTATCTGTAGATCTGATACCGATAAAATTAGGAGAATTCGATGTAATTCTCGGAATGGATTGGTTAATAAATCATGGGGCAATTATAGATTGTCAAAAGAAATGCGAAAATATTAAAATATTAAACCAATCTCATGTAATATTTTACGGGAATAAATTGTCGGGACGTTCGTGTTGTCTTTCCATGACACAGACTAGGAAATTATTGAGGAAGGGGTGTGTAGGCTATTTGTGTCATGTGGTTGATACCTAGAGAGTGGGAGCAACCATGGAACAAATACCTATAGTGAGATGTATTTCCAAGTGAGTTACCGGGTCTTCCGCCGGATAAGGAGACCGAGTTCATAATAGATATTGTGCCAAGAGCGGCACCAATTTCCAGGGCACCGTATCGTATAGCGCTAGTGGAGATGAAGGAGTTGATGGTACAGTTGCAGGAATTGTTGGACAGGAAGTACATTCAACCGAGCATTTCGCCCCGGGGAGCACAGGTACTGTTTGTCAAGAAGAAGGACGGATCGTTGATACTTTGTATCGACTACCGATAGTTTAACAAGTTAACAATAAAGAATAAGTATACGTTGCCCAGGATAGATGATCTTTTTGATCAGTTGAAGGGGGAAAAATATTTTTCCAAAATAGATTTAAGGACGGGGTATCATCAGCTGAAGGTTAGGAATGAAGATGTGCCAAAGACATCATTCAGGACTCGTTATGGTCATTACGAGTTTCTAATGATGTCATTTGGGTTGACTAATGCACCAGCTGCATTTATGGACATGATGAAAAGAGTGTTCAAACAATATTTGGACAAGTTTGTCGTGATGTTTATTAATGATATTCTAGTCTACTCTAAGACGCCAGAAGATCATGCTGAACACCTAAGAATAGTGTTGGAGACATTAAGAATGGAGAAGTTATATGCGAAGTTCACTAAGTGTGAATTTTGGTTAGAGTGGGTACAGTTTTTAAGTCATGTTATTGACCATGAGGGGATTTCAGTAGATCCAGCGAAGGTGGAAGCCATGATGAATTGGGAACAACCGAAAATGCCGACTGAGGTATGGAGTTTCTTAGGGTTAGCGGGTTATTATCAGAGGTTCATTCAAGACTTTTCAAAGATAGCTACTCTGTTAACTAACTTGATGAGGAAGACGGTGAAGTACGTATAGACGAAGAAATGTGAAGACAGTTTTCAAGAATTAAAGAAGAGGTTGAGTGAAGCGCCTATTTTGTCATTACCCGATGATATAGGAAATTTCGTAGTTTATAGCGATGCTTCGCATAAAGGACTGGGTTGCATGCTCATGCAGCATGGCAAGGTTATTGCATATGCATCTAGGAAGTTGAAGGATTATGAGAAAGTTTACCCTACTCATGATCTAGAACTGGCCGCGGTGGTGTTTTCCTTAAAGATATGGTGACATTATCTTTATGGGGAAAAGTGTGAGATATACACGGACCACAAGAGTCTAAAATAAATCTTCACACAAAAGGAGTTGAATATGAGACAGAGAAGGTGGCTGGAGTTGATAAAGGATTACGACTGTGAAATCTTGTATCACTCTGGAAAAGCCAATGTAGTAGCCGACGCCTTGAGTAGAAAGGGTCGGGAGAATGTTATGTTTATACATGAACCGTTATTGTTAAGTCTGTGCTATTGATTATAGCCAGACCGGATGTGTATGAAAGAGAATAGAGAATGAAAGTATTTCAAAGTGAATGTGACTAATGTTTTAAAATGATAGGAATCGAGATTATTCCTATTGTTCAAGCTGCTTCATAACCTTTGTTCAGTTATTGAAGTTCCTAAGGAATGTTAAACTCTTGAAGTTCTATGTTCAACTGTTATGACTTGTTGGGCAATTGAATTCTCACACTTGCTTTAAATGAAAAACATTTTTAGCGAACGATGTTAGAAGAACTTAAGGATCCCGTATAGATTAAGCTGACGGTATTCCGATGAAGTGCCATTCAGATTGTGAATGAGCGAGAAGATCAAGTGAAGACTTATAATGTAGAAAGATGAAAATTAAACTATAGACTAGTTTAATGAACTGTGATGTATCCTTAGTGGAGGATAAAAGTCACTCTTGTAAGATGAAAGGAATAATGTAATTATCATTATTTGTAATGAGAAATGTTATAAGGTTTTAGAACCTGGGAATTTATAATGTATATTATTATATTTCAGTATATAATGATGTATGTTTGGATGAATGATGTACTCGTGACGTACGGAATTCGGGTGTGTAGAAAGACCAGATTTCGGGGCGTTACAAGTTGGTATCAGAGCTGATAGGTTATAAACCTTGGGTATGAGTACCTAAGACTATAATCATAAAGAGAAGGATAAGAAGATCACCACATGATCATAGTAAATCGTAGTAACAGATGAGCTGTTAAACGATGAATGATTTATAGCTAATGTTATGAATGAATGGTACTATGAAGTAGTACAGGAAGAAGAACTCAAATTGAGTTGTAAAGGATAGTATACGAATTAAAGAAAATTTGTATTAAGTAAAGAGAAAGTTAGAAGTTGTAAGATTTCAATTGAGGACTCATGTGATGGCTGAGTTGTATGAATCTTTGTATGGACAGAGATTTGTGCTTAGTGTAACAACCACTCAGTTTATTACAGTGATAATCATTGAAATTTGTCGCGCTATCAAGATGTATATGACGAGAAGGTGAATCTTTTCTCATGTATATACTTGATAGGTAGAAAATGATAAGATAGGTGCGGGTTCTTCAAACTCATACTTATGAAAAGTTTGTGACTCATAGTTATATGCTATGTTTCTGAGCCCTAAGTATATTGATAGTCCTTAATTTGTTCTTGGATTACATATTGCGAAGATAAGTTCTTAAACACATATGGTTGTGGAAAGTTCCTAAACACATCAAGTGTGGTAAGTTGATGAACTATATTAAGGTATAGGAATGTTTAGACTGAAAGTAAGTATTTTCAGTAGACTTAGCATTGAAGGTGCTAGAGAAGATTAAGTATTGTCGCAAGTAAGACAATAAAGGAAGATGGAGAATATGATATTTCAAGTCATCTATGTAAGAACCCGAATTTTTAGAAATTATTAAAATAAGAATTTAGTAAATAAAATTCTTAAGGCATGAGAAGGGTTCAAATAAGAATATATGTATATGTTTTGAGGTATGTGGAATAGTGTTACATGAGATAATATAAACTGTGCAATAAGTGATTTCTGTGTTTAATAAACATATTATTATTATTATATATTTGTTGTATTGAAGAGGCGAGTTATTTGAAGTAAAGAAAATGGATAGAAATCTATCTATTGATATTAAATAATTTATGCGAAATTATTTTATCATAGTAAGTTGGTGACATTAAATATCTTTGATAATTACCAATTTCTTAGTATTTTTACGAGTAAGTATCAAGTTTATGGCAATGCGATCGTACTCTTTAATGGTGGATGTATAGGAGCTGGGCTAAACGATTCCTTCAGAGAGCGGAGGTATATACGAATTAGTAACCGATTTAACTTACTGTGAAAGCAAAGCAGTATTTAGAGACTTTTAAACAAATTTGTTGGTTGTTTGTGGGAAACCACTCAGTGTACTATATTGAATACTATTAAAGACTCGATGAGTGCTAGGTTTAGACTTGTATATATGTACGTTGTTGATGAGAGAAGAAAATCGATATACCTTAAAAGTGGTTAGAGAATTATTGAGTAATTTGATACACGGCGAGAAGTGAAGATTAAAGGAATGTATGTATGTGTTATATATATACCTTGAATTATGTGATTTGGTGGAAGAGAAATAATTATAGTATATTTCTTATAAAGGATATTAAAATAAATTCTAGCATTCAATTATTTTAATAAAAGGGGGAATATTATTTTGATATTACCTTATATAGCTTGGAACGAGGTAATGTGTGTGAGTAAGTAATATGTTAAATATATTAAAGCATATTGCTATATAAGTTGATGGAAACAATTTATCATAATAGGAAATAAACTTATTTTCTATATATAGTGTAATAATGTATCGTGCATATAAATATTTTAATAATACATAGATATTATATTAAGAGTAATATCTTGAGAAAATGAGTAAACCGTGTTATTATGATTAGTTCTTATATTTAGAGAAAACATGATAAAAACATCTTATGTTATGGAGAAGTACATAATTTTGATTATAGTAATGTGGTGGGAAATGAATAAGTAATGAGAATAAGTAATAAGCTTAATGTAAGCTTGTGTGATATGCTTAGTGTGGCAAAGTGATGGAATAAGCATTCATTAAATAATCTAATGAATAAATAATTGAAGGAATGAATTTGTATGTGCAATGATTTTATATTATATAGTAGCTACATCTATATGATATGAATTGAAGTGTGACACTTCAATATAACTATATAATATATGAAGTATTTGAATACATATGTATAAAGGCTTGTATGTTAGCATTATGAACAAGTGAGATAATAAAATGTAACATGGTGCAATAGATTACTTCCATGACCATGTTATAAGATGTAATATTGGGAATAATATTATTTTGTGAGATTATATTATTATAAGCTTGTGGACTATTAATTACTAAGTTCACATAATTATGTCTTGTGTGGCATAACTAGGGAAGTTAAATCAAAGGGGGATTTAATGGGAAAATAAATGAGGAGTTAATATAATTGATATTAATTATCATAATTGGGTATATTTGAGATGATAAATTTTATGCAAAATGATGGGTTGAGAATATCCAACTATTTTATAATTAGCCCAATTAAAATATTTATTGGAATAAACCAATATACATGGATTATATAATTCTATGTGGGTGAGTATATTTGTATGCACATTTGGGGGAAATATCAAATAAACCTAAGTAGGCTATTAATACTATGGAATGCTGAGTTTTAAGGATGGGGTCCCAATTTGTGTGTCATTTCTCCATTCACGTGAAATGCAAAAAGCCTAGCTAGCTAGCTTGCTTCTTCTTCTCCAAAATCCATATCTTCCAAATGATGAAAAGGGGAGTGGGCATAATGATGTGAATCAACTACCATCCAACAACTCCTTCTTGTCTAATGAATTCTTCTTCCTTCCACTAGTTTGATTTCTAGGGCAAAGCTATTGCTTGGATAACACTTTCTCTATAAATAGAGACTCTCTCATCTTATTTTCTTTTGTTGAGATGTCTGAGATTTTGGCTATGAAAGGATAGTAGAATAGAGAGTCATTGAGGTTGAGGGATAAGGGAATGTCAAGAGCTTTTGCAATTTGGCAAATACAATAAGAAGAAGAAATAAGCATATGAAGTAGAAGAGCTCTTCAAAGGTACTAACTTCTTCTCCTCTATGTTTCTATAAACTGAAATCAGTGATAGAATGGTGAAAGCATGATGATTGTGTGATTGTAATACATATATATGTTCTTCATTTCAAGATTATTAAATCCTTAGTAATAACAAGAAAAAGTCACTTTTGAGTCACAAAATTGATGGCTAAGGATTGTTATAATCCATGAATTGTTGTTAGATATTGTTAATATAGTCAAATATGAAATCAATGGAAGTTAAACGAACCCATTTGGTTGAGAAACGGATTCGTAGTAAATGAATTCGCTAAATTATCCAAAACATGAACATTTGCATGAACATGAGTTATAGATTCATATTTGGGTTAGTTAATGTTTATGTTAGTTGATGGGTATTATAGTATGTTGTAGTTCTATGAATTACGAATCCATAGAATCGAAAACGGACTAATTTGGACATGTATAACTCAAATTATGAAGGTTAGAAGGGAGGTTTGGCTTGTTAGCTCGTTACAGGGCATGAAAATTTCCACTTACAGTAGCTATGCCTTGTTGATATTTATTTATAGACAAGACCCCACCCCTGTGAGGGGTGGTCCAGACTACAATTCTTGAGAAAAAACTCGATGAACATGTTTTGGTAAAATGGCCATAACCTTTTTATATGAACTACGATTGAGGAAATTCAAGATGATCCGGAAAGAGAACGAATAGACCTAAAACTTTTGTTCTTTAAGTATTTAAATTTGAGGTCATTAGGAAGGGTCAAAATAGTCATCTTTGTGACTATTACGTAATCGAAGGCCATCGGAGGGCGTCGATCGAGCACATGCGCAAGTGTAGTGCTCTCGACGATGGAATATGTTATTCTAAACGATGTAACATGAAAATGCATGATAATAAACATGACATATAAGATTTCCTTACTCATTATAGAATGATTTAGCATGGCTTAGTATGTGTTTTGAAAAGAAACTTAGAGTTTTGAAAAACGAATATTGACGAACCTTGAGTCTCTGAAGTTATGATATTTTAACACATACATCTTGTTGAGCTATGAGTATACTTAAGAGTGAGAAGTGATTTAAAGTTACTTTACTTATTATCAAGTTACAGTAGCTTAGTTGAAAATGATTTCTAAAGAAAACTTGAAACTTTAAGAATGAACTTAAAGTAATTTGTGTACTTAAAGTTCTAAACATGATAACATATATTCATGGATTAGTTAGCTATGAAATGAGATTAAAAGGTTCACCTAGTTGCTTGACCTTGGCCTAGAATAACTTTTAAAAGTGAACTTGAACGCCTTATGCCTCTAGACATGACGAATATGTTCATCTTTTAGCTAAGCATGAATTGGACATTTCAAGTGTGGTTTAAAATACGTTTTCAAATAAACTATGTTATGTACATGTGAAGTATGCTATTAGAGACTTATTAGTACCAATATATGGTTTAAAATCTTATATCATCGAATCTTGTTAAAGAAAGTTGTTAAGCTTTATTTATTGAAATAAGTCATTATGAAACTAAGTAGTTTGAATATGAACGACGTAGATCACGTATCTATAAACTTTAAATATGTGTCGAACACATAGCGAGTCAAGTGTGTGATAAATGTATGTGAAGTTGATGTCAAGTACGGATGGTTAAGGAATACCTATACATATATAGCAATTCTAAAAGTACGATGAGAAAGTGAAATGAAGGTTTTACGAACCTAGTTAGAAAACAATATAACATTGTTATTACATTGAGAATGCATGAAATATGTTACTGATGGATATGAATCCATGATTATATAACTGTGTAGGAATACACGAAGTGCAGTTAAGCGTTAGATGATGAAGTCGTAGTTCATAAACTACTGAATCAGGCAAGTCTTTCAGTTCCTGTTTGATATATGAATTCTATAACTATTAGTTGAGCTATATTATGCTATGAGAATGTTGATGTATATATATGAAATGCATATGAGCTATGTATGAAATTTGAAAGTTGATCTTTGATGATATGCTTGTGAAGTAAATTTATATGCATGTTATGTGTGAAGTAACATGCGTAGTTAATATTAATTGATTATGAATGCATGAACTGAATATGCTATTATATGTTATGTGCTACATGAAAACTGTTAGAATTGCTGGGCTGTCGAGCTCACCCTTGCAAATAACCACTTTTGCAGGTTAAGGACTCACGGTAAAGATTTTGTGCTACTTGATTGACAAAGTAGATAGTTTCGCAATGAAGGATACTATTTAGATTATTACTTGAACCGTGTTTAGGTTCTAGGAGTGTACTTGATATATACTTCTGATGTTTAATACTTGTTGTATTGTAAGGATGTATTTGTTAATACATAGAGGATATCGAATCAGGATGTAAAATCTTATACAGTAATTTGAATAGAATGAATCATAACATAATTTAATTCAAGGATATGTAATTGATTTAAGTTAAGATATCAATAGAAGATTTATTTTCAAAGGAGATTGAAAAAGTTTAAATTATTCCGCATATTTATATTATATCAAATGTAATGTAAAACAGGAATAGTAAATGACCAAGTTGTGAAACTTATAAAAGTTTGGGGTCATTACATAGATCCTGGAATTAGAAAGAACTTATATTCTAAATTGTAATAAGTAAAGTTATATTAATTGAGTTATGAATGAAAAATATAAATAGATTGACGATAGTAGTATCGTGGCGGACCGGATCCGAGGTTTGAAGGGACACAAATTTGGGGGCGTCAAAGGTTGGTATCAAAGCTGTAGGTTATAAACTTAGGTAAGTGTACCTTAGGCTATAACCTGAGAGAGAGAAAGATAAAGATTAAAATATATAAGTGAAGATTCAAAGAAGAATCTTGAAGTATCTAAGAGAATGATAATATAGGAGTTTCCTAACTCAAGTAATAAAATTTTAAGATGGTGTCTATATGACAAAGATAATAAGAATGAACTCGAGTGGAGTTTAGTTGATAATGGGAAAGAACCCTAAGGTAAATTGATGATCATGACGTGATCGGATTAAGCTATGAAGTGATAAATAGTCTATAACGACTAAATGTGTATAGCTTGATGCTATAAGTGAATGTACTGTGAAATGGTACGATGTGAACTCATGAGGAGTTGTATGTGATGAGATACGAAGAATTCGTATCAAGCAAAGAGCAAGTTAAGTGGGATTTCAGTTGAGGACTCATGTGAGAGCTGAGTTGTACAAACCTTTGTGTGGGCGGAGGCTTTGTGCTCACGCTCGGTTCCTCACAATGATACTCAATGGAATGTCAGTGTCACGCTATCAATATGCTTATGGTGAGAAGGTGATTCTTTTCTCAAATCATATTTGATAGATAAAAACTATTAAGATTAAGATATAGAATATTAAGATTAGGCGCGAGTTCTTAAAACTCATGCACATGGTAAGTTCATGACTCATGATTATATGAAATGTTTTTGAACCCCTCAGCGAATGGACGCCTATGGTCTGACTAGGATAAGTTCTTAAACTAATATAATTGTGACAAGTTCCTGAATTTCCAAAGTATGGTAAGTTTGATGAACTGTATCGGGTATATATATGTTATGAAGTTAGAAATTTTGGTGTGGTAAAGATTGAAGTTGATGGAGAAACGTGGATTTTCTAAATCTTCTAGCTCTGCTAGATTTTCAAAGTTTATTGACTTCGTGCTGAGCTTTGAGAAGTGGCGCCATAGATGATCGATCTCAGACCTCATTCTTTTAATTTAAGCGCCGCAGCGGTCGAGAGATAACAAAGGATTTAAGCGGCCATATGCCAGACCCCGGGAAAGAGAGGAGAGAGAAGTAGGCCGCGCCGCAACGCGAGAGGAAAGGAAGGGCACGGCGCAGCAGCGCCGGTGCAGAACAATGCCCAGAAATGAGATTTGTAGTTCTCAATTACTGGAGGATGTGAAAGAAAGAAGTATGAACATGTAGTTCACTAATGTAACACTTAATCAAGTGTATTAAACCTTTAATGATGGTTGAATAGAAAGATTAAACGAGATTAAAAGAAGATGAACGCGAGTTACGTAACCGATGTCCGGGGACCGTAGTCGCGATAAACGAACGTAAGGGATTGATATGATTGTGATTTCCTTAGACATTGAGTAACGAGGGTAATGAATAACATTTCGATGTTATATTATGGTAAGGTAAGATGAATGTAAAGCGTATAGACGATGTGAACGCAACGTTGTTGCGAAGAACGATCGGTCTTAGAATAAAATGATCTAGATGGCTTCGACATTAAGAAAGAACAAAGAACATGGGGTTCAGGGGATGGATAATAATTGAAAGTAATTAAAACCTTGAGTAAAGGTTGAATGAGAGGTTAAGAGACGAGCAACGTGAACGTTGAATACGTAAATGATTCTCGTAAATCGTATTCACGTCGGACGAACGTTCTAAGTATACCCTGGTTGTATGACATAGACGTTGACGAATGTAGTACGTAAAATATGAATTGTTGAGAAAACCGTAATGAACGAGAATAAGAATAATGAAAGCCGAATGTATTCAGATAAGAATGAGTCCTGAGGTATGGCAATTGCTTGCCAGAAAGCCATAAGGAATAAGAAATTGACTTAACGAACATTATAATTAAATAGTTCGTATAAGTTAAGAGAAATTTAGGTTGTGGTACAATCGTAACCTTTGATGGTTGACATATGGGAGTTGGGCTAAACAATTCCTTCAGAGAGCGAAGGTATATACAAAACTGGCAACCGATCTAACTCACTGTGTGGGCAGTGTAGACGAGACGGGAACTTGTTTGTTGGTTGTTTGTGGGAAACCACTCAGAGTACCATATGAACTACTAGTAGAGAAGCGATGTGTGTTGAGTCCTAGAGAAGAATAAGAAGAAGATAAGAATGTAAATCATCAAAGATGATGAACGTTTTGAGTAAGACATCTCCGTATGTCATGAAACCGTAAACCGGTAATGAAAGTTAGTCGCGCAAAATTATATTGTAAGAACGCAAACCTTAAGAAGTAAAGTTAAGTAAACCAATGCGTAAGTCAAGTACATGACTAATTGGTGTATTTTTTATTTCCTTATGTGTTATAGGGATTGGAATGAGCAGTTCAGCGTAAGCTGTAGCTATGCGTAAGGCAAGTTTCCTAACTTCATTCATATTCTAAATGAATGCTAGTTTCTTAAACTTCTCAGATGTTAAACTTGAGAAGTTATGTCTATGTGCAAATGTGCGATATTTGTGCAAGGTGGTAGAACGTATGAGGCCTTGTGCCATAATGTGAACACTTCAGTGTTTTTATGATATGAACTATTCTATGATTGAATGTTCAATAAAAGAATGTTATGTTTATACATTAACCATTATTGTGAAGTCTGTGCTATTGATTCTATCCAGACCGGATGTGTATGAAAGAGAATAGAGAATGAAAGTATTTCAAAGTGAATTTGACTAATGTTTTAAAATGATAGGAATCGAGATTATTCCTATTGTTCAAGCTGCTTCATAACTTTTGTTCGGTTATTGAAGATCCAAAGGAATGTTAAACTCTTGAAGTTGTATGTTCAACTGTTATGACTTGCTGGGCAATTGAATGCTCACACTTGCTTTAAATGAAAAACATTTTTAGCGAACGATGTTAGAAGAACTTAAGGATCCCGTATAGATCAAGCTGACGGTATTCCGATGAAGTGCCATTCAGAATGTGAATGAGCGAGAAGATCAAATGAAGACTTATAATGTAGAAAGATGAAAATTAAACTATAGACTAGTTTAATGAACTATGATGTATCCTTGGTGGCGGATAAAAGTCACTCTTGTAAGATGAAAGGAATAATGTAATTATCATTATTTGTAATGAGAAAGGTTATAAGGTTTTAGAACCTGGGAATTTAGAATGTATATTATTATATTTCAGTATATAATGATGTATGTTTGGATGAATGATGTACTTGTGACGTATGGAATTCGGGTGTGAAGAAAGACCGGATTTCAGGGCGTTACAAGAATGGGTAGGTGAGGTAGCTTATAGGGTAGCATTACCTCCAGACCTAAAGCGAATACATAATGTATTTCACGTTTTAGTGCTACGTCCTTACAAACCAGATTACAAGCACGTGATAGAATTTGAGCCTATTCAAATCGAGAAAGATTTAACATATGAAGAGATGCCGATTCAAATCATCGATAGAAAGGAGCAAGTTCTGCGAAACAAGGTAATATCGTCAGTAAAGGTATTAAGGAAGAATCACGATGTTGAAGAAACAACGTGGGAACTTGAAGAAAAGATGAAAAAGAATTATCCTCTTTTGTTTGAGTGATGTACGGCGAGATTCTGGGGACATAATCTTTATAAGGGGGGAAGAATGTAACGCCCACGAAATTCGGATCCTTTGTAAAAATATTTGAAAGAATTTAATAATGAATAAAATAATATTATTTGTTATTATATGTGTTAATAAGATGTATGTCGTTCTATAACCTAGAAATGTTGGAAGATTGTAGTATTCGAACCACGTAAGAGAATTAAAGTGTTTGAATTACCAAGACAAAAATAAATATTTTTCGAGAAAGTTTACGAAAAACACTATTCACCGATTATCGCTCGGGAATTATTTATGAACTTCCGAGAAATACGTAATGTTAGAATATCGAGGCGAGATGGATTATGTAATAATAATCTAAGTATGGAAAATGCAATAATTCGCATGCGGACTTAATTTGAGAATATAGGTATTATAACCTAATGAAATGAATTAAGGTCACTTTGCATAAAATACAAGTCTATTAGCTATAAGGTGTAAACCTATGTAGGATTTATGCTAAGCCCAAGTAATTAATAAGGTGAAGCCAAAACTATTATAACGCAAAGCCCAACAAGGAAATTAGCTAGATTACTTAGCAAGCCCAATGAATTGGACATTATCCATGGAGCAAACCAAGTGTAAAGTGGGTAGACTTGTTGGGCAAACTTTTTGTGTGGTGACCAAGTGTTGTGATGGTCAAGAAATAGAAGTGGCTAGCAAGTTTACTTGGTTGCTAGGTTATGAATAGTAAGGAGGTGGAAGTTAAGGAGGTGGGATGCCATAAAGACCATTCTACCCTAACCTTGGAATGCCTATAAATAGAAAGCTCTCATTTCATTATTTGGTTGATTAATTTCATCCAACAACTCTCTGTCAAAGAAACTTAATTGTTAGAGCCATTAAGCACTTATAAGCCATCTCAACCTTTGCTAGATTTTCAAAGAATAAGTACTAGTTCATCAAAGGTAAATAAAATTGTCTCTTCTATCTCTATCATATTAGGATGATAAGAGAAGTTTAATGAAGTTAAATACTAAGAACATGTCATAAGTCATTGAAGAATGAACTTAAGCCGAATAAGTTGAATAAGTAACTTGAACTTAAATAAGTTAATGAACTTATGAAGAATTGCCTTTGTTGTCATAAGAATGAGAATTTGTAGTAAATAAGTCAAAACCTACTTTGATAATAAGTTGGAGTTATAAGTAACTTGTAATACTTACATTTTGATTAAAGTCCACCTAGAATGTTTCGTTATGAGGTTTTGCCGGAATTTACACGATTGGACGATAATCGTCGAATTCATGAAATTCTCGGAATGGAAGTCGTATTTTGTGTTTGACATTGGAAATGTTAATTTTCGATGGAGACAAGTCATATTTGGCATTATAGAGTTGCGGACTCGAAAATGGCCGAATTCTAACTTAAAACAAAGAAACGAGTGTTGAACGTTCACAAACGTTTATCATTTTCGTTAAAAATGGACTAATAGGTGAAATTTTAGTAAACGAACTCGAATAGATAAAATTCTTGAATGAACACATAGAGTACGTGATTTGTGAACCGTAGGCTCTTGAACGAGCCAATTCAGACTTATAACAAAGAAGTTACGAGTCCGAGAATCTCACAAAATAAAAAGTGTAAAAATTTTCTAGTGCAGTAGCAATCTGTGGCCAAATTTCAAGGCCATTTAACTCATGACTGCTGCAGCCAAGAGGTTAATGAGAAAGCAAAGCCATAACCTTCGAGAGTGGCACTGCAGTGCACAATTTATTAACACTACTCGCATGCATGAAACACGAGTCCGGATTTTTGAACAATAAGAGGTAGCGTCGCAATACAGTACCAAATCTACATATAGTCAAGCGCATGAGCAGATCTCTCATAACCTAAATAGTAATGAATGTTTACTTGTTGAACATGATTAGTAATGGATGAACATTAATCAAGGATCTTAAAATAAACATTGTTAAGACATAATTAAGCTTTAAGTATGAACACTTAGAGTTAAGTTAAGTCAATTCTTAATGAATGTAAGAATGATCTAACAGAAAGCCGGAACCAATAATAACAAATCTAATACGTAATTAGATTGAGAAGAAGGGTAAGATTCTTTAGGAACCATGTGTAATCATTCATGACCTAATGTACTATGTGATGTTATTTTTTAATGTACAGACCTTAAAGACGTAAAGTGCACGTGTATATCTATAAGCAGACGCTAAAGGCAAGTACTCTAACTCTTGTTCCAGTTCGATCTTGACAAGTCTTTGTGATTCATGTATTCTTCGCATGAGTTAGTATTTAAGGAATGTCAAAGCCAATCTTTTCGGCTAGACGTATGCTATGTTATTCTATCAAGTGTTGATAAGGATTTACAGAACTAATATTGTTGTGGTTTTCAAAAATAGATTGTGTATGCTCAAATTATTTTGTCGTCAAACGACAGGCACGTGAGGTTGCCACAACTTAAACGTATACACGTTTAATGAATGTAGTGTTGATCAACATAGACTACTATAGGCTGATCACCTAGACGTGCTCGTAAACTATATCGGACTTACGGACTTCGCGCCGGGATGTCCTTTTCAAAGTACTTATGAAATGCTTACGGTCTTCAATCGGAATTGATGTTTTACTGAATATTGTTGTTGTAAAATGTTTTGAATAAAAAGAAGTGTTATTTTAAATTATCAATAGTACTTTGTAACTATTGTTCAGTTATCAAAGATATATGATTCCTATGTTTCAAGCATGTTATTTTACTAGAATTGTTGTACTTGCTGAGCTAGTTAGGCTCATTCTTGCTTGAAGCATATGAATGCAGCTAAGACAGAACGAACAGATGGATCCAGCAAGGATAAAGGAAAATCAAAGGCGAACCCGTAGTTTACATATGTAATAGTATAGGTTTTGTAAGGAATATTATTCATATTTTGACAAAGACAATGTATTGGTTGTAAAGAACCTGGGGAATGTAAATATTCTTTTGATATATATATATATATAAGACATATCCGTTCTTTTGAGGCATTCCAATTGAATGTTTATGTGAACTGTAGCACCGTGTAGCACCATCTTTCGGGTTGGAAGATACCCGAATTTGGGGGCGTCACAACCACAGTTCTTCAATCAAAGTATATATCTACATATATAGAGAGAGTACACTTCATAATTTCGTCCCTTGACTTCCATAAACGCAGCACGAAAATTTGATACCCAGTATTATAAGGCAGGTCGTAGAAGCAGTCTTCCTGCATATTTAAAATAATAGCAAGTCAAGAAAATGAAGCAAATAGGTCACTAGAGGCACTTAGTGCCAAAATCAATAAACAAAGACAATAGAGTTGCTACGTGGTACAATGTCAAGGCTTGGGATGGCCATTTTGCAAGAGAAAAAGATGGGGAAACCTTGCACAATTCGTTCTGCACTCACCCATATAGTGTATTTTCCCACTTTTAAACACCTGTGAGCTCATATATAGCCTCTTTTGTACCCACAAAAGCCAGTGTTCACCCACTCTAAAGATATAGAAGCCTTTTTATCGAGACCATTTGTAAGCCTTCTCATACACTTTAAGTCTTTCTCTTCATCTTTGCACACCCTTCTACACGTTGAGAGTCGTGTTGCTTGCTTTTCTTTAGGACTTCGGTCCGTGGTTTCATTCAATCAGTATATATATATATTTTATATATATATATATATATATATATATATATATATTTATATATATATATATTGACTAACATTATCGAGTTATGCCTCGATTGAGCCTAGACTTCGGTTTGGAGCGTTTACTTGCTTTCCTATATATATATATATTAATATATATGAACTGTGTGTCGAACTTTGTTCGATGAGCCTAAACTTCGGTCTGGTACGTTTAATCGCTTTTATATATATATATATGAACTGTGTGTCGGACTTTGTTCGATGAGCCTAGATTTCGGTCTGGTGCATTTACTCTGCTTTTATATATATATATATGAACTGTGGTCGATGAGCCTGGATTTTACATCCGGTGCGTTTATTTCTTTTATATATATATGTATATATATATATATATATATTTTGTCCCACCTGGAGTTTACTTCGTGGTGGTTGATCGCTTTTATAGCTTTCTTTTACGTTTAAGTCTGCTAGGAGTTTACTTGGCGTGGCGATTGGCCGTATTTCTACGCTTTTATTTACGTTTTGTCCCGCTTGGAGTTCCCTCCGTATGTTGATAGCTTTAACAACTTTATTTACATTTCGATCCCCATGGAGGTGCTTCGTGGTTGGTGATCATGTCTGTATATATATATATTTAAACCTTTTATATATATATCTGCTTACTGCTTTCATACAAATTGCAGCATTCTGTGCACCTAGGAATCATGTGATCACAGATTCATCCCATTGGATCTAGATTCGGTTCCAGTGATGGATATTTTTCAGCTGTAAGCAACTTGTAAATTATTCTGCAGTGTCTGAATTTCCTCAAATGGTTTCCATACTCACGAGGAAGTCGACATTATTTTTGTATATATTATTCTTCGTACGGATTCCTCGCATCCGTCAAATAAAAATCAATTCAGCCACCCACTTAATAAAAATGGGAGTGTAAAAGGTCTCAATTCCTATTGAGCATTAGGGTTTGAAAAAACCTCTTTTATAAAACATCATTGCCATATCTTGCTAAAAACTAAATTTTTACATAAATTCAAACCCTGTGTATATAGGTTCGAATGAGGCCTCACACAACTTCCATATAACAGTACATTGACCCACACACACACACACTCAGATAATAGTTTGTTGAAAAAAGGCGGTCATCATGGAAACACGGATGTCGGGGGATGCCTAACACCTCCCCCCCGCATAACCAAGTCCCCGGACCCTAAACGAATCTCGGTTTCACCGACCCGTATATCAGTGTCACATCACTGGGTCAATGTGCAAACCTTTTCTCGGTTGTGTTGGTACAACCATTTAAAAAACCAACTGGCGACTCTTAACAGTCCATCGTCGACATCATACATGTCGGACCTTTTTCACTTGTTTTTTCAAACAAATCTCACCTAAAATGAGAACACCAAAGAACAAGTAACGGAAAGGGACACACAAAAATCCCGACGTCGACAGGTGGCGACTCTGCTGGGGACTCCAGTAAGAGGACTTAAGCCGCTATTACAATCTTTTCAAAATTGTTATCTATTTGTGTGTGGATGTTGCATTTACATTTTTGATGAATGTGTACGAATGCATTTCCTTATTGCAATTAGTGCTTCGCACCATAACTGCTTGTGATGTTAGTGCTTCGCACCATAACTACTCAGATATTAGTGTTTACGCACCATATCGCCAGGATATTAGTGCTTCACACATGTCATCATTTTCATACGGTGAGATCGATGTATGTGAATGTATGTTGTGTGGTCCCTCCACCAGGAGGCTATCTGAAGTCGGTGTTTGATTATTGGACTCGTGAGAAGACTAATTCTCCGAGGCTCGTGAAAGGCACCACCCAAATTCGCTCAGTTGAAAAAAGCTGGATTAACTTCCGCCTAGTAGATTAAGATGATTTGGGAACCTTCATGCCAAAAAGCCATGAGAGTAACCTAAGATAGGCCACCTCCGATAAACCCAAAACGGAGGAAAGTCTCTTCATGCTCTCATTTCAAATTACTTGTAAACATAATTACTTGTAATTACATTCCATATCTATCTCCATGTAATGAGAAATATGAAGAAAAGGGTAAAAATACATATTTAACATGCTATAAACAGCTGACATCAATTTTACAGGATAAAATTCCTAAAATGAACACGTCACATAGCATGTTATTATATACATTCCCTAAAGACTAAACTATACAAGTCTTTCGCAGGGAAGCAATCGGTCCCGTTACCCGTTTAAAGTCCAGGAAGGCACTGATCCCACCGTTAGGCATGGCTACACCGGGCCAGCCTGATCCTATTCCTGTTTCCCGAGAGGAGCTTGAAGGATTAAGGAATCAGATAGCAGAATTGGTTGTCTTTCTAAAAGAACAAAGTAATAATACGCAGGGCCAGACAATGCCTACTCAACCAGCGTCCTTCATACTAGGGGACAGTCAGGGCATTGGTAAAAAGATAGAAATCCAGATACCTAAACCTCATTCTAATAAAGAAATCACAAATCTCAGGGATGATCAAGAAACTGGGGATTTAAGAAAGAAAGTCCAACAAATGGAGGATACCATCCGGTCAATTAAAGGGATTGGAAATTATAGGAGTGTCACCTATTCGGATCTCTCAGATATTCCTGGGCTCAATATCCTACCAAATTCAAAGTCCCGAGTTTGAAAAGTACAATGGGCGAAGCGATCCCTATACGCACCTAAAAAGTGTACATTGGCGAACCTGGGTCTTATCTTTGAAAATAAAAGCCTCGAATGCAACTTTTTTCAAAAGAGTCTCACCGGAGAAGCTAAATCTTGGTATCGCGACTTGACAATGCCAAAATCCACAACTGGGAAGAATTGGCCCATGCCTTTCTAAATCAGTACAGTTTTCAGTCACAAATGGCACCAGATCGATATCAAGTGACTAAAGTGAAAAAGCAATGTATTGAATCTTTCCGAGAATATGCCCAAAGGTGGAGACATCTAGCAGCGCAAGTTATTCTATCAATGACAGAAACTAAGATGGTAATGACATTTATTGATATCCAAGAGGCTCCTTACTATGAGAGGATCCTAGCAGGCATAGGAAAGCCATTTGCGGAATTGATCAAACACGGTGAAATGGAAGAGATGGGCCTGAAGGCAGGCAAGATTAAAGACTCCACTGCCTTGGAAGCAGTCGCCAAACATATACAAACTGGCAAGTATGCGAGCGATCCCAAGGGGGTATCCGATAAAGGCAATGAGGATGTATCCCTTGTTGTACAGGGGCAAGCTAGGAAGCCAAACTACAGTCCCCCCATTTGGAAAATGCAAGACAATCTGCCATCTCAACAACAGACTACATTCAACCAATACCCAGACAGGAAAAGAAAATTGGAAAGAACGAAAAATCGAGTATTCACTCCATTGGGTGATTCCCTTGAACATGTGTTGGAGATATTAATGGATCACAAGAAAATTACCGAACTAGCTCCACCTCTGGAACCAGGGAGCAAAAGATACAATCCAAGCCGAGATGTGCTTACCACTCGTATTCTCCAGGACACGATACACATGATTGTTTGTCCTTAAAACATAAGATTCAAAATCGATCGAAAAGTGGCGATTGTGGTCGAACAACTTCTTTGACCAACAAAATGTCAACACCAACCTTCCGTTATGACATGATACGGAAGAAACAAACATGATCGGGTCAGAAGCTACCGAAATGTATCCAATTCGTAAAGACATACGAAGGATGGAGGAATACCCCAAAAGCACATAACAAATGTCCTAGAGTGGGAAAACTCTGGAGGGTATGCCAAGAATGCAAAAATTAGAGGCGATCCAGAATCAAGTAAATCTACTTGCTAAAAGGCGATAGTACGCCAACATCAGGAAACAAGGCAATTTTTCACTCAACTATCAGAAAGCCAAGAGAAAAAGGAGGTTAACCATAATATAAGCCCATATCTCTCCATGATGAGCCAACTAAATGAAGAAAATCAAAGCAGGCTGAAAGTACAAGAAAAGGGGGATGATAAAATTGTTAGAGGATCTCGCCAGCGGAAGAACCAATCGAGGGAATACAAATTCTCAAATATGAAAGATCAAACAACCTCTAAAAGAGTCCGAAAATTCACCCCTCTAGGAAAATCCAAAGAAGAAATGCTACACTTTCTGATAAGTGAAGGAAGGATTACTGAGTTGCTGCCTCCTATAAAACCCAAGATAAAGAGTTATGATTCCACCAAGATATGTCTCTACCATTCTAACTCACTTGGACATACGATCAAGAATGTTTGGTCTTTACATAAAATCCGAGGATCTCATTGAAAATGGAGAGCTGGAGATAGAATTTCCCATGACCAAAAAAGGCGAAAAAGAAATAAAAAGCTTAAGATGTCCATTCGAGACAGGTAGTTCAAATGAGGTGAAGGCTATGAGCGACAATTCTGCCAGAACATAAGGTGGACTGATCCTAATGCAAGAAATGATAGAAAAGACAAAGGCATCCCCAAAGGAGATTCCCCCGCCAACATGAAACGTCCTATGGTTCTAAGATATCAACCACGTTCCTGATTTTATCACCTTGGATGATGCAGAGGAAATACTAATCCTTTCCAAGGAAGAAAAAGCCAAAAGGGAAAGTTCTTTGCAAGAAATGCCACAACCGGTCGAGGGAGATTTCATGGTTGAATTCTTTGAAACCCATGAAGAAGGTGAAGGAATAGATGAAGGAAAAGGTGGTGAGATTGTCGGGAAATCAAACCCATTAGAGAATCCAGAGTTCTTCCCTTTTTTGCAATACGTCCATTTCAAGCGTCCCTGAGGAATGTACTAAATCAGGAAGCGATCAAGTTATGGCCACAAACGAAGACATTCAGAATCAAGGGGTAACCTCTATCACGAGCCCTGAAGGCGACATAACCACTGAAAACTGGACTATCAGGCCTCAACTAGCCGAGAAGATATAGATCCAGGGGATGAAGTTGCGAGTTCTAGAAAATGTTGGAACGGTATCACTTTCTTAGTAGTATGCCTTTTATTTTCCATGCATGTACATAAATAAAAAAGAAAAAAAAACATCTCTACACTCTTCTCACCACTTACCCCTTTGAACCTTTTCAAACCAAAGCCTGAACTACGAAAGACCTGATCTCCTCTTCAATAGGAGTACGTAGGCAACCATCAATGGTGCGGTCAAACCAAATAAAAACCCAAGCAAACACTTTTCAAACACTTACACCTCAGACGATGATTGCCCAGATGTAATGGTCATCATTCGGGAGAAGAAGGTTGATTATAGCCCCTCCATCACTGCAGTTCACCAAAACTTTGCCCTCGACAATTGAAGCAGCACTCCTTGCATTTGCCGACGAGGGTAAACAGGGAAGAAACTCTCTCTACCTTGTAGATAGCAATAACTGCTTACTTTTTTTGAACAGTATTAGTAGTTACTTTTGTCATTACAGGATAACACTTTGTGTGATTGAACAGTGTTATATACTAAGTGAAAGCATATTTTCTTTCAGGACTCTAAATTTAGATGTACATGTACTTGCTGATGAGGTGCCTATTCTCCACAAGGACTGTAACTTTGATGTAAAGTTGGACTCAGACTTGATGGAAATACAAGAGGACTATGAGATACCTCAGAAGATCAAAGAATGGGTCGAAGACAAACCCAAGCCAAATCTTGATCAAACCACCTCTTTCAAACCTCAAAACCTTAGAAATCCCCAAACAAATCCAAATTGGTACAGACCTCACTCAAAACCAAAGGAATGACATGGTTACTCTATTGACCCTATTCCAGGATGTGTTTGCATGGTCTCACAAAGACATGGTCAGTTTATACACGGACATTATCATTCATCGCCTTCCCATTAAAGGGGGATTCAAGCCACTCAGGCATAAGCTCAAGCGATTAAAACCTGCGTGGGAGTTAAAAGTTAAAGAAGAAACTGTGAAACAATTTCAAGCCGGCATCATCATGGTGTCAACTTAACTTGAATGGCTATCCAACATAGTCCCCGTGCCGAAACCGGGAAGGGAGGTGCGAGTTTGTGTGGATTGCAGAGATTTAAATAAAGCTTGCCTCAAAGATAGCTTTCACGTCTGCTTCATCCACACACTCATTGACAATACACAACTCGACACGACATGTACTCCTTTCTTTGATTGCTCATGGGTACCATCAAATCATGGTTCTTTGAAGATGATCATGAGAAAACTTCATTCATCACGCCTGGGGAGCCCTTTTTCTGATGATGATTGTCATTCGGCCTCATCAATCTTTGGAGCTACCTATCAGTGAGCCATGTGGCTCTTTTCCACGATCTAATAGAAAAAAAAAAGAAGAAAAAGAAAAAAGAAAATAAAAAATAAAAAGAAAATAAAAAGAAAAAAAAGAAAAAAAAGAAAAAAAAAGAAAAAGAAAAAACCTCTTCAACGGGTTCTACAGTTGTTGCCTTACCATCGGCAGGTTCTACAAATGGCTTCTGAGTTCGAAGAAAAACCCTTCCTCCATATTCCTCATAATAGGAATGACTTTGCGGACGCATTAGCAACTTTGGCCTTCTTGATTCGCATATCAGACAAGGAACACTTGTCGAGCGTCGCGATCTCCCTGCACAAGGCCCCAGCCTATGGAAATTATATTGGAAAAGTATCGGATGAGCTACCTCCCATTCAACACCCTTGATATCAGCATATCAATGAGCACTTACAAGATAAATCTACACCTGTTGAGGCAAGCCCGACTAGGAAAAGGTGGATCCATCGACTAGCTATGAAATTCTACCTGAGCGGAGATGCACTCTATGAAAGAGATGCAGAACGATATCTCCTCAGATGTTTGGACAAAGACCAAGCTCAGAGACTATGGATGAAATCCATGGGAAAGTATACGGCCTACAAATGAGCGGCCTTCTACTTATAAAGAAGATCCTACAATAGAAAAGTCTGACTACGACAGTTCAAACAACACGACTTGGTTTTGAAAAAGATCATTGACAACCAAGCTCAGACTAAAGGGAAATTTTCCCCGAACTGGGAAGGCCCGGTTATTGGCAAGGCGGTATTGACAAGAGGGGCTTTTAGATTACAGGAAATGGACGGCGATAAATTTCCACAGCTTATCATGTCGGACACCGTGAAACGGTACTATGTCTAAGGTTACCATCAAGCGAACATCCTGGTTTTGGGATCATCAGATCACCAGTCATTCCGGTTCTTTAACCCTTTACCACATATAACTCCTTTCCATGCTTTGCCCCTCAGGGAAACATCCTTTCAAGCCAGCAGCCTAGCTTCACTACGATCATACCACTTAGGTCATCTCACCGCGAATTGAACCTCTCACACTTGTAGTTTGGCTACCCATACCTGGGATCAAACTTCTCAAACCTGTCGTTTATCCTCAACCTAGGATTAAACTTTCTCCTCCCCGCACTCTGACTTGCACATGGGATTACGCTTTTCTACTCGCCCTGAGGGGCGAACTACGTCGACCTGATCTCCCCAATACACGGGAGTACGTAGGCTGCCATGTTATATGATCCAGTCTCACCACAGAAAAACAAAAACAAACATACTCCAATCCATAACCACATACAAAAAATAGTCCCAAGACACCAAAGATGGTAGGGAATACACACAGATCGACGATCCATTCTAAAAATCCTGAGACATCTCACTGTCCATCCATCAAGGAGGAGTTCAGAATACATCCAGATCACAAAGTCCTGGAGAAATAAGCGAATATCAAGCAAGTAGCAAGGCACAACTAAAAGGGAAGTGAATCAACATATATTTCCCTGCCATATATAATGTTGTTTGATATATACAATGTGTACTGTACATGACAAAATGGCTAAGTTAGTTTGTGCAGGAAAATACAAGCCCATCTACAAATCAGTGTATATGCGGGCTATCAAGTACAACATGGATTCCCTCTCAGAAGAAAGAGGTAACGCTGTTTCTACACGAACCAACAGATCCACTGCCAACTAAATGCGATATCTCGAGTGGATATAACGTCATCCCGCTCAGCAACAACGATATCCCTATGAGTTATAGCATCATCTCTCTAATAAAGTGACATCTTTACTAGAAAGAGTTGTCAACATCAAAGCCCACATCCACTACCTATTCACCAGATGGTACAGATGTAAAAGCCTCTTACGATCTTGGCGTCTTATCAGCTCATCTATCAAAGCAACTATCCTAGACAACAAGCGAGGCTGGGGCAATTTCAAAATTGGCGACAACCGGATATTGGATCCCTTACAACAAGATTGGGGGAAATCTCGAAAACAACAACAACTCAACACTGGGGAATTTATCAATCATCCTAAAATGGAAAATTCACCAGTTAGCGCCATCAACATGGTCCATCAGCATCTTAATGGCGATTCAGATATTATTCACTCGCGACTTCATCAACAAAGAGAGTTTATCATATGAACCCTCGGCATCAACATGCGAAAGGACTGGGGCATTTGTCCAATTCCAAGAAATGGAATGATCTTAAGGCAGGATCAAGTCTCTCAGCAAAAGCAGGAGCCCAATAACAAAAGGTCTAGTTAATGAAATCCTTATCATCAAATTTGTCAATCAGCGCCAAATTCTCACAAATCGAGACCTTTACACCGACGTTCAAATTTGGGCAGCGAAAGAATGAATTACACCCTCCAGGGATTTTAGCGACATTTAAGTCATCGGTTCAAATTTTTTCAGATTCAAACACTTAAGAAATGGGCACACAAGCACCCAACAAAGTGAAGGAAACTCCAAATCACCTCAAGAAGGGTGAGACATCGAATTGGTTGTCATCAATCTAACGTAACATCAGGCGAAGTCTAGTGAAGTAATCCGTGGAATATTACTTTAGCGAAGGTATCGGAAGATCTGGTATCCTAAACCATTGCCATCAATACAGCGCGATATCAACACAGTTCAGCGATGAAAGCTTCGTATACAACCATTCGAGTGGGAGCTGGAAAAGTTTGGCGATCAGCAGGATAGTCACCGTTGCAACTACCAGCGAATACATCGGGAGGGTCTGGTAATTTCAGAACGTCATCCCCATCAGAGATGTTAAAAACATCTCAACTTATCTTCATCAAACAAGCATCAGCGATTAAATGCCAAACCATTGGAGTCAACACCAGCATAGGCATCGGCAATGATCGGTAAAGGTAAAGCGATTTGCGAATACATTTTAACATTCATCATAATATTCATTACATTGCGATTTGTGATATGCGATATGCGGTTTGCGATATGCGATTTCCTATGTGATATGCGAAATACGATATGCGAAATGCAATGTGCGAGTTGTGAAGTGCAATTTGGCCAAATGCGAAAAGTGATGTGCGATGTGCGATGTGCGAAATACGATGTGCGATTTACGAACTGCGATTTGCGAAAACATTGTCACATTCAACATGAACATTCACTACATTGAAATTTACATCATTAAAAATACCTTGTCTTGTTTCAAGTGTCTACTAATCTTTATCATGTCCATTCCATTGCATTGCATGAACATGATAAAGAGGGGCATATGTAGACACTCGAAATTTTCTTCTACTGTTACTAACATTGCAGGAGGACAGATTCGTCTTTTAAGAGGGAACCCTGAAAGATAATCTAAATCCATACCGGATACTACCATAAGTTCATCATCAAACCCCGGATCGCAATCTGGGAGTAACCAAATCCAACCCCGGAGATAGCCCCGGGAAATCATGTTCCAACCCCGGAGATAATCCCGGGAAAGTCAATTTCAACCTCGGAGGTTACCCCGAAGGATCAAAGCCTGGAGATAGCCCTAGGAGGTCAAGCCAACCTCAGAGATAACCCTGAGGATAGTCAAAGTCAACATCAAGTCAACCTCAGAGATAACCCTGAGAAACGACTGCTACAACTGCGCGAAAACCGGAGATAACCTCGGGAGGGGGAAAATGGTCATTTTGCCAACTCAACTTCACTTCAAATAAAATACACTCAGGTCAACTCAAAATGCTTCAAAGGAAGTCCCACAAGAACCATATCTTAACTTCTGAGCGCAGACTACGCAAAACGGCTCAACGAACTGCCTGACAGAAACCCGAGAATGACATTTTGGTTATGGACCCATCTTCCTAGAATCAAAAAAGGTCAAATCATATATCATTGTGTAGCTCTCGGAAAGAGCTTTCTGGAATGATATGACACGCTTCCATCGGACTCCCGGATTGAAAGTTATAAGCTCTGAGCTAAGCGAGGCAGATGTCGTCGTGCTTGACACACTACGGGACCCACACTACTCGGGGCACCCCGGGCAGCCTCTGGTACACCTAGGGCCCAGTAGTAGGTACACCTATGGCTCCAACCTCTATAAATAGAGGGCTTGGGGTGACCATTTTGCAAGAGAAAAAGACGGGGAAACCCTGCACAATTCGCTCTGCACTCGCCCATACAATGTATTTTCCCACTTTTAAACACCTGTGAGCTCATATATAGCCTCTTTTGTACTCACAAAAGCCAGTGTTTACCCACTCTAAAGATATAGAAGCCTTTTTTATCAGTCAACTGTAAGCCTTCTCATACACTTTAGAGTCTTTCTCTTCATCTTTACACACACCCTTCTACACGTTGAGAGTCATGTTGCTTGCTTTTGCCTTATTATCTACCGTAGTTTCATTCCATCTGTATATATATATATATATATATATATATATATATATATATATATATATATATTGACTAACATTATCGAGTTATGCCTCGATTGAGCCTGAACTTTTGGTTTGGGCGCTTTTTACTTGCTTTCCCTATATATATATATATTTATATATATGAATCGTGTGTCAAACTTTGTTCGATGAGCCTAAACTTGATGCAGTGCATTTAATAAACTATATATATATATATATATATATATATATATATATATATATAAAAGTAGAGTAAACGCACTGCATCAAATCAAGTCCACCCCTTGAGACATTCATAAACCGCTTCACTAGTAGTTTTTAGCAAATAACCCCAATTTATATATATGAACTATGGTCAACTCATTCGATGAGCCCAGATTTTACATCCGTGCATTTATTTCTTATATATATATATTTTGTCCCACAGAGTTTAATTAAGTGGTGGTTGATCGCTTTTACGATTTTCTTTTACGTTTAAATCGCCTCGAGTTTACTTACGTGGCGATTGACCTTATTACATCTTTATTTATGTTTCGTCCACTTTGGAGTTCCTCATTAGGCGGTTGATAACTTTTAACAGACTTTATTTACATTTCGATCCCCATGGAGGTGCTTCGTGGTTGGTGATCATGTCTCAGATATATATATATTCTGACTTTTATATATATATACCTTCATCGCTTTCATACAAATTGCGACGATTCTCATGCACCTAGGAATCATGTGATCACAGATTCATCCCATTGGATCTAGATTCGGTTCCCGTGATGGACATTTTTCAGCTATAAGCAACTTATAAATTATTCTGCGGTGTCTGAATTTCCTCAGATGGTTTCTATACCCACGAGGAAGTCGGCATTATTTTTGTATATATTATTCTTCGTATGGATGCCTCGCATCCGTCAAATAAAAATCAATTCAGCCGCTCACTTAATAAAAATGGGAGTGTAAAAGGTCTCAATTCCTATTGAGCATTAGGGTTTGAAAAAACCTCTTTGATAAAACATCATTGCCATATCTTGGAATTTTCCATTCGAAGGTATACTGATAATATGATACAGTCAGATCTGATGTAGCTTTCAATATTCGTAGGATTGTGCTTTAACCAGTCCAGAATCTAAAAAAGTTAGAAATTTGATAGCATCATACATTCACTGAAGGAGATCATAAAACTTCGGTCAAATAGGTTAGCTTCCCATAAATATTGACATACTTGACATCGCAAGACGAGGGAATTCACTATGATCTTTTCCAAAAAGTTTGAAAACAATACGATCAGTACGACTCTGAAATTAGTCAAAAACATATTTAGTTAAGACAAATATCCTTTTGAGGCCAAATTCAAATGACAAGAGAATAATTAATCTTCGAAGAAGCATATAACAATACTTTTGGCCATCTCATGTAGCACTACACCAACTGACCAAGGCATTTTTGTACAAAAAGAAAAACAATTATACATAACAAATTAAACTAATCATAACCCAATTCCTATAAAATTCAAGATACGGAACTTAAATTATAAGAGAAACACAAAATATAGGAAGAATATTGACTAAAAAACTTGATCATATAAAACATTTCAACTTTCTTTTTTTAATTTGATGATTGTGGAACTCGCAGCCACTACCCCGTAGGGTGTGGAGTCTGTGGACTAGATAAACAACCGGCCACACCCAATACTGCACCGACCAAGAAAATTAGGAATCCCCTAGTAAACTATGTGCAAGTGGTCACAAGGAGATCATTATCTTTACAGAGAATTGAACCCATGACTATTTCCTTGAAAGAAAATTACCCACTCACTTGAAGTCATATCCATGCAATTGCTACATAACTTCAGGAACCGTACTGAGAAAAAACATTGTAACATTAGCGAACAACACCTTCAAGTCAACAACTAAATCCATTTATTACAAATGGTGACAGATATTAGGATTGTAGGACAATGAAGCAAATATGTAAGTCATAAAAATGTATGATATATTATTTAAAAAATTATTTACATATGTAATGTATACTTCATGGAATACTGATAATGATTTTACATCAATTTAAAAAAATAATAACCAAGAAGGCTCAATGTTCTTACATCAATCTAATATAAAAAATAATATAATTATAATAATTCAATATAGTTAGTTATCATGACCTCTTGATTTAAAAATAACAATGAAGCAGTAATAATAAGATTAGTTGTAATGTAGTAACTCCTGCACATACAGATAATTCCCAATTAATTCTTTTCCTAAAAGATTTTCTAAAATCAAATGAAAGACATGCTTTTGTTTATGAATGTAATATGTGAATCTCTAAAAGTGGATAAGAACCTGTTACATAATTCATATCATGTCACCTTTTGTTGACAAAGTTGTACTTCTTAACTTTTGGTGTAAGTGAAAAGAATGTTGGGGGTAGTTGATACTATATCCATCTAATTATAACATGTTACAGGTAAACATCTAACCTTCTTGCAAGGTACAGTGGGAAGCATGCTATGTAAAAGGAGATAACACTAGTGCAATAAATAAAGCATTATTTATGCATCGTGGGATCTCAAAGAGTAATAGTAGAAAAAAAAGATATATGCAATCTGCATTCTCATTACCGAGTGCATCTACATATTAAGGAAATACTTGTAGATAAAGTTTCAGGGTCTGGTCTACATTTTAAGTAATTGAATGGACCAAAGCAGAAGTTAGCATGAAATGCAGAACATACACAATGAAAGATACACAAATACCTCATTATTATGGCAGACAAAAGTCACGATTCACCCAATAATGACGAAAAGAATTACCTGAGCAATCACAAACTCAAAGTTGCTCTTAAACCGACTTCTCAGTTCATTTTCAGGTACAACCATAAGCTTCTCCATAATACCATTGCTTATTCCAGATCCGATAGTGTAACGCCCGAGAAAATCAGATTTTTATGACAATTAAATTTTTATTTGATTATGTGAATTTAATTGATTTCTTTGTCAGTAAGCTATGTGAAAGTCGTTCTATGACCTAGAATGTGCTAACGTGGTTAGTATTCTGGCTACGTGTTAGAAATAGTTGTTTGGAATTTCCAAGACGATAATAATTGTTTTCCGAGAAATTTCCGTAAAAACACTATTCATCTGTTTCTGTTCGGGGAATTATTTTGAAATTCCGGGAAACGTATAATGATAGAATATCGTGATGAGTTGGAATATCTGATAATATTTCATTTATGGAAAACGCAGTTTTCACCTGCGGACTGAAAACCTAAGGGTTGAGTATATTGATTTCCGAGGAGGAAATAATATGCGTAGAAGGAATGGTGTTAGGGTTAATTGGAGTGCTATACATTTGGTGATATTTGTTGATCGATTTCGCAATCAATGAATACGTGCAAGTATACACGGTCAACAAGTAATAAAGTGAAAGTAGAGTATCGTTCCCACGAGGAATTATTTAATAAAAATCACCAAGTACTAATTCTTAACCAAACTAATTTTATTTAAACAATCTCAAATTGTGTTTTTTTCTAATTAAGAAAACTAAATTAACTAATTAAAACTAAGATTTTAATGAATGAATTCAAATAAATAAAGATTAAGACTTCAATATCCCCAATTATGAATTATAAATCAATTATCCAATTATCCCAATTATTATGCCTACTGAAATTGTTAACAGGAATTCTCAAATGCCAAAAGTCCTTTTCCAAGTGATCAATTACCTTCTATTTAATCCAGATTAATTTTGCTATATTCCTATGCAAAACAATTGAATTAAACTTCATTATAATCCCAATTCTTATGTGTTACATGCGGCGAAAAAGATATTTCCATTCTATTCACAAACCTAATTATTCACTTTGTGCAAATAACTAAGTCACATGATATCATGCCCCGCCTCTAACCCTAGAAATCCTCTTCCAATTCCTTCTAGAGTAACAAAGTAATTACTTGATCGGATAATTAATCAATAAGCATAAAGGCAAGATAAACAACTCACTTTGACACAAATAATTGGAATATAATGAATAACTAATTCATAGCCATAAAAGTTCAATTGAAATCTTAATAAAAGAGTTAGTTCATAATTAATGAATTAAAACCAAGAATCCACAACCGAATAGACATCAAAGATAAAAGTAAGATGAGAGAAGAGAATAGAATCATGTTGTCAAGAAATCGATGCTCCCTCTTGCTCTTGCTCTTGATCTTCAATGGTCTCCAAGTTGCTTCAATCTCCAAAACTAATAAGAACTAGGGTTATTTTCTAATCTAAAGGAGTGTTTAATCTAGGCTAAGCTATGTAATCTCCTCTTATTTTATGCCTTACATCATGTATTTATAGGTTACAAGTCCAATTTTAGCTTAGAACAAACCCAATCCTATTTGGAGTCAAAAAGGTGTCAAAATTACTTAAAAACGCGTCCGAGCCATCACTAAGCCCTTCTCCAGCGCCCAGTCATCAAACACTCGCAACTCAAACTCTGCTCCCAGCGCCCGTGGCCGCCAAGGCATAGGCTTAAAATGGGCGCCCAAGCCTTTGGCCCAAAATCCGACATTTTCTGCTCCGACGTCCTTTGGGAAAATGGCCATAACCTCTTCGTCCAAACTCCGATTTCGATGATTCAAGATGTTCCGGAAAGAGGAGAAGTAGATATACAACTTTCATTGTTTGAGTTTTTCGAAATAATGTCAGGAACTATAGTCAAATTGGCTCTGAAGTGACTCTTATGTAAATGGCAAGTTTAAAAACGCGAATCTAGCCACCCCAAAACATCGATCCATGTAACTTTTGCCCCAATTCCTATAAAATAACATAAAACATGCATGAATAGACACAAACACATAAAAACATCCTAAAAGACTTAAGAACAACAATAAATTAAGCCCGAATGTATCCAATTCATGGGTATAAAACTCACTCATCAATATTATTTATTATCTATGTATAATACGTTGAGTAAATACGAAGTACAATACGATTATTATACGAGTAGTATACGGAGATAATACGTGAATTGTACGTATGTGGCACGATTAGTATTATAGAATTAAGTTAATACTTAATGGTTAATTCATTTGAGTTGGATTATTAAGTAATCCAATCATTTGAATGATCAAGGCCCAATGTTAATTTAGTTAAGCCCAATTCATTAAAACTGAACCGTGGGTCGAACCGATGAATCAAACCGGTGGGTCACCGAATGGGTAAAACCCATGGGGTAACCCATGGGATGTCACCTAAGGAGGTGGGCCGGCCACCTTGGTGTGGACTCCAAGCATATGGCTTGGTCACCAAGTATCTTTCTTGGTGACCACACATGAATAGTAAGGAGGTGGGGTTTAATGTCCAAATTGCCCTCCATTCTCATTTCCTATAAATAAGAAGGCAAGGTTGGCCATTTGAGAGTTTTTCAATTACCAACCTAGATTATTTTGAGAGAGAAAAAGAGTTATACTCAACCAAAACATATATTTTGGAAGATTGGACTTAGAGTTTTCAAGAAATTCATAAGAGTTCTTAAGGTATATTCCTTACCTTTCATCTCCATCTCTTTTAGATTTTCTTTCATTTTAGAGAATCATGAAGGGGTGGTATATGTCATGAGTGAGGATTTAAAGATGATTTACCATAGATTCAATCTCTATAAGTCATGAGATTATAACAAAAATAAGGTTTGATATAGTTTTTGAACCATGAAAATATTGATAGTTGAGATCAATTGTTGATAAACGATTGAGCTCCATCAATACGATAGTATATGCATCTTGTTTGGTTAGGATGTAGATATGAAATCCATTATTCCATGTGATTTGGCTTAGAGAACATTAGTAACGAAGTTATGGTGAATTTTACAGAAATAGACGTTAAACGTCGAAAACGTAGAAATTCCGGATTGGTAGTTGAAAGTTGTCGTGAGACTTGAAAACATTGGTTTTCAATGTCAACACGTGAGATAGGGTGATTAAGAGTTGTGGGTTCGAGAATCATCAGATTTCGACTTAGAACGAAGAAAATGAGCATTGAATGCTCATTAACGTTTACGAATGTATATAAAATGAACTCAATAGTGAATTATGAGTTAACGGATTCGAAAGTGATTGAATTCTTATATGAACACGTAAAGGATGTAATTCCTGACTTGTAGGAATTCGAATGGGTCAATTCGGATGTAAAACGAACAAATTAAGAAGCCGGGAGTTTCATTAGAAAACAAAAACTGGTTTGGCATGCTAATCACGACAGACTCAATGCCGCGCGGCCAAAAACCAAGATACAAAGTGGTGGCGCCATGACTGCCAGACTCGTACGAGTACCGCTAACTCATGCGCCGCGCCACTAAAATACATTGATGCTGCACAAGCAGCAGCCGATCGTGAGAAAAAGTTGACCAAGTTAGGTTTTAAGCTTCAATTATTTAGAGACGTACCTGAGTTGAGTTTATATACTCAATGAATGTACTAAGACTAATCCTATACTACCTATGCTAAGGTATAGAGTATGAAACTTAGGAATGAAATGCATATAAACAAGATATGTAAAATGAACAAAGTTGGGACTTTATTAACGATGTTTGAGTCCGGTTAACAAACGTCAATAGAGTGATACACCGGGACGAAGGGTAATAAGTCATGTTGACTTTAATAAAAATATTAAGTTAACACAGACATAGAAGAGAAAGAAGCTTGTAGGAATAATGTGAATAGTTGTTTGATAGCTAATTACAGTGTGCTATGTCAACATATCATGTAGATTCTGTAAAGGTTGTGGTCAGTCGAGTAAGTTATTTGAAGACGCTGAAAGGAAAGTTTTCTTAACGCTTGTCTAACTTCCATATTAGCCAAGTTTTATGTGATTCGTTGAACTGAATTGCAAGACTTGTTTTAAAGAAAGGGTCGATGCCAGATTTTAACTCGGCTAGACTATTCATAAGATATAGATTGATTATTATTCATATCATTCTATATAGAAATGTTAACGCTATCCTATGCCAAGTAATTGATACGGACGCGTGAAGGTAAGGTTTGTCTATGAACAAACAAAAGTATTTTTCATCGATTATTCGATGGGCACGCGAGTTTGTTAAAAAAATATTAAACGTAAATCGTTTAATGAATGTAGTGTTGATCAATATAGAGTACTATAGGTTTGATCACTAGAAGTGCTCATAAGTTATACGGATGAACGGCCTTAGTCTTTGGGACTCCTTTTCAAGTATGAAAGCCGAAATTTATCGCTCATGGTCTATCGATCTGCCTTCGTAATTCCTAATCTATTCTATACTTTGGGAATTGATATTATGAACTATTAAAGTATTATTGATTCGAATACTTCATAACTATTGTTCGATTATGTTGGAATTGTTGTATAATTCATGAATGTGGTATTCTGTTATCCTTGATTAAACTTGTTGAGTCATTATCGTACTCACTTCTTACGTGAATTATATAACTGCTATTAAAGATGAACGTACTGTGAATGCCAAGAATGATAAGGGCAAAGTGAAGATGTATGCTTAGGCATTGTGTAATAGTTTAGTAAGTTTGTATGTATTATACATTATGAACAATGAACGATGTAACCGGTTTATGAACCTGGGAAGGATTATACTTTGATTATAATAAGAAGATAGTAATTACTTTCATTTTGTTGTATTTCAATGGAATGATTGTATGGATATTAGTATAGTGGAGCACCATCTGTCGGGTTGGAAGATACCCGAATTTGGGGGCATCACATATAGCAATCAAAGTTGTGGGCAACTAGAAATATTGTTGATATTGACTTTATTTAGTACAACCCCTGCATCAAGCATTTGACTGTAAGTTTTCTCAGCCAAGTCTAGCTCATCTGAGCTCGGTAACTCCTCATTGCCACAGATACCACCAATCAATATATTATACACCACATAACCAGGTGAGCAACCACAACTTACCATTTTCTTAAGTAATTTATAGGCATATGTGTGATCTCCTGATCTGCAATAAGCATTAACAAGAGAATTAAATATTTTAGGACTTGGATAACAACCTTCTGTAATCATCATACTAAGAATTCTCTTACATCTCCCCAACTTCCTTTTATTCAAGCACCCACAAAGCAATATTTTTTTCATATGTTACAACATTAGGAAGGCAACAATTAGACCACATTATATTCAAAAAATTCATAGCTTCTTCAAAAAGTGAATCTTCACACAAGCCGGATATCATTTTAGTGTATATTACAAGATTATCGGGGTAAACTCGCCTTCTCAATCAAATTAAGGGCTTTTTCTTTCCACCTTCCCATTCTCGCAGTGAACAAGCAAAACAACCCAACGTATTCTGTCCATATTAAGACCCAAATCTTCCATCTCCCAGCGAGCCGATTCGCCGTGTCCAATTTATCGCTCTCTAAAACACCCGAATTAAAGCATTATACGTCACCCTCAAGGTTTATACCCAAAATCCTTAAGCACACTTAGCTCCTCCAATGCTATGTTCCACAACCCATTTCAATCATTTAAGCTAATAAACTAACAAATCAGACCATATCATACAAAATCCAAAACATGCAATAATCACTCAATAGTCACACTAATTCTTAAACCAACCAATCAACAATACAACTGAACTGAATTAACCAATAATTAGAACATGTAAATCAAACCCGAATGACAAAAAAATCCAAAGCAGCTTAATTTCTGCATAATAGGGTAACAGTATTTGTATTAGAAATAATACCAGGTAAATATTCTCGGTCCCATTTGTAAACATCGGTCTCTCCAATCATGTCAAGTTTTTATGAATCTTATTCTTGAAATTAAATGCAGTTGTTGATCATATTGTTTTTATTATCATATATAACATTTTTATAATCCTGGTGAAGAAATTTCTCTTTAACTTGAGTGTAAAGATGGGTAGATTATTGGTATGATCATGACTATGGGTTCTCTTTGGCTAGTAGTGCAAAGATGAATTGTGGCTAGTATGATCATGACCATTGAATTTATAATTGAATATTTTTAGCTTAAGTGCAAAGGTGAATTGATCAACATGGTTATAATTATGGTTTATATAGATTTTGAAATGATTATATATTTCTTTGAGATATGAATATCTTTGGCCCATATTGCAAAGATGAATTATTGTTGAATATCTTTGGCATGTAGTGCAAAGATGAATTATTGTTGAATATCTTTGGCCCGTAGTGCAAAGATGAATTATTGTTGAATATCTTTGGCCTGTAGTGCAAAGATGAATTATTGTTGAATATCTTTGGCCCGTAGTGCAAAGATGACCTGTTGAATATCTTTGGCACGTAGTACAAAGATGACCTGTTATTGAATATCTTTGGCCTGTAGTGCAAAGATGACTTGTTGATGAATATCTTTGGACCGTAGTGCAAATATGAATTTATTAGTATGATTATGAACAGGAACTGTGATTTGGTATAACCATTATCTTTGATGTTTTAGGTAAAGACAGGTGATGAAAATTATCTTCGTCCTGGGTGCGAAGAGGAATTTAGAACTACAATTACGATTATGAGTTATACATATGATTGTGGACAAGAATTTTTGATTGATGTTACAGGGATAAAACATTGTTGGTGGACTTTTAACATAGAGAAGATAATAGACTTTATGGTCTATTTGACTCTTCTAATGGATTGCTCGTTCCGCTGCAACTATGGTTGAAAAGTTTTTATCATCTACCATATGTTCTAAATCTCTGATTTATTACTGATGAAGGCTATTGATAATTTAATTATCTTTAGTCATGATATTCTTTATCGGGATAGTTGTGCTCACCCTTTTTTTGCTTCACAATTCTTTTCGTGTAATACGAGTGTAAATTTGGGTGGGCAGAGTAAGAATGGGAATAGAATCATCATCATTTAGTAGTTATATTTGTTGAATCAAATAGGGTGAGGCAAACCCAACGTTAGAAGGGTATTTTGCCACTATCATACAAGATGTCTAATGACATACAACCTCGTATCATCATAAGATGCGGGGATGTGCTCATCCACTTGTTTGAGTATATTCTGAGCACTACCTATATAATCTTGGTGTTTGTTTGAAGTATAATTCTCAATTAGAGACAGTGGAGATAATGTTATGTCAAGAGAAGACTCACCATTGGAAAGAATATGATAGAAATCTTCTCATTTTTCTTTGGGGTCTATTGGGACAACCAAGGATAATTCTGTGGCCATATGATATCTATCATAACCTAGAAGCATGGCCTCCCATGTACGAAGGTTTCCTTGAGCACTTCCCAAAGATTTTAATTTCTAAAACAGTTTTTGACTATACCTTTATGTAAGGTGCCATTGTGACGTGCTATCCAAGGTTGGGATGAGAGTCACAGTTGGTATATATTTGTATAAAAATGCACAGTATATGTGTTGTTGTATTTTGCACGACAATTGTTGTAATAAAGTTGTAGTTGTTTTCTGTACTATGTATTTGACGACTCAGAATAGGTTGGATGGAATAGACCTGTTTTGGGGTTGTCACACTCGCACTACTTCCAAATAATAGCACATTGACCCATACACACACACATTCAAATAATAGTTTCTTGAAAAGAGGCGGTCACCGTGGCAACACGGATGTCGGGGGATGCCTAACACCTTCCCTCCGCATAACCAAGTCCCCGGAGCCTAACGAATCTCGGTTTCACCGACCCGTTTAGCAGTGCCACATCACTGGGTCAATGTGCAAACCTTTTCTCGGTTGTGTTGGTATAACCATTTAAAAAACCAACTGGCGACTAATAACAGTCCCATCGTCGACATTATACATGTCGGACCTTTTTCACTTGTTTTTTCAAATAAATCTCACCTAAAATGAGAACACCAAAGAACAAGTAACGGAAAGGGACATCCAAAAATCCCGACGTCGACGGTGCGACTCTGCTGGGACTCCAGTAAGAGTACTTAAGCCGCTATTACAATCTCTTCAAAACTGTTATCTGCTTGTGTGTGGATGTTGCATTTACATTTGATGAATGTGTACGAATGCATTTCCTTATTGCACTTAGTGCTTCGCACCATAACTGCTTGTGATATTAGTGCTTCGCACCATATCTGCTTGTGATATTTGTGCTTCGCACATGTCATCATTTTCATACGGTGAGACGCGATGTATGTGAATGTATGTTGTGTGGTCCCTCCACCAGGAGGCTATCCCGTCAGTGTTTGATAACTGGACTCGTGAGAAGACTAATTCTCCGAGGCTCTGGAAAGGCACGACCCAAATTCGCTCCAGTTGAAAGACCGGATTAACTTCCTGTCAAGTATATTGCGATGATTTGGGAACCTTCATGCCAAAAAGCTGCTAGAGTAACCTAAGATAGGTCAGCCTCTGATAAACCCAAAATGGAGGAAAGTCTCTTCATGCTCTCTCATTTCAATTACTTGTAAACACAATTACTTGTAATTTCATTCCATATCTATCTCCACATAATGAGAAATATGAAGAAATGTGTACACATACATATTTTAAACATGCTACAAACAGCTGACATTCGTTTTGCAGGATAAAATTCCTAAAATGGACATATCACATAACATGTTATTATACACATTCCCTAAAGACTAAACTATGTAAGTCTTTCGCAGGGAACCAATCGGACCTATTACCCGGTCAAAGTTCAAAAAGGCAACAAGCCTACAGTCAATCATGTCATCATCCGACCAAACTGAACTTAATCCAGTTTATCGCAAAGAATTCGACGGATTAAGTAAACAAATTACAGATTTGGCTGTTCTACTCAAAGAACTACACCAATCCAATCAGGGTACAAAAATACCCGTACATACTGAATCCTCCACACAAGGGGGAACCCAGGTCATTACAATACCTGAACTGCAGTTGGATACGACCAACAAAACTCATGATGTTGCCCATCCCACTGGAGATCCAGACACTGGTGACATCAAAAAGAAAGTCCTCCAAATGGAAGAGACCCTTCTTGCTATCAAAGGAATTGGAACACACAAGAGTGTTTCATATGCTGATCTTTGCATTTTTCCTGGTGTTCATTATCCAAAAAAATTTAAAACTCCTGACTTTGAAAAATATGATGGGTTAGAGATCCTTACACATTTAAAGGTGTTTATTAGAGAACTTGGATCTTATGCAGGGAGACGAAAAACTTCGAAATGCAATTGTTCCAAAAAGAGTCTAATTGGAGGCTTGGTTAAGTGGTACACAAGATTAGACAACTCCAAGATCCATAGTTTGGAAGAGCTAGCCCATGTTTTCCTTACATAATACAGCTTTCAGTCTCAAATGGCTCCTGATCGGTATCAAATTACCAAGATCAAGAAACAGTCTAACGAGTCTTTCAGAGAGTATTCTCAAAGGTGGAGGCGCTTTGGTTTGCCCAAGTTAGTCGATCCATGATAGAATCGAGAGATGGTCATGACTTTCATAGACATACTGAAAGCACCTTTCTATGAAAGAGTTTTAGCCAAGATCGACAAACCATTTTCCGAAATGGTCAAACATGGGGAGATGGTGAGATGGGATTGAAGTCCAGCAAAATTCAAGACCTAGTCATTGCACTCAAAGTCATTCTTTATCACATCCAATCCGGAAATTATGGAAACAACCCCCGAAGGGTCCATAAAAAGAAAGAGGAAGATGTTTCCCTGATACTACAGGGTCAAAAAGGCAATCAAAGCATGCCTATTCAAAGGAGAAACTACACTCCCTTTCAAGCACAATATGCTAACCCTCCAATACCAAAAGGTGGAGAAGTCAAATGTCCTCGAGTGTTCACACCCTTAGGGGACACCCTCGAGAATATTCTCAATCTTCTGACAACACAGAATAAAATTACGTATCTTCTTCCACCAGCCAGCACTAATGGACGGGGTTTCAATGCTGCTCGAAAATGTGCTTATCATGCCAGGGCACCTGGACATGATACTCAGGATTGTTGGTCCTTGAAACACAAGATCCATGACCTGATAGACAACGGGGAGATCGTGGTCACCAAACCAGATCAGCCTCACGTTCAAGACAACCCTCTTCCTCAACACAAAGAAGAAGAGGTCAACGTGATTAATTAGAGCAACGGACAAAGTTCTAATTTCAGTTGTGAATCCTCCCAGGCCCTCAAAGACGGTGATGACAAATGGGATTATGCCAAGTTCTAATTCATAATGGAACGATAGATGAAAGCTCTATGAAAGCAAATTGAATAATTGGCAGAACTGGTGACTTATCAACATTAAGTGACACGTCAATTAATCAGCCAGAAGCATGCCATTCTCCTACCTCTTGTCATGAATATTCCCTCGTCACTTTCAGTAAATGAAATGCTGGAAGACAAAGTGACAAAGAGAGCAAATGCCAAGGTCGGACGGGATTTTTCCAAGAAAAGGGAATTCACCTATTTGGGCCAACCTATGGAGGAAATCCTTCACATGTTAATCAATGAAGGAAGGATCAGTTCCCTTCTACCTCCAATCAACCCCCGTTCAGGGTGGTACAACTCTAACGGAGTATGTCAATACCACTCCAAATCTCGCGGTCACAGCACAAAAGAATGCTAGGCACTCCGCCAGCTTATCCAAAATCTAATTGACAGTGGTGTCCTGCGCCTAGCAGACAACGATATTGTATTACGTGCAAGTGAGGATTCGGGTCCTACTACGTGGAACAGTGTAGTAGCAGTCATATCCACTGAAACTGATGGGGTTAATAAATCACTCACAATGCCAACAATTCAACTCAAGAGAAGCAACAATCCTTTGAAAGTGGCCGCTCCCGAGCCAATCAACTTGCCGTGCAGAGCACAATATCCTATTGTTAGCTTGCACACAGTTCTGTGGAATTATGGAGAAGGTGAAGGATCCACCTCACATACAACTGCTACAGTGTTGAAGGAAAATTCACTGTATCTTCCTAGGATTTCTAGTCAGCCACAAAGGGATTGAGCTGGATCATGCCAAAATCCAAGCCATCACAGAAATGCCCATTCCTCAGACAGAAAAGGAAATACGGGATTTTTGGTAAGAATCAACTTCATTAGCAGGTTTATCTCTCAACTCACAGCAACCTGTGAGCCAATCTTCAAGCTATTAAGGAAGAACTCCTCCATGAAATGGAATGAGGAGTGTCAAAATGCCTTCCTCACAATCAAGAAACAGCTAGTCAAAGTTCCCGTGTTGGTACCACCCAGGGATAATGTTCCCCTATTTATGTACCTGTCCATAAGTGACAATGCCATGAGAATTGCGTCTTTGTGATGAAAGGACGATAGAGGCCAGGAACGAGCTATCTATTACCTCAGCAAAAGATTCAGCAGCAGTGAACACAAGTACACTCTGATCGAAAAGACGTGTTATGCTTTAGCATGGGCTTCCATGAGGTTACAACATTATCTCCATGGTCACACAACCCATCTCATATCCCACATGGATCCTCTCAAATACATGTTCAACAAACCCATGTTAAATTATCGGCTGTCCAGATGGCAGTTGATCCTACAACAATTTGACATCGTGTATGTGACTCAAAAGTCCATCAAAGGTCAAGGAATTGCGGATCAACTGGTCGCCACACCTTCAGGGGATTTCAAACCCTTGGAAACATATTTCCACGATGAAGGAGTAATGATAGTTCAAATACCATCGATGCGATCGCTACCAATCATGGAAGATGTATTTTGATGGAGTGACGTTAATCGGAAGGTTACGGAGATGGAGCAATTCTAATATCGATGCGGGAGCAGATCCTCCTGTCATCAATCAAATTGCGGTTTATCGAAGACTAACAACATAGCTGAGTATGAAGGTTGTCTCATGGTGCTAAAACTTGCCTATTCGATGGGCATCAGACGGTTAACTGTCCTTGGAGATTCGGAGTTGGTAATCAGACAATCCACCGAAATCTATCAAACCAAGGAACTACATTTACTGCCTTACCATCGACAGGTTTTGAAGATGGCTTTGGAGTTTGAAGAAATCTCCTTTTTACACGTTCCTCGTAATAGGAATGACTTTACGGACGCGTTAGCAACTTTGGCCTCCTTGATTCGCATATCAGACAAGGAATACTTGCCAAGCGTCACAATTTCCCTGTACAAGGCCCCAGCCTATGGGAATTATGTTGGAGAAGTGTCGGATGAGCTACCTCCCATCCAGCATCCTTGGTATCAACATATCAAGGAATATCTATGAGATGGATCTACACCCGCGGAAGCAAGCCCGACTGAGAAAAGGCGGATCCATCGACTTGCTATGAAATTCTATCTGAGTGGAGATGCTCTCTATAAAAGAGATGCGGGAATAGGTCTCCTCAGATGTTTAGATAAAGATCAAGCCCAAAGGCTTATGGATGAAATCTATGGCGGAGTCTGTGGTCCCCACATGAGTGGCCCCCTCCTTGTCAAGAAAGTCCTCAGGATGAGACATTATTGGCTATCTCTCAAAGCTGATTGCAACGACCACGTCAAGAGATGCTATCAGTACCAGATTCATGGGAATGCTATACACGCCCCTCCATGGGAACTCCACAATATGAGTTCACCTTGGCCCTTCTCAATGTGGGGAATGGACGTTGGGCCCATCGAGCCTAAAGATAGTAATGGTCACCGATTTATCTTCACCATGATCGACTACTTCACCAAGTGGGTAGAAGCAGCCTCCTTCTCCCGGGTTACTAAAGAAGTCATCATTTCTTTCATCAGAAATAATGTCGTTTGTCGATACGGACAACCAGAGGTGATTGTGTCAAACAATGCTAAGAACCTCAACAACAGAATGATGGAGGAACTATGCAGTAAATTCCACATCAAACATCTTAACTCTTTCATCTATCGTCTGAAGATGAATGGTTCTGTTGAAGCGGCTAACAAAATCATCAAGAAGATCATGTAAAAGATGTTCGCCAACCACAAAGATTGGCCTGACCTATTGCCTTTTACTCTGTTAGCCTACAGAACCTCAATGCGCACTTCCATTGGGGCAACCCCTACGCATTAACCTATGGGATGGAAGCAGTGCTCCCCATAGAAGTTGAAATGGAATCCCTTAGAGTGTTGATAGAAGCTCAGCTGGATGAAGATCAATGGGTACAAAACAGGTATCACCAATTATCTCTGATAGACGAAAGGCGAACCGCAGCTATCTTCCATGGTCAGTTATATCAACAAAGGATTTCCAGATCCTACAACAAAAAAGTCTGGCTACGGTAATTCAAGCAATATGACTTAGTTTTGAAGAAGACCCTTGACAACCAAGATCACTCTAAGGGAAAATTCGCTCCTAACTGGGAAGGCCCATTTATTGTCAAAGAAGTATTGACAGGAGGCGCTCTCAGATTGCAAGAAATGGACGGCGATGAATTTCCACAACTCATCAACTCAGGCACCGTGAAACGGTACTATATCTGAGGTTGCCATCAAACAAATATCGTAGTGTTGGACCATCCGATCACTAGTTATTCCGGTTCTTTAACCCTTTACCACATACAACTCTTCCACACTTTGCCCCTCAGGGAAACATGCTTTTCAAGCCAGCAGCCTGTCTCTCCTTTGCGCTCATACAACTTAGGTCATCCCATGGATTGAACCTCTTGCGTTCTGATTTGGCTACCCATACACAGGATCAAACTTTTCACCTACTGATTTATCCTCAACCTAGGATTAAACTTTCTCTTCCCACTTTCGACTTCGCATATGAGATCACGCTTTCCACTTTACATACGAGGCGCGAACTACGTCGACCGATCTCCTCTTCAATAGAGTGCGTGAGGCAACCATTTCATATGGCCTTATCGCAATAAAATAAAAAACAACAAAAACATTTCCACCCTCTTCTCTTCACAAAAATAACAAAAACATTCCTACACCATTTCTGCCACATACAGCGTTGAACCTCTTACACCAGGTTTGAACTATGCAGACCTGATCTCCTCTTCAATAAGAGTACATAGGCAGCCATTTATGGTGCGGTCTCACCCCCTACCAAAACACAAACCTTGTCAGTTGGTACTGGGATCACCTTTCAATCCACTACATTTACCAAAGGGATGGAATTACCTGAACTCCTCCTAAATAGGAGATTCGGCGACCATCTAAGCTGTGGTCATATCTCGAAGAGCAACACCAATCCATAAGAGATGGAATTAACTAGGCTTCTCCTAAATAGAAATCTTGGCGGCAAATGCGTGGTGCGGTCAATCTCAGAGAGGAAAGCCACACTCCTCTTTACATTTCCATACAGAAACCAGTCCCAAGACACCAAAAATGGTAGGCATACATACAGATCGATGATCCATTCTGAACTATCCAGAGACAACTCAATGTCCATCCACCCAGGAGGAATTCAAAATACGTCAAAATCACAAGCCCTGAAGCACCAGGAAACATATCAAGCAAGTAGCAAAGAATATCTAAAAGGGAAGTGATCCAAAAATATATTTCCCTGTCATATATATAATTTTGTTTGATATATACAATGTAAACTGTACATAACAAAATGGCTAAACTAGTCTGTGCAGGTAAATACAAGCTCATTTATGAGTCAGGGTATATACGAGCTAACAAGCCCAATATGGCGTCCCTCTCAGAGGATGGAGGTGAAGCTATGGTCTCTTATACGAGAATATCCACACGACCCAACAGATCTGCAGCCATCTGCATGGTGACCATATGATCATCAATATATGCGCTCATCTCTGTAATCATGCTAGTGGTAAGGGACCTCACGGTAGTATTATCTGTGATGGCTACATCCCGGGAAGATATGGCACTACCCCGCTCAACTATCACTACATCTCTGGCTGATCTAGCCTCATCCTACTCAACAACAGCGACATCTCTGCGAGCTAATGCCTCGTCTCTCTTTAATAGAGCTACATCTCTCCCCTCAAGGGCAGTCAACATCATAGATCGAGCCTGATCTCTTTCAAAGGTCATCAGATGAAGACTCTGCTCAAATCTTGTCTTTGAGTCTTTGAATCACAACAAGATCTTGGTCTTTGGGAGAATCCGGAAGAAATGCTGGTAACCCAGCAGTGGGCTCCTCCTCGATGTAGGAATCGATGTCCTCCATGGGCTCTACATCATCTGACTCACTATCCGGTACTGTAGATACTGCTGCTGCCGATAAAATCTTTGTCTTCATCCCTGCGAAATACTTTGCAGAACAACCCGGATGGCTCACAGAAAAAGCAGCTATCTCATGCTGATCCCAACAAGCGTACACATGAGATCGGTCCTCTGCTGAGAAATATCGAGAAGTCTGACAATGACTGTCGCCCCTCGAAAGGATGAAAATCTGAATCGGTCAAGCGACATGACATCACGGCCAATGGGTGATAAGTAGTCACACCCCTCAAACCAGCCAAAGGGAGGTAGTCCATGACAGGAGCATGAGTAATGAAGCTGTATGGTGAGCTAAGCCCCGAACACGGCAACATGCTGAATGGATCTCTGATATCTGCCAAAAATATGGACCAGGACAGAGCACCTATACACTCTAACGGCTGAAAGGAGTATGACATGGCTATATCATGGGAGAAACAATATCCATGCCATCTAAAGGTACCAATCGGTCTCAAGTGTGACATAAAACACACATACAGCATGACCGAACTACCTGTGAACACTCCTGATAGGTAAGCACAACAGTAGGATGATGACCGTAGGGTCTCTGCTATGATTATCGGTACAATGGTATGACTCTCCGTGAGAGCTCTCATAGCCATGATGACACCTACGTCTATCTCGTCCATCTACCATAGCATATAGACGTACGACAGTACGCATAACATCAGTACATCAGCCCTGGCCAAACGCCAATGATCCTCCGGTGCGGTGAAATCCCCGGAATGTTGTGAATAGCTATCCTCCGACCTAAATCTGTCATACAGAAAACGTTGGGATATCACGTGGCCAGACGTCAACTCATCCTGCACTACTCTGCATCGCAATCCAGTGAGAGTCATGAACCATCTACTCATGTCTCCCAAAGCCATGTGCACGCAAGGTCTGTCTAATAGCAGCATCGTCAACCATGCATACTCCTCCAGAGTAGGAGTCAACTCGTGGGTCCCGAATCAGAAGACCTGCATATCCGGTATCCAATGCTCTATCATCCTGTCCACAAACCCTGCGGGAACCTGAAAAGTCAAAAAGATCATGGTATGTTGTAGCAACTTATCTACAATCACCTTGTCTGGCAGTGACATGCTATCGTACCACAATCGTATACCCAAGGCCACCAATGACGGTGGGGTATGATCTATACGACTAACTGTCGAAGAAGACATCTATACGGGCCGTGTCATAAGACCATCCAGGGATCAATGCTGAATATCTCTGGACATACATACATATTCATAACATGATATATGCATAGAAGATAATAGATGGCAATATGATATAGGGAATGAAAAACTATACATACATTCCTAAGTATATCATCATCTAATACATCATCTCTGTACCGCTATAAATACAGGGAAATGGGGCATAGACGCCCTACTACTAACAGAGGCCTATCAAAAGATATAGCGAGAATGGGGAACAGCCACCCAATATCTAACAGAGGCCTATCAAAAGATATAATGAGAATACACATCAGAAGAAGGTCAAGGTGTCGATGTCCACTTCATCAATCCTGTCCACCTGATATAACTCCTCTTGAGTCACTAGATCTCTATTAACAGGGATGTCAGGCCTATATAAAGGAGGATCTGCGCCGACAAAACCAAATGGGTCATCTGAGGGGCCAGCGCCTGAGCTGGAAGGATCAAATGAAGTCGCCTCTCTGGGATCTCTTGCCCAAATCTTTGGATAAATATATGTGCACAGTCTAACTACGGGTCAAGTTATCAATCATGTCAAATGAGTGGGATCTTCGGACACAAGCTATCCATCCTTTCATCATCACGGATCCTGGAACCATATCCCCATAAACCGTGTGGGCGCGGGTGGGCTTCGATAGTACGAGGAACCACCAACGCTGGAACGTCTCCTGAGTTCAAGGACCCTCTGATAATGCAAAACCGTCAACACCCAACAATGGGATGTCAGTGACGGGTGACTGCGATACAGGCCAATGACGCTTGGTAGGAGGCAAGATCGGTATGCGAATCTCCCATGTGGTGCTTCTAATGGCACGCTCTCCTAAATAGAGCTACCAACCGCCATCTATGAAGAGAGGAACTCTCCTGGTGGAAATCACGTACTCGACTCCAGTCGGGTATCCATCCTCAAAGCCTATGGTCAAGTGTTCCCCTGAATAGGGAATCCATGTGATGGTATCAGATGTCAGCAACTCCAGCTGCATACGGCAGTGGGTGAATCCCTCAGCTACAAGGACCTCCGGCAAAATGGAATGATGCCATCATCATCCTCATGGATAGGTATCCAAACCTAACACACTCACAGGACGCAAGCATGGGAGCCTCTCATAGGCCTAAAACTGCCAACACAATGGCAAAATATCTGTTATCAGTAAACACTCTTAACCTATAAAAGGGAAATGATAAGAGAAATACTCACCAGCAGAAACGGCTAAAAGCCTAGCCAAGCCTCGGTCAAACCTTGTGAGCATATACGAATGCCTCGGAGGAAATAGGCAAAGGTGTAGGAGCCCCAATCATACTCTCCAATACGGTCCACATCATCATGCGTGCACCACAAAGCAAAAGACACCGTGGAAGAGTTATCTGCTATGAAGCAGCCTCTAATGATCATCAGGAACAATCGCCGTAAAATGCGATCCCTGATTCTGATATCATCAGGCATGGGCTCACTCATTAGCCCGCTCATAGCATCTACGCTCAAAGGACTTGAACGGATAGTCCTGCCTTTGAGCACCTCCGCCGGAACTCCTAACAAGGACCTGATGGCAGTAGGGGTAATATTCACCATGCAAGGCACTGGCTCCCCTCCAAACTCCATACCTGTGATAAATTGCCAATCCATCGGCGTCATCATCACCTCGTAATCCAGTAAATGGAGCGACTGAGTCTGATGAAACCATCGCTCAGACAAAGCCCTGAGATAACCCCAGGGACAACGACGGGGAAGGATGGAGAAGAATGCCCCGAATCCCCAGTCATGCACTAAAGCTCGGTAATCAGGATGAAGAGCCTGATACATGGAGTGTATACTGAACCATTTCCCCCGAGGCTGTGTAAAACTAGGAACCTGCATGAAATGCAGATCAACATCAAAAACCCTTTAATCCTCATCAATAGGAAAGAAGGAAGATCAAAGTCTAACGACATACCTAGTTAGCATACAAATACATTGATGGGTGTCTGCTCAAATCACCCAGCAGCTCTGGGTTTGCCACCTGAATACAAGGTAGCTCCCTGCGAGGAACAGGTGCAGCAGGAGCAGGATCCTCAATAGGAATATCCTCCTCCACGTCCTCAACATCTGGCACGTCTTCCCGGACTGGATGAATCACAGCGTCCACCAATCTACGAGGCTATCTCACAGAGCGAGGACGAGGTACTTCAGAAGCCCTCCTCCGTATACTAGAAGTGGTCCTGCGAGAACTGCTCGGCTGATCTGGATCCATAATATCTGGACAACAAGTCTCCAAATCACCTCAGAAAGGGTGTGGTATTTCCTTACTTGGAGCTTTCTAATGTATTTTATGACTATATGCATGCATGCATTTACTTTAACATACAATAGAGCTAAAATGCATGACTACCCAATGCCTACATTTGGAAAAATTTGGCCATAGTCCCTTTTGAAAATAGAACTATCCACATGCACATAGGCATGTCTAGGTGGCCATTCAGTAGCACACCTGTCCCAAAGACATATACATAATATATGCATTAAAAATCAAAATCATCATGCGTAAGGTCAACCTCAATACTAGGAGTACTTTTCCTTTCTACCTTTTGCTCATTGGAACTCAAATAGGACAAAAAATAGCAGAAAAAGGTGCAATTTGACTGTCTTAAAAGTCAATTTTTTTCATATCATTATGTTCAGCATGGTTTAATACTAACATTTACTATGTTGAATATTTTTTATCAAGTTATTTGTGCATACATAATCATTACTATGTGTTTAGATGCATTTCATGCGATAACTCACAATCCAACGGACAAAAACTGGAAAAAATACATGTATACGTTACCAGGATAGTGTAAAACACTTGTACGGTGACAGAATTTGCAGAAAATAGCCCGACCTCAGCAGATCTGAAGGAGGCTCACGGATTTCTCTTCGTGCGACAAGTTGAAAATGACTTGTGTGACCAACCTGCTGGAATTTATGATCCACGGTTGGCCGCAGGCTCATCTGCGGCTGCAGCAAGTGCACCTGCGGCACCCCCATGTGGGCCCCACCCCTCCGACTCGGTCCAGTTCGAGTTGTAAAGGAGTTCCTGCGGACTGGCAAGGTCAAATCAAGAATAAAAAAGCCACGCGATTGAGCAAAATAACATACAATCCTGGTCTTCTCAGATGAAACTTTGAGTCTATACATCGCTCATTGGTAGTCACCCGAACACGAGGTATACCCTACCAATGATCTCATTTGTCACAAATCACATCCAGCAATACCTTATACAGGTCCGATGCCACCAACTCCAGGTCTCTACCCTAAAAGATCAAAGTGAGTCCCCGGTGGGGGTTACAACAGATGTTCATCCGTTGACACACCTATCAACAAAGGCCAAACAGCCTTGACGTTATTTCAGCCGATGACAAGTAAACCCATTGAAACATTGAAAGTTGTTCGATAATTGTGTACGTATTCATAAGTCCCCAGTAGATCCCCGACGGGGGTTACCACATGAAGCCCCGTCAGGGGATTGCTACGCAAATTCAAGTTGTTGACACATATATCGATGAAGGTTAAGCAGCCTTGACATTATCTCAGTTGATAGCGATTAAACCTATCAGAGATTTAGAGTTATTCGAGGATTACATGCTCGATTACTCATATTCCCCAGCAGATCCCCGGCGGGGGTCACAACGCAATGTTCCGTTGATTCACACGTCAGCAGAGGTCAAGCAGCCTTGGCAATCTACTCATAAAGTATCAGCCGTTGATTCACACGTCAGCGAAGGTCAAGCAACCTTGATAGTATATCCCACAGAATTTTTTAGCCGTTGATTCACATGTCAGTGAAGTACACGTCAACGAAGGTCAGACATCCCTGACAGCATTTACTGTTGGCAGTAAATCCAATAGTATCTTGGCAATGTTCTAGTGATACTAACCAGGAAAGGTCAATGTTATCAAAGAGGATAGATGATGGAATATGTTATACACATCCTCAAACAGATCAAGCTTTATACCCACAGATCTCTTACACATAAGAGATAGATCTTTAAGATCAATTCATTATCAAAGACACGGGAATTTGGTGATAACTCCAACACCAACATCCTAACAGATTCGGATTACACATCAAATCTGGTCATCATTGCCAATCCCAGTTGAAGCAACAGGAGCCAAAGAATCATCCCCAAAGATGTTGGGCTACAACCCCGTACACATACATCATACATTTGCATCATGTTGCTACATATAGTACCATATTTGTCTTGTTGCATTTCAAGTGTCTAGGATTCTTTATCCTACCCATGCATCGCCATGCATGAGTATGATAAAGAGGGCATCTGTGAGACACTCGAAATTTTATGTACACTACATTAACATTGCGGGGAGGACATTAAGCCTTTTAAGAGGGAACCCTAAAAGACAATCCATATCCATTCCGGATACTACCGGAAGTTCAGCATCAACCCCAGATCACAATCTGGGAGTAACAATTCTAATCTCGGAGATAACTCTGAGGCGTACAGATCCAATATCGGAACACACACCGAGAAGACTGATTAATCTCAGAGATAACCCCGAGGTATCGATCTCAAACCCAAACCATGGAATAGCCACCAACCTTGGTGATAACCCCAAGGAATTCAGTTTCGGCGATAACCCCGAAAATGCTTGTTTCAAATGTGACCAGCTTCAATCTTGACGCTCACAACGAGAGACTCTGTACCAACACGGCGATAACACCGGGGGGATAGACACACCTCAAAGATGACAATGAGGACCTTCAACAAATTGTAGCAATCCAATCTCAGCGAAGCCTGAGCAACGTCTGCTTTACCAGCCCAATCCGGCGATAACACCGGTGAGGGGAAACATCATCATCTAGCCAACGCGATGCCATGCCACGTCGTCTCAACATCTCAACACAACGATGTCCAACAAGACTAACCAATCTCGAGTGACTATTGTGCGGGGTAACAGATAAAAGTTGAAGCTTGAAGACTGGAGGGCACCGTCCCATCTTTAATGACTTCGTACAAACTCTAATCTCATGCCATCGTACAACTCTCGACAACGGAGGTCCGAAATAGGTCCTGTATACCTCAAACGGATGCCCGGATTGCACTTCTGAAAGTTCGAGTGGACATTACGATTGCGAGTGCACGTGCACGTTTTGAGATGACGACCAAAAACTTCGGGCCCACCTGGTTCTGCCGAGTACACTGAGGGTAAATTGTCAATAAATAGAGGGCTTGGGCTGCCCATTTTATAGGAGAAAACGGCAAGGAAACCCTGCCCAATTTGCTCTACACTCACCCCATGCAGTGTACTTTCTCCTTTTAAACACATGTGAGCTCATATACAGCCTCTTTTGTACCTACAAAAGCCAGTGTTTACCCACTATAAAGATATAGAAGTCTTCTTTGGTAGTCAGCTGTAAGCCTTCTAAAACACTTTAGAGTCTTTCTATTCATCTCTGCACACACCCTTCTACACATTGAGAGTCGTGTTGCTTGATTTTTCCCGGACTTCGGTCCGTGGTTTCATTTCAGTCTGTATATATACATATATTATATATATATTTATATATATATTGACTAACATTATCGAGTTATGCCTCAATTGAGCCTAGACTTCGGTCTGGAGCGTTTATATGCTTTAATATATATATATATATATATATATATATATTTTAAATATATTAATCGTGTGTCGAACTCGTTCGATGAGCACAGATTTTATATCAAATGCGTTCTTCGCTTTAATATATATATATATATATATATATATATACACATTTATATATATTAACTGTATATGGGACTCGCATTACGATGAGCACGGATTTTATATCCGTTGCGTTCTTGCTTTTATATATATATATATATATATATATATATATATATATATATATATATACATTTATATATATTAATGTATCGAACTCATTATGAGCACGATTTTATATTGATGCGTTTATTAAGCTTTTATATATATATACTTATATATATGAACTGTGGTCGAACTCTATTCGATGATTCTCGATTTCATATCCGGTGCGTTTTATTGCTTTTATATATATATATATATATATATATATATATATATATATATATATATTTACGTCCCACCTAGAGTTTACTTACGTGGTGGTTGATCGTTTTCTGACTTTCTTTACGTTTTTCCCGCTTTAGAGAGTTTACTTACGTGCAGGTTGATCGCTTTATACGACTTTATTTACATTTTGTCCCTTTGAGTCTCCTTATTGGCGGTTGGCCGTATTCTGACTTTATTTACGTTTTTGTCCTTTGGAGTTTCCTCCGTGGCGGTTGATACTTTTATGACTTTATTTACATTTCGATCCCCATGGAGGTGCTTCGTGGTTGGTGATCATATACAGATATATATATATTTACGCTTTTATATATATATATATATATATATATATATATATATCTTCTTCGCTTTCATACAAATTGCGGTATTACAGACACCTAGGAATCATGTGATCACAGATTCATCCCATTGGATCTAGATTCGGTTCCCGTGATGGACATTTTTAGTTGTAAGTAGCTTGTAAATTATTCTGCGTTGTCTGAATTTCCTCAGATGGTTTCCATACCCACGAGGAAGTCGACATTATTTTCGTACGAATGCCTCGTATTTGTCAAATAAAATCAATCAAGCCGAACACTTAATAAAATGGGAGTGTAAAAGGTCTCAATTACTAGTGAGCATCAGGGTTTGAAAAACCTCTTTTAGAAAACATAACTACCATATCTTGCTTAAAATTAAATTTTTACATAAATTCAAACCATGTGTATATAGGTGCGAACGAGGCCTCGCACTACTTCCAAATAACAACACATTGACCCACACACACACACACATTCAGATAATAGTTTCTTGAAAAGAGGCGGTCACCGTGGCAACACGGATGTCGAAAGTGCCTAACCCTTCTCTCTCAGCATAACCAAGTCCCCTGACCCTAACAAATGTCGGTTTCATTCTAGGCTAGTTTAGCGGTGTCACATCACTAGGTCAATGTGCAAACCTTTTCTCGGTTTGTGTTGGTACAACCAATTAAAAAACCAATGGCGACTCTTAATAAATTCCATCGTTGATATTATACATGCTCGGACCTTTTTCACTTGTTTTTTCAAACAAATCTCACCTAAAATGAGAACACCAAAGAACAAGTAACGGAAAGGGACATCCAAAATTTCCGACGTCGACAATGAATATATATATATATATATATTTCTAAATATTCATATAAATATTTATAAACAAATATTCATATAAATTTATCTTTAAAATTTATAAACATATATTTATTTATAAATTTATAAATATTTCATCTAAACTTTAGATATGAATATTTTTATAAATATTTATATGAATATTTAGAGATAAATTTATAAATATTTATATGAATATTTGTTTATATATATATATATAAATATATATATATATATATATATTTATATATATAAATATTCATAGTTACTTTATATATATTTAGTTTTAATGTTGAGATTTGTTTAGTATTTTATTTAGTTTGACAAGAAATTTTGAAAAAATATGTATGCATGTATGTGTGTATATATATATATATATATATATATATATATATATATATATATATATATATATAGTAGAACAAATTTAAAAATATTGGAGACTACAAGTTATGACGTTAGTTTAGTTAACTAATAAATTAGAATGGCTCAATGGTAGCATAATGACCCAAAAACCCATAGGTCTTAGGTTCAAAACCTAATTGTGATATTTTTGTTTCTTATGTTATATTTTTTATGTATTAGATAAATTCTATATATATATATACCCGTCTTAAATCTCCACATTAAACCAAATATATATAAAGTAACTATGAATATTTTAATATGTATATATATATATAAATTTATCTCTAAATATTCATATAAATATTTATAAACAAATATTCATATAAATATTTATGCATGAAATACAAATATATTATCTTATAATAATAACACACTAATTTGTCGTTTTATTCTGTGATATATAAGATCGTTAGTATGAAAAGACCTATTTGACTTCTTTTTTTTCCCTTTTTTCCACAAGCGCTAATTATTATATCAATTCTTTTTTTTACAAAATAAAAAAGCAGTATATTTTTGGAAAACAATAGCATTAATTATTCCTTATTTTAAAATGTCAAATATTAAAAAACTAATTAATTAACTTGGCTATTAATTTACGTTATAATCTTCTATATATTGATCATGTATGATCATCGATGTCTTAATTATTTCATTACCAATTTCCATTAAAAAAGTGCGATCGCCCATTAATTATTTGCTGCAAAAGAAGAAGATAATCGAAAAGAATAACTTATACTATATCCCGAGGCAAAATAAATAAATTAAAGAACAAGTAAGATAAATATCATAATTTTGTAAGTATTTGACATATATAAGCAGAAATTATAGTATTATTATTTTTATTTATTATTATTATTATTATTATTATTATTATTATTATTATTGTTATTAGTACTATTATTATTATTATTGTTATTATTATTATTATTATTATTATTATTATTATTATTATTATTATTGTAGTATATAACTTCCTGAGATTATATTAATGGTATGTAGTGAAGGAGAAGAAAGGAATATATGGGGAAAATCTCATGTTTTGATATAAATATTAATCCTTATAAGATATTAGCAGATAACTTATGTTGCTCCAGCGGTTAAATGACCAAAGTTCCAAATGATAGGTCATAGGTTCGAATATGTTTCACATTTAGACATAATTTTTAAATACTAAATACGAATATTTTTTAACAATTCTCCGAATACCGAATATGGTCTTACATAAACAACTTATTGAGATTATCTTAATTTAAGGAAACATTTTAATAGTCGTTGCAAAAAGTTGTATAAAATATGCAACGAAAATAAAAATTGTTGCCAATGAATGTGGTCCATATTAGGCAACGAAATATAGCAACAAAAAAACTTTCGTTGCCTACGATGAGGAGAAATCAAGTGCTAAGAAATTTTGCAACGAATTTTGTTTCCAAATTTTGCAACAACTTATGAATTTCGTCACAAAAAGTGAAAGCCTGACACAATCTGCAACGAAGGACAAGTTTCGTTGCTAAACATACACTTTTAGCAACGACTTATAAAGTCGTTGCCTGAAAAATCGTTGCTAAAGCCCCATTTTTAGCAACAAAAAAACTTTCGTTACCCACGATGACGGAAAATCAAGTGGCCGAAAATTTTGCAACGAATTTCTAACGAACTTTTTTCCCGCCAATGAATTAGCAACGAAATTTTGCAACGACTTATGAATTTCGTTACAAAAAGTGAAAGCCTGACACAATCTACAACGAAGGACAACTTTCGTTGCTAAACATATACTTAATTTTAGCAACGACTTATAAAGTCGTTGCCCGAACAATCGTTGCTAAAGGCCTATTTTTTTGTAGTGATTAAAGGGAATCCCGTTTTCAAAGAAGGATCTACCAATATCAAGACAAACTGCATTACGATCTTTCTTTGAAAATACGGTACGATTTGTAGTAGCATCATCATCAACAACATCAACATCTACAACAAATTTTTCCATGGGTCCCCGAACTCCCCTCGCGGAGGCACTACCCACACTTGAACCTCCGAAAGATGGATGACCACCATAATAAGACCCACTTTGTATTTTTTTCAACTTAATTTCTTTGTCTTTCCTCCTTGGAGTCCATAATTTTCTTCATATATGAAGCAAGCTCTTCCTTCACTTCACTTGGCACTTTCTTGTAAGCCTCAACGTTACTATGATTACCTACAAGATGATTTTTCAGCCTTGTAATCCCTCATTTACAAATTTTCTTACAAAAATTGCATTCCACGTATAAATGAGCTTTATTAACTCCCGGAGTTGCGGTGCCATATTTCCAAGCTAGATCTTTTCTACCCATAATAATAATTCACTGTAATAATAATAAAAAATTGTTATTACATTTTGATAACAACATTATGGACAACACTAGTCATGTACTCATGTTAATATTGATAGAATTTAATACTGTTCAAAAACTGAATATAAATTTATGTTTGATTGTGATTCAGGGACTGAAAGATAGTGGAATCGGTTCACATGACATCACCAACAACATTAACATGATGACCAAGATCAAGACTACTGTTATAAACTTTCCAATCCTAACTGTAGACACTAAAAATTTTCTACACGCCTGTCACTGACATTGCAGGAGGGCAGATTCGTCTTTCAGAGATAACCTTGGAAGACAGTTCACATCAAGTCTGGATACTACCGGAAGTTCAACCCCGGAACACACACCGGGAGTAACAGTTCCAACCTCGGAGATGACCCCGAGGCATGCAGTTCCAATACCGGAAATTCCACCGGAGAAGACCGATTCATCTTAGAGATAACCCCGAGGTGTTAGTCTGTAAGACCCTAACTTTTATAAATAAAGATGAATTTTCTATAAATATTATTTTTGAATATTATGGAGTAAATTTGATATAATGTTATAGTTGTGGGTAATATTTATAAATTTTGCAAAGTAAGCAAGTTGTTATAAAATATTTACGTTTGGTGGGGAATATTCTTTTTTGTCGGGAATATTCAATGCGACGACGACACAATCATTAGTGGACCCCACAACGGAATTATTATCGGAATGAGAAAGCGACAAAATACTTTATGAAAATAATGGCGGAGAGGTGTTACCGTTAAAACCATTGAACTACCCTAGTAGTAAAAGTATAATAATCTGGCATGGTTGCATAGTAGCACACGGTATTGATTATTGATGCTTTACGTGAGAAGTCACTCAAATTATACTCAATTATTACTTTCTGATAATTGCGGCATCATATCTCTTATATTATTGATTCAATTATTGTCACAGATTATCATCACATAATATGTTATATTATTAAATCAATAATTGAGGCGACAAGTTATAAATGATTAATAATTGTTGAAAGATTAAATATATGTTGATTAAAAATGAAATGATTTGTGGTAATATTTATTCAATCCTTGATGTATATAAAGAGTCTATTATGAGACGTTTGTGGTAAGTTTGGTTATATTATGTGGGGCCCATATGTCATCATCTAAGAGTCTCTTCGTCAATAGTAATTACCTTCGTCAATAGTAATTACCTTTACCAGACGTCAAACCACTTGCCGTTTCATATTACAGGCGTTGAACCACTTGTCGTTTCACATTACAGGTGTCGAACCAATTGTCGTTTCACATTACAGGTGTCAAACCACTTTTCTTTTCACATCACCAGTCATCAAGCCACTTGCCTTTTCACATTTCAAGTGCTAAGCTAGAAATCTTCTATAAATAGAGGCCTAGTGCTTCATTATTTTTCACGAATTCATTCAAGCTATAGAAAAGAAAGTATAGAGAATAAGAGAAAAGAAGAAGAGTATTCATTACTACACTCTGCGCATATTCAATCTACTACTAATGTAAGGGGTGTTATTCTTTCTTATTCATGAAGAGAACTGTTGTTATTCCATTGCTTATTATTACATTTGGAATAACATGTATCTAGCTTATTTACCTATACTTGGTGACATTCTTCTATTATTACATTGGAACATCCTGCTGCATGTGTTTTACAGGACCTAGTTCCGCCTCTTTATTATTATTACATTGGAACATCACATGCGTGTGTGTTTTACGTCGGACTGGTTCATTCTTTATTATTACATTGAAATATCACATGCATGCATTTCACGCCGGACACAGGTTCCGATTATTTATTATTACATTGGAATAACTTTGTATCGTCTTGATCTATCGCATGCATGGTGATTTCTTTTGTTATTCCATTCTTTATTATACTCAGTTAGTTAAAACTTTGACTTCTATACTCCATGAAATTAGTGGAATATCTTTGATATTTGCGCTTCATCTAGTATCTTTTCATGGAAATATTCTTCTAAGCATTCTTGAATTTTACTCTACAAAGTATTATCATGTTGACAATTTGGACATTATTAGTTCCTGGATAAATTAATTCTTGAACTTGTTTTATTGAATTCTTATATCTTGTCATCATCCTCATGTTTATATTATGTTGAAAGTCATCTGTGGCCCATAGTGCGTAGATGGACTTGGTATGATTATGACCGAGGATTATTGATTGTAATCATGGTGTAATGTTACAAATGATGTGGTAAAAGTTATCATTGGCCCGTAGTGCATTGATGGACAGTTGTTGGCATGATCATGACCATTAATGAATACACGAATGTCCTTGGTTGTAGTGCATGGATAATTTGTGATCGTGATACTAAAGATTATCCTTGGCCGTAGTGCAGGGGTGATTCGATGATGTGGATTATTTACTAAGATGAGTCCCAGCGATAAAAGTCATGAAAAACCTTTTAAATCATAAAAGATAGTAGATTTTATTCTCTACTTGACTCCTTTAATGGATTGCTTGTTTCGCTGTAGTTAAACTTGATGTTGTTATATTTTATCAGTTTAACACTGTTGAAGGCTAACGATAATTTATTCTGCATTATCTTAGTCATAATATTTCTTACTGGGCTAGTTGAGCTCACCCTTTCTTTCACTGTTTTCTTCAGGAAATGAGAACATAGCAGGGACTAGTCGGGGAACGGTGTGATGGTCCAGAGGATAGCATTAGTAGTCCTCACTATTCTATGAAATAGTGTGTTAATAATTGTAATGAGGACTACTTTTGAGTTTATATAATCTCTAGTAGACAATAATTGTATTCAAACTCACAGTTATGTTTTATCGTATTGTACACGATAGTTGTATTAGTAAGTTGTATTTGAATTTTGTACCATGTATCTGACGACCCAAGATGGGTGATGTATACCTAATTTTGGGGGCATCACAGTTGGTATCAAAGCTTAGGGATATGATCCCTGGCTAAGATGTGAGAATAGTACTAGGAGGGGAGAGACGGGGAATTCATTCGCTAGTATGACCTACCTAAGTTTATGTGGTATTTAATTAGTCGGTCAGAATTTAGGGATAATATGTTACAAGTCAATTAACCTTTGTTTTGTGGCAGTATCTGAAAATGACATCCGAGAATGTTGAGAATAACAATGGAGCATAGGCGACCGTTGATTTACCACATATCAATAATCAGGATAATGTGCATCAGGAAGACGACAATCCTCATGCAAACAACAACACTGACTAAATGATGAATGATCAAATGTTCAGGGGCTTTATGCAATTCATGCAACAGCAGGCGAGAGCGGCTCCTGTCCAAAATGCAGGTGGAAACACTAGAAACTCTCTGGCGGTCACCGCTAAACAGGTCAAGGAGCTGGGACCACCGGAGTTTAAGGGAGAGCCAAAAGCACTTATGGCGAAAGCATGGATAAAGAAGATCACCAAGATATTTGATGTCTTGGGATGCTCCGAGGAGCAAAAGGTTCCCTTTGCCGCCTTTGTGTTGCGCGGAGAGACAGATTACTGGTGGGAATCGGTAAAACGTACTCAACCTGCCATACTGAAGATGTCTTGGGAGAAGTTCCAAGAGCTTTTCAACGACAAATACTTTCCCAAAAGTATTACGTCACATGAAGGAGGTGGAGTTTATCAAGTTGGAACAAAACAATATGGTATAGTCCATGTCTGAGGCTAAATTTGCGGAGTTATCCGGTTTGCGTCCCACTTGGTGGATAATGAAGAGAGATGACACAAATGTTTTAAGAGGTTTGAAGCGGGAGATACGTCAACATCTTATTTCTCATAAACCGTGTTTATATTCGGATGTTGTAAATAGGTCTCAATTAGTGGAAGCGCGATAATGAGTCAACGCAACTAAAAGAGAGCGGCCCGATAAAATGATAATACCGGTGAGGAAGCGATCATCGAGCGGTGACAACAAGCGTGGAGGAATCAACGGGCGAAATGGTAACCACTTGGTGGTAATCGAGGCCAAAACATTAAGAATGGACATTTCAAGAAGAGGAGATTCAACAATGATGGAAAGACGTCAGCACCAGCACTTGTCGTTAAGGAAGGAGAATGACCACCTATCATATGTTTCAAATGTGAAGGGGAGGGGCACATCAGTCTAAACTGCGCGATGCCATCGAAAGCATGTTATAATTGTGGAAGAGAATGTCACTTAGCCCGATTTTGTCATTCACCGAAGAAAAATTCAGCTAGGATGGAGGCACCAAAGGCCGTCTCAAAAAAGTTAAAACCAGTAGTGCAAGGGAGAGCGTTTGTTGTGACCTCCTAGAAAGCAAGGAACCCGAATGAGGTCATCACGGGTATGCTTATCATAAACTCTAACGAAATCTATACTTTATTTGATACCGGTTCTAGCCATTCTTTTATTTTTCCTACTTGCGCTCATCGATTAAATTTAACTCCGGAGAAATTAGACTTTGACTTATCTGTGGAAACTCCGTTGGGAGAAACCTTCATTACATCCACTGTTTATAAGTCTTGTTTGGTTCAAATCGGTACCCTCACATTACACCGTAGATCTTATTTCATTGAAAATACTTGCATTTGGACGTGATTCTAGGGATTGATTGGTTAACTACTCATCATGCAAAAATTGATTGTTTCCGTAAGGTTGTTAGCTTTCATATTCCTAATCAACCTATTATGCGAATTCAAGCGACCAAACCATTAAAATCAATCACGATCATCTCAAGCCATAAAGCTATTCGTTTATTGAAAAACGGATGTCAAGCTTTCTTAGCTCATGTCACAGATTTAAACAAAAATACGTCAGTTTTGAACGATATTTCTATTGTTAATAAATTTTCTGACGTATTCCCCAAAGAACTTCGTGGCCTACCCCCTAAGCGTGAAATTGAATTTTGTATCGACCTTGAACTCGGTACAAAACCCATTTCCAAAGCCCCATATCGAATGTCTCCTATTGAACTTCAGGAGTTAAAGACCCAACTGCAGGAATTGTTAGACATTGGTTTTATTCGACCTAGTACTTCTCCTTGGGGTGCTCCTATTCTATTTGTGAAGAAGAAAGATGGGAGTATGCGACTTTGTATTGATTATCGGGAGTTGAATCATGTCACCATCAAAAATAGGTATCCATTCCCACGTATTGATGACCTGTTTGACCAGTTGCAAGGAGCCAAATTTTTTTCAAAGATTGATCTTCGTTCCAGATATCACCAATTAAAGATTAGAACCGATGACATTCCAAAGACGGCTTTTAGAACTCGGTACAGACATTATGAATTCCTAGTCATGTCCTTTGGATTGACTAATGCTCCTGTTGCCTTCATGGATATGATGAACCAAGTATTCAAGGAATATTTGGATCACTTTGTGGTCGTCTTTATTGATGACATCCTTATTTATTCCAAAAGCCATGAAGATCATGAGCAACACTTGAGGCTGACACTCCAAAAGCTTCGTGAATACAAGCTTTATGCCAAGTTGAAGAAATGCGAATTACGGCTAGGAGAAGTAGCATTCCTTGGGCACGTAGTATCAAGTCATGGAATATCTGTTGACCGGAAAAGATTGAAGCAATTCAAAGTTGAGCAACCTAAATCGATGAATCAAAGTCGTAGCTTTCTCGGTTTAGCTGGTTATTATCGGAGATTCGTAGAAGGATTTTCTCAAATCGCTACTCCATTGACTCAGCTGACTCGAAAAGATACAAAGTTTGGTTGAAGTGAAGAATGTGAGAAGAGTTTTCAAGAACTCAAGAGGAGACTCATTTCGGCACCTGTTCTGACAATACCATTTGGCTCGGAGGGATTTGTCATCTACAATGATGCTTCGGGAAAAGGATTGGGATGTGTTCTCGTGCAACATGGAAAAGTCATAGCCTATGCCTCAAGATAACTCAAAGAATATTAGAGGAATTATCCTACTCATGATCTAGAGTTGGCAGCTGTTGTCTTCGCACTAAAGATTTGGAGGCATTACTTGTATGGGGAGAAGGTGGAGATCTTTACGGATCATAAAAGCCTCAAATATTTCTTTACCCAAAAGGAACTCAACATGCGACAATGACGTTGGTTTGAACTATTTAAAGATTTTGATCATACCATTCAATACCATCCTGGAAAAGCGAACGTGGTAGCTGACGCATTGAGTAGAAGATCATATGCAAATACGAGTGCGATATTGTCAACGCAAAGGCCCATTTTGTGTGACTTGAAAAGGATGGAGATAGAGTTAAAGATTCCAGGGACACATGTGATGATGGCGAATATACGATTAAAACCGACTTTAATCGATAAAGTTAAAAAGCTGCTTTCGAGTTGTTCGACACTGAGTCGATGCGTATGAGGAAGAAAGTGTAAGAAAGTGCTATGCCGGAAGCAAGAATCGATGAAGAAGGAATACTTGAGTCAACTCCGGACTTTATGTTCCTAACGACCTGATTTAAAGTATAAAATCATGATGGAGGCGCACAACACACACCGCTTGCAATCCATCTCAGGAGTACCAAAATGTATCATGATATTAAATCATACATTTTGGTGCGACAATATGAAGAGAGAGATAGCGTTATTTATCTCAAGGTGTCTAACTTGTCAACGAGTTAAAGCGGAGCATCAAGTACCAAAAGGTCCATTGCAACCACTTGAAATTCCGAATGGAAGTGGGAGCACATTACCATGGATTTCGTTCTGGGCCTTCCTAAGGTTTCTCAAGGCATAGATGCGATTTGGGTCATTGTTGATAGATTGACCAAGTCTCGCTTTCGCTTCTTATCGATCTGAGAAACTTATACACTTGAACGTCTTGCTCGTATATACATAAACGAGATTGTAAGACTGCATGGTATTTCGGTATCCATAGTTTCTGATCGAGACCCAAGATTCACTTCACGATTTTGGGTTAGTTTGCAAAAAGCTATGGGCACAAACTTACGATTTAGCTTGGCATATCATCCTCATACGGACGGATAGTCGGAGAGGACTATTCAAACTCTTGAAGATCTATTAAGACTTTGTGTCCTTGATATCAAGGGAAGTTGGGACAAGTTCTTGCCATTGGTGGAGTTTTCCTACAACAACAGTTATCAAGCAAGTATTGGCATGGCTCCATTCGAAGCGTTATATGTAAGAAAGTGTCGTTCTCCAGTATGCTGGGATGAGGTGGGTGAAGCAAGGTTGTTGGGACCGGAGTTGGTACGTATGACTACGGAAAAGATTCAAACGATCCAACAACGTATAAAAACCTCACAAGATCGACAAAAGAGTTATGCTGATCTTCATCGAAAGGACGTGGAATTCGATATAGGAGATCATGTGTTGTTGCATGTTGCTCCATGGAAAGGAGTTACAATATTTGGAAAGAGCAGAAAACTCAATCCTCGATTCATCGGCCCATTTTTAATCCTTGATCGATTAGGAACTGTAGCCTATAGACTCGCTTTACCGCAAAGTATGTCTCATGTTCATAACGTTTTTCACATATCCATGTTACGTAAATATGTGAAAGACTTGAACCACATTATTGAGTTAGAACCGGACGAAATAGCGGATGATTTGACGTATGAAGAGGTTCCTATTCAAATCTTGGATAAGAAGGAACATATTCTACGCTCCAAGGTTATACCTCAAATCAAAGTTTTGTGGAGAAACCACGATGTTGAGGAAATGACTTGGGAGTTAGAATTTGAAATGAAATCAAGGTATCCTTACCTCTTCGACATAATAGGTGCGTACCCTAATTTCGAGGGTGAAATTTCATAAGAAGGGGAGGTTGTAAGACCCCAACTTTTATAAATAAAGATGAATTTTCTATAAATATTATTTTTGAATATTATGGAGAAAATTAGATATAATGTTATAGTTGTGGGTAATATTTATAAATTTTGCAAAGTAAGCAAGTTGTTATAAAATATTACGTTTGGTGAGGGAATATTCTTTTGTCGGGAATATATTAAATGCGGCAGACAATCATTAATGGACCCCTAGCGGAATTATTATTTGGATTAAGAAAACGACAAAAATACTTTATGAAAATAACGGCGGAAGTGTTACCATTAAAACTATTGAACTACCCGGTAGTAAAAGTACAGTAATACGCGTGGTTGCATAGTAACACACGGTATTGATTATTCATGCTTACGTGAGAAGTCACTCAGCTATACTCAATTATTGCTACAGTAATTGTTGCATCATATCTCTTATATTATTGATTCAATTATTGTCATAGTATCATCTGTATAATATGTTATATTATTAAATCAATAATTGAGATGACAAGTTATAAATGATTAATAATTGTTGAAAGATTAAATATATGTTGATTAAAAATAAAATGGTTTGTGGTAATATTTATTCAATCCTTGATGTATATAAAGAGTCTACTATGAGTCGTTTGTGGTAAATTTGGTTATATTATGGGGGGCCCATATGTCATCATCTAAGAGTCTCTTCGTCAATAGTAATTACCTTCGTCAATAGTAATTACCTTTACCAGACGTCAAACCACTTGCCGTTTCATATTACAGGCGTCGAACCACTTGCCATTTCACATTCCAGGCGTCGAACCAATTGTCGTTTCACATTACAAGCGTCAAACCACTTTTATTTTCACATCACCAGTCGTCAAGCCACTTGCTTTTTCACATTTCAAGTGCTAAGCTAGAAATCTTCTATAAATAGAGGCCTAGTGCTTCATTATTTTTCACGAATTCATTCAAGCTATAGAGAGAGAAAGTATAGAGAGAATAAGAGAAAAGAAGAAGAGTATTTTGTTACTTCCTACTCTGCGAGATTCAATCTACTACTAATGTAAGGGGTGTTATTCTTTCTTATTCATGAAGAGAAGCTTTGTTATTCCATTGCTTATTATTTTGTTGGAATAACTTTTGTATCACATGATTTACCTATACTTGGTGACATTCTTCAATTATTACATTGGAACATCCTCATGCTCAGTATGTTTTTACATCGGACCTAGTTCCGTCTTTATTATTATTCATTGGAACATCCTCGCATGTGTTTTACGCCGGACTGGTTCCATTCTTTATTATTCATTGGAATATCCTCATGCTTTTTCGTGCATTTTACGCCGGACGTGTTTCGTTATTTATTATTACATTGGAATAACTTTCTGTCGGTCTATCGCATGCATGGTGATTTCTTTTGTTATTCCATTCTTTATTATACTCAGTTAGTTAAAACTTTGACTTCTATACTCCATGAAATTAGTGGAATATCTTTGATATTTGCGCTTAATCTAGTATCTTTTCATGGAAATATTCTTCTGAGCATTCTTGAACTTTACTCTACAAAGCAGTATCATGTTGACAATTATGACATTATTAGTTCCTGGATAAATTAATTCTTGAACTTGTTTTATTGAATTCTTATATCTTGTCATCATCTTCATGTTTATATTATGTTGAAAGTCATCAGTGGCCTGTAGTGCATAGATGGACTTGGTATGATTATGACCAGGGATTATTCAGTGTAATCATGACCGTAATGTTACAAATGATGTGGTAAAAGTTATCATTGGCCCATAGAGCATTGATGGACAGTTTTTGGCATGATCATGACCATTAATGAATACACGAATGTCCTTGGCTATAGTGCATGGATAATTTCTAGTCGTGATACTAAAGAATATCCTTGGCCGTGGTGTAGGGGTGATTCGATGATGTGGATTATTTATTAAGCTGAGTCCCAGCGATAAAAGTCATGAAAAACCTTTTAAATCATAAAAGATAGTACATTTTATTCTATACTTGACTCTTTTAATGGATTGCTTGTTCCGCTGCAGTTAAACTTGATGTTGTTATATTTTATCAGTTTAACACTGTTGAAGGCTAACGATAATTTATTACGCATTATCTTAGTCATAATATTTCTTCTTGGGCTAGTTGAGCTCACCCTTTCTTTCACTTTGTTCTCTTCGAGAAATGAGAACATAAGCGAGGGACTAGTCGGGGAGCGGAGTGACGGTCCGGAGGATAGCATTAGTAGTCCTCACTATTCTATGAAATAGTGTGTTAATAATTGTAATGAGGACTCCTTTTGAGTTTGTATAATCTCTAGTAGACAATAATTGTATTCAAACTCACGAGTATGTTTTGTCGTATTGTACACAACAGTTGTATTAGTAAGTTGTATTTGAATTTTGTACCATGTATCTGACGACCCAAGATGGGTGATGTATACCTAATTTTGGGGGCATCACAAAGTCTCAGTCCTAACACTGGGAGTAGCATTTACCAACCTTGGTGATAACCCCAAGGAAGGCAGTTGCAGTTCCGGAGATAACCCCAGAAATATTTATTCTAAATGTATGCAATCAGCTTCAACCTCGACGCTCACACCTAGGCACTCAATACAAAACCTGGACATAATCCCAGGAAGATAGGCACACCTCAAAGATGACACTGAGGACCTTCAACAATTGCAGCAGTCCAATCTCAGCGATAACCCTGAGCAACATCTACTTTATCAACCCAAACGGGAGATAACCCCGGTGAGGGGCAAAGTCATCATTTTTCCACCTTAACGCCACACCGTACCATCTCAATATTCCATACATACGTTTCTACGTAACAATGTTCAACAATTGCAGCAGTCTAATCTCAGCGATAACCCTAAGCAACATCTACTTTATCAGCCCAAACCGAAGATAACCCCGGTGAGGGGCAAAGTCATCATTTTTCCACCTTGACGCCACACCGTACTGTCTCAATATTCCATACATACGTTTCTACGAAACAATGTTCCACGGGAATTAAGAAAAAACAATCCCGAGTGACTATTACGCAGGGTAACGGATAGAATTTGAAGCTTGAAGACCGAAGGGCATTGTCCCATCTTCCTGACTTCGTACAACCTCTAATCCCATGCCATTGCGTAACTCTCGACAACGGCGGTCCGAAATAGGTCTTACATACCTCAATTGGATGCCCGGATTGCAATTCTGAAAGTTCGAGCGGACATTATAGTGCATGTGTGCACGTACTTTGAGACGACGTGACCTGTGAATCCTAGGGTAACCCAGCCAGTCACAGGTACAACTGTGGCTCCCCTCTATAAATAGAGGGCTTGGGGTGGCCATTTGTAAGAGAAAAAAAGGTGAGGAAGCCCTATCAAATTTTCTCTGTACTCACCATACACTGAGTGCTTTCTCATTGTAAACACTTGTGAGCTCACATATAGCTACTTTTGTACCGGCGGGAGCCAAGTGTTCATCCACTTTAAAGATATAGAAGTCTTATTTGGCAGCCCATTGTAAGCCTTCTCACACACTTTAAAGCATTTCTCTTCATCTTTCCACACACCCTTCTTCACGTTGAGAGTCGTGTTGCGTGTGTTTGCTCGAACTTCGGTCTGTGGTTTTATTTCAGTTTCTATATACATATATATCTATATATATTTTTTATATATGGACTAACATTATCGAGTTATGCCTCGATTGAGCCTAGACTTACATCTAGAGCGTTTATTGCTTTAATATATATATATATACTTATATATATATTAACTGTTGTCGGACTTTGTTCGATGAGCCTAGATTTTACATCTGGAGCGTTTACTTGCTTTTATATATATATATACTTATATATATGAACTGTTGTCGAACTGTGTTTGATGAGCCTAGATTTTACATCCGGTGCGTTTATCGCTATATATATATATATATATATATATATATATATATATATTACTTCTACTTTTGTTTACTTAAGTGGTCATTGATCACTTTTACAGCTTTCTTTACGTTTACTCCTGCCTGGAGTGTCCTATGTGGCAGTTGATGGCTTTTACAGCTTTACTTATATTTTCTGATCCCCCATGGAGGTGCTTCATGGTGGCTGATCATGTCTGTATATATATATTTACAACTTTTATATATATACCTGCTTACTGCTTTCATACGAATTGCGGTATCATGTGAGCCTAGGAATCATGTGATCACATATTCAGTCTATGTGATCTAGATTTGGTTCCCGTGATGGACATTTTCAGCTGTAAGCAGCTTGTAAATTTTTTTGCGGTATCTGGATTTCCTCAGATGGTTTTCATACCCACGAGGAGTTCGGCATCATTTTGTACATTATTTTCTTATAGATGCTTCACATCTCGAAAATAAAAGCAATTAAGCCGAACACTTAATAAAATGGAAGTTTAAAAGGTCTCAATTACTATTGAGCACGAGGGTTTGAAAAAACATCTTTTATAAAACATCAATGCCATATCTTGCTTAAAGTTGAATTTTTACATAAACTCAAACCCTGTGTATATAGGTGAGAATGAGGCCTCGCACTACTTCCAAATAAACAGCACATTGACCCCCCCCCCCCCCCACACACACATTCATATAACAGTTTCTTGAAAAGTGGCGGTCACCGTGGTAACACAGATTTCGGGGGGTGTCTAACACCTTCCCTCCGAATAATCAAGTCCCCGAACCCTAATGAATCTTGATTTCACCGACCCGTTTCACAGTGTCACATCACTGGGTCAATATGCAAACCTTTTATCGGTTGTGTTGGTATAACCATTTAAAAAAACCAACAGGCGACTCTTAACAGTCCATCGTCGACATTATACTTGTCGGACCTTTTTCACTTGTTTTTTCAAACAAATCTCACCTAACATGAGAACACAAAAGAATAAGTAACGAAAAGGGACAACTAAAAATCCCGACGTCGACAGGTGGCGACTTCGTTGGGGACTCAAGTAAGAGGACTTAAGCTACTATTTCAAACTTTTCAAAACTGTTATCTGCTTGTGTGTGGATGTTGCATTTACATTTATGATGAATGTGTACGAATGCATATATTTACTGCGCTTAATGCTATACACTATATCTTCTTGTGATATTAGTGCTTCACACATGTCATCATTTTCATAAACGGTGAGACACGTTGTATGTGAATGAATGTTGTGTGGTTCCTCCACCAGGAGGCTATCCCGTCGATGTTTTATTACTGGACTCGTAGGAAGACTAATTCCAACGAGGCTCAGGAAAGGCACCACCCAAATTCGCTCCAGTTGAAAGACCGAATTAACTTCCCGTTGAGTAAATTGCGATGATTTGGGAACCTTAATGCCAAAAAACTGCGAGAGTAACCTAAGATAGGTCAGCCTCTGATGAACCCAACACGGAGGAAAATCTCTTCATGCTTTCTCATTTCAAATTACTCGTAAAATCAATTACTTGTAATTTCATTCCATATTCATCTCCATGTAATGAGAAATATGAAGAAATGTGTGTACATATATATTTAAATTAACATGCTATCATGTATTACAAACATCTAACATCCGTTTTGCAGGAAAAAATTCCTAAAACGGACACATCACATAGCATGTTAATATTTACACATTCCCTAAAGACTAAACTATGCAAGTCTTTCGCATGGGAAACAATCAGACCTACTACCCGGTCAAAATCCAAAAAGGCCGCAAACCTATAGTCAATTATGTCGTCATCCGACCAGACTGACCTTAATTCGGTTTCTCACAAAGAATTCGATGGATTAAATAAACAAATCACAGATTTGGTTGTTCTGCTTAAAGAACTACACCAGTCTACTCAGGGTCCATAGATACTCGTACATGCTGAATCCTCTACACAAGGGGGAACTCAAGCCATTACGATACATACGAACCTATGATTGGATCGACGACCAACAAAATTCATGATGCCACCCATCTCACAGGAGATCCAGACACCGGTGACATCAGAAAGAAAGTCCTTCAAATGGAAGAAACCCTTCGTGCTATCAAAGGAATTGGAGCACACGGGAGTGTTTCATATGCTGACCTGTGTATATTCCCTGGTGTTCATTATCCAGAAAAGTTTAAGACTCCTTACTTCAAAAATTATTACGGGTTAGAAGATCCTTACACACATTTGAAGGTGTTTATTGGAGAACTTGGATCTTATGCAGAGGACGAGAAGCTCAAAATGCAGCTGTTCCAGAAGAGTTTGACTAGAGAAGCCCGTTCGTGGTATACTAGATTAGACAACTCAAAGATCCATAGCTGGGAAGAGCTAGCACACGCCTTCCTCACACAATATCTGACTTTTAGTCTCGGATGGCTCTGGCCGGTGCAGTTACCAAGGTCAAGAAAGCAATCCCAATGAGTCTTCAGAGAATATGCTCAAAGGTGGAGATGCCTTGCTGCTCAAGTTATTCCTTCCATGACAGAATCAAAAATGGTCATGACCTTCATAGACATACAAAAAGCTCCTTTCTATGAAAGAGCCTTAGCCGACAATGGTAAACCATTTTTTGAAATGATCAAACACGGGGAGATGGCTGAGATGGGATTGAAGTCAGGAAAGATTCAAGACCTAGCTTCCCTTAAAGTTGTTGCTAAGCAAATCCAATCAAGAAATTATGGAAACAACCCCCGGAGGGTCCATAAAAAGAAAGAGGAGGATGCTTCCTTAATACTACAAGGTCAGAAAGGCAATCAAAATATGCCCATCCAGAGGAGAAATTACACTCCCTTTCAAGCTCAGTCTTCGAACCCTACATTATCGAAAGGTGGAGAAGTCAAACGCCCTCGAGTGTTCACACCCTTAGGGGACTCACTCGAGAATATCTCACTCTTCTGACAACGCAGAAGAAAATCACGCATTTTCTTACATCAGTCAACCTTAATGTGAGGGGTTTCAATGCTGCTCAGAAATGTACTTATCATTCCGGGGCACCTGGAAATGATACTCAAGATTATTGGGCCTTAAAACACAAGATCCAAGACCTGATAGACAATGGGGAGATCGTGGTTACCAAACCAGATCTACCTCATGTACAAGACAATCCTCTTCCTCAACACAAAGAAGAAGAGGTCAACATGATTAATTGGAGCAATGGACAAATTTCCAATTTCAACGGCGAGTCATCTCAGACCACCAAAGACGGTGTTGACAAATGGGATTATGCCAAGTTACAGTTCGCAATGGAACGTTAGATGAAAGCTCTGAGCAAGCAAATTAAGCAATTAGCAGAACTGGTGATCTATCAGCATCAAGTTACACACCAGTTAGTCAGCCAAGAGCATGTTAGTCTCCTTCCTCTTGTCATGAATATTCCCTCGTCACCTTCAGAAAATGAAACGCTGGAGGACAAAGTGACAAAGACGGCGAATGCCAAAGCCCATCGGGATTTTGCTAATAGAAGGGAATTTACATACATGGGCCAACCTATGGAAGAAATCCTTCAGATGCTAATCAATGAAGGAAGGATCACTTCCCTTCCACCTCCAATTAATCCCCGTTCAGGACGGTTCAATTCTGATGGAGTATGTCAATATCACTCCCATTCTCGCGGTCAGAACACAGAAGAATGTTGGACACTCCGCCACCTTATCCAGAATCTAATTGATAATGGTGTCCTGCAACTAACAGACGATGATACTTTGCTACGTGAGAGGGAGAATACCTTTCCTACTAATTGGAAGGAATTGGTAGCAGTTATATCTGCTGAGGCCGATGACACTGGCAAACCACTCACAATACCAGCAATTCAACTCAGAGGAAGCAATAATCCTTTGAAAGTGGTCGCTCCAGAGCCAATCAACTTACCATGAAGAGCACAATATCCTATTGTCAGCTTACAAAAAGTTCCATGGAATTATGGAGAAGGTGAAGGATCTACCTCGCATACAACTGCTGCAGTGTCGAAGGAAAATCCACTGTATCTTCCCCAACAAGTGATGAAGTCTACCATCAAATCAAAGGGGAAAATACCCATAGAGAAGATTGAAAAATTCCTCCGCACTATGGATCATAACGAAGCCAAGGTGGTTTTAAGCTTAAGAGAAGCTCCACACCAAATTTCAATTTTGGACTTGGTCTTAACTTCCGAGGATCACCGGAAGATCTTACTGAAGGTTTTGGAAGAATCCTATCTACCAAAATCAGTGGATGTGGAAAAAATTCAACATTTGGTTGATCACATTTTTAATAACAATGTGATATCCTTCACTGATGATTATATACCGCCCGAAGGGACCGATCATTGCAAGACATTACACATTACGGTCTTGTCCTCCGGGTATATGCTAGCTGGAGTTTTGATAGATGGAGGTTTGTCTCTAAATATATGTCCTTACGCTACGTTGCTAAAGATGAACGTCAATCTCAAACGGATTCGAAGCAGCTATACAGTTATCAAAGCTTTTGATAGAGCCCGCCGGAATTCTGTCGGAGTAATTAAGCTGCCAATCAAAATTGGTCACCATACATTATGCGTGTCTTTTCACATACTCAAGATAGATTTAGGATACAACCTGCTCTTGGGAAGACCGTGGATACATATGGTCGGGGAAGACCATCTTTGAATTCTAATATCTTCATCTTTGAATTCTAAGTCCGCACAACCTCCGGTAAAGGTGCCAGCCAACGTAATGGCTATGTTATTTCCCAAGCTGGTACCGGTGAAGGTGAAATAAGTCTTTTTTCCAGATCCCACAGTGAAAGAAGAGGAACGAAGAATCAAGCAAGATATAGTCAGAATGATATCAGTCATACGCATCATCGTTCATGATGAACATACAAATAGATACACCCCAGACGATGATTTCCCAGACATAATGGTCATCATTCAGGATAAGGAGGACGATGACAGCCCCTCCATCACTGCCGTCCACCCGGGCTTTGCCCTTGCCAATTGGAATAGTACTCCTTACGTTGGTCGACAAGGGTAAAATGGGCAGGAACTCTTTCTTTCCTATAGATATATGTACAGTATTAGCAGTCATTTTACCAGTACATGCTAACACTTTGTATGATCAAACCATTTCATATATACTAAGTGAAAGCATATTTTGTTTCAGGACCCTAAATTTAGATGTGCATGTACTTGCTAGTATGGTGCCTTTTCTCCACAAAGATTGTAACTTTGATGTGGAGATGAATTCAACCTTGATGGAAATACATGAGGACATTGAGGTGCCTCCAGAAATTCAAGAATAGGTCAAAGACAAACCTAAACTAAAGGAATGACATGGTTACGCTACTAACCCAATTCAAGGATGTGTTTGCATGGTCTCATGAAGACATGGTGGGTTTGTCCATTGACAATGTCCTTCATTGCCTTCCCATTAAAGAGGGATTCAAGACAGTTAAGTAGAAGCTCAGGCGATTAAAACCTGAGTGGAGTTTAAAGGTGAAAGAAGAAATTGTGAAATAGTTTCAGGCTGGAATCATCATGGTGTCCACATATCCTGAGTGGATATCCAACATCATTCCCGTGCCTAAACCTGGAGGAAAGGTGCGAGTTTGCGTGGATTATCAGAACTTGAACAAAGCTTGCCTTAAAGATAGCTTTCTCGTGCCATTTATCCACATTCTGATTAACAATACTGCTCAATACGACATGTACTCCTTTGCTGATTGTTTTGTGGGGTACCATCAGATCATGGTTGCTGAGGAAGATCATGAGAAAGCTGCTTCATCACACCTTGGGGAACCTTTTGCTATAGACGGTTGTCATTCAGCCTCATCAATATCGGAGCCACCTATCAGCGAGCTATGATGGCTCTCTTCCATTACTTAATGCACAAAGAGATAGAGATCTACATGGATGACATCATTGTCAAGTCTCGGAAGGAGGAAGGACACTTAGACCATCTCAGGAAGCTCTTCAACAGGTTGCGTAAGTACAACTTGAAGTTGAATCCAGCCAAGTGCGCCTTTGGCGTTAAATCAGGCAAGTTGCTAGGATTTCTAGTCAGCCACAAAGGGATTGAGCTAGATCCCACCAAAATCTAGGCCATCACAAAAATGCCCATTCCTCAAACAGAGAAGGAAATACGGGGATTTTTGGGAAGAATTAACTTCATTAGCATGTTCATTTCTCAACTCACCGCAACCTGTGAGCCAATCTTCAAGCTGTTAAGGAAGAACTCCTCCATGAAATGGAATGATGATTGTCAGTAGGCCTTCCTTACGATCAAAGAGCAGCTAGTCAAAGCTCCCGTTTTGGTACCACCCAGGGATGATGTTCCCATGTTCATGTACCGGTCCATAAGTGATAATGCCATGGGATGCATGCTAGGACAGAAAGGCGATAGAGGCCAAGAACGCGCTATCTATTACCTCAACAAAAGATTCAGCAGAAGTGAACACAAGTACACTTTGATTAAGAAGACTTCTTATGCTTTAGCATGGGCTTCCATGAGGTTACAACATTACTCAAGTACGTGTTCAGTAAATCTATGTCAAATTGTCGGCTGTCCAGATGGCAGTTGATCCTATAATAATTTGACAGCATCTACGTGACTCAAAAGTCCATCAAAGGTCAAGGAATTGTGGATCAACTGGCCGTCGCACCTTCAGGGGACTTCAAACCCTTGGAGACATACTTCCCACGATGAAGGGTAATGACGATTCAAAGACACCATCGATGCGATACATGAAACATGGAAGATGTATTTTGATGGAGCTATTAATATGGATGGTTACGGGCTGGAGCGGTTCTAGTATCCGGTCTTGGGAGCAGCGATATCCCATCGCCAAAATCAAATTGCGGTTTATCGGCACCAACAACACGGTAGTATGAAGGCACATCTCATGGGGCTAAAACTTGCACGTTCAATGGGCATAAGGCGGTTGACTGTGTTTGGAGATTTAGAGTTAGTGGTTAGACAATCCACGGGAATCTATAAAACCAAAGAGATACATTTGCTGCCTTACCATCGACAAGTCTTAAAGATGGTTTTGGAGTTCGAAGAAATCTCATTTCTACACATTACTCGTAATAGGAATGTCTTTGCAGACACATTAGCAACTTTGGCCTCATTGATTCACATACCTGACAAGGGACTCTTGCCCAGCATCACAATTTCTCTGCACAAGGCACCAGCCTATGGGAACTACGTTGGAGAAATATCAGAAGAGCTACCTCCCATCCAGTATCCTTGGTATCAGCATATCAAGGAGTACCTACGAGATGGATCTACACCCGCTGAGGCGAGCCTGAATGAGAAAAGGTGGATCCATCGACTTGCTATGAAATTCTACCTGAGCGGAGATGCCCTCTATAAGAGATATACAGGACAAGGTCTCCACAAATGTTTAGACAAAGACCAAGCTCAAAGGCTTATGGATGAGATCCATGGTGGAGTTTGTGGCCCACATATGAGTGGCCCCCTCCTTGTTAAGAAGATCCTCAGGACATGACATTAATGGCTCTCTCTCAAAGTTGACTGTAATGACCACGTCAGGAGATGTTGCCAGTGCCAAATTCATGGGGATGGTATCCACGCCCCTCCACGGGAACTCCATAATATGAGTTCGCCTTGGCCCTTCTCAATGTGGGGAATGGACGTTATCGGGCCCATTGAGCCTAAAGCTAGTAATGGACATCGATTTATCTTCACCATGATCGACTACTTCACCAAGTGGGTAGAAGCAGCCTCCTTCCTCAGGGTAACCAAAGAAGTCATCAGTGTTTTCATCAGAAACAATGTCATTTGTCGATATGGACAACCCGAGGTGATTGTATTAGGCAATGCTAAGAACCTCAACAACAAGATGATGGAGGAGTTATGAAGTAAATTCCACATCAAACATCTTAACTCTGTCATCTATCATCCGAAGTTGAATGGTGTTGTTGAAGCGGCTAACAAAAACATTAAGAAGATTATGAAAAAGATGTCCGCCAATCACAAAAGATGGCCTGACTTATTGCCTCTTACTCTGTTAGCCTACAGAACCTCAATGAGCACTTCTACTAGGGCAACCCTCTATGCATTAACCAATGGGATGGAAGCAGTGCTCCCCATAGAAGTAGAAATGGAATCCCTCAGAGTGTTGATAGACGCTCAGCTGGATAAAGACCAATGGGTACAAGACAGGTTTCACTAATTGTCTCTAATAGACGAAAGGAGAACCGTGACTATCTTCCATGGTCAGTTATATCAACAAAGGATCGCCAGATCCTTCAACAAAAAAGTTTGACTACAGTAGTTTAAACAACATGACTTGGTTTTGAAGAAGATCATTGACAACCAAAATCAATCCAAGGGAAAATTCGCTTCAAACTGGGAAGGCCCATTTTTGTTGTCAATGAAGTATTCACAGGAGGCGCTCTCAGATTGCAAGAAATGGACGGTGATGAATTTCCATAACTCATCAACTCGGACACCGTGAAGCGGTACTATGTTTGAAGTTACCATCAAGCAATCATCATGGTGTTGGATCATCAGATCACCAGTCATTCCGGTTCTTTAACCCTTTACCATATACAACGCTTTTCCACACTTTGCCCCTTAGGGAAACATACTTTTCAAGCCAGCAGCCTGACTTCACTGCCGTCCTACAACTTTGGTCATCCCACCAAGGATTGAACCTTTTGCGCTTGCAGTTTGTCCCCTCAAACATGGGATCAAACTTTTCACACCTGCAGTTTATCCTGGACTTAGGATTAAACTTTCTCTTCCCCGCAGTTTGACCTATACATGGGATCACGCCTTTCAACTCATCGTGAGGGGCGAACTATGCTGACCTGATCTCCTCTTCAATAGGAGTATGTAGGCAACCATTTCATATGGCCCGGTCGCAATAAAACAAAAATAACAAAAACATTTCTACCCCCTTTTCCTTGAAAAAATAAAAATAACCAAAAACATTCCTACAGCCTTTCTACCACATACAACGTTGAACCTCTTACACAAGGTTCGAACTATGCAGACCTGATCTCCTCTTCAATAGGAGTACGTAGGCAGCCATTCATGGTTCGGTCTCACCCCCTACCAAAACACAAAAACTTGTCAACGGTACTGGGATCAAACTACAATCAACTACATTTTATTGGCTTCAAACCAAAGGGATGGAATTACCTGAACTCCTCCCAAATAGGAGATTCGGCTACCATTTAAGTTGCGGTTGTACCTTGAAGAGCAACACCAATCCATAAGAGATGGAATTAACTAGGCTCCTCCTAAATAGGGGTACTGGCGACCATCTGTGGTGCAGTCAATCACATAGAGGAAAGCCATAGTCCTCTCCATATTTCTATACAGAAACCAGTCCCAAGACACCAAAGATGGTAGGGATACATACAGATCAATAAATCATTATGAACTATCCAGAGACAACTCAATGTCCATCCATCTAGGAGGAATTCAGAATACATCAAGATCACAAGCCCTGAAGAAGCAGGTAAAATATCAAGCAAGTATCAGAGCATATTTAAAAGGGAAGTGATCAAAAATATATTTCCCTGCTATATATGATGCTGTTTGATATACACAATATAAATTGTACATGACAAAATGGCTATCTTTGATACGTGCGGAAAATACAATCCATCTACAAATCGATTATATATCGACGAGCTATCAAGCCCAACATGGCATCCCTCTCAGCAGAAGGAGGTAAAGTTGTGGTCTCCTGTACAAGGGTATCCATGCGAGTCAACAGATCTACAGCCATCTGCATGCTGACTCTATGCTCATCTCTGTAATCATGCCAATGGTAAGAGACCTCACTATAGTACTATCTGTGAAGGCTACATCCCAGGTAGATATGGTGATATCCCTGTCAAGTGTCACGGCATCTCTGGCTGATTTGGCCTCATCCCGTTCAACAGCAGCGGCATCTCTACGAGCTAATGCATTGTCTCTCTCTAAAAGAGTTGCGTCTCTCCCATCAAGGTTTGTCAACATCAAGGATCTAGCTTGATCTCTCTCAAAGGTCATCAGATGAAGACTCTGCTCAAACTACTGTGTTGAGTGCTGGATCACAACAGTACTAGTACTGGGGAATCTAAAGGAGATGTTGGCAACCCGAAAACTAGCTCCTCCTCGATGTGGGAATCAATGTCCTCCATGGGCTCTACATCATCTGAATCACTATTCGGCAATGTGGATACTATCGCAACCGATGAAATCTCTGTCTCCATCCATGCGGAATACTCTATAGAACAAACTGGATAACTAATAGAGAAAGCAACTATCTCACGTTGATCCCAACATACATACACATAGGATCGGTCCTCTGCTGAAAGATAGCGAAAAGCTAAACACTGGCCTAGCGCCCCCTCAAAAGGATGAAAATCCTAGAACTGATCAAACTGCGACATCACGGCCAGCGGGTGATAGGTAGTCATGCCCCTCAAACCAGCCAGAGGGAGATAGTCCATGCCTAAAGCATGAGTGATGAAACTGTAGGGTGAGCTAAGCCCTGGGGACGGCAGAATGCCAAACGGATCTTTGATATCTGCCAAGAACATAGACCAAGACATAATGTCTGTACACTCAGATGGCTGAAAGGAATACGACATGGTTATATCATGGGTGAAACAATACCCATGCCATGTGAAAGTGCCAATCGGTCTCAAGTGTGACATAAACTGTAAGACCCCAACTTTTATGAATAAAGAATAATTTTCTCGAAATATTTTTTTGAATATTATGGTGTGGATTTGATATAATGTTATAGTTGTGGGTAGTATTTACAAATTTTGCAAAGTAAGCAAGTGGTTATATAATATTCGATTGGTCGGGGAATATTCTTTTTAACATGAAATATTAAAGTATGGCAATGACACGATCGTTAGTGGACCCCACTACTAAGTATTGCTAGTAGTTAAAAATGACAAAATTATCTTTTTATAAAAATAACGGCGAAAGTTTTACAGTTAAGCGTTGAACTACCCAATAGTAAAAGTACGATGTCTACGCCATGGTTGCATAGTAGCACGCGGTATTGATTATTGATGCTTACGTGAGAAGTCACTCAGTTATACTCAATTATTGCTATAGTAATTGTTGCATCATATTTCTCATATTATTGATTAAATTATTGTTACAGTATCATCTGTATAATATGATATATTATTAAATCAATAATTGAGACGACAAAGTTATTCGTATTACTATTTGCAATATTGACAATGTCTAGAAGTTACATCGATGAGAGGTTTGGTCACCTAATTACGCCATGATAAGGAGAAATCCTTATCGGAAAGCCCCTCTTCTCTGAGGAACGACACGGTTGTTAAATATTGTGAATTATAATATTAATGATGAATAAGTTTCGTGTTGATTATAGATAAAATTGATAGTTCCATTATGTGGGAATTATTAGTGTTAGTAGAAATCGATATTTATTTCGATAGTAATTGATGCTGGAGGTTATATCGACCAATCGAATTATTAAGGGCACTTTTAGGTAATTGAGTACTATTCACGGGTTACTATTCACCCAGTTACTATTCACTCTAGTATTGTTCACTCGGGTATTTGGGACACTTTTCGTGTCGGGGTACTATTCCCGAAGTATTATTCACGGGGTACTATTCACCCGAAAAATATATTTCTTTTCAGTCCAAATCATTTTTGAGTACAATATTATTCTATGAGAAGATGTGATAATTTTTCAGACAGTTGGTTGAAATTATAATAGTAAATCAATATGGATCGTTGGTTTAAAGTTTTAATAGTAAATCAATATGGATCGCTGGTTTAAAGTTTTAATAGTAAATTTGTAATAACCCGATTATTTAGATATTTATTAAAATCTTAAAAGATTGAATAGAGGTTAAATAATAAACCTAGACAAAAAATAAGTGTATGTATTTAACATTTTTAAGAATAAATTTTGTGAATTTAAAAACTTTTGGTAAAGGTTTACAGTGTTAAGAGTATATGCGTATATGGTCATATATGTATACAGTATGTGCTTAAGGTTCAAGGGTTGACCAGATAAATTTTATCGATCATAAACCCTAATAATATATTGACTTCAATGAGGAAACCCTAACGAGTATTAAGAAACCCTATTACCGATTCTAGAAACCCTAGTTTCAGTTTTGGAAAGCCAAAACCCTAATTCGGAATATTAAAACCCTAATTGGGAAGTTTGAAAATAAGTAAAAGGTTTTTATGTTATTGATTTTATATTTAATTAGGGATAGCCCTAATTGATTATTAGAAAAACCTAATTGTTAATTTAATAATTTTAATGTTAATTAGAAAACATTAATCCTAATTTTCAAGATATAAGTAATTAGGAAACCCTAATCTAATTAGGAAACCTAATTTCTAAATTAGAAAGATTATTTTCTATGTAAAATCCTAATTCGTGGGTTATAAACCCTAATGACCAATTATGACCCTAATTGTTAAATTAGCAAATTTATTTAGGAAATAATAATCCAAATTGGCAAGCTTAATTTATGATTAGGAAATTAATAATATAATTATCAAATCCTAATTATAATTTAGAAATATTAATTTTCTATTTTGAAAACTTAAATTGGAAATCCTAGAAATTTATTTTTAAAACCCTAAGGGTTGGAGCATTTGACAAGTTAGCCACTAAAAGTAAAAATCAAATGACCAAAGTGCCCTTTTTAATATTTTAATAAGGTGGAGTGTAGATCTAGCCCTACTTGTGGTTGGTGACCAACTCTAGCTAGCCACATGGTCTAGTAATCACCTTTAATCAGCCAACAACTGATCAAATGATCAGCCATATGCATCACATCATATTATATATAGATTAAGAGAGAGAGAAAGCTTACTTTAATTTTCATTTGAGCCAAGTCAATTCTCTCTCCCCCATCTGAAATTCTAGAGTGAAATTGAGTGAGAAACAAAACCAATTTCAGCCTTTAACTTGCCAAGAACAAACATAAAAGTCAGAATCAAGATCAAGCCTTAAAGGAGGTATAAACCCTAAATTTCGAAATCCTTAGATTTGATGTTAGATGTTATGATTTGTTGTTTAAAGTTGTGTTAGAGGGTGTTAATAAGTGATCTGGGTTGATAGATCATGGATCTATAACATCTAGAGGCACAAAAATCAAGTTTTCAAAACTGACCAAGAACCCTAATTTTAAGGCCTGACAATCATATGTCAGTGCTTCTAGATCCGTGTGTGTTAGATGTTTTCTGTGTTTTATGTTTTGAATCTATTCTATGCCATGAGGACTAGACACCTATGGTTTTATATTACTCAGATCATGAATATATTGAGAGATACGAGCAGTCAAACTGCGTTGACCGGCCACGAATTTTGGTTTCTGGGTAACCCAGAAACCCAGAAATTTCTGATAAGCTTTTGTAAGCTTCTGATCTTGCTGTAGTTTTATTGTTTGACCGTGTTGTTGTTTTGATATTGTAGCCTGACATTTCTTTTACACATCTAAGCCATCAGAACCACCAGATCATTCACAAGATCAAAGATACGACCCGTCAAACTTGAGTTGACCATCTGCCGAAGAACATTTCTGGAAAACCCAGAAATTATCAACGACAGTTCTTCTGGGCTACTTTGACCGGCCCAGATTTTGAATACGTGATGTTGTTAGGTTGAGTTAATGATATGGTCGTGCACCCTGTCATGTTTTCTACAATATTGAACCTTTAAATCGCACAAATCAGACCCGGGATGAAAGTTATTGAGATCTAAAATAGGCACGAGGAGCTGTTCTTCATTTCTGGAAAACCCAGAAATGAAGAACAGTGTATGACAACTTGTTTGATGCGTTATAACTTCTTGATATAATTCACTCTAGCCAGGAAACTTGTTCGGGGTTATAGTATTACATACATACTATCATATGAACTTCATTTCAAACATAGAAACGTAATAATCAAAGAGTGGTAACTGGTCAAACTGACCCACTTGTAAACTGCTATGAGTTTCTGGGTTGGGACTCAAGAACACCAAGAACGCTATAGCGACAGTTAGTTTTAGAAAATAATTATTTTTATTAAATAAATTGAATTAAATGGTTTTTAATTATTAAAAATACATAATAAATTCTGAAAAATTATTTTAAAGTCTGAAAAATAGTTTTTAATTATTTTGAGTATATTTCATAAATATTTAATATTTTTGGAATATAAATGGTATTTAATTTATTTAATTATAATATTAAATAAATTATTTAAAAATGATTTTAATACATAAAAATAATATTATGGTATAATAAAATATTTTAAGTTATTTTTGGTGACTTTTAATATTTTTTGATGAATTTCATTAATTAATCAATATTAATGATAATTAGTTTATTTAATAACTCTATTAAATAAATTGTGGAAAAATAGAATTAATGATTTATAAATCATATAAAATGATTTAATTATTATAAAAATATTTTAAGTTATAAAATATATCTTTTGATATTTTATCATGAAAAACATTAATATTTAATATTAATGGCAATTATCGGATAATGGATTTAAAGGTTTGAAAATTATATAAGTATGATTTTAAGGTATTAAAAATACTTTCATATATTATAAATACATTATAATATTATGTTATGCTTTTCATTAATATTTAGTATTAAATAAATATTAATGATAAAGAGAATTATGTGGTATTTAAATCATGTACTTATGATATTAATGATTAAAAAATTATAATAAATGATAATAATTAATTGAAAATTATTACGAGCTTATGAAAAATGTTTTGACTGATAATATAATTATTATTAAGAGTTAGATAGAGTTTAATTGACCTTAAACTCGATATTTATCCGACTAGACCGTCGGGATGTCAGAATTGTGTCGGATTCAACTCAAACTGCAATAGTTTGACTTGATACTAGGTTTTATATGTTGTATAGACTAATAGGATTATATGGTAATGTGTTTAGGTTATTTTAAATCGTGATGATATTATTCTAACTTGGAAAATCGATATTGTTAACATTAGGTCTTCAAATAAAGCTAAGTTATGTTTCGTAACGATAATCAACGGTTCAGGCAAGTCTTTCTTAATTATATTATTCAATTATATTTATGGTTAATCATTTCTAATTGCCATGTCTAAGAATTATTAAATTGCACCCCGTGCGTATGACATGTGTTCATTAGGTATGAAAGGCTGATCACCTTCATTACCATTCGGTCAGATATATTTGTTCATGTTAAATACTTGTTCAGTCATAAAATTTGTTCCTGCAAGTTCGCAATTATATTGTTGAATTTAGCCAGCTTATTATTCACATTCTTTCAATCATGATATATCGTTAAATTATTGAACTTAAACTTGCTGGGAAAAATTGTTGCTCACCCTTGCTATATCATGATAAACATTGCAGATTAAGGCGAATATGTCAGATACAAGGAAAGGTTAAAGATAATTCCAGCTTTAGCTTACATGTGCAGATAGATTGGTAACAATAATGTACGATAAAATATTTGTATAGGATAATGAATTGTGTATAAGTTATGGTTACTCGACCTTGGGGATAGTGTATAATGTTTTAATGTATAAACAATTTATGTTTATATCTTCCGCAATAGTTATAGAAATAGTGCACCAGATTCGTGGTGATTTAGGACCATGAATTTGGGGGCGCTACAAAATCATTATGGACCGTTGCTTTAAGTTTTAATAGTAAATCAATATGGACCGTCCGTTTAAAAGTAAATAAATCTGGACCATTCATGAATTAGTTACTATTCAGTCCATTCTCTTATAAATAGAAGCTCATTCCTTCATTATTTCTTACGAATTCACTAAAACTCTAGAGAGAGAAACTATAGAGAGAAAGAAGAAAAGTATTCTGCTACTTCACTACTCCAGCATTCAGTTTTTCTAAGGTAAGGGATATTATTTATTGTACTCGTAAGGGGTATTATTCTTTCGTATTTATGAAGAGAGTTATTTTCTTTCAATACTCGTAAGGGTTGTTATTCCATTCTTTATTATTATGTTGGAATAACATGTCTATGTCTAATCTTGCATACATGGTGAAATTCTTCTATTATTCCATTCTTTATTATTATGTTGGAATAACTTTTGTTTGTGCGATCTATCGCATACACGGTGAATTTTGTTGTTATTCCATTCTTTATTATTACATTTGGAACATTACATTTGTCGGGATTCGCATGACTGTGTTCCATTCTTTATTACTCTGTTGGAATATCCCATGCATGCGTGTGGATTACTGCGTGACTGGTTCCATTCTATATTATTCTATTGGAATAACACATATCTGCGCTGCGGAGTTTACTTGCGCTTGGTGAATTCTTATGTTATTCCATTCTTTATTATTCTGTTGGGATAATCTATCTACGTGGATTACCGCATTGCGGGCAAAAATCCATTTGCAGTTTCATATATTCTATTATACTCAGTTGGTTAAAGCTTTGGCTTTTATACTCCATGAAATTAGTGGAATATCCTTGATATTTGCGCTTCAACCAATATCTTTTCATGAAAATATTCTTCTGAGCATTTTACTCTACAAAGTAGTTTCATGTTGACAATTTGGACGTTATTGGTTCCTGGATAAATTAATTTATAAATCTTTAAAATTTATTCTTGAACTTATTTTATTGAATTATTATGTCATTGTCATCATCCTCATGCTTATATTGTGATTAAAGTCATCCTTGGCTTACGTGCATAGATGGACTTGGTATGATTATGACCAGGGATTATTCGGTATAATCATGACCGTAATGTGATGAATGATGTGGTAAAAGTCCTCATTGGCCTGTAGTTCATTGATGGACAATTGTTGGTATGATTATGACCACAGATTATTCTGTATAATCATGACCATTGATGATTACATAAATATCCTTGGTCGTTATGCAGGGATGATTCAATTTTATTTATTAAGCTGAGTCTCAGCGATAAAGTTGATGAAAAACTTTTTAAATCATAGAAGATAGTAGATTTTATACTTTACTTGACTCTTCTAATGGATTGCTTATTCCGCTGTAATTTTTGATCTAAAACGTGTTGTCTATTATATTCTATCAGTTGTTATACTATTGAAGGCTAATGATAACTTATTCTGCATTATCTTAGTCATAATATTTCTTACTGGGCTAGTTGAGCTCACCTTTTTGCTTTCATTGTTCTCTTCAGGAAATGAGAACGTAGCTGGGACTAGTCGGGGAACAGAGTGATGGTCCTAGATGGTCCATTAGTAGTCCTCACTATTCTGTGTAATAGTGTGATAATAAATGTAATGAGGACTCCATTGAGTGTGGATATTGTCTAGATGACAATATTTGTATTAAAACTCACAACCTATGTTTTGTTATATTTTACACGACTGTTGTATAATTAGTTTGTATTTGTATTCAGTACCTTGTATCTGGCTACCCAAGATGGGTGATGTATAACTATTTTGGGGGCGTCACACTTGGTATCAAAGCTTAGGGATATGATCCCTGGCTGAGATGTGAGACAAGAACTATAAGGGGAGAGACAGAGAATTCCTTCTCTAGTATGACCTACATAAGTTTATTTGGTATTTAATTGGTCGGTCAGAGTATAGGGATAATATGTGATATGTTAATTAACCCTTGTTTTGTGGCAGTATCTGAAAATGACATCCGAGAATGTTGAGAATAGCAATGGAGCACAGGAGACCGTTGAGTCTCCACATATCAATAATCAGGATAATGTGCATCAGGAAGGCGACAATCCTCAGGAAAACAACAACACTGACCAAATGATGAATGATGGAATGTTCAGAGGCTTTATGCAATTCATGAAATATCATGCGAGAGCGGCTCCTGTCCAAAATATAGGTGGAAACACTGGAAACTCTCGGACGGTCACCATTAAACAGTTCAAGGAGCTGGGACCACCAGAGTTTATTGGAGAGCCAAAACCACTTAGGGCGGAAGCGTGGATAAAGCAGATTACCAAGATATTTGATGTCTTGGGATGCTCTGAGGAGCAAAAGGTTCCCTTTGCCACCTTTATGTTGCTAGGAGAGACAGATTACTGGTGGGAATCAGTAAAGCGTACTCAACCTACCACACTAAAGATGTCTTGGGAGAAGTTCCAAGAACTATTCAACGACAAGTACTTTCCCAAAAGTATTTGTCACATTAAAGAGGTAGAGTTCATCAAGTTGGAGCATAACAATATGATCGTGTCACAGTACGAAGCTAAGTTTGCCGAGTTGTCCTGGTTTGCGTCCCACTTGGTTGATAATGAGGAGAGAATGACGCGGATGTTTTTAAGAGGTTTGAAACCGGAGATACGTCAATATCTTATTTCTCATAAACTGTGTTTGTATTCAGATGTTGTAAATAGGGCTCAGTTATTGGAGCGTGATAACGGGTCAACGCAACCAAGAAAAAGCAGCCGTTTGAATGAAAATACCAGTGGTAACAGTCATCGAAGAGGTGACAACAAACGTGGAGGGAATCAACATGCCAGAAATGGTAACCACTTCGGTGGTAATCATGGCCAAGACAATAAGAGTGGACATTTCAAGAAGAGGAGATTTAACAATGATGGAAAGACGTCAGCGCCAACACCTGTTGTTAAGGAAGGAGAACGACCGCCATTCGTATGTTATATTAGTCCAAACTACGTGATGCAGTCCAAAGCATGTTACAATTGTGGAAGAGAAGGTCACCTAGCCCGATTTTGTCGTTTACCAAAGACAAGTCTAGCTGGGACGGAGGCACCAAAGGCCATCCTAGAAAAGTCAAAGCTAGTAGTGTAAGGGAGAGCGTTTATCGTGACCTCCCAGAAAGCAAGGAACCCAAACGAGGTCATCACGGGTAAGCTTATCATAAACTCTAGCAAAGCCTATACCTTATTTGATACCGGTTCTACCCATTCTTTTATTTCTCCTACTTGCGCGCAACGTTTAAATTTGACTCCGGAGAAATTGGACTTTGACTTATCGGTTGAAACTCTGTTGGTAGAAACCTTCATTACATCCACTATTTATAAGTCTTGTTTGGTTCAAATCGGTACCCTCACATTACCTGTCGATCTTATTTCATTAAAAATACTTGCATTTGATGTGATTCTAGGGATTGATTGGTTAACTACTTATCATGCAAAAATTGATTATTTTCGTAAGGTTGTTAGCTTTCATATTCCTAACCAACCTATTATGCGAATTTAAGCAACCAAACCATTAAAATCAATCACTGTCATCTCAAGCCATAAAGCTATTCGTTTATTGAAAAATGGATGTCAAGCTTTCTTAGCTCATGTCACGTATCTAAACAAAAATAAATGGGTTTTGAATAGTATTTCTATTGTTAATAAATTTCTGACGTATTCCACCGAAGAACTTCCTGGCCTCCCCCCAGAGCGTGAAATTGAATTTTGTATCGACCTTGAACCCGGTACAAAACTCATTTCCAAAGCCCCATATCGAATGGCTCTATTGAACTTGTGGAGTTAAAGACCAAATTACAGGAATTGTTAGACATTGGTTTCATTCGTTCTAGTACGTCTCATTGGGGTGCTCCTGTTCTATTCGTGAAGAAGAAAGATGGAAGTATGCGACTTTGTATTGATTATCGGGAGTTGAATCATGTCACCATCAAAAATAGGTACCCATTGCCTCGAATTGATGACATGTTTGACCAGTTGTAAGGAGCCAAATTCTTTTCAAAGATCGATCTTAGCTTACGATATCATCAATTTGAAGGTTAAAAGCGAGGATATTCCAAAGATTTGCCTTGAACTCGGTATGGGCATTATGAATTCTTAGTCATGTCTTTTGGATTGACTAATGCTCCTGCTGCCTTCATGAATATGATGAACCGAGTATTCAAGGAATATTTGGATCACTTTATGGTCGTCTTTATTGATGACATCCTCATATATTCTAAAAGCCGTGAAGATCATGAGCAACACTTGAGGCTGATACTCCAAAAGCTTCGTGAAAACAAGCTTTATGCCAAGTTGAAGAAATACGAGTTCTGGCTTGAGGAAGTAGCATTCCTTGGTCACGTAGTATTAAGTCATGGAATATCTGTTGACCTGGAAAAGATTGAAGCTATTCAAAGCTGGGAGCAACCTAAATCAGTGACCGAAGTACGTAGCTTTCTAGGATTAGCTAGTTATTATCGGAGATTCGTGGAAGGGTTTTCTCGAATCGCTACTCCATTAACTCAGCTGACTTAGAAATATATAAAATTCGGTTGGAGCATGGAATGTGAGAAGAGTTTTCAAGAACTCAAGAGGAGACTCATTTCAGCACCTATTTTGACAATACCATCTAGCTCGGAGGGATTTGTCATCTACAGTGATGCATTGGGCAAAGGGTTAGGATGTGTTCTCATGCAACATGGGAAAGTCATAGCCTATGCCTCTCGGCAACTCAAAGAATATGAGAGGAATTATCCTACTCATGATCTAGATTTGGCAGTTGTTGTCTTCGCACTTAAAATTTGGAGGCATTACTTGTATGGGGAGAAAGTGGAGATCTTTACGGATCATAAAAGCCTCAAATATTTCTTCACTCAAAAGGAACTCAACATGCGGTAATGACGTTAGCTTGAACTGCTGAAAGATTTTTATCATACTATTCAATACCATCCTGGTAAAGTGAACGTAGTAGCTGATGCATTGAGTTGAAGATCATACGCGGGTACGAGTGCGATATTGTCAACGCAAAGGCCCATTTTATATGACTTGCAAAGGATGGAGATAGAGTTAAAGACTCCAGGGACCCATGTGATGATAGCAAATATACGAGTAGAACCCACTTTAATCGATAAAATTAAAGCTGCTCAAGCTACAGACCTGGAGCTGATGCGTATGAAGAAGAAAGTGCAAGAAGGTGCTATTCTGGAAGCAAGAATCAATGAAGAAGGAATACTTCGAGTCAACTCCAGACTTTGTTTTCCTAACGACCCTGATTTAAAGTATAAAATCATGATGGAGGCGCCTAACACACCGTTTTCAATCCATCCTAGGAGTACCAAAATGTATCGTGATCTTCGTCATATATTTTGGTGGAGAAATATGAAGAGAGAGATAGCGCTGTTTATCTCAAGGTGTCTAACTTGTCAACGAGTTAAGGCGGAGCATCAAGTACCAATAGGTCCATTTCAACCACTTAAAATTCTAAAATGGAAGTGGGAGAACATTACCATGGATTTCGTTACTGGTCTTCCCAAGGTTTCTCAAGGCATAAATGCAATTTGGGTCATTGTTGATAGATTGACCAAGTCTGCTCATTTTTTACCAATGCGAGAAACTTATACACTTGAACGTATTGCTAGTATGTACATAAACGAGATTGTAAGATTGCATGGTATGCCAGTATCCATAGTTTCTGATCGAGACCCAAGATTCACTTCAAGATTTTGGGTTAGTTTACAAAAAGCCATGGGCACGAATTTACGATTTAGTTCGGCATATCATCCTCAAATGGACGGGCAGTCGGAAAGGACTATTCAAACTCTTGAAGATCTATTAAGACTCTGTGTCCTTGACTTCAAGGGAAGTTGGGACAAGTTCTTATCATTGGTGGAGTTTTCCTACAACAATAGTTATCAAACAAGTATTTTCATGGCTCCATTTGAGGCATTGTATGGAAGAAAGTGTCGTTCTCCAGTATGCTGGGATGAGGTGGGTGAAGCAACATTGTTGGGACCGGAGTTGGTATGTATGACTACAGAAAAGATTCAAACGATTCGACAACGTATAAAAACCTCACAAGATCGACAAAAGAGTTATGTTGATCTTCATCAAAAGGACGTAGAATTCGATATTGGAGATCATGTGTTGTTACGTGTTGCTTCATGGAAAGGAGTTACGAGATTTGGAAAGAGAGGAAAGTTTAATCCTCGATTCATTGGCCCATTTTTAATCCTCGAGTGAGTAGGAACTGTGGCCTATAGACTCGCCTTACCGCCAAGTATGTCTCATGTTCATAACGTTTTTCACATATCAATGTTATGTAAATATGTGAAAGGCCCGAACCACATTATTGAGTTAGAACCAAACGAGATAGAGGAAGATTTAACGTATGAAGAGTTACTTGTTAAAATCTTGGATAAGAAGGATCATGTTTTACGCTCCAAGGTTATACCTTAAGTCAAAGTTTTATGGAGAAACCACGATGTGGAGGAAATGACTTGGGAGTTAGAATCTGAGATGAAGTCAAGGTATCCTCATCTCTTCGACATACCATGTATGTACCCTAATTTCGAGGACGAAATTTCATAAGAAGGGGAGGTTGTAAGACCCCAACTTTTATTAATAAAGAATAATTTTCTCGAAACATATTTTTGAATATTATGGTGTGGATTTGATATAATGTTATAGTTGTGGGTAGTATTTACAAATTTTGCAAAGTAAGCAAGCAGTTATATAATATTCGATTGATCGGAGAATATTCGTTTTAACAAGGAATATTCGTACGACGACACAATCATTAGTGGACCCCACAACGAAAGTATTGTCGTAGTTAGAAAACGACAGAATTATCTTTTTATAAAAATACTAGTGAAAGTTTTACCGTTAACTGTTGAAATAGTCGGTAGTAAAAGTACAATAATACACATGGTTGCATAGTAGCATACGGTATTGATTATTGATGCTTACGTGAGAAGTCACTCAGTTATACTCAATTATTGCTACAGTAATTGCTACATCATATATCTCATATTATTGATTCAATTATTGTTACAGTATCATCTGTATAATATGATATATTATTAAATCAATAATTGAGACGACAAAGTTATTCATATTACTATTTGCAATATTGACAATGTCTAGAAGTTCTGTCAATGAGAGGTTTGGTCACATAATTGCGCGCCAATAAGGAGAAATCTTTATCAAAAAGCCCCCTATTTCCTGGGAACGACCTGGTTGTTAAATATTGTGAATTATAATATTAATGATGAATAAGTTCGTGTTGATTATAGATGAAATTGATAGTTCCATTATGTGAGAATTATTAGTGTTAGTAGAAATCGATATTTATTTCGATAATAATTAATGTCTGAAGGTTATATTGACCAATCGGGTATTCGGGGCACTTTTTGTGTCGGAGTACTATTCATGGGTTACTATTCACGGGTTACTATTTACCCAATTACTATTCACTCTAGTATTGTTCACTCAGGTATTTAGGATATTTTTTGTGTCGGGATACTATTTACGGGGTACTATTCACCCGAAAAATATATTTATTTTCGGTCCAAATCATTTTTGAGTACAATATTATTCCATGAGAAGATGTGATAATTTTTCAGACAGTTGGTTGAAATTATAATAGTAAATCAATATGGATCGTTAGTTTAAAGTTTTAATAGTAAATCAATGTGGATTGCTGGTTTAAAGTTTTAATAGTAAATCAATATGGATCGCTGATTTAAAGTTTTAATAGTAAATCAGTATGGATCGTTGCTTTAAGTTTTAATAGTAAATCAATATGGACCGTCCGTTTATAAGTAAATAAATCTGGACCGTTCATGAATTAGTTACTATTCAGTCCATTCTCTTATAAATAGAAGCTCATTCCTTCATTATTTCTTACGAATTCACTGAAACTCTAGAGAGAGAAACTATAGAGAGAAAAAAGAAAAGTATTCTGCTACTTCACTACTCCAGTATTCAGTTTTTCTATGGTAAGATATATTATTTGTTGTACTCGTAAGGGGTATTATTCTTTCGTATTCATGAAGAGAGTTATTTTCTTTCAATACTCGTAAGGGTTGTTATTCCATTCTTAATTATTATGTTGGAATAACCTGTCTATATGAAGTACCGCATACATGGTGAAATTCTTCGGTTATTCCATTCTTTATTATTCTGTTGGAATAATCTGTCTACGTGGATTACCACATGGCGGTTGAAAATCCATTTGTAGTTTCATATATTCTATTATACTCAGTTGGTTAAAGCTTTGGCTTCTATACTCCATGGAATTAGTGGAATATCCTTGATATTTGCGTTTCATTCAGTATCTTTTCATGGAAATATACTTATGAGCATTCTTGAATTTTACTCTACAAAGCAGTATCATGTTGACAATTTGGACGTTATTGGTTCCTGGATAAATTAAATTATAAATCTTTAAAATTTATTCTTGAACTTGTTTTATTGAATTATTATGTCATTGTCATCATCCTGATGCTTATATTGTGATTAAAGTCATCTTTGGCTTACGTGCATAGATGGACTTGGTATGATTATGACCAGGGATTATTTGGTATAATCATGACCATAATGTGACGAATGATGCGGTAAAAGTCCTCATTGGCCTGTAGTTCATTGATGGAAAGTTGTTGGTATGATTATGACCACAGATTATTCGGTATAATCATGACCATTGATGATTACATTAATATCCTTGGTCGTTATGCAGGGATGATTCGATTTTATTTATTAAGCTGAGTCTCAGCGATAAGTTGATGAAATAATTTTTAAATCATAGAAGATAGTAGATTTTATACTTTACTTGACTCTTCTAATGGATTGCTTATTTCGCTGCAGTTTTTGATCTAAAACTTGTTGTCTATTATATTCTATCAGTTGTTATACTGTTGAAGGCTAATGATAACTTATTCTGTATTATCTTAGTCATAATATTTCTTACTGGGCTAGTTGAGCTCACCCTTTTGCTTTCATTGTTTTCTTCAGGAAATGAGAACGTAGCTGGGACTAGTCGGGGAATAGAGTGATGGTCCTACATGGTGCATTAGTAGTCCTCACTATTATTTGAAATAGTGTGATAATAAATGTAATGAGGACTCCATTGAGTGTGGATATTGTCTAGATGATAATATTTGTATTAAAACTCACAGCCTATGTTTTGTCGTATTTTACACGACTGTTGTATAATTAGTTTGTATTTGTATTCAATACCTTGTATCTGGCAACCCAAGATGGGTGATGTATACCTATTTTGGGGGTGTCACATTAACCACACGTATAGCATGACCGAACTGCCTATAAATACTCCCATCGGATAGGTGCAACAGTATATGGCCGACCTCAGCATCCCTCCCATAATCATCGGTATCATGGAATGACCCTCCCTGAGAGCTCTCACTGCCATGATGACTCCGATGTCTATCTCATCCATGTACTGTGGCATATATACATATGACAGTACGCATAATAACAGGATATCTACTTGGGCCGAGCGCCAGTAATCCTCCGATGCGGTGAAATCACCGGAGTGCCGTATATAGCTATCCTCATAGCCAAATCTGGAAAACAGAAAACGTTGGGATATAACATGACCAGATGTCAGCTCATCCTGTACCACCCTACGTCGCAGTCCGGTGAGGGTCATTGTGACGACCCAAGAATTTAGAAAATTATTTAAATCTTAAATTATTGAATAAAGGTTAAATAATAAACCTAGACAGAAAATAAGTGTATGGATTTGACATTTCTAAAGAGAACTTTTATAGATTTAAAAATATTTTTATGGTGAATTATTCAAGATTAAGTATATAAGTGTATATGTTTTGTGTATATGGTTGTATATGAGTACAGTATGTGGTTAAGGGTCAGGGGTTGACCAGATAACTACATCAGTGTCCAACCTCTAAGTATATATTTAGAACATCAACATTCAGTTAGAAAACCCTAACGTCTGATAAGAAACCCTAGAAATCGGTTCTAGAAACTATAATTTCAGTTCCAGGAATTTGAAACCCTAATTCGGATATTAAAATCCTAATTTGGGAATTTAAATCCTATGTATAAGGTTTATGTATTTTAATTACAGACCTAATTAGGGATAACCCTAATGATTAATTAGATTTTCTAATAACTTAGAAACCCTAATTCTTGGATTTTAAACCCTAATGCATGATCATTGAAACCTAATTGAAAAATTAGTCATTTTAATTAGGAAATATTAATCCTAATTACCAAGCTTGAATAATGATTAGTAAATTTTAATATAATTAGAAAATCCTAATTATAATTTTGAAATATTAATTTTCTATTTCGAAAACCGAAATTTGGAAATCCTAGAATTAAATTTCTAATATTTTAGGGTTAAACCCTAAATCCTAAGAATTAAACTCGACGATTATCCGACTAGACCGTCGGGTAGTTAGAATTATACCGAACTCGACTCAGACTATCAAAGTTTGACTTGAGGTTAGGTCTTATATGTGTTATAGACTGATAGGATTATGTTATACTATGTTTAGGTTATTTTAAATATTGTGATGATATTATTCTAATTTGTAGATCGATACTATTTATATTAGGTATTCAGATAAAGCTAGATAAATTGCATAGCGATAATAAACGGTTCAGGCAAGTTTTTCTTAACTTGACCTCGAGTTTTTTCATTCAGATATACTTGTGGTTAATCATTACTGATTGCCATGTCTATGAATTATTTATTCGCACTCTGTGCATAATACATGTATTCCTCAGGTATGAAAGGCTGATCACCTTCATTACCATTCGGTCCAGATAAAATTACTATGTTCATGTTCAATATTCGTTCAGCTATGAAAGTTTGTTCATGCTAGTTCTCAATTATATTGTAGAACTGTAGCCAGCTTTTATTTAATTCTTTCTATCATGATATATCTTTAATTTATTGAATCTTAAACTTGTTGGGCAAACTTATTGCTCACCCTTGCTATATAATGATTAACATTGCAGATTAAGACGAATACGTCGAATACAGGAAAGGACAAGACCAAGTTCAGCTTGGGATTATATGTGCAGCTAAATTGTAATAGTATAGTATTATAATAATGTTGTATGTTAGAGAGGTTATGAATTGTATTTATTTGAAGGTTACTCAACCTTGGGGAAAATATTTTGTAAAGTTTAATTTATAAACAATTTATGTTTATGTCTTCTGCAAATAGTAATAGTTATAGAATTAGCATACCAAGATCCATGGTGATTTAGGACCCGGATTTGGGGATGCTACAATTGGTATCAAAGTTGTAGGTTATGAACCTTAGGTAGGAATACCTGAGACTAATAAACGCAGTGATTAGGATAAGTACTAACTCAAATAGAGTTAGTGTGTCGGTAAGATTCAAAGACGAAACTCAACGGGGTATAATTTACAGAGTTCCCTAACTCTGATAATAAATTTGAATAGTAGTGATGAATAGATAGAGTCCTAAAGACTAAAAGTACAGTGATAGAAGATCGAAAAGCAAAACGATCATAGAATAGAAATGAATCGTAATATATAGGATGAGATCACCCCGTGATCTGATATGGTTCAAGCATATGATTGACAAGTTTACGGCAAGAATGTTCTATGACAGTTGTACTATGAATTGGTACAGATTCAGGAAAGGATTATGAATACGAATTAAATGAAATTCGTATTGAGAAGGGAGTTAAGATTAGGTGGGAATTTCAATTGAGGACTCATGCCAATAGCTGAGTTGTATGATTCCTTGTTATGGGCGGGGAATTGTACTTGGTGTAAAAACCACTTAGTTTCTGGCACTGATAATCATTGAAATATATGTGTCACTCTATTTGCTATATACGTGTTAAGGGGGTGATTCCTTTCACATATATATAACAGATAGATAGGTTATAGGTAGAGAATATAATGTTAAGTACGAGTTCTTAAAACTCATACTTATGGTACGTTTTATATGAAATGTTTATGAACCCCTCAACAAATGGATGCCAAAGGTCTGTCTAGGACAAGTTCTTAAACTCATATGATTGTGCCAAATTCCTGAACTCATAAGTGTGGTAAGTTTGACGAACTGGGTATAGTTTTGTGTGAATGGAGTATTAAGGATAATAAGAATAGATAGACTGTTTAAGCAAATGATTATTAATGGACACATAGGTTTTCCAAAATTCCTAGCTATGCTAGACTTCAAACTTTTTGAACATCAACCTAAATACGCACTATGTGCCTCTTTGAACGGACTTCGAACTTTTTGAACATCAAGCTAAATACCATTGTGTGTGAGTGGACTTCGGGCCACCGACACATCGTTACCTGTTGAGTAATAAAATAGATTTGCACATATTTTTGAACGGTTTAAAGTACAGTCTATACTAATTGTTTCGGTTAGACAATAATGATTTGAAATATCAAAATATATTTTTATTTATCACTTATGTATCGTACCATGTAACCTGGTGCAGAGATGATAAAAAGTTGATGGAGTTGTAAATGAAGGAATACTTAGTGTTGAATTGATCTAAAATCGTTGTTCCACTATTGTATGATGTGCTATGACAAAGTCATACAATGATGGCATCTTCAAACGGGTTGTTAATACAGTACGACATAATGACATCATTTTCAAACTAATTTTAAAATTTTAATTTGCCAACGGGGTTTGGCTACACCTAAATAATTCGATTGAATTGAATTATTGATATGAGTCTATGTTATTCGATTCAGCTAGACTAATGTTTATGAAAACTCTAAGTGTTCACCGAAAGAAATTTCCCGAACCAAATTGTTTTGGTGCGGAATCTGTGACGCCCCCAAAATAGGTATACATCACCCATCTTGAGTCGCCAAATAAATGGTACAAAATTCAAATACAACTTAATAATACAACAGTCTTGTAAAATACGACTAAACATATACTGTGAGTTTTAATACAAATATTGTCATCTAGACAATATACAAACTCAATGGGGTCCTCATTACATTTATTATTACACTATTACATAGAATAGTGAGGACTACTAATGCTATCATCTGGACCGTCACTTCGTTCCCCGACTAGTCCCTGCTATGTTCTCATTTCCTGAAGAGAACAATGAAAGCAAAAGGGTGAGCTCAACTAGCCCAGTAAGAAATATTATGACTAAGATAATACAGAATAAATTATCATTAGCCTTCAACATTGTTAAACTGATAAAATATAACAAATATCAAGTTTAACTGCAGCGGAACAAGCAATCTATTAGAAGAGTCAAGTAGAGAATAAAATCTACTATCTTCTATGATTTAAAAGGTTTTTCATCACTTTTATAGCTGGGACTCAGCTTAATAAATAATCCACATCATTGAATCACCCCTGCACTATGGCCAAGGATATTCTTTAGTATCACGACCACAAATTATCTATGCACTACGGACAAAGGATATTTTTGTATTCATTAATGGTCATGATCATGCCAACAACTGTCCATCAATGCACTACGGGCCAATGAGGACTTTTTTTACATCATTTGTAACATTACGGTCATGATTACACCGAATAATCCCTGATTATAATCATACCAAGTCCATCTATGCACTATAGGCCACAGATGACTTTCAACATAATATAAACATGAGGATGATAACAATGACATAAGAATTCAATAAAACAAGTTCAAGAATTAATTTATCCACGAACTAATAATGTCCAAATTGTCAACATGATACTGCTTTGTAGAGTAAAATTCAAGAATGCTCAGAAGAATATTTCCATGAAAAGATACTGGATGAAGCGCAAATATCAAGGATATTCCACTAATTTCATGGAGTATAGGCGTCAAAACTTTAACCAATGAGTATAATAACGAATGGAATAACAAAAGAAATCACCATGCATGCGGTGCTTGCATAGGCGAGTTATTCAACGAGAATGATAAGTAATCGGAACCGGTGTCAGCGAAATTACTTGCCAAGCGGGATGTTCCAACGAGAATAATAAAAGATTTTACCCAGTCCCACGTGAAAAAGCAGACGAATAGTATATTCCAACAAAATAATAATAAAAAGATGAACCCGGTTAAGTAAAATGCCTGAACGAGATATTCCAATAGAATAATAATAAAAGACGGAATAATAGAAGAATGTCACCAAGTATAGGGTAGTCCGCAGTATCTTTGGTTATTCTGCGAGAATAATAAAGAATGGAATAACAAAAGTTCTCTTCATGAATACAAAAGAAATAATACCCTTCTACCGTAAAAGAAACCGAATATAAGAGTAGGGAAGTAGCGAGATACTTTTCTTATTTCTCTCTATAATTTCTCTCTCTAGAGTTTGAATTGAATTAAGTAAGAAATAATGAAGGAATGAGCTTCTATTTATAGAAGAATGGACCTGAATAATAACTAATTCATAAACGGTCCGCATTGATTTACTTTTAAACGAACGGTCCATAATTAAAGCAAAATCTTTTAAATAAAATAAAATATATTCTATTTATAATTATATAATAAAACAAAATTTATATATATAATATAAATATATATATATAAACATATGTTATAAATATATATATATATATATATATGTAATAATATATATTACATATATATATATATATAAAGGTTAAATAATAAACCTGAGCAGGAAAAATAAGTGTATGGATTTGACATTTCTGAAAAGAAATTTTTAGATTTAAAAATCTTTGTGGTGAATTATTCAGGATTTAAGGATATACGTAATTATGTTCTGTGTATATGGTTGTATATGTTGTACAGTATGTAGTTAAGGGTCACGGGTTGACCACATAAACTATATCAGTGGCAAACCCTAATATTATAGTAAGAACGTCAACGTTCAGTTAGAAAACCCTAACGACTGATAAGAAACCCTAGAAATCGGTTCTGGAAACCCTAATTTCAGTTCCAGGAAATTGAAACCCTAATTCGGATATTAAAATCCTAATTTGGGAATTTAAATGATATGTATAAGGTTTTTATATTTTAATTAAAAACCTAATCAAAGATAGCTTTAATGAGTAATTAGAATTTTTAATAATTCAGAAACCCTAATTCCTGGGTTATAAACCCTAATGCATGATTATGAAACCTAATTGTTAATTAGTAATTTTAATTAGGAAATATTAATCCTAATTAGCAAGCATGAATAATGATTAGTAAATTTTAATATAATTAGAAAATTATAATTATAATTTTGAAATATTAATTTTCTATTTTGAAAATCAAAATTTTGAAATCCTAGAAATTTAATTTCAAATATGTTAGGGTTAAACCCTAAACCCTAAAGGTTTGAACAATTTACTAATATGCCATTAAGAACAAAACAAAAAAATTAAAATGACTAATTTGCCCTTTTGCATTATTGGAGAAAACATGAGAATCTTGCCAAGATATTGGGTGATTGACCAAATCTAGCTACCCTATATGACTGAATTCAGCCAATATTAGCCCCATACCAGCCATTTCAATTTCATTCAATTATTTCAATAATTAAAGAGAGAGAAAGTTCACAAACTTTGCTAATTTTATATCAAACTCTCAACCCATACTTCCTCTCTCTAGACCCATGAAAATATGGAGTATATCAGTCCCTTATATGATCCATAGTAAGCAAAGAACATATCCCAAAGATCAAAAATCAAGATCAAGCTTCAAGTGGTATGAACCCTAATTTTTGTAAATCATGTGATTTTATGTTAATGATTGGTTAGATATGTGTTATAAGGTGCCTTTTAGAGATCTGGGTTGTTGGATCATGGATCCATAACATCTAGATGCTCGAATCTAAGGATTTTAAAAATCTGGAAAACTTGTAAAATATGGCCTGACAGCAATATGTCAGAGGACCTAGATCTTTACTTGTTAATGCTTTGGTGTATTTAATGTTATTTATCTATTCTTTGTTGTTAGGTCTTTGATCTGAGACTTGAATCAAGCTCAGATCATGAGTATATTGCAAGATATGATCGGTCAAAAGGCGTTGACCAAGCATGAAACTATTTTCTGGCAAACGAAAATTTCGAATTTGAGACGATAATATTCATGACCCTAGATCTTGCTGTATTTAAAGAGTTTGATCAAGTTATTGTTTTGTGGTTGTAACCTGACATGAGAACTTCACATCTATGTTTTTATATTACTTAGATCATGACCATAATGACAATTAATCTCAGTCAAACCTACGTTGACCAATCTGCCTGAAGAACAAATCTGGGTAACCCAGATTTTTCCCAGATCGCTCTGACAAGATATTCATGAGCCTAGATATGGCTTGTATTTGATGTTTTGATGGTGTTAATATATCTGTGGTGTAATATGGTCTAGGGACTACAGATTGGTTCCTTTATTTCACTTAAACAACAAACAAGATTCATTTAATGAACGGTCAAAGTTGACTGCTCAGTCACGAAATCATTTTCTGGAAAACCCAGATCTTCATCAGCCGAGTTTTCTATCAGACTTTGACCAGCATTGATCTTCTTGTTGTGATGATAATACGATGCTATGTTGTTATATAATTGTTCACTGACATCTCCACTACAAATAAGAACCTTTAGATAACACAAATAATACATAGTCTGCAAGGTACAAGGATTAAAAGGAAGACACTTGGACTGTTCTTCATTTCTGGAAAACCCAGAAATGAAGAACAGTGTTTGACATGACTTTGTAAGGCCTTTATCTCACGGATCTGTTGTTGTTTGGTCATGTAATCATTCACTAATTGTAGACTTACATTTATACTATGGCATGGATGTCGACGTCAGGTTTTTTGGATGTCCCTTTTTGTTACTTGTTCTTTGGTGTTCTCATTTTAAGTGAGATTTGTTTGAAAAAACAAGTGAAAAAGGTCCGACATGTATAATGTCGACGATGGGACTATTAAGAGTCCCCAGTTTGTTTTTTAAATTGTTGTACCAACACAACCGAGAAAAGGTTTGCACATTGACCCAGAGATATGACACTGATATACGGGTCGGCGAAACCGAGATTCGTTTTAGGGTCCGGGACTTGGTTATGCGGGGGGAAGGTGTTAGGAACCCCCCGACATCCGTGTTACCACGGTGACCACCTCTTTTCAAGAAACTATTATCTGAGTGTGTGTGTGTGTGTGTGTGGGGGGGTCAATGTCCTGTTATATGAAAGTTGTGCGAGGCCTAGTTTGAACCTATATACACAGGGTTTGAATTCATGTAGAAAATTCAGTTTTTAGCAAGATATGGCAGTGATGTTTTATGAAAGAGGTTTTTCAAACCACGATGCTCAATAGAATTGAGACTTTTCACACTCCCATTTTTTATTAAGTGAATTTGAATTGATTTTATTTGACGGATCACGAGGAATCAAGTATGAAAAATAATATACAAAAATAATGTCGACTTCCTCGTGGGTATGGAAACCATCTGAGAAAATTCAGACATCGCAGAATAATTTACAAGCTGCTTAAAGCTGAACATGTCCATCACGGGAACCGAATCTAGATTCAATGGAATGAATCTGTGATCACATGATTCCTAGGCTCACAAAATATTGCAGTTTATATGAAAGCAGTAAACAGGTATATATATAAAAGCGGTAAATATATATATATATACAGACATAATCACCAACCACGAAGCACCTCCACGGGGGATCAGAAATGTAAATGAAGCTGTTAAAAGCTATCAACCGCCACGGAGGAAACTCCAGGCAGGACAAAACGTAAATAAAGTTGTAAAGCGATCAACTGCCACGAAGAGAACTCCTGGCGGGGCGAATATATATATATATATATATATATATATATATGTATGTATATATATATATATATATATATATATATGTATATATATATATAGAATAAATACAATCGAATATAAAATCCAGGCTCATCGAATGAGTCCCACACACACACACATATATATATATATATATATATATATATATATATATATATATATATATATATATATATATATAAAATCAAGTAAGCGCTCGGGCATCAAGTCTAGGCTCAATCGAGGCATAACTCGATAATGTTAGTCAATATATATATATATATATATATATATATATATATATATACAGACTTGAATGAAACAACGGACCGAAGTCTAGGCAAAAGCAAGCAACACGACTCTCAACGTGTAGAAGGGTGTGTGCATAGATGAAGAGAAAGACTCTAAAGTGTGTTAGAAGGCTTACAGTTGACTGATAAAAAAGGCTTCTATATCTTTAGAGTGGGTAAACACTGGCTTGTGTGGATACAAAAGAGGCTATATATGAGCTCACAGGTGTTTGGAAGTGGGAAAATACAATGTATGGCGAGTGCAGAGCAAATTGTGCAGGGTTTCCCCGTCTTTTTTCGCTTAACAATCAGCACCCCAAGCCCTCTATTTATAGGAAATATGAGCCGCAAGTGTACCTGCAGCTGAGCCACAGGTGTACCAGAGGCGGGTCGGCCCGGTTTTGTCGAGTTGGGTCGTCTCGAAGTACGTGCACTCAGGCACTGTAATGTCCACTCGGATTTTGAGAAGTGCAATTCGGGCATCCGTTTTGAGGTATTCAGGACCTATTTTAGACCACCATTGTCGAGAGTTGTACGATGGCATGGGATTAGAGTTTGTACGAAGTTATTGAAGATGGGACGATTCTCTCCGGTCTTCAAGCTTCAACTTTCATCTGTTACCCCGCACAATAGTCACTTGGGATTGGTTAGCCTTGTGGGACATCATTGCATAGAGACGAGACATGGCATCATTTTGGATGACATGGCGATGTTGCCCCTCACCGGTGTTATCTTCGGATTGGCCGATAAAGCAGACGTTGCTCAGACTTCGCTGAGATTGGACTGCTGCATTTGTTGAAGGTCCTCATTGTCATCTTTGAGGTGTGCCTATCTTCCAGATGTTATTGCCGGGTTGGTACAGTGTATCTCGTTGTGAGCGCCGAGATTGAAGCTGATGGCATTTGAAACAAGCATTTCTGGGGTTATCTCCGAAACTGCATTCCCAGGGGTTATCACCAAGGTTGGTGGCTATTCCCATAGTTGGGATTGAGACTGGATACCTCGGGGTCATCTCCGAGATTAATCGGTCTTCTTCGGTGTGAGTTCCAGTATTGTATCTGTAGGCCTCGGGGTTACATCCGAGGTTGATGTTACTCCCAGATTGCGATCCGGGGTTGATCTTTGTACTTAGGTAGTATCCAGGTATGGATTTGGATTGTCTTTCGTGGTTTCTCTCTTAAAGATGAATCATCCTCCTCCTGCAATGTTAGTAACAGTAGTACAGAAAATTTTGAGTGTCTACAGATGCCCTTCTTTATCATACTCATGCATGGAGATGCATGGGTAGGATAAAGAATCCTAGACACTTGAAACGTAATAAGACAAACATGGTACTATGGATAGCAACATGATGCAAATGTATGATGCATTGTTGGCTCCCTGTTGCTTCAACTGGGGATTGGCAATACTGACCAGACCTGATGTGCAAGCCGAATCTGTTAGGATGTTGATGTTGGAGTTATCACCAAATTCCTGTGTTCTTGATAACGACTCGCTCCTAAAGGGGTATCTCTTATGTGTAAGAGATCTGTGGGGATAAAGCTTGATCTGTTTGAGGATGTGTATAACATATTCCATCATCTATCCTCTTTGATAATGTTGACCTCTCCTGGTTAGTATCGCGAGAATATGTCACGATTACATTGGATTTATCGCCGATAAATCTTTGTCGCTGTGGACGCTGACCTTCGTTGACGTGTGAATCAACGGCTAAAACTCTGTGAGGAGATCGTCAAGGTTGCTTGACCTTCGCTGATGTGTGAATCAACGGAGCATTGCATTATGACCCCAGCCGGGGATCCGCTGGGGAATATGAGCAGCTGGGTATGAGAACCTCAAACAGCTCTATAGCTCTGATATGTTTAAATGCTATCGGCTGAAATGGCGTCAAGGCTGTTTGACCTTCGTTGATATGTGAGTCAACGGCTGAGCATGCATTGCTACTCCCGCTGGAGATATACATTGTAACCCCCATCGAGGATCTACTGGGGACGCATGAGTACGTATACAACTACCGAACGGTTCTCAACGCTTCGATGGGTTTACCTGCCATCGACTGAAATAATGTCAAGGCTGCTTGACCTTTGTTGATAGAATTGTCAACGGATGAACGTGTTGTAACCCCCACCGGGGATCTACGTTGTAACCCCTATCGGGGACTCACATTGTAACCCCCGTCGGGGACTCACGTTGTAACCCCCGTTGGGGACTCACGTTGTAACCCCCGTCGGGGACCTCTTAGGGTAACGACCCAGAGTTGGCGGCATTGGACCTGTACGAGGTATTGTCGGATGTGATTTGTGATAAATGGGATCATTGGCAGGGTATACCTTGTGCTCGGGTGACTACCAATGAGTGATGTACAGGTTCAAAGTCTCATCTGAGAAGACCAGGATTGTATGCTATTTTGTTCAATCGCGTGGCATTTTTATTCTCGATTTGACCTTTCTAGTCCTTGAGAACTCCGTTTTAATTCGAACTGGACCGAGCCGGAGGGTTGGGACCCACATAGAGGAGCCTTAGGTGCACCTGCTGCAACCGCAGGTGAGCCCGTGGCCAGGCGTGGATGATAAATCCTAGCAGGCTTCACTTCACAAGTCACTTTCAACTTGTTTCACTTTAGAAAAACCGCGAGCCATCTTCAGATCTGCTGAGTTCAGGCTGCTTTCTGCAAATTCTGTCACCGTACAAGTGTTCTACACTATCCTAGTAACGTATGCATATATTGTTTTCCAGTTTCTATCCGTTAGATTGTGAGATATTGCACGAAATGCATCTAAACACATAGTAGTGATTATGTATGCACAAATGACTTGATAAAAAATATTCAACATAGTAAATGTTAGTATTAAACCATCTTGGAACATAATGATGTGAAAAAATTTGACTTCTGAGACAGTCAATTGGCACCTTTTTCTGCTATTTTTGTCCTATTTGAGGTCCAATGAGCAAAAAGGTAGAAAAGGCAAAATACTCCTAGCATTGAGGTTGGCCTTATGCATGATAATTTTGATTTTTAATGCATATATTAGGCATATGACTTTGGGACAGGTGTGCTACTGAATGGCCACCTAGACATGCCTGTGTGCATGTGGATAGTCCTATTTTCAAATGGGACTATAGCGAAATTTTTCTAAATGTAGGCATTGGGTAGTCATGCATTCTAACTCTATTATATGTTAAAGTAAATGCATGCATGCATATAGTCATATAATGCATTTTAGAAAGCTCCAGGTAAGGAAATACCACACCCTTTCTGAGGTGATTTGGAGACTTATTGTCCAGATATTATGGATCCGGATCACCACGGCTTATCTTATAGACCGCTTATGTACGGCGGAGGGCTTCAAGTGCCTTGTCCCGATTACGCCGAGATAGCCTCGTCGGTTGGTGGAGGCTGTGATTCGTCCTGTCCAGGTAGATGTTCCAGACGTCGAGGACGAGGAGGTGGATATTGAGGATCCCGCTCCTGTTGTACATATCCCTCGTAGGGAGCTTCCGAGCATCCAGGTGGGGAACCCAGAGTTGCTGGGTTATTTGGGTAGACACCCCTCGATGTACTTGCATGCTAACGAGGTATGACGTTAGACTTTATCTTCCTTCTTTCCTATTGATGAGGATTAAAGGATTCTGATGTTGATCTGCATTTCATGCAGGTTCCAGGTTTTACACAGCCTCGAGGGAACTGGTTTAGCATCCACTCCATGTACCAGGCGCTTCATCCTGATTATAGAGTAGTAGTGTATGAGTGGGATTTTGGGGAATTTTTCTCCATCCTTCCCCGTCTTTGTCCCTGGGGTTACCTCAGGGCATTGTCTGAGCGATGGTTTCATCAGACTCAGTCACTCCACCTGCTAGATTGCGAGGTGATGATGACGCCTATGGATTGGCGATTTATCGCAGGTATGGAGTTTTGAGGGGAGCCAGTGCCTTGCATGGCGAATATCACCCCTACTACCGTCTGATCCTTATTAGGAGTTCCGGCGGGGGCGTTCAAAGGCAGGACTGTCCGTTCAGGTCCTTTGAGCGTAGATGTTATGAGCGAACTGTTGAGTGAGCCCATGCCTGATGATGTCAGGATCAGGGATCACGTTCTGCGGTGATTGTTCCTGATGATCATTCGAGGCTGCTTCATAGCAGATAACTCTTCCATGGTATCTTTTTCTTTGGTCAGTGCCATACGCGATGTGGATTGTATAGGAGAGTATGACTGGGGCTCTTACACCTTTGCCTATTTCCTTTCCTCCGCATAAATGCTCACGCTCACGAGGTTTAATGACCGAGGCTTGGTGGGATTTTACCCATTTCCGGGTGAGTATTTCTCTTGTCTTTTCCCATTCATAGGTTAAGAGTGTTTACTGATAGCAGATGTTTTGCCATTGTGTTGTCAGTTTTGGGCCTATGAGAGGCTCCCATGTTTGCGTCCCATGAGTGTGTTAGGCTTAGATACCTATCCACGAGGACGACGATGGCACCATTCTATTTTGCCAGAGGTCCCTCAGATCCTCGAGGGCTTCGCCATTGCCAGTATCACGATTGGAGTTCTTGATGACTGACGCCATCACATGGCTTCCCTACTCAGGGGAACATTTGACCATTAGTTTTGAGGATGGACACCCTACTAGAGTAGAGTATTTAATTTCCACCGGGAGATTTCCTCTTTTCACAGATGGAGGTTTGGAGCTCTATTTAGGAGAGCGTGCTATTAGGAGCACCACAGGTGAGATTCGTATACCGATCTTGCCTCCTGTCAGGCGTTATTGGCCCGTATCACAGACACCCGTCACTGATATTCCATTGTTGGGAGTTGACGGTTTTGATTTATCCGAGGGTCCATGTACTCAGGAGATATTCCAGCGTTGGTGGCTCCTCAAGACTATTGGGGCCCATCCCGTGCCCACGGTTTGTGGGGACATGGTTCCAGGATCTTTGATGATGACGGATTGGGTGGCTTGTGTCTGAGCTCCTACTCATCTGACCCAGATTGATAGCTTGACCCGGCAGTTGGATTAGGCACACATATTTATTCAGCATTTGGGCAGAGATCCAGCAGAGGCGGAGTCATTTGTTCCTTCCAGCTCAGGTGCTGGCCCCTTAGACGACCCATTTGGTTTTGCCGACGCAGATCCTCCTCTTTATAGGCCTGACATCCCTGTTGATAGAGATCCAGTGACTCAGGAGGAGTTACATCAGGTGGACAGGATTGAGGACGTGGACATCGAGACCCTCGTCTTCTTCTGATGTATATTCTCGTTATATCTTTTGATAGGCCTCTATTAGATATTGGGCAGCTGTTCCCCATTCTCGCTATATCTTTTGATAGGTCTCTGTTAGTAGTAGGGCGTTTGTGCCCCATTTTCATGTATTTGTAGCTGTATAGAGCTGATGTATTACATGATGATATATTTAGGAATGTATTCACCATTTTCATTCCCTATATCATATTGCCATCCATTATCTCATTATGCATGTATCATGTATTCGCATATGTATGTATGTCCGAGATATACCTGCATTGACCTGGATGGTCTTATGACACGGCCGTCTGATGTATGTCGTCTTTGACGATTAGTCAGTATAGATCATACCCCACCGCTGCTGGTGGCATTGGGTATCTGATCGTGGTACGATAACATGTCACCGCTTGAGACGGGTGACCGTAGATATGTTCTTTAGCAACATACCATGACCCTTTTGGCATTTCAGGTTCCTACAGGATTCGTGGATGGGATGATAGAGCATTGGCTACCACATAGGCAGGTATTCTGTTTTGGCACCCATGAGTTGACTCCTACTCTGGAGGAGTATGCCCGTTTGACGATGCTGCCCTTAGACAGACCATACGTGCACATGGCTTTAGGAGACATGAGTAGACGATTCATGACTCTCACAGGATTGAGGCACCGAGTAGTACAGGATGAGCTAACATCTGGCCACATGATCTCTCAGCGTTTTCTGTATGCCAGATTTTGTGCGGAGGATAGCTACTCACGACATTTTGGGGATTTCACCGTGTCGGAGGATCATTGGCATTTGGCCAGAGTTGATGTACTGATGCTATGTGTACTATCATACGTGTATATGCCGCGGTATATGGATGAGATAGATATAGGCGTTATCATGGCCGTGAGAGCTCTCAGGGAGGGTCATACCATTGTACCTATGATCGTGGCGGAGACCTGCCGCGATCGACATCTCATCATGATACTTACCGTCGGCGAGCGTGTTTACGGGGAGTTCGGTCATGCTTTATGTGTGGTTTATATCACACTTGCAACCAGTTGGTACCCTTAGACGGCATGGGTATTGCTTTTCTCATGATGTGGTTATGTCATACTCCTTTCAGCCATCAGAGTGTACAGATGCTCAGTCCTGGTCCGCATTTTTGGCAGATATCAGAGATCCATTTAGCCTATTGCTGTGCTCGGGGCTTTGCTCACCATACATCTTCATTACTCATGCTCCGGGCATGGATTTCCTCCCTTTGGCTGGCTTGAGGGGCGTGACTACTTATCACCCATTGGCCGTGATGTCGCAGTTCGACCCGGTTCGAGATTTTAATCCTTTCGAGGGGGGCGGCGGTCGACGTTAACTTCTCGATACCTCTCACCGAGGACCGATCTCATGTATATATCTTCTTTGGGATCGACATGAGGTAGCCGCTTTTCCACCTTGCTATCGTCCGGTTATTCAGAGTACTCGCATGGATAGAGAAGGAGGTTTTATCAAATTGCAGTGATATTTGAAGTACTGGAGAGCGAGTTATACGATGTAGAGCCTATAGAGGACATTGATACCTACATCGAGGAGGATTCCGTTGTTGGGTTGCTAGCATTTCTTCCGGATTCTCCTAGTACCAGTACTTTTGTGATTCACTTTTAAGACAAATGCTTTGAGGAGAGTCTTCATCTGATGACCTTTGAGAGAGACCAGATTCGATCTATGATGTCGACTGCTCTTGACGTGAGGGACGCCGTTCTATTAGAGAGAGACAAGGCATTAGATCGCAGAGATGCCGCTGTTGTTGAGCGGGATGAGGCTATATCAGCCAGAGATGCAGTAATAGTTGAGCGGGATATCGCCATATCTGCCCGGGATGTGGCTGTCACAGATAGTACTGCAGCGAGGTCCTTTACCAAGGGTATGATCGCAGAGATGAGCTCTTATATTGACGAGCATATGGTCATCATGCAGATGGCTATAGATTCAGTTGGGTTGTGTGGATATTCTCACCCAGGAGACTACAGCTTTACCTCCTTCATCTAAGAGGGATGCCATGTTGGTCTTGCTAGCTCGCATGTACCCTGATCCATAGATGAGCTTGTATTTACCTGCATAGACTAGCTTGGCCATTTTGTCATGTACAGTTTACATTGTATATATATCAAACAACATTATATATGATAGGGAAATATATTTTTGGATCACTTCCCTTTTAGATATGCCTTCTTTATTTGCTTGATATTTTGCCCGCCGCTTGTGGCTTGTGATCTTGATGTATTCTCAATTCTTCCTTGGTGGATGGACATTGAGCTGTCTCTGGATAGTGTAGAATGGATCATCGATCTATGTATCCCTACCATCTTTGGTGTCTTGGGACTTGTCTCTGAATGGAAACATGGAGAGGAGTGTGGCTTTCCTCTCTGAGATTGACCGCACCACACGGATGGTGCCAAGATTTCTATTTAGGAGAAGCCTAGTTAATTCCACCTCTTATGGTTTGGTGTTGCTCTTCAAGGTATGACCACAGCTTAGATGGTCGCAGAATCTCCTATTTGAGAGGAGTTCAGGTAATTCCATCCCTTTGGTCTGGAGCCGAATGAAATGTAGTTGATTGAAAGATGATCCCAATACCCGTTGACAAATGGTTTGTGTTTTGGTAGGGGGTGAGACCGCACCATGAATGGCTGCCTACATACTCCTATTGAAGAAGAGAGCAGGTCTGCGTAGTTCAAACCTGGTGTAAGAGGTTCAACGCTGTATATGGCTGACATGGTGTAGGAATGTTTTTGGTTGTTTTTGTGAGGAGAAGAGGGTAGAAATGTTTTTTGTTGTTTTTGTTTTTATTGCGACCGGGCCATATGAAATGGTTGCCTGCGTACTCCTATTGAAGAGGAGATCAGGTCGACGTAGTTCGCCCCTCAGGACGAGAAGAAAAGAGTAATCCCATGTGCTGGTCGGAGTGCGGGGAGGAAAAAGTTTAATCCTAGGTTGAGGATAAACTGTAGGTACGAGAAGTTTGATCCCAGGTAAGGGTAGCCAAATTGCAAACGCAAGAGGTTCAATCCGCGGTGGGATGACCTAAGTTGTATGAGTGTAAAGGAGAAAGCCAGGCTTCTGGCTTGAAGAGTATGTTTCCCTAAAGGGCAAAGTGTAGATAAGTTGTATGTGGTAAAGGGTTAAAGAACCGGAATGACTGGTGACCTGATGATTATGCACCAGGGTGTTTGCGAATTACTTCGGATATAGTACCGTTTCACGGCGTCTGAGTTAATGAGTTATGGAAATTCATCGCCGTCCATTTCTTGTAATCTGAGAGCGCCTCCTGTCAACACTTCCTTGACAATAAACGGGCCTTCCCCATTAGGAGTGAATTTTCCTTTAGCCTGATCTTGGTTGTCAAGAATCTTCTTCAGAACCAAGTCATGTTGTTTAAACTATCGTAGCCAGACTTTTTTGTTGTAGGATTTGGCGATCCTTTGCTGATATAGCTGACCATGGAAGATAGCCTCGGTTACCTTTAAATCATCGAGACAATTGGTGATACCGCTTGTACCCATTGGTCTTCATCCAAATGATTGTCGATCAACACTCTGAGAGATTCCATCTCAACTTCTATGGGAACACTTTGCCCATCCCATAGGTTAAAGCGTGAGGTAGCCCGGTTGAAGTACGCATTGTGGTTTTGTAGGCTAACAGAGTCAGAGGCAATAGGTCCGACCAATCTTTGTGGTTGGCGGACATCTTTTGCATAATCTTCTTGATGTTTTTGTTAGCCGCTTTATAAAGACCGCTCATCTTCTATCGATAGATGACAGAGTTAAGATGTTTGATGTGGAATTTATTGCATAATTCCTCCATCATTTTATTGTTGAGGTTTTTGGCATTTCATCGACCTGATAACCTCTGGTTGTCCGTATCGACAAACGACATTGTTTCTGATGAAGGCAATGATGACTTTTTTAGTGACCCTGGGGAAGGAGGCTGCTTCTACCCACTTGGTGAAGTAGTCGATCATGGTAAAGATAAATCGGTGACCATTACTGGCTTTAGGCTCAATGGGCCCGATAACGTCCATTCCCCACATTGAGAAGGGCCAAGGCGAACTCATATTGTGGAGCTCCCGTGGAGGGGCATGTATAGCATTCCCATGAATCTGGCACTGATAGCATCTTTTGACGTGGTCGTTGCAATCAGCTTTGAGAGATAGCCAATAATGTCCTGTCCTGAGGACCTTCTTGACAAGGAGGGGGCCACAGACTCCACCATGGATTTCATCTATAAACCTTTGGGCTTGATCTTTTTCTAGACACCTGAGGAGACCTAGTCCTGTATCTCTTTTGTAGATCGCATCTCCACTCAGGTAGAACTTCATAGCAAGTCGATGGATCCGCCTTTTCTCAGTCAGGCTCACCCCAGCGGGTGTAGATCCATCTCGTAGATATTCCTTGATATGCTAATACCAAGGAGGTTGGATGGGAGGTAGCTCATCTGATACTTCTCCAATGTAATTCCCATAGGCTGGGGCCTTGTTCAGGGAAATTGTGACGCTTGGCAAGTGTTCCTTGTCTGATATACGAATCAAGGAGGCCAAAGTTGTTAATGCATCCGCAAAATCATTCCTATTACAAGGAACATGTATAAAGGAAATTTCTTCGAACTCCAAAGCCATCTTCAAAACCTACATATGGTAAGGCAGCAAATGTAGTTCCTTGGTCTGATAGATTCCGGTGGATTGCCTGATTATCAACTCCAAATCTCCAAGGACAGTTAACCGCCTGATGCCCATTGAACGGGCAAGTTTTATCCCCATGAGACGGCCTTTCATACTCACCGTATTGTTGGTCTTGATAAAAGCTGTAATTTGACGGCGTGACGGATATCGCTCCCCGTATCGAGATATTAGAAGCGCTCCACTCCGTAACCTTCTATATTAATGACCCATCAAAATACATCCTCCATGATTGGCGCCAGATTATCGTCTTGATGGTGTTGCTATCTTGTCATTACTCCTTCATCGGGAAATATGTCTCCAAGGGTTTGAAATCCTCAAAGGTCGATTACGGCCATTTGATCCGTGATTCCTTGACCTTTAATGGACTTTTGAGTCACATATCGATGTCAAATTGTTGTAGGATCAACTGCCATCTGGACAGCCAGAAATTTAACATGGGTTTGTTGAACACGTACTTGAGAGGATCCACGCGGGATATAAGATGGGTGGTGTGACCATAGAGGTAATGTTGTAACCTCATGGAAGCCCATGCTAAAACACAACATGTCTTTTCGATCAGCGTGTACTTGTGTTCACTGCTGCTGAACCTTTTACTGAGGTAATAGATAACACGTTCTTGGCCTCTATCGTCTTTACGTCTCCCAAAGATGCGACCCATGGCATTGTCACTTATGGACAGGTACATGAACAGGGGAACATCATCCCTAGGTGGTACCAAGATAGGAGCTTTGACTAGCTGTTTCTTGATTGTAAGGAAGGCATTCTAGCACTCATCATTCCATTTCATGGAGGAGTTCTTCCTTAATAGCTTGAAGATTGGCTCACAGGTTGCTGTGAGTTGGGAGATAAACTTGCTGATGAAGTTGATTCTTCCCAAAAATCCCTGTATTGCCTTCTCTATCTGAGGAATGGGCATTTCCGTGATGGCTTGGATTTTGGCAGGATCCAGCTCAATCCCTTTGTGGCTGACTAGAAATCCTAGCAACTTGCCTGATTTAACGCCAAATGCGCATTTAGCTGGATTCAACTTCAAGTTGTACTTACGCAACCTGTTGAATAACTTTTTAAGATGGTCTATATGGTCATCCTCCTTCCGGGATTTGACAATGATGTCATCCACATAGATCTCAATCTCTTTATGCATTAAGTCATTGAAAAGAGCCATCATAGCTCGTTGATAGGTAGCTCCGGCATTGATGAGGCCGAACGACAACCGTCTATAGCAAAAAGTTCCTCAATGAGTGATGAAAGCAGTTTTCACGATCTTCCTCAAGAACCACGATCCGATGGTACCCATGAAAGAAATCAAAGAAAGGAGTACATGTCGTATTGTGCGAGATTGTCAATGAGAATGTGGATAAATGGCACAGAAAGTCATCTTTTTAGCAAGCTTTGTTCAAGTCCCAGTAATCCACGCAAAACTCGCATCTTCCCTCTAGGTTTAGGTAGTGCAGCGCGATGTTGGATATCCACTCGTGATATGTAGACACCATGATGATGCCGACTTGAAATTGTTTCACAATTTCTTCTTTCACCTTTAAACTCCATTCGGTGTTTCAATCGCTTTGAAGTTTACGCTTGGTGGCTTAAATCCCTCTATGGGAAGGCGATGAAGGACAATGTTAGTGGATAAACCCACCATGTCTTCATGAGACCATGCAAACACATCCTGGAATTGGGTTAATAGCATAACCATGTCATTCCGCTAGTTTGGGGTAAGGTCTGAACCAATCTGGATTAACTTAGGGCTTTCTAAGGTTCCGAGATTGAAAGAAGTGGTTTGATCAAGGTTGGGTTTGGGTTTGTCTTTGACCCATTCCTGAATTTCTGGAGGCACCTCAATGTCATCCGGTGTATGCATCAAGGCTGAATTCATCTCTACATCAAAGGTATAATCCTTGTGTAGAAGAGGCATCGTATCCGCAAGTACAGGCACATCTAAATTTAGAGTCCTGAAACAAAATATGCTTTCACTTAGTATATATAAAATGCGTTGATCCTACACAGTGTTAGCATATACTGGCAAAATAAACAGCTAGTACTGTACAGAAAAGTAAGCAGTTATTATATCTACAGGGCAGAAAGAGTTTATGCCCGCTTTACCCTCGTCCACCAAAGCAATGAATGATGTCCCAATTGGTAAGGGTAAAGTCCGGGTGGACTGTAGTGATGAAGGGATTGTAATCATCCTCCTTGTCCCGAATGATGGCCATTACGTCTGGGCAATCATCGTCTGGGGTGTATCTGTTGGTAGTTCATCATGAACGATGATGCATATACCATACATCATCCGTATGACGTCTTGCTTGATTCTTCGTTCCTCTTCTTCCACTGCGGGATTTGGAACAAAGACTTCTTTCCCTTTCACCGGTATCGGCTTGGGAAATAACATAGCCATTACATTGGCTGGCACCTTTACTGGAGATTGTGCGGACTTAGAGTTTGAAGGCGAAGCCAAACTCCACAGGGTTGAAGCTGAAGGAATCTGCTGATGCTTATGAGGATTCCTGTGACTAGAGCTGGCAGAATAGCCTAGTCCAGTTGTTCCAACTTGCTTGGTTAATCGAATGGGGTACTTGATACCCTGGCCATCTTTACCCAACCCCTGTCCCGGTTTATGCCCTAACGACATCATTTCTTGAGTTGCTGACATCACCTCGGCAGAAATCTTGGGTTCGGGCAATGGTGCTCCAATATCATGGTATTGGGTGTTGCTTATTTCCAAAGAATGAAAACTGACTGGTTCTACGTCTGTATTGGCATTGATGAATGGCATGTCCTCGTCTTTGAGGAATCTCTCGGTTCGGCCGTTGGTTGTGACTGTGCTATTGTTGATGATGTATTTCAATTGTTGGTGAAGAGTGGAGGGGACTGCCCCAGGCATATGAATCCATGGTCGTCCCAAGAGCAGGTTGTATCCCGAATCTATCTTGAGCACATGGAAAGATACGCAGAATGTGTGAGGACCAATTTTGTTTGGCAGCTCGATTACTCCAACCGAGTTACGGCGGGCTCCATCAAAAGCTTTGATGATAGTATGGCTACTCCGAATTCTGTTGAGATTGATATTCATCTTCACCAAGGTAGCATATGGGCAAATATTCAAAGAGGAACCTCCATCTATTAAGACTCATGCTACCATGTATCCAGAGGATAAGACTGCAATGTGTAACGGTTTGCAATGACCGGTCCCTTTGGATGGTATGTTATCATCAGTGAAGGATATCACATTGTTGTTGAAAATGTGATCAACCATATGTTGAAACTTTTCTGTATCAACTGATGTCGGGAGATAGGCTTCTTCTAGAACCTTTAGCAAGACCTTCCGATGATTCTCAGAGGTTAGGACCAAGTCCAAAATTAATATTTGTTATGGAACTTCTTTCAAGCTTAAAACCACCGTAGCTTCATTATGACCCACAGCACGGAGGAATTTTTCAACCTTCTCCATGGGTATTTTCCCCTTTGATTTGGTGGTGGGGTTCATCACCCGATGGGGAAGATACAATGGATTTTCCTTCGACACTGCAGCAGTTTTATGTGAGGTGGATCCTTCACCTACTCCATAATTCCACGGAACCTTGCGCAAGCTAACAATAGGATATTGTGCTCTGCATGGCAAGTTGATTGGCTCGGGAGCGGCCACTTTCAAAGGATTGTTTCCTCCTTTGAGCTGAATTATCGGTGTTGTGAGTAAAGTATTAATCCCTTCAACTTCAGTGGATATAACTGCTACCACACTTTTCCACTTAGTAGGGCCTGCATTCTCACTTGCACGTAACACAGTGTCATTATTTGCCAAGCGCAGTACACCACTGTCGATTAGATTTTGAATAAGGTGGCGGAGTGCCCAGCATTCTTCTGTGCTATGACCGCAAGACTGGGAGTGGTATTGACATACTCCATCAGAGTTGTACCGCCCTGAACGGGGGTTGATTGGAGGTAGAAGGGAACTGATCCTTCCGTCATTGATTAACATGTGAAGGATTTCCTCCATAGGTTGGCCCAGATAGGTGAAATCCCTTTTGTTGGCGAAATCCCGACGGGCTTTGGCATTTGCTCTCTTCGTCACTTTGTCTTCCAGCATTTTATTTTCTGAAAGTGACGAGTGAATATTCATGACAATAGGTAGGAGACTGGCATACTCCTGGCTGATTAACTGGCAAGTTACTTGGTGCTGATAAGTTACTAGTTCCGCCAACTGTTCAATTTGTTTGCAGAGAGCTTTCATCTTTCGTTCCATTGTGAACTGGAACTTAGCATAATCCCATCTGTCATCACCGTCTTTGATGGTTTGGGAGGAATCACAGCCGAAGTTGGATCTCTGTCCACTGCTCCAATTAATCATGTTGACCTCTTCTTCTTTGTGTTGAGGAAGAGGGTTGTCTTATACATGAGGCTGATCAGGTTTGGTGACTACGATCTCCCCGTTGTCTATTAGGTCTTGGATCTTGTGCTTCAGGGCCCAACAATCCTGAGTATCATGTCCAGGTGCCCCGGCATGATAAGCACATTTCCTAGCAGCATTGAAACCCCATCCATTAGGGTTGGCTGGTGGAAGAAGATGCGTAATTTTCTTTTGTGTTGTCAGAAGATCAAGAATGTTCTCGAGGGTATCCCCTAAGGGTATAAACACTCGATGGCATTTGACTTCTCCACCTTTTGGTACTAGAGGGTTTGCAGACTATGCTGGAAAGGGAGTGTAGTTTCTCCTTTAAATAGGCATGTTTTGATTGCCTTTTTGCCCCTGTAGTATCAAGGAAACATCTTCCTCTTTCTTTTTATGGACCCTCCGGGGGTTGTTCCCATAATTTCCGATTGATGTGATCAAAGAATGACTTTGAGTGCGGCTAGGTCTTGAATCTTTCCCGACTTCAACCCCATTTCAGCCATCTCCCCATACTTGACCATTTCAGAAAATTGTTTGCCGATGCCGGCTAAAACTCTCTCATAGAATGGAGCTTCAGTATGTCTATAAAAGTTATGACCATTTCGATTCTCGCCATGAAGGAATAACTTGCAATGACCAGGGACGTCTCCACCTTTGAGCATACTCTCCTAATGACCCATTAGACTATTTTTTGATCTTGGTAATTTGATACCGATCAGAGCCATCCGAGTTTGAAAATCGATTGAGTGTGGAAGGCATGTGCTAGCTCTTCCCAAATTGTGGATTTTGGAGTTGTCTAATCTTGTGTACCACGAACCAAGCTTCTCCAGTTAGACTCTTTTGGAATAATTTCATTCTGAGCTTTTCATCCTCTACATAGGATCCAAGTTCTCCAATAAATACTTTTAGATGTGTGTAAGGATCCCCTAACCCGTCATATTTTTCAAAGTTAGGAGTTTTAAATTTTTCTAGATAGTGAACACCAGGAAAAATACATAGATCAGCATATGAAACACTCCCGTGTGTTCCAATTCCTTTGATAGCGCGAAGGGCCTCTTCCATTTGGAGAACTTTCTTTTTGATGTCACCATTGTCTGGATCTCCAGTGGGATGGGCAGCATCATGAGTTTTGTTGGTCGTATCCAACTGTGGTTCCGGTATAGTAATGACCGGGTCTCCCCCTTATTTGGAGGATTCAGCATGTACGGGTATTTTCTGACCCTATGTAGACTGGTGCAATTCTTTGAGTAGAACAGCCAAATCTGTGATTTATTTGCTTAATCCGTCGAATTCTTTGCGAGAAACTGGATTAAGTTCATCCGGCCTGGGATAGATGACATGATTGATCGTAGGCTATTGCCTTTTTGGACTTTGAACGGGTAGTAGGTCCGATTGATTCCCTGCGAAAGACTGGCATAGTTTAGTCCTTAGGGAAGGTGTATAATAACATGCTATGTGATGTGTTAATTTTAGGAATTTTATCCTGCAAAACGGGTGTCAGCTGTTTGTAGCATGTATGTGGACTCATTGCTTCATATTTCTCATTACATTGAGATAGATATGGAATGAAATTACAAGTAATTGTGTTTACAAGTAATTGAAATGAGAGCATGAAGAGACTTTCCTTCGTTTTAGGTTTATCAGAGGCTGACCTATCTTAGGTTACTCTCACGGCTTTTTGGCATGAAGGTTCCCAAATCATCGCAATCTACTAGACGGGAAGTTAATCCCAGGTCTTTCAACCGGAGCGAATTTGGTGGTGCCTTTCCCCGAGCCTCGGAGATATAGTCATCTCACGAGTCCAAAGAATCAAACACCGACGGATAGCCTCCTCGGTGGAGGGACCACACAACATACATTCACATACATCGCGTCTCACCGTATGAAATGATGACATGTGCGAAGCACTAATATCATAAGCAGTTTATAGTGTGAAGCACTAACATCACACGCAGTTATAGTGCGAAGCACTAAGTGCAATAAGGAAATGCATTCGTACACATTCATCAAATGTAAATGCAACATCCACACAAGCAAATAACAGTTTTGAAAAGATTGTGATAGCGGCTTAAGTCCTCTTACTGGAGTCCCCAGCAGAGCCGCCACCTGTCGATGTCGAGATTTTTGGATGTCCCTTTCCGTTACTTGTTCTTTGGTTTTCTCATTTTAAGTGCGATTTGTTTGAAAAAACAAGTGAAAAAGGTCCGACATATATAATGTCGATGATGGGACTATTAAGAGTCGCCAGTTGGTTTTTTAAATGGTTGTACCAACACAACTGAGAAAAGGTTTGCACATTGACCCAGTGATATGACACTGATATATGGGTTGACGAAACCGAGATTCATTTTAGGGTCCGGGGAGTTGGTTATGCGGGGGGAAGGTGTTAGGCACCCCACGACATCCGTGTTACCATGGTGACCGCCTCTTTTCAAGAAACTATTATCTGAGTGTGTGTGTGTGGGGGGGGGGGGGTCAATGTGCTGTTATATAAAAGTTGTACGAGGCCTCGTTCGAACCTATATACACAGGGTTTGAATTTATGTAGAAAATTCCGTTTTTAGCAAGATATGGCAGTGATGTTTTATGAAAGAGGTTTTTCAAACCCTGATGCTCAATAGGAATTAAGACTTTTCACACTCCCATTTTATTAAGTGAGCGGATGAATTGATTTTATTTGATGGATGCGAGGCATCCGTATGAAAAATAATATACAAAAATAATGCCGACTTCCTCGTGGGTATGGAAACCATCTGAGGAAATTCAGATATCGCAGAATAATTTACAAGCTGCTTACAGCTGAACATGTCCATCACAAGAACCGAATCTAGATTCAATGGAATGAATCTGTGATCACATGATTCCTAGGCTCACAAAATATTGCAGTTTATATGAAAGCAGTAAGTAGGTATAAATATAAAAGCGGTAAATATATATATACAGACATAATCACCAACCACGAAGCACCTCCATGGGGGATCAGAAATGTAAATAAAGCTGTTAAAAGCTATCAACCGCCACGGAGGAAACTCCAAAGTGACAAAACGTAAATAAAGATGTAAAGCGATCAACCGCCACGAAGAGAACTTCAGTGCAGATTTAAAATATATATATATATATATATATATATATATATATATATATATATATATATGTATATATATATATAAAGCAAGAAATGCACCTGATGTAAAATCTGTGCTCATCGAATGTAGTTCGACCACGCTTCATATATATAAGTATATATATATAAAAGCGAGTAAACGCACTTGATATAAAATCTGTGCTCATCGAATGTAGTCCCACACACAGCATATATATATATATATATATATATATATATATATATATATATATATTAAAGAAATAAATGCTCCGCATCAAGTCAGGCTCATCGAACAAAGTTCGACACACAATTCATATATATATATATATATATATATATATATATATATATATATATATATAAAAGAAAGTAAACGCCTCCGCATCAAGTCAGGCTCAATTGAGGCATAACTCGATAATGTTAGTCAATATATATAAATATATATATATATATATATATATATATATATAATATATATACTGATTGAATGAAACCACGGACCAAAGTCCTGGGAAAAGCAAGCAACACAACTCTCAACGTGTAGAAGGGTGTGTGCACAGATGAAGAGAAAGACTCTAAAATGTGTGAGAAGGCTTACAGCTGACTGATAAAAAAGGCTTTTATATCTTTAGAGTGGGTAAACACTGACTTGTGTGGATACAAAAGAGGCTATATATGAGCTCACAGGTGTTTGGAAGTGGGAAAATACACTGTATGGCGAGTGTAGAGCAAATTGTGCAGGGTTTCCCCTTCTTTTTTCTCTTAAAAATCAGCACCCCAAGCCCTCTATTTATAGGCAATATGAGCCGCAGGTGTACTAGAGGCGGGTCGGGTCGGCCCGGTTTTGTTGGGTCAGGTCGTCTCGAAGTACGTGCACTCAGGCACTGTAATATCCACTCGGATTTTGAGAAGTGCAATTCGGGCATCCGTTTTGAGGTATTCGGGACCTATTTCGGACCGCCGTTGTCGAGAGTTGTATGATGGCATGGGATTAGAGTTTGTACGAAGTCATTGAAGATGGGACGATGCCCTCTGGTCTTCAAGCTTCAACTTTCATCCGTTACCCCGCACAATAGTCACTCGGGATTGGTTAGCCTTGTGGGACATCGTTGCGTAGAGACGAGACGTGGCATCGTTTTGGACGAGATAACGATGTTGCCCCTCACCGGTGTTATCGCCGGATTTGGCCGATAAAGCAGACGTTGCTCAGACTTCGCTGAGATTGGACTGCTGCATTTGTTGAAGGTCCTCATTGTTATCTTTGAGGTGTGCCTGTCTTCCCGATGTTATTGTTGGGTTGGTACAGTGTATCTCGTTGTGAGCGCCGAGATTGAAGCTGATGGCATTTGAAACAAGCATTTCCGGGGTTATCTCTGAAACTGCATTCCTTGGGGTTATCACCAAGGTTGGTGGCTATTCCCATGGTTGGGACTGAGACTGGATACCTTGGGGTGATCTCCGAGATTAATCGGTCTTCTCCGGTGTGAGTTCCAGTATTGTATCTACAGGCCTCGGGGTTACATCCGAGGTTGAAATTGTTACTCCCAGATTGCGATCCGGGGTTGATGTTGTACTTCCTGTAGTATCCGTTATGGATTTGGATTTTCTTTCGTGGTTCTTCTTAAAGACGAATCATTCTCCTCTATATTAGTAATGTGATGAGTACGAAAATTTCGAGTGTCTACAATGGAAACTTAAGCAATTTTCGTAAAACTTAAATATCATGATGGTACCTGCGCACACCAACATGCGTTTAAGCAAGGCTCAAGAACAAAGTTAAGAACACCTATACGATGTGTCCTCGCATCATTATAGGCCCTTTAGCGATAGTTTATTTAGAAAATTAATTATTTTAATTAATAAATAGATAAAATAATTTTTAATTATTAAAAATACAAAATAAATTACGAAAATTATTTTAAAATCAAAAAATAGTTTTAATTATTTAGAGTATATTTCATAAATATTTAATATTTTTGGAATATAAGCAGTATTTAATTTATTTAATTATAATATTAAATAAATTATTTAAAATGGTTTTAAATCATGAAAAATCATGAAAAATGATATTATGGTATAAGAAAATATTTTAAGTTATTTTTAATGACTTTTGGTATTTTGTGTGAGAAATTTCATCATTTAATTAATATTAATGGTAATTAGTTTATTTAATAAATATATTAAATAAATTATGGAAAATTAGAAATAATACTTTAAAAATCATATAAAAATGATTTAAGGGTTAGAAAAAAATATTTTAAGTTATAGAATATAACTTTTGATATTTTATCATGAAAATATTAATATTTTAATATTAAAAGCAATTATCGGATAATGTATTTAATTGTTTAAAAATCTTATAAAGGTGATTTTAAAGTATTAAAATACTTTGTAATATTATTATAATATTATGTTATGATTTTTATTAATATTTTATATTAAATAAATATTAATGATAAAGGAATATTGTGGTATTTATATTATATAAATACGATATTAATGATTAAAATTTTTTGAAAATTTTTATGAGCCTATGAGAAATAATTTGACTGATAATAAATTATCTAAGATAATTGTTAAGTGTTTAGGCAGAGTTTAATTAAACTTAAACTCGAGTATTATCCGACTAGACCGTCGAAATGTTAGAATTGTGTCGGGTTCAACTCGGACTACAATAGTTTGACTTGATACCGAGTCTTATGTGCTAAATAGACTGATAGGGTTATGTGATAAATGTATTTAGGTTATTTTAAATACCGTGATGATATTATTCTAATGTGTAGATCGGTATTATTTATATTAGGTTTTCAGACAAAGCTAGATAAATTGTATAGCGGTAATCAATGGTTCAGGCAAGTTTTTACTTAACTCTACTAAAAGTTATTTCATTCAGATATGCTTATGGATAATCATTGCTGATTGCAATTGTAGAATTGTACTTTGTACATATTGCATGTATAAGTCAGGTATGAAAGGCTGATCACCTTCATTACCATTCGGTTCAGATATATTTGTTCATGCTCAATACTTGTTCAGTCAAAAGTTTGTTCCTGCTAGTTCATAATTGTATTGTTGAATTATAGCCATCTTATTATTCAGATTCTGTCAATCATGATATATCGTTATATTATTGAACTTAAACTTGCTGGGAAATCTTATGCTCACCCTTGCTATATCATAATTGAACATTGCAGATTTAGAAGCATACGTCGAATACAGGAAAGGATAAAGCCAAGTTCAGCTTGAGATTTTATGTGCAGCTTAATTGTAATAGTATAGTATAATAATAATGTTGTATGTTAGATAGGATAATGAACTGGGTTTATTTGAAGGTTACTCGACCTTGGGGAAAATATTGTGTAAAGTTTAATGTATAAACAATTTATGTTTATATCTTCCGCAAATAGTAATAGTTATAGAATTAGCATACCAAGATCCGTGGTGATTTAGGACCCGGATTCGGGGATGCTACAGTTGGTATCAAAGTTGTAGGTTATGAACCTTAGGTAGGAATACTTGAGACTAATAACCGCAGTGATTAGGATAAGATCTAACTCACATAGAGTTAGTCAGTCGGTAAGATTCAAAGACGAATCTCGGCAAGTTATAAGATACAGAGTTCCTTAACTCTGATAATAAAGTTGAACAATAGGGAGAAATAGATAGAGTCTAAAAGACTAAAAGTTCAATGATAGAAGTTCGTAAAACAAAACTATCAAGATATAGAAATGAATCATAATATATACGATAAGATCACCCCGTGATCTGAAAAGGTTATAGTATGGAGAAGGATCAAGCGAATGATTGAAAAGTTACATCAAAGTTTGTTGTGTGGCAGTTGTACTATGAAATTGTACTATGAAAACTCATGAAAGAGTTATGGATTATGAATACGGATTAAATGAAATTCGTTTTGAGAAGGGTGTCAAGATTAGGTGGGGATTTCAATTGAGGATTCATGTCAGTAGCTGAGTTGTATGATTCCTTGTATGGGCAGGGAATTGTACTTGGTGTAAAAACTACTTAGTTCTGACAATTTTAATCATTGAAATATTTGTGTCGCGCTATTTGATATATGCATGTTAAGAGGGTGATTCCTTTCTCATGTGTATAACAGGTAGATAGGTCATAGGTATAGAATATAAGGTTAAGTATGGGTTCTTAAAACTCATACTTATGGTACGATCGTGACTCATAATTATATGAAATGTTTATGAACCCCTCAGCGAATGGACGCCAAAGGTCTGTCTAGGATAAGTTCTTAAACTCATATGATTGTGGCAAGTTCCTGAACTCATAAGTGTGGTAAGTTTGACGATCTGGGTATAGTTTTATGTGAATAGAGTATTAAGGATAATAAGAATAGATAGACTGTTTAAGCAAATGATTATTAGTGGAGACATAGGTTTTCCAAAATTCCTAGCTATGCTAGACTTCGAACTTTTTGGACATCAAGCTAAATATGCACTATGTGCTTTTGAAAAAAAAATGTAGACTCGTAATCATTTTTGGAACGGTTTAAAGTACAGTTTATGCTAATTGTTTCAGCTAGACGAAGATGATTTGAAATATCAAAATTTATTTTATTTATCACTTATGTACCATGTAACCTGGTGCAGAGATGATAAAAAGTTGATGGAGTTATAAATGCAGGAATACTTAGTGTTGAATTGATCTAAAATCGTTGTTCCATTATTGCATGATATGTTATGACAAAGTCATACGATGACGGCATCCTTAAACGGACTGTTAATACAGTACGACATGATGACGTCATTCTCAAAAATATTTTCAAAAATTTTAATTTGCCAACGGGGTTTGGCTACACCTAAATAATTCGATTGAATTGAATTATTGATATGAGTCTGTGCTATTCGATTCAATTTAGACTAATGTTTATAAAACTCTAAGTGTTCATTGAAAGAAATTTCCCGAACCAAATTGTTTTGGTGCAGAATCTAATAAGACTAAGGAAAAATTTTGTGCCTATGGCAGAGACGAGAAACAAAGTGGACCAGTAGTACTTAATAAGTACAGGGCATATCGGGTTAATTACCCACTATGTCCGTAAGTTATGGCGGTTTACGGATGAATTTCCATATAACCTTTGCGAAAATGACAGAGAACTGTCTAGAAAACCCTCAGCAATACTTGAAATTTTTACTCTGGTGAGGAATGTATTGGGTAGCATGCGATGCTGTGTATGAATGGTGTATGGTGTAAGGTAAATTTTGGGGATGAAATTTTTAGAAGAAGGGGTGAATGTGACGACCCAAGAATTTAGAAAAATTATTTAAATCTTAAATTATTGAATAAAGGTTAAATAATAAACCTAGACAGAAAATAAGTGTATGGATTTGACATTTCTGAAAAGAAATTTCTGGATTTAAAAATCTTTGTGGTGAATTATTCAGGATTAAGGATATACGTAAATATGTTTTGTGTATATGGTTGTATATGTTGTACAGTATGTGGTTAAGGGTCACGGGTTGACCAGATAAACAATATCAGTGGAAAACCCTAATATTATAGTAAGAACGTCAACGTTCAGTTAGAAAACCCTAATGACTGATAAGAAACCCTAGAAACCGATTCTGGAAACCCTAATTTCATTTCCAAGAAATTGAAACCCTAATTCGGATATTAAAATCCTAATTTGGGAATTTAAATGATATGTATAAGGTTTTTATATTTTAATTACAAACCTAATCAAAGATAGCTTTAATGAGTAATTAGAATTTTTAATAATTCAGAAACCCTAATTCATATGTTATAAACCCTAATGAATGATTATGAAACATAATTGTTAATTAGTAATTTTAATTAGGAAATATTAATTGTGAAACCCCGGATTTTATGAATAAAGATTTTAATTTCTCAAAATATTTTTTGAATTTTATGGTGTGGATTTGATATAATGTTATAGTTGTGGGTAGTATTTATAAATTTTTCAAAGTATGCAAGTTGTTATAAAATATTCGATTGGTCGGGGAATATTCGTACGACGGCACAATCATTGGTGGACCCCACAATGGAAGTATTGTTGTAGTTAGAAAAACGACATAATTATCTTTTATATAAAATAACGGCCGGAAGTGTTACAATTAAAACCGCTGAACTACTCTCATTAGTAAAAGTACAAGAATACGCTGTGGTTGCATAGTAGCACACGGTATTGATTATTGATGCTTACGTGAGAAGTCACTCGGTTATACTCAATTATTGCTACAAATAATTGATGCATTATATCTCTCATATTATTTATTCAATTATTGTCACAAAGATCATCTCGTGATAATATGTTATATTATTAAATCAATAATTGAGACGACAAAGTTATTCATATTATTATTTGCAATATTTACAATGTCTAGAAGTTCAGTCAAGGAGAGGTTTGGTCACCTAATTGCGCGCCAATAAGGAGAAATCCTTATCGGAAAGCCCCTTCTTTCCTGGGAACGACCTGGTTGTTAAATATTGTGAGTTATAATATTAATGATGAATGTTATTAAAATTGAAGTTGTGTTCGGAGTTGAATTTGGAGACGCGGACGTGATATCTCAGTCTGGAGCGATGAAATTAGTAAAAATAGTTTATAAACACAAAATTTTCCGAGATTCACTCTTTGGTCAAAAAGTCAACAGTTGACTTTTCGGGAAAAGTCAAACTTCGAAATTTCAAAATTTATATTTTTGATAAAAAATAGTTTCATTATGTTGGAATTGTTTGTGTTAGTGAAAATCGACATTTATTCCGATGATAATTGATGTCTAGGGGTTATATTGATAAATTGGGTAATTTATCGGATAAATGAGCAATTAATTGCTACTAATTCATATGCTTACATAACTATTTGTTCGCATGTGTATACTATTATTTCACATTCTTGTTACTATTAGGGGAGTTGGTGCAAGATTGATAATATTTTCATGACTAAGTTAAAAATGGAGGTATAGATGGAGGTACTATACTGTAATTGTTTTTATCACATGATTAGAACTATTGAGTCACATAATTTACTATTGATTCACATTATTTACTATTAGGGGAGTTGGTGCAAGTTTGATAATACTTGCAGGACTAAATTAAAAGGAAAGAAAAGTTGGAGGTATTGTACTATAATATTTCGAGCCCCAAAACGTGCAATTATCGAAACTATATTTTCCTATAAATAGAAGTTCATTCTTCCTTCATTTCTCACCAATTCACAAAAGCTTTAGAGCGATTATTATAGAGATAAAGAAGAAGAGAAGTCTGCTACCTCACTATTCCAATATCCATTTTTTCCAAGGTAGGGGATATTATTTGTTGTACTCGTAGGGAGTATTATTTCTTTCTTATCCATGAAGAGAACTTCTGTTATTCCGTTCTTTATTATTCTCATTGAAATAACTCAGATAATGCTGGCTACCCTATACTTGGTGAAATTCTTCCATTGTTCCATTATTTATCATTCTGTTGGAACATCACATGCATGCGTTCTACGCCGGGACTGGTTCCGCTCTTTATTATTCTATTAGAATATCTTGTTCAGACATTTTACGCTTAACTGATTCCGCTTTTTATTATTCGTTGGAATATCCTCCTCGCTCATGGCATTTAACGCCGGACTGATTCCGCCTTTTATTATTCTCATTGGAATATCTTATGCACATGCATTTCATACGGACTGATTCCTCCGCTTTATTATTTTGTTGGAATATCCTCGTCATGCGTTTTTTACCGACTGATTCCGTTATTTATTATTCGTTGGAATAACTCGCTTCTGCAAGCGCTTCCATCGCATGCCCGGTGATTTCTTTTGTTATTCCATTCCTTATTATACTCAGTTGGTTAAAGTTTTGGCTTCTATACTCCATGAAATTAGTGGAATATCCTTGATATTTGCACTTCATCCAGTATCTTTTCATGGAATATTCTTCTAAGTATTCTTGAATTTTACTCTACAAAGCAGTATCATGTTGATAATTTGGACGTTATTAGTTCCTGGATAAATTAATTCTTGAACTTGTTTTATTGAATTCTTATATCATTGTCATCATCCTCATGTTTATATTTTGTTGAAAGTCATCTGTGGCCTATAGTTCATAGATGGACTTGGTATGATTATGACCAGGGATCATTCGGTGTAATCATGACTGTAATGTTACAAATGATGTGGAAAAAGTCCTCATTGGCCCATAGTGCATTGATGGACAGTTGTTGGCATGATCATGACCATTATTGAATACATAAATATTCTTGGCCCGTAGTGCATGGATAATTGTGGTCGTGATACTAAAGAATATCCTTGGCCGTAGAAAGTGTGGGGGGTGATTTGATGATGTGGATTATTTATTGTTTGAGTCCCAATGATAAAAGTGATGAATAAATCATAAAAGATAGTAGATTTTATTCTCTACTTGACTCTTTTAATGGATTGGTTGTTCACACCGCAGCTTAAAATTGATGGTTGTTATATTGTATCGCTTTAACAATCTTGCTTAAGGCTAACGATAATATATTCTCGCATTATCTTAGTCATAATATTTCCCGGGCTAGTTGAGCTCACCTTTTACTTTTATTGTTCTCTTCAAGAAATGAGAACGTAGCAGGGGAAGTAGTTGGGGACTGAGGACTAGCCGGACAGATGATAAGCATTAGTAGTCCTCACTTTTCTCGTAAAATAGTGTGATAATAATTGTAATGAGGACTCCTTTTGAGTTTGTATAATCTCTAGTAGATAATATTTGTATTCAAACTCACGCTTTTGTTTTGTAGTATTGTACCACGATAGTTGTATTATTAAGTTGTATTTGAATTCGCATACCATGTATGTGGCGACCCAAGATGGGTGACGATACCTAATTTTGGGGGCGTCACAACAGGTATCAAAGCTTAGGATATGATCCTCATCGAGATGTGAGATAAGAACTAGGAGGGAGAGATTTGGGAATTCCTTCGCTAGTATGACCTACCTAAGTTTATTTGGTATTTAATTGGTCGATCATAGTATAGGGATAATATGTGATATGTTAATTAACCCTTATTTTGTGGCAGTGTTTGAAAATGACATCCGAGAATGTTGACCTTGAACCTGATACAAAGCCCATTTCTAAAACCCCATATCGAATGGCTCCAATTGAACTTCAGGAGTTAAAGGTCCAACTACAGGAGTTGTTGGACATTGGTTTCATTCGTCCTAGTACATCTCCTTGGGGTGCTCCTGTTTTATTTGTAAAGAAGAAAGACGGGAGTATGCGACTTTGTATCGATTATCGGGAATTAAACCATGTTACTCTCAAGAATAGGTATCTAATACCTCGTATTGATGACCTGTTTGACCAGTTGCAAGGAGCACAATTCTTTTCAAAGATCGATCTTCGTTCTGGATATCATCAGCTGAAGGTTAGAACTGAGGATATTCCAAAGACCGCTCAACTCCTAGACGGGCATTATGAATTCCTAGTCATGTCTTTTGGATTGACTAATGCTCCTGCTTCTTTCATGGATATGATGAACCGAGTATTCAAGGAATATTTGGATCAGTTCGTTGTTATCTTTATTGATGACATCCTCATCTATTCCAAAAACCATGAAGATCATGAGCGCCATTTGAAGCTGGTACTGCAAAGGCTTTGTGATAACAAGCTATATGCCAAGCTGAAGAAATGCGAGTTCTGGCTTGAGGAGGTAGCATTCCTTGGGCACATGGTGTCAAAACATGGAGTGTCTGTTGACCCAGCGAAGATTGAAGCAATACAAAGTTGGGAGTAACCAAAGACGGTGACCGAAGTACGTAGCTTTTTGGACTTAGGTGGTTATTATCGGAGATTTGTGGAAGGATTTTCTAGAATCGCTACTCCGTTAACTCAGCTGACTCGTAAAGATTCAAAATTTTCATGGAGCGCAGAATGCGAGAAGAGTTTCCAAGATCTCAAGAGGAGACTCATTTCGGCACCTGTTTTGACAATACCATCTGGTTCGGATGGATTTGTTATCTACAGTGATGCTTCAGGAAAAGGGTTAGGATGTGTTCTCATGCAACGTGGAAAGTCATAGCATATATGCCTCGCGACAACTTAAAGAATATGAGAGGAATTATCCTACTCATGATCTAGAGTTAGCGTTGAATCATTTTCAAGGCTAAAGATCCGGAGGCACTATCTATATGGGGAGAAAGTGGAGTTATATTCACCATAAAGCCTCAAATATTTCTTCACTCAAAAAGAACTCAACATGCGGCAACGACGTTGGCTCGAGCTGTTGAAAGATTACAACCACACTATTCAATACCATCCTGGAAAAGAAAACGTAGTAGCTGACGCATTGAGTAGAAGATCATATGCAGGAACGAGTGCGATGATGTTAAGTATACGTATAGAACCAACTTTAATTGAGAAAGTTAAATTTGCTCAAGCCACAGACCGGGAGCTGATGCGTATGAAGAAAAAAGTACAAGAAGGTGCTATTCCAGAAGCAAGAATCGATGAAGAAGGAATACTTCAAGTCCATTCCAGACTTTGTGTTCCTAATGATTCTGATTTGAAGTACAAGATCATGATGGAGGCACATAATACACCATTTGCAATCCATCCTGGAAGTACCAAAATGTATCGTGATCTTCGACATACATTTTGGTGGAATAATATGAAGAGAGAGATTGCAAAGTTTATCTCAATGTGTTTAACTTGTCAACGTGTAAAGGCGGAGCATCAAGTGCCTAAGGGTCCATTGCAACCACTTGAGATTCCAAAATGGAAGTGGGAACACATTACCATGGATTTCGTTATGGGTCTTCCCACGGTTTCTTAAGGCATAAATGCTATTTGGGTTATTGTTGATAAATTAACCAAGTCTGCTCATTTCTTGCCGATACGGGAGACTTATTCCCTTGAACGTCTTGCTCGTATGTACGTAGATGAGATTGTGAGATTGCATGGCATGCCAGTATCCATAGTTTCGGATCGTGACCCAAGATTCTCTTCAAGATTTTGGGTTAGCTTGCAAAAAGCTATAGGGACAGATTTACGATTTAGTTCGGCATACCATCCTCAAACGGACGGACAATCAGAGAGGACTATTCAAACTCTTGAAGATTTATTAAGACTCTGTGTCCTAGACTACAAAGGGAGTTGGGATAAGTATTTACCATTGGTGGAATTCTCCTACAACAACAGTTATCAGTCAAGTATAGGTGTGGGTCCATTTGAAGCATTGTATGGACGAAAGTGTCGCTCTCCAATATGCTGGGATGAGGTGGGAGAAGCAACGTTGTTGGGACCAGAGTTGGTATGAATGACTACAGAGAAGATCCAAACGATTCGACAACGTATACAAACGGCATAGGATTAACAAAAGAGTTATGCGGATCTTCATCGAAAGGACGTGGAATTTAGTATTGGGGATCATGTATTGTCATGCGTGGGCTCCATGGAAGGAGTTACAAGATTTGGGAAGAGAGAAAGCTCAATCCACGATTTATTGGTTCATATCGATTCTTGACTGAGTAGGAAATATGGCCTATAGACTCGCGTTACCTCCAAGTATGTCTCGTGTTCATAATGTTTTTCACGTATACATGCTTCATAAATATGTGAAAGACCCGAACCATGTTATTGAGTTAGAACCGAACGAGATAGCCGAAGACTTAACGTATGAAGAAGTACTTGTCAAGATCTTGGATAGGAAAGAGCATGTCCTACGCACGAAGGTCATACCACAAGTTAAAGTTTTGTGGAGGAACCATGCTATAGAGGAAATGACCTGGGAGTTAGAAACGGAAATGAAAGCGAGGTATCCTCATCTTTTCGAAACACCAGGATTACGTACATCAATTTCGATGACGAAATTTCATAAGGAGGGAGGTTGTAAGACCCCAAATTATTAATAAATGAAATTTAATTTCTCTATTTATCATTTTGAAATAGTAAGGGTTGATTTGATTAATGTGGTTAGTTATGGGTAAAATGCATAAATATTTTAAATAAGTAAGTGGTTATAAAATACTCATTGTTGTTTGGAGAATATTCGTTTGGTCGTGGAATATTCTTGCTGGTAGAATATTCGTAATGCAACGGCAAATTGACATTTATAAAATTATATAACGAAAAAAAACCATTGGATAAAGAAAAACGATAAGTATAAGTTGTTTATAAATAACGGCGTAGTTATTACTGTTAATTAATAATGTTGGAATACCCGGTGGTTAAAACACGATGTCTGGCGTTGTTGCACAAAAAGATAACACCACTAGTATTGCACCATTTATTGATTCTTACGTAAGAAGGCACTACTTCAATAATTATTACAAATAATTATTGTTCAATATTTTATTTTTGATTCAATAATTACTTTGTGTTGATATTTTATATTATTGTTGTTTTAATAATTGTCATTTACGATTATTTTCCATTATCAAATCAATAACTCATATTATTTGAATAATATTATTAGATAGGATTATTGGCAATGTCTACAAAGTTCTGTCTAAGGAGAGGTTTGGTCACCTAATTGCGCGCAAGTAAGGAGAAATTCTTTTTGAAAGCCCTCTTTCTCGAACCTATCAGTTGTCAATATTGTGATTCTGTAATATTATTTGTGAATAATTAATTATTGCTTTATATGATGAGGAAAACATTGATTTTATGTGGTTATAGATGGAGAAAATTTTTAAATGTGACAATTGTTGAAAATTAATATTTTATCTTTTTCTGATAAAATAATTCATTTGAATATATTATTTTAATAATATATTAATGGTGATATTTTTACAATGAATGTGGGATATATGAGTATATGAGGAGGAATAGTATTTTTGTTGCATTAAATGATTCATACATGTTTTGTGTGTCGGTGGACCCCATTTCTTGACTGAAATTTGATTATAGCCTGTAAAATGGCCCGTTTGTGGATTTCAGTCAATTTCTGTATGGAATTTGTATAAACTTTCTTTTGCAAAGTTGTAGATAATGGAATTTCCTATAAAAAGACGCGATATTCGAATTTTCTGATAAAAGGGCTATTTATTACGAATTATTGAAGTTCCGAAGTTCCGAAATAATTAATTTTTTGGAGTTTAAAATATTTTAAATATAAAAAACGTTTTTTGTATTGTTGGTCGGTTGTCAAAAATGCTGAATTGGATGATTCAAAGGTTGGCGTGAAAATTTAATATATATATATATATTATTAATTTATTAAATTTTCTGCTTTGGTGTTCTAAGCATTTTTCTATAAATATGGTGCTTAGGTTAGAATTGAAAATCACACCGTAAACCTTTTTCTCTATTTCTCTCTATATTATCAAGTGTATTCTTGTGAGTATTTTGATATCTTGAGTGTTGCTATACGGTGCAAGTTCGTTCAGCGTTATTCTAGTTAGAAGTACTGCGCTTTTGAGGTAAGAGATAGTAAGGGATTTTAAGGGATTGTAAGGGATATTATTTTTATAAAAATGATATTATTTCTTCAATATCATTATGCCGAAATATTGGTTGGAACTTTTTATCAAATTTGGAACTTTTTTATGTCGGGGTTACTATTCATGAGTTAGTATTAATGAGTTACTATTCACGAGTACTATTCACGAAGCATGATGATATTTTTTGGTGAAATTTCTATCTTTTGGTGGTTGAGTTACTTATTCACGTATACGACCTTTATTCACGTGATACTTGACTATTCACGAATCAATACGACTATTCACGTAAAAATTAAATTTTCTTTTTATGTCCAAGATTGTCTATTATAGTTCCTATCTTTGATTGGATCTATGTTTTGGTCTTCATTCTTAAATTTTACTCCACTCTGGTTATTTATGAAGTATTTTTGAACTTGGATTATTTAAAGTACGAATCTTTAATAATTGTTCTTTTGTTTCACTGGATTCGTTTTCCTTAAAATATTTTTCATCATCCTCAGTCCTAAATGATGATATAACTGAATATCTTTGGCCTGTATTGCAAAGATGATTGATTTCTGATGAATATCTTTGGCAAGATGGTGCGAAGATGAACAGTGTTTAGATGAACATGACTAATCGGTGAATATCTTTGGCTCAGAAAGTAAAAAGATGAATATTTAATTCGGATATATATTGATTGATGTTACAGGATAAAATATCGACGACGGAATTTTAAATTCATATATAGAAGATAGTAGTTTGCATTCTCTACTTAACTCTTCTAATGAATTATTATTTCACCGCAAAGATTGATTTAAAACCGTTGTCTATTGTATTCTATTAGATTTTTCCTGTTGAAGACTAACGATAATTTGTTCTATGTTATCTTAGTCATAATATTCTTTATCGGGCTAGTTGAGCTCACCCTTTTCCTTGTTGTTCCATTTTTCTACTCGGGAGGAGAGAATGTAGCGCAGTACTAGTCAAATTGTGGAATGATGGTTCTAGAAGTGGTTCTAGTAGTCTTCACTATTCTATAAAATAGTGTATCAATCATTGTAATGAGGACTTATTTGAGTGTGGATATTGTCTAGATGACAATATTTGTATTTAAACTCACGCTTTTATGTTGTATTAATAAAGTTGTAGTTGTTTACGTATCCATGTATTTTGACGACTCGAATGGTTGTTGTATACCTATTTTGGGGCGCCACAGCTTGGTATCGAGCTATAAATAAAGAGCCCCGAGCCTCTTCTTTGGTGACTTCGTGATGGGGGATGCATCGAAGCCGCACTCTCCGTAGGGGACGCCATTCTCGCTGTGGCAAATCGACAGGGTACCAATCGTGGTGCCGCTCAATCGATGGGATATGAGTCACAGTTAGTATCAGAGCTTAGGGATATGATCTCTGGCGCAGATCGGGGAATAGAACTAGGATGGGAGAGACGAGTAAATCCTTCGCTAGTGTGTCCTACCTAAGCTTATTTGTTGGTCGGTCATAATATAGGGGTATTATGGGATATGTTAATTTGTTTAATTAACCTTTGTTTTATGGCAGTATTTAAGAATGGCAGCTGAGAATATTAACGGTGGAGTTAATGAGACCATGGAAACACCTTTAATCACTACCCAGGGGAACGTGCAACAGGAAGGCAATATTCCTCCTATAAACAACACCACTGAGCAGACGATAAACGACGGGATGTTTAGGAGCTTTTTGCAGTTCATGCAAAACCGCATTTAGGAGACTCGTGTACGTATCTGGTGGAAATGCTAGCAATGCGCGGCTTTGTCACAGCCAAATAGTTTAAAGAGTTGGGACCACCAGAATTTAAGGGAAAGCCGGATCCGACCATGGCGGAAATGTGGGTCAAGCAAATTACCAAGATATTCGATGTCTTGGGATGCATAGATGAACAGAAGGTTCCATTTACCACCTTTATGTTTCGTGGCGAGGCAGACTACTGGTGGGAGTCTTTAAAATGGATCCAGCCTGCCGCACTTAGCATGTCTTGGGAAATGTTTTAGAAACTTTTCAACAAAAAATACTTTCCTGAAAGTATTCACCATATGAAGGAGGTAGAGTTTATTAGACTAGAACAAAATAACATGACGGTGTCCCAATACGAGGCGAAGTTTGCAGAGTTATCCAGGTTTGTACCTCATTTGGTAGAGAATGAGGAACGAATGACGAGGATGTTTATGAGAGGTTTAAAACCCGAGATTCGGAAATATCTTATCTCTCATAAATTTGCTTTATATTCAGATGTTGTCAACAGGGCTCAATTATTAGAGCGAGATAGTTAGTACGTTCAACCAAGGGACCGCAACCAGGGTCATACCGGTGGCAACAGTCATTGGAGCAATGAAAACCAGCAGGGAGGAAAATATTCAGAAAAAAGCGGTAACCACTCTGGTGGTAATCGTGGCCATGAAAATAGATGAAGCGAGTCGAGGGGAGATTTTAAAAAGAGGAGATTCAACAATGACATCAGAAGACGTCAAAGACCAAAGAAGAATCGGTTTTAAGGGAGGAGAACGACCACCGGTCGTATGCTATAAATGTGGAAAAGAGGGACATATCAGCCCAAACTATCCACAACAGTTCAAGGTATGTTATAACTGTGGAAAGGAAGGACATATCACTCGAGATTGCACTGTAGTGAAACCAAGTCTAGCGGGGATGGTGACTCAAAAGGCTGTCCCAAAAAAGTTAAAGTCAACGGTTCCTGGAAGAGCATTTGTCTTGACTGGTCAACATGCGAGGAACCCAAACGAGGTGATCACGGGTAAGCTAATCATAAATTCATGCGAAGTTTATACATTACTTGATACCGGTGCTACCCATTCATTTATCTCTCCTGCTTGTGCTCAACGTTTAAACTTGACTCCGGAGAAATTAGACTTTGACCTATCTGTGAAAACTCCGTTAGGAGAAACTTTCATCACATCCACTGTTTATAAATCTTGTTTGATCCAAGTTGGTACCATCACATTACCTGTTGACCTTATCTCTTTAAAGATACTTGCTTTTGATGTGATTTTAGGGATTGATTGGTTAACTACTCATCATGCCAAAATTGATTGTTTTCGTAAGGTTTTTAGTTTTTATATTCCTAATCAACCTGTTGTGTGAATTCAAGCAACTAAACCATTAAAATCAATCACTGTCATATCAAGTCATAAAGCTATTCGTTTATTGAAAAACGGATGTCAAGCTTTCTTAGCCCATGTTATGGATTTGAATAAAGACACATCAGATTTCAATAATATTACTGTTGTTATTGACTTTCCTGACATATTTCCTGAAGAACTTCCTGGTCTACCCCCAAAACGTGAAGTTGAAGTCTTTATTGACCTTGAACCTGATACAAAGCCCATTTCTAAAACCCCATATTGAATGGCTCTTATTGAACTTCAGGAGTTAAAGGTCCAACTACAGGAGTTGTTGGACATCGGTTTCATTCGTCCTAGTACATCTCCTTGGGGTGCTCCTGTTTTATTTGTAAAGAAGAAAGACGGGAATATGCGACTTTGTATCGATTATCGGGAATTAAACCATGTCACTATCAAGAATAGGTATCCTCTACCTCATATTGATGACCTGTTTGACCAGTTGCAAGGAGCATAATTCTTTTCAAAGATCGATCTTCGTTCTGGATATCATCAGCTGAAGGTTAGAACTGAGGATATTCCAAAGACTGCTTTCTAAACTCGGTACGGGCATTATGAATTCCTAGTCATGTCTTTTGGATTGACTAATGCTCCTGCTGCTTTCATGGATATAATGAACCAAGTATTCAAGGAATATTTAGATCAGTTCGTTGTTGTCTTTATTGATGACATCCTCATCTATTCCAAAAGCCGTGAAGATCATGAGCGCCATTTGAAGCTGGTACTGTAAAGGCTTCGTGATAACAAGCTATATGCCGTCAAGAAATGCGAGTTCGCTTGAGGAAGTAGCATTCATTGGGCACATGGTGTCAAAAAATGGAGTGTCTGTTGACTCGGCGAAGATTGAAGCAATACAAAGTTGGGAGCAACCAAAGACGGTGACTGAAGTACGTAGCTTTTTGGGCTTAGCTGGTTATTATCAGAGATTTGTGAAAGGATTTTCTAGAATCGCTACTCCGTTAACTCAGTTGACTCGTAAAGATACAAAATTTTCATGGAGCAAGGAATGCGAGAAGAGTTTCCAAGATCTCAAGAGGAGACTCATTTCGGCACCTGTTTTGACAATACCATCTAGTTCGGATGGATTTTTTATCTACAGTGATGCTTCAGGCAAAGGGTTAGGATGTGTTCTCATGCAACGTGGGAAAGTCATAGCCTATGCCTCGTGACAACTTAAAGAATATGAGAGGAGTTATCCTACTAATGATCTAGAGTTGGCAGTAGTCGTTTTTGCACTAAAGATCTAGAGGCACTATCTATATGGGGAGAAAGTGGAGATATATTCAGACCATAAAAGCCTCAAATATTTCTTCACTCAAAAAGAACTCAACATGCGGCAACGACGTTGGCTCGAGCTGTTGAAAGATTACGACCACACTATTCAATACCATCCTGGAAAAGCAAACGTAAGAGCGCGCATTGAGTAGAAAGATCATATACGAGGCGAAAAGCGATGATGTCAAGTATACGTATAGAACCAACTTTAATCGAGAAATTTAAAGTTGCTCAAGCCACAGACCCGGAGCTCATGCGTATGAAGAAAAAAGTACAAGAAGGTGCTATTCCAGAAGCAAGAATCGATGAAGAAGGAATACTTCGAGTCCATTCCAGACTTTGTGTTCCTAATGATTCTAATTTGAAGTACAAGATCATGATGGAGGCACACAATACACCATTTGCAATCCATCCTGGAAGTACCAAAATGTATCGTGATCTTCGACATATATTTTGGTGGAACAATATGAAGAGAGAGATTGCAAAGTTTATCTCGATGTGTTTAACGTGTCAACGTGTAAAGGCGGAGCATCAAGTGCCTAAGGGTCCATTGCAACCACTTGAGATTCCAAAATGGAAGTGGTGGGAACACATTACCATGGATTTCGTTATGGGTCTTCCCACGGTTTTTCAAGGCATAAATGTTATTTGGGTTATTGTTGATAGATTAACCAAGTCTGCTCATTTCTTGCCGATACGGGAGACTTATTCCCTTGAACGTCTTGCTCGTATGTACGTAGATGAGATTGTGAGATTGCATGGCATGCCATTATCCATAGTTTCGGATCGTGACCCAAGATTCTCTTCAAGATTTTGGGTTAGCTTGAAATAAGCTATGGGGATGATGATTCTACGATTTAGTTCGAGCATACCATCCTCAAACCTGACGGGACAATTAGAGAGGACTATTCAAACTCTTGAAGATCTATTAAGACTCGTGGTCCTAGACTTCAAAGGAGTTGGGATAAGTATTTATCTGGCAGGTGGAATTCTCCTACAACAACAACGCTTATCGATCAAGTATAGGTGTGGCTCCATTTGAAGCATTGTATGGACGAAAGTGTCGCTCTCCAATATGCTGGGATGAGGTGGGAGAAGCAACGTTGTTGGGACCAGAGTTGGTACGAATGACTACAGAGAAGATCCAAACGATTCGATAACGTATACAAATGGCACAGGATCAACAAAAGAGTTATGCGGATCTTCATCGAAAGGACGTGGAATTTAGTATTGGGGATCATGTATTGTTGCGTGTGGCTCCATGGAAGGGAGTTACAAGATTTGGGAAGAGAGGAAAGCTCAATCCACGATTTATTGGTTCATATTAGATTCTTGACGGAGTAGGAAATATGGCCTATAGACTCGCGTTACCTCCAAGTATGTCTCGTGTTCATAATGTTTTTCACGTATCCATGCTTCATAAATATGTGAAAGACCCGAACCATGTTATTGAGTTAGAACCGAACGAGATAGCCGAAGACTTAACGTATGAAGAGGTACCTGTCAAGATCTTGGATAGGAAATAGCATGTCCTACGCACGAAGGTCATACCACAAGTTAAAGTTTTGTGGAGGAACCATGCTATAGAGGAAATGACCTGGGAGTTAGAAACGGAAATGAAAGCGAGGTATCCTCATCTTTTCGAAACACCAGGTACGTACGTCAATTTCGATGACAAAATTTCATAAGGAGGGGAGGTTGTAAGACCCCAAATTATTAATAAATGAAATTTAATTTCCTCTATTTATCATTTTGAAATAGTAAGGGTTTATTTGATTAATGTGGTTAGTTATGGGTAAAATGCGCAAATATTTTAAATAAGCAAGTGGTTATAAAATACTCATTGTTGTTCTGAGAATATTCGTTTGGTCGTGGAATATTCTTCCACGTCGGAATATTCGTATTAATGGCACAAAATTTGTGTGGGCCCCATAACGGAAAGCGATTGGATGAAGAAAACAACAAGTATAAGTTGTTTATAAATAACGGCGTAGTTGTTACCGTTAATAATGTTGGAATACTCGGTGGTTAAAACACAGTAATACGCGTTGTTGCACAGTAGCACACGGTATTGCACCAATTATTGATTCTTACGTAACAATGCACTACTCAATAATTGTTACAGTAATTACTGTTCAATATTTTATTTTTGATTCAATAATTGCTGCGTTGATATTTTATATTATTGTTGTTTTAATAATTGTCACTGCACAGTATTTTCCATTATCAAATCAATAATTCATATTATTTGAATAATATTATTAGATAGGTTTATTGGCAATGTCTATAAATTTCTATCTAAGGAGAGGTTTGGTCACCTAATCAAGGCTTGAAGTGAGAAATTTTATTGAAAGCCCACTCTTTCATGGGAACTGCCTGGTTGTCAATATTGTGATTCTGTAATATTATTTGTGAGTAATTAATTATTGATTTATATGATGAGGAAAACATTGATTTTATGTGGTTATAGATGGAGAAAATTTTTAAATGTGGCAATTGTTGAAAATTAATATTTTATCTTTTTCAGATAAAATAATTCATTTGAATATATTATTTTAATAATATATTAATGGTGATATTTTTACAATGAATGTGGGATATATAAGTATATGAGGAGGAAGAGTATTTATGTTGCATTAAATGATTAATACATGTTTTGTGTGTCGGTGGACCCTATTTCTTGACTGAAATTTGATTATAGCCTGTAAAATCGCTCGTTTGTAGATTTCGGTCAATTTCTATTTGGAATTTGGAAAAGCTTTCTTCTGTAAAGTTGTAGATAATGGAATTTCCTATAAAACTTCACGAGATTCGAATTTTCTGATAAAAGGGCTATTTATTATGAATTATCGAAGTTCCGAAGTTCCGAAATAATTGATTTTTTGGAGTTTAAAATATTTTAAATATAAAGAACGTTTTTTGTATTGTTGGTGGTTTGTCAAACATGCTGAATTGGATGATTCAAAGGTTGGCATGAAAATTTAATATATATTATTAATTTATTAAATTTTCTACTTTGGTGTTCTAAACATTTTCCTATAAATAGGGTGCTTAGGTTAGAATTGAAAATTACACCATAAACTGAAGTTTTCTCTCTATTTCTCTCTCTATATTATCGAGTCTATTCTTGTGAGTATTTTGATATCTTGAGTGTTGCTATATACTAAGCAAAGTTCGTTCAAATAAGTTATTCTAGTCGGCATCGCTTTTTGAGGTACGGGATTTTAAGGGATTGTAAGGGATATTATTTTTAAAAAATGATATTATTTCTTCAATATCATTATGGCGAAATATTGGTTTGAACTTTTTATCAAATTTGAAACTTTTTCATGGTCGGGGTTACTATTCATGAGTTAATATTCATGAGTTACTATTCACGAGTTACTATTCACGAGTTACTATTCATGAGTTACTATTCACGAGTTACTATTCATGAGTTACTATTCACGAGTTACTATTCATGAGTACTATTCATGAAGCATGATGATGTTTTTGGTGAAATTTCTATCTTTTGGTGTCGTAGTTACTATTCACATATAATGACACTTATTCACGATAATCGACACTTTATTCACGACTCATTTACACTATTCACGTAAAAAATTAAATTTTCTTTTCTATGTCCAAGATTGTCTATTATAGTTGCTATCTTTGATTGGATCTATGTTTTGGTCTTCATTCTTAAATTTTACTTCACTCTGGTTATTTATGAAGTATTTTTGAACTTGGATTATTTAAAGTACGAATCCTTAATATTTGTTCTTTTGTTTCACTGGATTCGTTTTCTTTAAAATATTTTTCATCATCCTCTACTCCTAAATGATGATATAACCCGAATATCTTTGGCTCAGAGTGCAAGATGAATGATTTCGATGAATATCTTTGGCGAAGAGTGCAAAGATGAACATGTGTTTAGATGAACATGACCAACTGGTGAATATCTTTGGCCTGTAGTGCAAAGATGAATATTTAATTCCAGATATATATTGATTGATGTTACAGGGATAAAATATCGACGACGAACTTCTAAATTCATATATAGAAGATAGTAGTTTGCATTCTGTATTTAACTCTTCTAATGAATTATTATTTCCGCTGCGAAGATTGATTTAAAACTGGTTGTCTATTGTATTCTATTAGATTTTTTCCTGTTGAAGACTAACGATAATTTGTTCTATGTTATCTTATTCATAATATTCTTTACTGGGCTAGTTGAGCTCACCCTTTTCCTTGTTGTTCCATTTTTCTTCTCAGGAGGCGAGAATGTAGCGAGTACTAGTCGGGGTGTGGAATGATGGTTCTAGAAGTGGTTCTAGTAGTCCTCACTATTCTATAAAATAGTGTATCAATAATTATAATGAGGACTTATTTGAGTGTGGATATTGTCTAGATGACAATATTTGTATTTAAACTCACAGCTTTATGTTGTATTAATAAAATTGTAGTTATTTACGTATCATGTATTTTGACGACTTCGAAATGGGTGTTGTATATCTATTTTGGGGGCGCCACATATTTGATGTCTTGGGATGCTCGGAGGAGCAAAGGTTCCCTTCACGCCTTTTATATTTTGCGTGAAGAGGCGATTCTTCGGTGGAATCAGAAAAGCGTACCCAACTGACGACTTTTCAAGATGTCTTGGGAGAAGTTCAAGAGCTATTCAACGACAAGTACTTTCCCGAAAGTATTTGTCACATGAAAGAGGTGGAGTTTATCAAGTTGGAGCAAAACAATATGACCGTGTCGCAATACGAGGCTAAATTTGCGGAGTTATCCCGGTTTGCATCACATTTGGTCGATAATGAGGAGCGAATGACATGAATGTTTTTAAGAGGTTTGAATGGCCAAAATAATGATGGAAATCATGGCCAAAATAATAAGAATGGACATTTCAAGAAGAGGAAATTCAACAATGATGGAAAGACGTCAGCACCAGCACCCGTTGTTAAGGAAGGAGAATGACCACCTATCATATGTTTAAAATACGGAGGGGAGGGACATATCAGTCCAAACTGCGCGATGCCGTCCAAAGCATGTTATAATTATGGAAAAGAAGGTCACCTAGCCCAATTTTGTCGTTCACCAAAGACAAGTTCAGCTAGGATGGAGGCACCAAAGACCATCCCAAAAAAGTCAAAACCGGTAGTGCAAGGGAGAGCATTTTTCATGACTTCTCAAAAAGCGAGTAACCCGAATGAAGTTAGCACGGGTTAGTTAATTATAAATTCTTGCGAAGTCCATACCTTATAAGATACCAATTCTACCCATTATTTTATCTCTCTTGCTTGCGTTCAACGTTTAAATTTGACTCGAGAGAAGTTAGACTTTGACTTATTGGTTGAAACTTCGTTAGTAGGAGCCTTCGTTACCTCCACTGTTTATAAATCTTTTTGATTCAAATCAAAATTTTCACGTTACCTGTCGATCTTATCTCTTTGAAAATATTTTCCTTTGATGTGATTTTAGGAATCGATTGGTTAACTACTCATCATGCTTTTCGTAAGGTTGTTAGCTTTTATATTCATAACCAACCTGTTATGCTAATTCAAGCAACTAAAATCCTAAAGTCAATCATTGTCATATCAAGCCATAAGTAAAGAGCCTCGATCCTTTCCTTGTTGACTTCCTTGTGTGGAATGCACCGAAGCCAGACTTTCTATAGTCGACGTCGTGAGTGACGATGGCAAGTTGATAGGTATCAATGTGACACAAAGGCCCATTTCGTACGACTTACAAATGATGAAGATAGAGTTAAAGACTCTAGGAACCCAAGTGAAGATAACAAATATACGAGTAGAATCGACTTTAATCGATAAAGTTAAAGTCGCTCAAGCTACATACTCAAAGCTGATGAATGTGAAGAAGAAGGTTCAAGAGGGCGTTATTCTAGAAGCAAAAATTGACGAAGAGAGGAAATCTCAACCCTCGATTTAATTGGCCCATTTGAAATCCTCGATCGAGTAGGAACTGTGGCCTATAGACTCATTTTATCGCCAAGTATGTCGCGTGTTCATAACATTTTTCACATATTGATGTTACGTAAATATATGGACGACCTGAACCATATTATTAAATTAGAACTAGACAATATAGTAGAAGATTTAACGTATGAGGAGATACGTGTTAAAATCTTGGATAAGAAGGATCGTATTCAACACTCAAAGGTTATACCTCAAGAGTTAGAATCTGAAATGAAGTCAAGGTATCCTCACCTCTTTGGCATATCAAGTATGTCGTAAATTTCGAGGCAAAATTTCATAAGGAGGGAGATTGTGAAACCCAATTTTTATGAATAAAGATTTTAATTTCTCGAAATATTTTTTGAATATTATGGTGTGGATTTGATATAATGTTATAGTTGTGGGTAGTATTTATAAATTTTTCAAAGTATGCAAGTTGTTATAAAATATTCGATTGATCATGGAATATTCTTTTTGTCGGGGAATATTCGTGATGCGCAAGACAATCATTGGTGGACCCCATTAATGAAGTATTGTACGTAGTTAGAAACGGCACGTAATTATCTTTTATAAAAATAACTTGGCGGAAGTGTTACCAATTAAAACTGTTGAACTATTCGGTAGTAAAGAAAATGCGATAATGGTGGTTTCATAGTAGCAACACCAGTATTGATTATCGATGCTTACGTGAGAAGTCACTCGCATTATACTCAATTATTGCTACAATAATTGTTGCATCATATCTCTCATATTATTGATTCAATTATTGTCACGAAAGATCATCTGCATAATATGTTATATTATTAAATCAATAATTGAGACGACAAAGTTATTCATATTATTATTTGCAATATTTACAATGTCTGAAGTTCATCAAGGAGAGGTTTGGTCACCTAATTGCTACCAATAAGGAGAAATCCTTATCGGAAAGCCCATTCTTTCCTCAGGAACGACACAGTTGTTAAATATTGTGAGTTATAATATTAATGATGAATGTTATTAAAATTGAAGTTGTGTTGAGTTGAATTTGGAGACGCGACGTGATATCTCAAATCGAGCGATGAAATTAGTAAAAATAGTCTATAAACACAAAATTTTCCGAGATTCACTATTTGGTCAAAAAGTCAACAGTTGACTTTTCGGGAAAAGTCAAACTTCGAAATTTCAAAATTTATATTTTTGATAAAAATAGTTTCATTATGTTGGAATTGTTTGTGTTAGTGAAAATCGACATTTATTCCGATGATAATTGATGTCTAGGGGTTATATTGATAAATTGGGTAATTTATCGGATAAATGAGCAATTAATTGCTACTAATTCACATGCTTACATAACTATTTGTTCGCATGTGTATACTATTGTTTCACATTCTTGTTACTATTAGGGGAGTTGGTGCAAGATTGATAATATTTGCATGACTAAGTTAAAAATGGAGGTATAGATGGAGGTACTATACTGTAATTGTTTTTATCACATGATTAGAACTATTGAGTCACATAATTTACTATTGATTCACATTATTTACTATTAGGGGAGTTGGTGCAAGTTTGATAATACTTGCAGGACTAAATTAAAAGGAAAGAAAAGTTGGAGGTATTATACTGTAATATTTCGAGCCCCAAAACGTGCAATTATCAAAACTATATTTTCCTATAAATAGAAGCTCATTCTTCCTTCATTTCTCACCAATTCACAAAAGCTTTAGAGCGGTTATTATAGAGAGAAAGAAGAAGAGAAGTCTGCTACCTCACTATTCCAGTATCCAGTTTTTCCAAGGGGATATTATTTGTTGTACTCGTAGGGAGTATTATTTCTTTCTTATACATGAAGAGAACTTCTATTATTCCATTCTTTATTATTCATTGAATAACTTTTGATATGTCTGTGAGCTACCCTATACTTGGTGAAATTCTTACGTTGTTCCATTCTTTATCATTCATTGGAATATCCTATCTCATGCATTCTACGCGGACCTAGTTTACGTCTTTATTATTCTGTTGGAATATCATGTCTATGCGTTTAACGCCGGACTGATTCCGTCTTTATTATTCTATTGGAATATCCTCGTGCATGCGTTTTCTGGCGGGACTGATTCCGTCTTTATTATTACATTGAATATATCACATCTGCGCTTTCTACGCCGGACCTGATTCCGTTATTTATTATTCTGTTGGAATAACCTGCCTGTGCGGTCTATCGCATGCCTGGTGATTTCTTTTGTTATTCCATTCCTTATTATACTCAGTTGGTTAAAGTTTTGACTTCTATACTCCATGAAATTAGTGGAATATCCTTGATATTTGTGCTTCATCCAGTATCTTTTCATGGAAATATTCTTCTGAGCATTCTTGAATTATTATTCACGAAGCAGTATCATGTTGACAATTTGGACGTTATTAGTTCCTGGATAAATTAATTCTTGAACTTGTTTTATTGAATTCTTATATCATTGTCATCATCCTCATGTTTATATTTTGTTGAAAGTCATCTGTGGCCTATAGTGCATAGATGGACTTGGTATGATTATGACTAGGGATCATTCGGTGTAATCATGACCGTAATGTTACAAATGATGTGGAAGAAGTCCTCATTGGCCCGTAGTGCATTGATGGACAGTTGTTGGCATGATCATGACCATTATTGAATATAGAAATATTCTTGGCCTGTAGTGCATGGATAATTGTGGTCGTGATACTCAAGAATATCCTTGGCCGTAGTGTAGGGGTGATTCGATGATGTGGATTATTTATTAAGCTGAGTCCCAGTGATAAAAGTGATGAATAAATCATAAAAGATAGTAGATTTTATTCTCTACTTGACTCTTTTAATGGATTGCTTGTTCCGCTGCATTTAAAATTGATGGTTGTTATATTGTATCAGTTTAACACTGTTTAAGGCTAACGATAATATATTCTGCATTATCTTAGTCATAATATTTCCTACTGGGCTAGTTGAGCTCACCCTTTTACTTTTATTGTTCTCTTCAAGAAATGAGAACGTAGCAGGGACTAGTCGGGGGACGGATTGACGGACCAGATGATAGCATTAGTAGTCCTCACTATTCTGTGAAATAGTGTGATAATTATTGTAATGAGAACTCCTTTTGAGTTTGTATAATCTCTAGTAGACAATATTTGTATTCAAACTCACAGTTTATGTTTTGTCGTATTGTACACGACAATTGTATTATTAAGTTGTATTTGAATTCTGTACCATGTAAGTGGCGACCCAAGATGGGTGACGTATACCTAATTTTGGGGGCGTCACATTAATCCTAATTAGCAAAGCTTGAATAATGATTAGTAAATTTTAATATAATTAGAAAATCCTAATTATAATTTGAAATATTAATTTTCTATTTTGAAAATCAAAATTCTGAAATCCTAGAAATTTAATTTCAAATATGTTAGGGTTAAACCCTAAACCCTAAGGGTTAAACCCTAAACCCTAAAGGTTTAGACAATTTACTAATATGCCATTAAGAACAAAAAAAATTAAAATGACTAATTTGCCCTTTTGCATTATTGGAGAAAACATGAGAATCTTGCCAAGATATTGGGTGATTGACCAAATCTAGCTACCCTATATGACTGAATTCAGCCGATATTAGCCCCATACCAGCCATTTAAATTTCATTCAATTATTTCAATAATTGAAGAGAGAGAAAGTTCACAAACTTTGCTAATTTTATATCAAACTCTCAACCCACACTTCCTCTCTCTAGACCCACGAAAATATGGAGTATATCAGTCCCTTATATGATCCATAGTAAGCCAAGAATAGATACCAAAGATCAGAAATCAAGATCAAGCTTCAAGTGGTATGAATCCTAATTTTTGTAAATCATGTGATTTTATGTTAATGATTGGTTAGATATGTGTTATAAGGTGCCTTTTAGAGATCTGGGTTGTTGGATCATGGATCCATAACATCTAGATGCTCTAATCTAAAGATTTTAAAAATATGGAAAACTTGTAAAATATGGCTGACAGCCATATGTCAGAGGCCCTAGATCTTTACTTGTTAATGCTTTGGTGTATTTAATGTTATTTATCTGTTCTCTGTTGTTAGGTCTTTGATCTGAGACTTGAATCAAGCTCAGATCATGAGTATATTGCAAGATATGATCGGTCAAAAGGTGTTGACCAAGTATGAAACTATTTTTTGGGCAGCCAAGAAATTTCCAGAATTTCTGACAGTAATATTCATGACCCTAGATCTTGCTGTATTTAAAGAGTTTGATCAAGTTATTATTTTGTGGGTGTAACTTGACATGAGAACTTCACATCTATGCTTTTATATTACTTAGATCATGACCATAATTACAATTAATCTCGGTTAAACCTACGTTGACCAATCTGCCTGAAGAACAAATCTGGGTAACCCAGATTTTTCTCAGATCGCTCTGACAAGATATTCATGAGCCCAGATCTGGCTTGTATTTGATGCTTTGATGGTGTTAATATATCTATGTTGTAATATGTTCTAGGGACTACAGATTGGTTCCTTTATTTCACTTAAACAACAAAAAAGATTCATTTAATGAATCTGGCACAACGTTATTTGCTTTCGATCCACGAAATCATTTTCTGGAAAACCCAGATCTTCATCAGCCGAGTTTTCTGTCATACTTTGACCAGCGTTGATCTTCTTGTTGTGATGATAATACGATGCTATGTTTTTATATAATTGTTCACTGACATCTCCACTACAAAGAAGAACCTTTAGATCACACAAATAATACATAGTCTGCAAGGTACAAGGATTAAAAGGAAGACACTTGGACTGTTCTTCATTTCTGGAAAACCCAGAAATGAAGAACAGTGTCTAACATGACTTTGTAAGGCCTTTATCTCATGGATCTGTTGTTGTTTGGTCATGTAATCATTCACTAATTGTAGACTTACATTTATACTATGGCATGGACACTTAAGCAACCCAGAAAACTTAAATATCATGAATCTAGAACCCCATTCGAACATGGTACCACACATTCGACATGCGTTTACAAGCAGGTGCTCAAGAATGAGGCAAAAAACACTTATAGACGGCAGTTACGTCATGCTATAGGTCCCTTTTAGCGACAGTTTATTTAGAAAATTAATTATTTTAATTAATAAATAGATAAAAATGATTTTTTAATTATTAAAAATACAAAATAAATTCAAAAAATTATTTTAAAATCAAAAAAGCAGCTTTTTAATTATTTAGAGTATATTTCATAAATATTTAATATTTTTGGAATATAAATGGTATTTAATTTATTTAATTATAATATTAAATAAATTATTTAAAATGGTTTTAAATCATGAAAAATCATGAAAAATGATATTATGGTATAAAAAATTATTTTAAGTTATTTTTAATGGATTTTGGTATTTTGTGAGAAATTTTATCATTTAATTAATATTAATGGTAATTAGTTTATTTAATAAATATATTAAATAAATTATGGAAAATTAGAAATAATACTTTAAAAATCATATAAAAATGATTTAAGGGTTAGAAAAAATATTTTAAGTTATAAAATATAACTTTTGATATTTTGTCATGAAAATATTAATATTTTAATATTAAAAGCAATTATCGAATAATGTATTTAATTGTTTAAAAATCTTATAAAGGTGATTTTAAAGTATTAAAAATACTTTGTAATATTATTATAATATTATGTTATGATTTTCATTAATATTTTATATTAAATAAATATTAATGATAAAGGAATATTGTGGTATTTATATTATATAAATACGATATTATAAAAATACTTTGTAATATTATTATAATATCTCGGTTCAACTCGAGATCGCAATAGTTTGACTTGATCTTTAGTCTTATGTGCTAAATACAATCGATAGGGTTATGTGATAAATGTATTTAGGTTATTTTAAATCTTTGTGATGATATTATTCTAATGTGTAGATCGGTATTATTTATATTAGGTTTTCGGACAAAGCTAGATAAATTGCGTGGCGGTAATCAATGCTGCTCGCATAAGTTTTACTTAACTTTACTAAGAGTTGTTTCATTCGGATATGCTTATGGATAATCATTCTTTGATTGCCATTCAGAATTGTACTCGTATATATTGCATGTATAAGTCGTATATGAAAGGTTGATCACCTTCATTACCATTCGGTTCAGATATATTTGTTCATGTTCAGTCAAAAGTTTTGTTCCTGCTAGTTCACAATTGTATTGTTGAATTATAGCCAGCTTATTATTCAGATTTTGTCAATCATGATATATCGTTATATTATTGAACTTAAACTTGATGGGCAATCTTATGCTCACCCTTGCTATATCATGATTTAACATTGCAGATTTAGAAGCATACGTCGAATACAGGAAAGGATAAAGCCAAGTTCAGCTTGGGATTTTATGTGCAGCTTAATTGTAATAGTATAGTATGATAATAATGTTGTATGTTAGATAGGATAATGAATTGGGTTTATTTGAAGGTTACTCGACCTTGGGAAAAATATTATGTGACGCCCCAAAAATTAGGTATACGTCACCCATATTGGGTCGCCACTTATATGGTACAGAATTCAAATACAACTTAATAATAGAACTGTCGTGTACAATACGACAAAACATAAACTGTGAGTTTGAATACAAATATTGTCTACTAGAGATTATACAAACTCAAAAGGAGTCCTCATTATAATTATTATCACATTATTTAATAGAATAGTGAGGACTACTAATGCTATCATCTGGTCCGTCACTCCGTCCCCCGACTAGTCCCTGCTACGTTCTCATTTCCTGAAGAGAACAATAAAAGTAAAAGGGTGAGCTCAACTAGCACAGTAGGAAATATTATGACTAAGATAATGCAGAATATATTATCGTTAGCCTTCAATAGTGTTAAACTGATACAATATAACAACCATCAAGTTTAACTGCAGCGGAACAAGCAATCCATTAAAAGAGTCAAGTAGAGAATAAAATCTACTATCTTTTATAATTTAGAAGGTTTTTCATCACTTTTATCGTTGGGACTCAGCTTAATAAATAATCCACATCATCGAATCACCCCTTCCACTACGCTGACGAGGATATTCTTTAGTATCACGACCACAATTATCCATGCACTACGGGCCAAGATTATTTGTGTATTCATTAATGGTCATGATCATGCCAACAACTATCCATCAATGCACTATGGGACAATGAGGACTTTTACCACATCATTTGTAACATTACGGTCATGATTACACCGAATAATCCCTGGTCATAATCATAGCAAGTCCATCTTTGAACTATAGGCTACAGATGACTTTCAACAAAATATAAACATGAGGATGATGACAATGATATAAGAATTCAATAAAACAAGTTCAAGAATTATTTTATCCAGGAACTAATAACGTCCAAATTGTCAACATGATACTGCTTTGTAGAGTAAAATTCAAGAATGCTCAGAAGAATATTTCCATGCAAAGATACTGGGTGAAGCGCAAATATCAAGGATATTCCACTAATTTCATGGAGTATAGAAGTCAGAACTTTAACCAACTGAGTATAATAAGGAATGAAATAACAAAAGAAATCACCAGATATGCGATAGACCGCACAGGCAGGTTATTCCAACAGAATAATAAATAACGGAATCGGGTCCGGCGTAAAATGCACAAACATGATATTCCAATAGAATAATAAAGACGGAACCAATTAGGCACATAAAACGTCTGTATAAGATATATTCCAATAGAATAATAAAGATTTTAATCGTCCCACAGAAAAGCATGCATGCAGAATATTCCAACGTAATAATAAAGATGGAATCGAGTCCGGTGTAAAATGCATGCATGGATATTCCAATGTAATAATAAAGACAAAACCGTGTCCCACGTAGAACGCATGCATGTGATGTTCCAACAAAATGATAAAGAATGGAACAATAGAAGAATTTCACCAAGTATAGGGTAGCCCGCGTATACAGGTTATTCCAACAGAATAATAAAGGATGGAATAACATAAGTTCTCTTCATAGATAAGAAAGAAATAATACTCCTTACGAGTACAACAAATAATATCCCCTACCTTGGAAAAACTGGATACTGGAATAGTGAGGTAGCAGACTTCTCTTCTTTCTCTCTATAATAATCGCTCTAAAGCTTTTGTGAATTGGTGAGAAATGAAAGATTTTGATAATTGCACGTTTTGGGGCTCGAAAAATTACAGTACAATACCTCCAACTTTTCTTTCATTTTTAATTTAGTCCTGCAAGTATTATCAATCTTGCACCAACTCCCCTAATAGTAAATAATGTGATTCAATAGTACACATATGTGAACAAATAGTTATATAAGCATGTGAATTAGTAGCAATTAATTGCTCATTTATCCGATAAATTACCCGATTTATCAATATAACCCTTAGACATCAATTATCATCGGAATAAATATCGATTTTCACTAACACAAACAATTCCAACATAATGAAACTATTTTTATCAAAAATATAAATTTTGAAATTTCAAAGTTTGACTTTTACCAAAAAAGTCAACTGTTGACTTTTTAACGAAATAGTGAATCTGGAAAATTTTGTGTTTATAGACTATTTTACTAATTTCAATCGTTTTGGACTCAAATATCACGTCCAAGCGTCTCCAATTCAACTCCTAACAACATTCATCATTAATATTATAACTCACAATATTTATCAACCGTGTCGTTCCTGGAAGAGGGGGGCTTTTCCGATAAGGATTTCTCCTTATTGGCACGCAATTAGGTGACTAAACCTCTCATTGACAGAACTTCTAGACATTATAAATATTGCAATTTATAATATGAATAAATTTGTCATCTCAAATACTGATTTAATAAAAAATATTTTATGCAGATGATATTGTGACAATAATTGAATCAATAATATGATAGATATGATGTAGCAATTACTGTAGCAAAAATTGAGTATAACTGAGTGACTTCTCACATAAGCATCAATAATCAATACCGTGTGCTACTATGCAACCACGCGTATTACTGTACTTTTACTAACGAGTAGTTCAACAGTTTTAACGGTAACACTTTTGCCATTATTTTTATAAAAAGATAATTCTGTCGTTTTCTAACTACGACAATACTTTCGTTGTGGGGTCCACCAATGATTGTGCCGTTGTACGAATATTCCCCGACAAAAAGAATATTCCCCGACCAATCGAATATTTTATAACAACTTGCATACTTTGAAAAATTTATAAATACTACCCACAACTATAACATTATATCAAATCCACACCATAATATTCAAAAAATATTTTGAGAAATTAAAATCTTTATTCATAAAATCTGTGGTTTCACATATTATGTAAAGTTTAATGTATAAACAATTTATGTTTATATCTTCTGCAAATAGTAATAGTTATAGAATTAGCATACCAAGATCCGTGGTGATTTGGGACCCGGATTTGGGGATGCTTCTGATACTCCCCATTCCGTAACCAAATTTTCTTCCTCCCAAGACTTTGTAACACACATGGGCCCCACTCGTGGGCCCCAACCTTTATTACACTAAAAAAAATTCTACTGATTATTTTGAAAAAATGTGTAAATGGGGGTCCATAAAATAAGCAAAACTTCATAAAAATTACCTTAATAATTTTAACAACATTTATCATCATTATTATAATTCACAATATTAATCGACCAGGTCGTTCCCAAGAAAGAGGGGGCTTTCCAATAAGGATTTCTCCCTATTGGCGTGCAATTAGGTGACCAAACCTCTCCTTGACAGAACTTCTAGACATCGTTAATATTGCAAATAATAATATTAATAACTTTGTCATCTCAATTATTGATTTAATAATATAAAATATTGACAATAATTGAATCAAATAACGTGAGATACTATGCAGCAATTACTATAGTAATAATTGAACAAAACTGAGTGACTTTTCACGTAAGCATCAATAATCAAAATCGTGTGCTACTGTGCAACTACGCGTATTACTGTACCTTTAACACCGGGTGTTTCAACAGTTAACGGTAAAACTTCCGTCGTTATTTTCATAAAGTATTTTTGTCCTTTTCTCAATTCGATAATAATTCCGTTGTGGGGTCCACCAATGATTGTGCCGTTGTACGAATATTCCCTGTTAAAACGAATATTCCCCGACCAATCGAATATCATATAACAACTTGCGTACTTTGTAAAATTTATAAATATTACCCACAACTATAACATTATATCAAATTCATTCCATAATATTCAAAAATAATATTTATAGAAAACTCATCTTTATTTATAAAAGTTGGGGTCTTACAACCTCCCCTTCTTATGAAATTTCGCCCTCAAAATTAGCGTACGTACCTGGTATGTCGAAGAGGTAAGGATACCTTGATTTTATTTCAGATTCAAACTCCCTAGTCATTTCTTTAACATCGTGGTTTCTCCACAAAACTTTGACTTGAGGTATAACCTTGGAGCGTAGAATATGTTCCTTCTTATCCAAGATTTGAACAGGAACCTCTTAATACGTCAAATCTTCCGCTATTTCATCCGGTTCTAACTCAATAATGTGGTTTGGGTCTTTCACATATTTACGTAACATGGATATGTGAAAAACGTTATGAACACAAGACATACTTGGTGGTAAGGCGAGTCTATAGGCCACAGTTCCTACTCGCTCGAGGATTAAAAATGGGCCAATGAATCGAGGATTGAGTTTTCCTCTCTTTTCAAATCTCGTAACTCCTTTCAATGGAGCAACACGTAACAACACCTGATCTCCTATATCGAATTCCACGTCCTTTCGATGAAGATCAGCATAACTCTTTTGTAGATCTTGTGAGGTTTTTATACGTTGCCGGATCGTTTGAATCTTTTCTGTAGTCATACGTACCAACTCCGGTCCCAACAACGTTGTTTCTCCCACCTCATCCCAGCATAATGGAGAATGACACTTTCTTCTATACAACGCCTCAAATGGAGTCATGCCAATACTTGTTTGATAACTGTTGTTGTAGAAAAACTCCACCAATGGTAAGAAATTATCCCAATTTCCCTTGAAGTCAAGGACACAAAGTCTTAATAAATCTTCAAGAGTTTGGATAGACCTCTCCGATTTTGCGTCCGGCTCCGAGGATGATATGCTTGAGAAACTAAATCAGAAATCTGTGCCCATAGCTTTCTGCAAACTAACCTAAAATTGTGAAGTGAATCTTGGGTCTCGATCAGAAACTATGGATACTTGCATACCATGCAGTCTTATAATCTCATTTATGTACATACGAGTAAGATGTTTAAGTGTATAAGTTTCTCGTATCGGTAAGAAATGAGCAGACTTGGTCAATCTATCAACAATGACCCAAATCGCATCTATACCTTGAGAAACCTTAAGAAGACCGGTAACAAAATCCATGGTAATGTGCTCCAACTTCCATTCTGGAATTTCAAGTGGTTACAATGGACCTTTTGGCACTTGATGCTCCGCCTTGACACGTTGACAGGTTAAACACCTTGAGATAAACTCTGTGATATCTCTCTTCATATTGCTCCACCAAAATGTATGGCGAAGATCATGATACATTTTGGTATTCCCAGGATGGATTACAAACGGTGTGTTGTGCGCCTCCATCATGATTTTATACTTCAAGTCAGAATCGTTAGGAACACAAAGTCTGGAGTTGACTCGAAGTATTCCTTCTTCATCTATTCTTGCTTCTGGGATAGCATCTTCTTGCACTTTTTTCCTCACACGCATCAGCTCCAGGTCTGTAGTTTGAGCAGCTTTAACTTTATCAATTAAAGTCGGTTCTACTCGTATATTTTCCATCATCACATGGGTCCCTGGAGTCTTTAACTCTATCTCCATCATTTGCAAGTCACACAAAATGGGTCTTTGCATTGACAATATCACACTCGTACTTACATATGATCTTCTACTCAATATATCAGCTACCATATTCGCTTTTCTAGGATGGTATTGGATGGTATGATCATAATCTTTCAACAGTTCAAGCCAACGTCGTTGTCGCATGTTGAGTTCCTTTTGAGTGAAGAAATATTTAAGGCTTTTATGATCCGTAAAGATCTCCACTTTCTCTCCATAGAAGTAATGCCTCCAAATTTTAAGTGCGAAGATAACAGCTTCCAACTCTAGATCATGAGTAAGATAATTCCTCTCATATTCTTTGAGTTGTCTTGAGGCATAGGCTATGACTTTCCCATGTTGCATGAGAACACATCCTAACCCTTTGCACAAGCATCACCAGATGACAAATCCTCCCAACCGGATGGTATTGTCCGAGCAGTCTTTGAAATGAGTCTCCTCTTGAGTTCTTGAAAACTCTTCTCACATTCCTCGCTCCAACCAAAATTTGTATCTTTTCGAGTCAGCTGAGTTAATGGAGTAGCTATTTGAGAAAATCCTTCCACGAATCTCCGATAATAACCAGCTAAGCCGAGAAAGCTACGTACTTCAGTCACTAATTTAGGTTGCTCCCAGCTTTGAATTGCTTTAATCTTTGCCGGGTCAATAGATATTCCATGACTTGATACTACGTGCCCAAGGAATGCTACTTCCTCAAGCCAGAACTCACATTTCTTCAACTTGGCATAAAGCTTGTATTCACGAAGCTTTTGGAGTGTCAGCGTCAAGTGTTGCTCATGATCTTCACGGCTTTTAGAATAAATAAGGATGTCATCAATAAAGACGACCACAAAGTGATCCAAATATTCCTTGAATACACGGTTCATCATATCCATGAAGGCAGCAGGAGCATTAGTCAATCCAAAGGACATGACTAGGAATTCATAATGCCCGTACTGAGTTCTGAAAGCTATCTTTGGTATGTCATTTGTTCTTATCTTCAATTGGTGATATCCAGAACGAAGATCAATCTTTGAAAAGAATTTGGCTCCTTGCAACTGGTCAAACAGGTCATCAATACGTGGCAATGGGTACCTATTTTTGATAGTGGCATGATTCAACTCCCGATAATCAATACTAAGTCGCATACTGCCATCTTTCTTCTTCACGAATAGAACAGGAGCACCACAAGGAGAAGTACTAGGACGAATAAAGCCAATGTATAACAATTCCTGCAGTTGGGTCTTTAACTACTGAAGTTCAATACGAGACATTCGATATGGGGCTTTGGAAATAGTTTTTGTACCGGGTTCAAGGTCGATACAAAATTAAATTTCATGCTCTGGGGGTAGGCCAGGAAGTTCTTCAGGGAATACGTCAGGGAATTAATTAACAATAGAAATATCATTCAAAACTGACGTATTTTTGTTTAGATCCGTGACATGAGCTAAGAAAGCTTGACATCCATTTTTCAATAAATGAATAGCTTTATGGCTTGAGATGATCGTGATTGATTTTAATGGTTTGGTCGCTTGAATTCGTATAATAGGTTGATTAGGAATATGAAAGCTAACAACCTTACGAAAATAATTAATTTTTGCATGATGAGTAGTTAACCAATCAATCCCTAGAATCACGTCAAATGCAAGTATTTTCAATGAAATAAGATCGACAGATAATATGAGGGTACCGATTTGAACCAAACAAGACTTATAAATAGTGGATGTAATGAAGGTTTCTCCCAATGGAGTTTCTACAGATAAGTCAAAGTCTAATTTCTCCGGAGTCAAATTTAATCATTGAGCGCAAGTATGAGAAATAAAAGAATGGGTAGAACCGGTATCAAATAAAGTATAGACTTCGCTAGAGTTCATGATAAGCTTACCCGTGATGACCTCATTTGGGTTCCTTGCTTTCTGAGAGGTCACAACAAACGCTCTCCCTTGCACTACCGACTTTGACTTTTCTGGGACGGCCTTTGGTGCCTCTATCCTAGCTGAACTTATCTTCGGTGAATGACAAAATCGGGCTAAGTGACCTTCTCTTCCATAATTATAACATGCTTTGGATGGCATCGCGCAGTTTGGACTGATGTGTCCCTCCCCTCCGCATTTGAAGCATATGATAGGTGGTCGTTCTCCTTCCTTAACAACGGGTGATGGTGCTGACGTCTTTCCATTATTGTTGAATCTCCTCTTCTTGAAATGTCCATTCTTATTGTTTTGGCCCTGATTACCATCGAAGTGGTTACCATTTCTGGCATGTTGATTCCCTCCACGCTTGTTGTCACCGCTTTGATGACTGTTCTCGCTGGTATTATCATTTTGTCGGCTGCTCTCTTTTGGTTGCGTTGACTCATTATCGCGCTCCACTAACTGAGCCCTATTTACAACATCTAAATACAAACACAGTTTATGAGAAATAAGATGTTGACGTATCTCCGGCTTCAAACCTCTTAAAAACATTCGCGTCATTCTTTCTTCATTATCCACTAAGTGGGACGCAAACTGGGACAACTCGACAAACTTTGCTTCGTACTGCGACACGGTCATATTATTATGTTCCAACTTGATGAACTCCACCTCCTTCATGTGACGAATACTTTCGGGAAAGTACTTGTCGTTGAATAGTTCTTGGAACTTCTCCCAAGACATTTTCAGTGCGGCAGGTTGAGTATACTTTATCGATTCCCACTAGTAATCTGCCTCTCCTCGCAATATAAAGGCGACAAAGGGAACCTTTTGCTCCTCGGAGCATCCCAAGATATCAAATATCTTGGTGATCAACTTTATCCATGCTTCTGCCTTAAGTGGTTTTTGCTCTCCAATAAACTCCAGTGGTCCCAGCTCCTTGAACTATTTAGCGGTGACCGTCCGAGAGTTTCCAGTGGTTCCACCGACATTTTGGACAGGAGCCGCTCTCGCCTGTTGTTGCATGAATTGCATAAAGCCTCTGAACATTCCATCATTCATCATTTGGTCAGTGTTCTTGTTCGCATGAGGATTGTCGCCTTCCTGATGTACATTATCCTGATTATTGATATGTGGTGAATCAACGGTCGCCTGTGCTCCATTACTATTCTCAACATTGTCAGATGTCATTTTCGAATCTTCGCCACAAAAAAAGGTTAATTGACATGTAACATATTATCCCTATATTCGAATGAGCCAATTAAATACAAAATAAAACTTAGGTAGGTCATACTAGCGAAGAATTCCCGTCTCTCCCCTCCTAGTTCTATTCTCACATCTTAGCCGTGGATCATATCCTAAGCTTTGATACTAATCGTGCCGCACCCAAAATAGGTATACATCACCCATCTTGAGTCGCCAAATACATGGTACAAAAATTCAAATACAACTTAATTATACAACAATGCGTGTAAAATCCGACGACACATATAATGTGAGTTTTAATACAAATATTGTCATCTAGACAATATACAAACTCAATGGAATCCTCATTACATTTATTATTACACTATTTCATGGAATAGTGAGGACTACTAATGCTATCATCATGCGACCGTCGAATTAGCTTCCCGACTAGTCCCTACTACGTTCTCATTTCCTGAAGAGAACAATTAAAGCAAAAGGGTGACTAAGATAATGCAGAATAAATTATCATTAGCCTTCAACAGTGTTAAACTGATAAAATATAACAAACATCAAGTTTAATCTGCGTGCAGAAACAAAGCAATCCATTAGAAGAGTCAAGTAGTGAATAAAATCTACTATCTTCTATGATTTAAAAGGTTTTTCATCACTTTTATCGCTGGGACTCAACTTAATAAATAATCCACATCATCGAATCACCCCTGCACTATGGCCAAGGATATTCTTTAGTATCACGACCAAAAATTATCCATGCACTATGGACCAAGGATATTTGTGTATTCATTAATGGTCATGATCATGCCAACAACTGTCCATCAATGCACTACGGGCCAATGAGGACTTTTTACACATCATTTGTAACATTACGGTCATGATTACACCGAATAATCCCTGGTTATAATCATACCAAGTCCATCTATGCACTACAGGCCATAGATGACTTTCAACCTAATATAAACATGAGGATGATGACAATGATATAAGAATTCAATAAAACAAGTTCAAGAATTAATTTATCCACGAACTAATAATGTCCAAATTGTCAACATGATACTGCTTTGTAGAGTAAAATTCAAGAATGCTCAAAAGAATATTTTCATGAAAAGATACTGGATGAAGCGCAAATATCAAGGATATTCCGCTAATTTCATGGAGTATAGAAGTCAAAAATTTAACCAACTAAGTATAATAACGAATGGAATAACAAAAGAAATCACCATGAATGCGCTACTTCGCATAAACAGGTTATTCCAACAGAATAATAAGTAATCTGAAACCGTGTCAAAGAAATTACATTGCCAAGTGATGTTCCAACGAGAATAATAAAGATTTTACTAGGTCCCAAGTAAAAGCGCATGACGAGGATATTCCAACAAAATAATAATAAAGACTTTAACCAGTCCCACATAAAAGCATACGAGATAGGATATTCCAAATGTAATAATAATAAAGACGGAATAATAGAAGAATGTCACCAAGTATAGGGAAGTCCAAAGCGTATCTTCAAGTTATTCCAAAGAATTATAAAGAATGGAATAATGAAGTTCTCTTCATGAATACAAAAGAAATAATACCCTTACTACGTAAAAAGAAACTGAATATAAGAGTAGGGAAGTAGCAGAATACTTTTCTTATTTCTCTCTATAATTTCTCTCTCTGGAGTTTCAGTGAATTCATAAGAAATAATGAAGGAATGAGCTTCTATTTATAGAAGAATGGACTGAATAGTAACTAATTCATGAACGGTCCAGATTGATTTACTTTTAAACGGACAGTCCATAATTAAAGCAAAATCTTTATAATAAAATATAATATATTCTATTTATAATTATATAATAAAACAAAATTTATATATATATAATATATATATATAAACCATAATACTCCTCCTGTGACAAAATATGCCCCTTCTCCTAGGCAACCGTCCTTTTTTCAAGTAAAACAACTTTATAATATATATATATATATATATATATATAAACATATGTTATAAACATATATATATATATATATATATATATAATAATTGTACTCCCCAATTCTCATAACCAAATTTTCTTCCTCCCAAGACTTTATCATCATTATTATAATTCACAATATTAATCGACCGAATGTCGTTTCTTAGGAAAGAGGGGCTTTCCAATAAGTATTTCTCCTTATTGGCGCCATGATTAGGTGACCAAACCTCTCTGGGCGGAAACTTCTAGACATCTTTAATATTGTAAATAATAATATTAATAACTTTGTCATCTCAATTATTGATTTAATAATATAAAATATTGACAATAATTGAATCAAATAACGTGAGAGATACTATGCAAAGCAATTACTTTGTGAGTAATAATTGAACAAAAGCGGAGTGACTTCTCACGTAAGCATCAATAATCAAAATCGTATAGCACTCTTGTGCAACTACACGCCAGATTCTTCGTACTTTTAACACCGTGTTTCAATAGTTAACGGTAAAACTTCCGCCGTTATTTTCATACAATTTTTTGTCGTTTTCTCAATCCGACAATAATTCCGTTGTAGGGTCCACCAATGATTGTGCCGTTATTTAATATTCCCCGTTAAAATGAATATTCCCCACCAATCGAATATCATATAACAACTTGCGTACTTTGAAAAATTTATAAATATTACCCACAACTATAACATTATATCAAATTCATTCCATAATATTCAAAAATAATATTTATAGAAAATTCATCTTTATTCATAAAAGTTGGGGTCTTACAGAATCTAATAAGACTGAGGTAAAATTTTGTGCCTATGGAAGAGACGAGAAACAGATACGACAAGCAGTACTTAATAAGTACAGGGCAAATCGGGCTAATTACCCACTATGTCCGTAAGTTATGATGGTTTGCGAATGAATTTACATATGTTAGTTCCTAGTAGGCACAATAGTTATCTAGAAGGGGGGGGGGGGGGTTGAATAGATATTTAAAAAATCTTTTCGTTTAAAACTTGTTAGTTAGTGATGATTAAAACTTAGCGGAATTTATGTTTATTTTAATCTCTTTTGCAAAGTAGTGGAGTTATGAGTGTGAGGCAGTTATAGCAGTTATAGTATGAATAGAAAAGACACAATCGTTTTAAGTGGTTCAGAGCACTTAAAGCTCCTAGTCCACTCTTCTACTCAACGAGTAGGAAATCCACTAAGGATGTCTTTTACAACTTCTGAATCACACAGATTCCTTTTAGACCAGCAGTCTAGGAACTTCTTAGTTCACTCTTGAACTCTTCAAGTCCAGCAGACTTGGCTCTCTTACAGTTCACTTAGAACTATTCAAGTCCAGCAGACTTGGTACTCTTCTTCAGTTGATTGGTAGATGTTGAGTTCTTGATGGTTGCTACTCAGTTGCTATTTTAAGCACTTATTTGAAAGAACTTAGTAGCTGAGCAAGCTTTGCTATTTCTCAGATCGTAGAGTTGAGCTTTGAGAGTTGTTCACGTTGTTTGTTCAATGCTTGCTTTCTTCTCTCTCATCTGCATGATTTGTATATATGTGATCTTGAAAACTATCCGTTGGATTCATCCGTTGAAGCATTAAATTCGTTTGACCTTTCTGTTCTTTGATGGAGACATTTCTGTACATCTTCTGAACTGCATTCTGGCCCACTGACACTGCAGACTGCTTTCTCACCTAACACCTGAAAAGGTGTTTTCCCTCTTACCAATGGTACTTTCCTTAGCTTCTTCAATATGCTTCTTTGTTGCATACTAAGGATATTTCTTATGACATTGGGACTGGTGAGTGTTGCAGAGTTTAGAATCCATTCCTCTTATGTTGGAATCTATCTTCACATAAATCATGAGGCTCGACATTTTCTGACACAAGACCGATGATACTCTACGATACAGATCATGGTACTCTACGATTCAGATCATAGTGACTTGTCACCTTGGTGCCTAGTCTGATGCTATCAGCCGAGAGCACTACGATTCTTCTTAAACTTTTGTACACTACGATCTTCGCTTGCTTGAGTTGTAAACTCTACTTTTTTGAGAGCACACTATGATCGTTAACTTGTAAACTTCACGTTTCTGAGAGCACACTACTATCGTTGAGTTGGCTTGGGAAATGTTGGGACCACTCTACGATTTCTAAAGAGGCCTTTCAAGGTAGGCACACTACGATCTTTGAAGCTCTACGTTTCTACCTTGACTTTTGCAATGTTGATCAGATTTATACACTACGATTTCTTCGAATCCTATCTATTACATCTCAAGATTAACCTAACAGCTTTGATCTTTCTATCTATACATTCTATTACAGAATGATACACGTTAAGAGCTTTAGATCAACCTAACAAATTTGATTTATCACAAAGTCCTTGTACATATATTACTTGAAGGACTTTACAAATAATCATGAGCATATACATTAAAACATCAAATCATAACATGCATTCTCCCAACAATCTCCCCATATTTTGATGTTAACATAACCAAGGAGATTTGTTGTCATGATTATTAGTGTCTAGATGCATTTGCAGGAAATTTAAACATGACTTAGTATTTCAGTGAGCAGCTAAAATTTCTAGAGAATAAGCATGAATTTATTGATGATTGAAGAGTATTAAATTTAGCTTTACATCAATAGGAATTTAAGCTTTTATTTATCTCTATTTCTTTGATCTTTTCCTTAGAGGATTGGCATACTCCTCAACACTTCTTTTCCTGCTAGCTTCATCTCTTCTGGCTAACTCTTCCAGCTCACTTGGACTTATCAATGGGTTGTGATCATGCCTATTCATGAATGTAGGATCTCCAATTGGCATTCTTAGGCTTGTAGTGGTCACATTGTGTGAGCTGGTGATTGGCCCTTGACTCCTTAAAGGCTAAGCCATTAAGACTTCCTACGGATCTGATCGTTGAGTCTGATTGCTTGATCGTGGAGTCTGTTGGTGGAATTATCTTGTAGGAGGGCTTCTTGACGCTTGAGCGTGAAATTGTCCTCTACCCCTTTCTTAGCTTCCTTGACCTTCTCTTCCTCTGCCTTGGCCTCCCTATCCTCCTTGAACTCCTTTCCCTTTATTCTCCCCCTTTATGTCAGCATCAAGGGTTCGAATGTCTGCAGAAAGTCGATTTACTCCTTGGATAAGCTCGTTTAGTTGGCTTTGTGTTTGAGCAATGTCCTCTTTACTTTCCTTGATCTGGACTTTAGATCTAGCTTCTTTGTTTCAGAGGACTGTTAGAACAATGTCAATCTGATGTTCCTGATTTACATAAGCTTTCTGGAATTCTTTGACTGAAGCTTTCAAGTTGATGATGTTTTCTAGCATAAGTTTATTTTGGACTTCTTGATTTTTCTGCATTTCAAGAACAACCACTCTTTGCTTGGTGGCTATCTGGAAGTGAATCTCATCTCTGTCCTTCATGCTTTGAAAAATTTCTTGGACAATTTCCCTCAGCTTCTTTATAAGCTCAGTGTTTAGAGTACCAGGGATATTATTTGCAGCAGTGATCATTTGATTCATCCGTAGATGAATGAGGTCTGAGTGAGTTTCCAGGCTTTCTTCTATGTTCTTGACCATGTTCTTGGATACTTCCGTCAAGTCATCTTTTGTGGGCAGATTTGGGAGAGTATCATTGGTTTGAGGATTGTTGAATGGAGGGGATGTATTCTGGAATTGATCTTGCAGGGAGTAGAGAGCAAGATCAAGACTAAAATAGTCATTGGAGGAGGAGGATGGTATATCTAATGGAGGGGCCTGAGTTTTGATGTTTGGAATATGTGGCTCTACGATTTCTATTTGGGACTCTACGATGGGGCTAGAGTCAGGGATCGTAGAGATGGTGGTTTGTGGGAGCAAAATGAAGTTGACTGCATTTGGTTCCTCAGTTATAGAATTTTGGGATTTTACAACTGGAAATTTATTTAGTGGATGAAGAATCCCTTCCAACCATCAAGGGAATTCATAGAATTGACTAAATGAGGATGATGACAAGTTATTAACTCTGAAGAGGGTTGGGATAGACAGTATCTCAGGTTTATCCTTTGAGGAAGAGTTGTTGGTAAGTAACTTCTTGGCAAAGGTAAATCTTCCTAGGAATCCATTGGCTAGTACTGAGATGGCTGGATACTCTTTGAAGCTCCAGAACATGTGATCCCAAGAGTTTAGGATTTGGGCTTGATGATATGGCATCATGGGTAGGTAAGAGAACATCTGATTGTAGAGATAGCTTCTGTACCCATCTTTTCCCACGCCAGTGATCTCAAGATCATCATCTTCTTCTTCCTCTTCTCTGTTCTCGTTGGAGGATTCCATTATCTCAATGGTCTCTTGATGATCTTGCACTGGTTCTTCTTCATTTCTGGCAGGGACCTCTTCTTCTGCCATGGAGATATCTTGAGGCTCCCCCTCAACTTGATCATCTTCTTGTGCGATCAATAGCTCCCCCTCAAGTGGAGCATCTTCTTGAGCTTCAGGCATCTCCCCCTCAGCTGGTGTATTTTCTATCATGAGAATCTCAAGGTTCTCCCCCTCAGCTTGAGCACTGTCCTCTTGACTTGCTTTGGACAGTTCCTCTGTGGCAACAATGCTCTTGTCTTCCTTTTTGAGCACGTTTTCATTCTCAAGGATGTATTTCTTGACCAGCTTTCTCCTTGATTTGCTAGTCTTAGCCATAGCTTCAGGACTTTCTTGAACCTCAATTGTGTCCTGTTCAATAGCCATTATGCTCGATGCAGCTACTTCCTTGTCTGACATGCTTGGTCTGGTCTCTACGAACAGTAGAGACTCTACGATTGAGGAGACTGATGGCCTTTTAGACTTATGATCAACTTTGTTCTTCTTCATGATCTGGGATATGGTAGCTTGATCCTCATCTGCTTCATCTTACTGCTGCTTTCTTCTTAGCATCCTCAGAGTCTCTATATCAGAGGACTCTATAGGTATATCAGTGGTAGATCCTTGATGTTCTTCTACCAGTCTATCCTTTAGCTTCCTCTTTCCCTTGCTTTTTCTGGTAAGAACAGAGGGTTCTCCTTTGTTGGTTTCTTCTTCTTCGATGATTTCCCTTACAACAAACATATTTCCTAGAAGGCCTGAGTCCTTCAGATCACCAGTTCTTCCACTGGACTCAATCATCATGCGAACATACTCAGCTTGGTTCCTCTTCCAATTTTCAAACAATTTCTGGGTCATACGTCTGTTTGGGTTGATAGTTTCTCCTTCTACATCCCCAATTTTGTCACCCAGGGCAGACTGTAGAATGATACTTATGAATCGCCCGTAGAGCATCTTTTGAGGGCTTTTTGACTTCTTTGAGTTGATGATCCAGTTACCAATCCACTCGAGCAATAGGGCTCCATAGTTGAGTTGTATTCCATAACACATGACAGTCATTAGCTTAAATTGTACTTCATTCACAGAGTCATGACCTGAGCTCTTACAGCATATACATTTCCCAACTATATCGGCTAGAAATTCATACCTCTGTGGGAACTCCTTCTTGTACCCTTTCACAGAGGGGAGTTTCTTGTGATGCATTCTTCTAAGTCCTTCTTAGAAGTCTACGCTATCTATGACTGGATGCCCTTCATTTTTGAGACCTAGGGCGAGGTTAATGTATTCGGCCTTCAATCTGATTTCCACCTCCCTTACTCTCGTAGTGATGGTGTCGTTTTCAAACACACCATTCATGTAGAACTTTTTCACTAACATAGGATAGATTAATGTGTCTGTGCTCAAGGCTTCTTTGAGACCTTCCTTCTTCAGTAAGGCTAGAGTCTTGTGGAATTTGGGTTGAGCTATTTTGAACTCGTCAAAATAGAGTCTGTAGCCGGAGATAACACTGGAAGCCGCCATTGATTTTCTAGCTGGAAGTGAGATTTGACTGAGCTTTCTTCTGATTTAGGGTTTCTGCTTTGAGAGAGGATGAGAGAGATAATCTTTTGAACTACTGATTTCAAAAATACGATTTCAAATAGTACATTTAACTTCCCTCTCTCCTTTTTGCTTAGTGGGACAGGTGTCGACTTTTTCTTGGCTCTACGATTTTTATTGATAAGGATTGTACTGATTTTCCCTTGGCTCCTGCAGAGCTGAGTTGTCCTTAGGGAGGACTACGATTGTTGAGGTAGTTTTGTGATCGTTGAGTGCTTTGTATTTGTCGAGTCTGAGCAACGATCGTCGAGTCTGTCTAGTATTTGTCGTGTTTGATCTATGATCGTCGAGTCTGTCCAGCAGTCGTCGTGTCTGAGCTACGATCGTCGAGTCTTTCCTGCATTCGTCATGTCTGATCTACGATCATCGAGTCTGTCCGGATCCTTGTGATGAGTTTTTGACATAGCATTCTTTTAAGGTAACTCAGGAAGGGCCAACCTCTTGGAGTGAGTCAAGGGTTATGTTTGTTCCTGAGGCGCTTATCAGAGGGATTGCTTTGTTTTGAAGCTTATCATCACAAGATGCATTCTTGCTTTGTTGATGGGGCTTTTATCATCGTTCAGTCTGCACTACGATGGTTGAGTCTTTGCTACAATCATAGTTTTGTCTCTTCAACTTTACGATCGTCGACTTCCCTTGATCATGTTTGCGATTTTGATTTTAGCCTTTGTATCTGTTATGGTTAGCACAATCTAGAGCATACATTTTATGGTTGTAGATTTAGCATGCCTAGCTCACTTATTAACTTATTAAATCTGGATTCATCTAGAGGTTTTGTAAAAACATCAGCAAGTTGATTTTTAGTAGGGATATATTATAAAGATATAGTTCTATTTTGCACATGATCCCTAATGAAGTGATACCTTATTTCTATATGCTTAGTCCTAAAATGCATAACAGGATTATGAGTTATTGTTATGGAACTTGTGTTATCACAGTGAATGGGAATATATTTGAAAGCAAACCCATAGTAAGCTAGCTAATTTTTCATCCATAGGATCTGAGCACAACAGCTGCCAGCAGCAATGTATTCAGCTTCTACAGTTGAAGTAGACACTGAGTTTTGCTTTTTGCTAAACCAGGACACAAGTCTGTTTCCTAGCAATTGACAGGTGCCACTGGTACTCTTTCTATCTATTTTGCATCCTGCAAAATCAGCATCTGTGTATCCTGTTAGTTCAAATGAGGATTCCTTGGGGTACCAAAGCCCCAAGTAAGGTGTACCCTTTAGATACCTGAAGTTCCTCTTTATAGTAGATAAATTTGACTCTTTAGGGTTAGCCTGAAATCTAGCACATATGCATGTTACAAACATTATGTCTGGTCTAGTGGCAGTTAGATATAAAAGAGAACCTATCATACCTCTGTATTGAGATATATCTGTTAGTTCCCAATAGGCATAATAGATCTAGAAGGGGGGGGGGTTGAATAGATCCTTTTAATTTCAAATACTTTTCTGGTTTACTTTGTATTGCTCATAATTTAATATATGACAAACATAAGAATCTTTTCAAGCACAGCGGAATAAGTAAAAGATCCCCTTCATTGATATATTCATAATCAAACATACATTGTTCGTAGAGTTAGTTTGGTTGTAAGCAGTTAAAACATACATAGCAGTTATAGCAGTTATAGTACATAATGTAAATAACATAATATAAAAGACACAAGGGGTTTTAAGTGGTTCGAGACTCAAGCTCCTAATCCACTCTTACTGCTTTCAACTAGCGAGATTTCCACCAAGGAAGGCGGCACCACTTCGAATCACTAAGATTCCTTCAAGGCCAATGACCTTGGGACTTGATTCACTAAGAACTCTTCAAGGCCGGTGATCTTGGGACTCCTCTAGTTTCTAGGAACTCTTCAAGCCAAAGAGGCTCGAACTTTGTTTAGTCCCTCCGGGACAAGGACCCTCGAGCCACAAGCTTCGTTTAGTCCCTTCGAACAAGGACCCCTCAGGCCCTTGCTTTTGTTGTTTGTTTATTGGTTTATTGGAGTTGGTGCTGAGCTGCTAAGATGTCTTCATGCTCTGAACATCTTCTATACTTAGCAGCTTGGCATGATCATCCTTGAAGTGCAGTTGAGCGTTGCATGGTGCTCAACTTCTATGGTTACTCAACCACTTCGGATGATCCCTTGTTGACTGCCTTGAAGATCATTCCTCTTGATACATGATGGCTACACATGATGGGTTTCTAAGATGACTGTAAGCTCTTCTGCTAGGTACTTAGAAACTTTCTCATGCTTGCCACTATGATGATGTTTGTGATCTTCCTTCTTGATACTTGATGTCTTCTCATGATGGACTTGCTAAGATGATTGTGAGCTCTTCTCTATTGTACTTAGAGTCTTCCCATGATGGACACCAAGATTACATGATGCTCTTCTTTCTCTCGGCAGTTCAGAACACTCTTCTTGTAGTAGAACTCTCACTTCTACATAGTAGAACTCTCAATTCTACTTCTTTCCTTTGCATGTATCTGAGTGTTCTTGGTGGATCGTAGAGTGAGACTTCGGACTCACTATTTCACATGGTTTAGAACAGTCCACCTTTTCTCCAAACTCGGCAACTCTAGCAACCCTCGATCTTTGAAGCTCTTCCTGATTTATACTCCTTCCCAATCCTTCCGTTGGAAAGTAGCCATTGAAGGCTATTCAAATATCTTCACAGATCTCTAGTTGACAGAGGTAGACTGTGGATGTGACATGTCATACTTTTTCTGACATTGCAGTTTACTGTTTCACCTGCCCGTCGGAGATATCACTTTAATGTCTTGGGCAGGCTGAAGAATTTATTTCCTCCTTCTGATTTCTCGATCAGAGGTTGTCCTTTTGCATCGATGCTCTCAATAAGCACTTGTCCAAATATTACCCTTCAGATTGAACCGTTGCCAAAGCTTCAGTCTTTAGCTATTCGAACTCTACGATTCTGATGCATGTCTTCGAGGACCTGATCGTAGTGTCTTGTTAAGTGTTGCTCATTGACTGGTAGAGTTAACACTACAATCTTGAAGAGTGTTGATTAGATCTCCAATGTAGAACACCTCTTCCTTCTATTGTGCAGTCCTTCAACACTTCTGTTTGCATCGACTATTCTCAGAGACTGGTGGCCTAACTCCTTGATCTGGTTCCCTCTGAATAGCAAGCCACTTCAGATTTGTGGCGCGTCTAGCTCGCTTTCTCCTTGGCATCACTCGTTCACTTATCATCAATGGACTGACCCTACGCTTAATCACTTTAGCCATGATCTTTAGAGGCTAACTAGTATCTTGGTTCACTTTCCATCAGTTCTTTCTTCGTTTGGCAAACACTACGATCTCGGTTGCTTCCAAGATCGTTGTCTTCTGTTCACTTGACAGCTACTGCACTTGCTGACTTTCCTTAGTCAGTTACTAAAGTCTTCTTCTGATCTCCTTGTGGAAGACTTCATCTCGAATGGCTTCACAACTCAATCTTGATGCTGATTGGGTTGGTGCTTAGATCTTCTATTAGCTTGCATGCCATTCGTTGAGTGCTCTCTTGTTCCCTTCAGGTGGGATGTATCTTTGTAGTGCCAACCAGAGGCTTTATTTCTTTGGATATTCTGGGAGTGCTCATTAGTTGAGAATCGTATTTGCTCTACGATTATACCTTGGCATTGTGAGCACATCTGTTGAGGTCATAGTTCAGCACTCTACGATTTAGCTTCGGCTGTGCAGACACTACGACTTTGGGATCAGATCTTGACACTCTACGATTTTTGTCTTTATGCTCGATGTCTTCATCTGATATAGCTCGACTACGATCTATGCATGTAATTAATAGACTCTATGAACTCAGAGTGTAGTCTACGATCCTTGACTTGGCTTCGGCATCAGTAGACTCTACGACTTCAAGTGTAGTCTACGATCCTTGACTTGGCTTCGGCATCGGTAGACTCTACGACTCTGAGTGTAGTCTACGTTTCTGACTTGGCTTGATAGATGTTCCTACCGGCTCATAGGCGTGTTGTCTCTCACGATTCTCGAACATGACTTCCTCGAGAGACTTACCTGAGGAAGTTCTAGTCGACACACTACGATCCTTCCTTGTCTCTCCGGGCAGTCTACGAGCTCTGAGATCTACTATCTTGCAGACTATGATTCTGCCTCGACAGCTCTCGAGTTATCCTTGACTCTCCTAGCAGACTACGATTTCTGGTGAAGTGCTCGACGATCAGACAAGCCTATCTATTACATCATAAGATCAACCTAACATGCTTGATCTTTCTATATTTATAGTCCTTGTACATCATTTCTTTTTAAGGACTTTACAAAGTTGTTTTGCTTATGTAGGATCAACCTAACATACTTGATCAATTCATTCTAAGTCCTTGTACACATGTTTCTATTATCTATTAAAGGACTTTATAGCTTTTGTTAATACAAGCATACTTGCATATTCATTCATATATATATCATAATCAAATCATATGTAAATAGGAATATCATTAATATGTTTATTCCTGACAATCTCCGTCTATTTGATTATGACAAAAATAATAAGTGCATATGCATGTTATGAATGAATCTTATATATAGTGAGCAGCTGTATTTCTAAAATAGATAGATCGTGAATGTCATTTATAAAGATATGACAATTTATATATTAAGATATTTTACATCCTGGATCCAGAACATACCTAACTAGTTAGAGATGTACCTCTTTGGCTCCATGTCTATTTCCAGGATGTTTGTTGATCATCTATTCATCTGTCTATTCTTCTTGCTCTTGCTCCCCCTGGGAAGATGACCTTCCATCTTTGCTTAGCTCCCCTTCAGCATCTTTCTGAGCATGCTCCCCCTCAAACTCTACGATCATGTGATCGTCATCTTTTGTCTCCCCCTCAGATGATGAATCTGCCTCTTCTTCTGCTGTCAGCTTCTTTGACTTCTTCTCTCCTATCCCTATGTTCTTCTTTTAGTGCCTCTTTCTCCTCTTGCTCTTCCTCTTTCTATGCCTCTTTTTTTCCCCCTTTTTGTCATCAATCATTTGTGAGAGCTGCTCCATGTTGGACATAAGCTGCTCCATTAGGTAGGAGGAGTTGGCAACTTCAAACTTGAGTTCCTGTTGGCCAAGCTCAAGTTGCACTGAGAAAGACTGCTTCAGGTCGTCAATCTTATCAGAGAGGGCTTGCATCTGCTCTTCATTGGCCTTCTAAACTCGTAGAGCTTCTGCCTTTTGATCTTGTATGGCCTTCTGATAGATGTTATCTCTCTCTTAGAGTTTGAGAGATACATCAGCCATAGTAGCTTGAAGTTTGTTCTGGAAAGAATTATCTCCTGCTGCTGTCAGCTTCTGTGACTCTTCAATGAGTAGAGATATTTTCTCACTTAGTTCATCAGAACTCTTCAGTAGTTCCTACTACAAATTGATTGCCTTGTTGGGCAGCTTCAGGTTGAGCATCATATTGGACTCTACGATTTTCATTCTTGGACAGATTTTTGAAGGCTTGGAGAATCTGAACAATCGTTGAGTACCAATTGCTGGTTGAGGATGAGGGAATGTCAGATAGCAGTGTTTGGGCTGTTGGAAGCTTCTGATTTTGAATTTAAATAGTCTCAGCAGTAGAGTGACCAGACTCTACGATCATCTCCTTGATCATTTTCCTTCTTACTTCAGAGTCCACTCTACGATCGTAGGGATATATTGACTGCTAGACTGTCGATAGACTTTGAAGTGGGGCTGGTCCTTGATCATTTTGGTTGCAAACTTCTTCACCCTTGGGAAGTTCTGAGCCACCAGCTCCATACTTGGAAACTGAGAGAAGCACCAGCTGAGATAGCTTCCATCTCCTTTAGTATGGTCCTTTAGCCATGGCATCCACTGGAAGAACCATCTCATCAGCAAGTCGTCAGGATTGTAGAGAATGGTCGAGCAGTCTAGCTCCATATTGTTCCAGTTTTTAGCTATGCCAAAGGTAGTCATTCTTACTACCTTGAGCTGCTCATTTCCATAGTTTACCCATCTTTCAGGAGGTGCCTCTGGTAGTTCATTTGAAACTTCCACTACTATTCTTCTGTTAAATCTTGCAAGAGAGAGAACTAGAGTCTTCTTGTTCGTCTACTTCCTATGGTGCGGAACCAGAATCTTTTTCAATTTCTTCTCTCTCAGAGCCTGAACCATCCTAATCATTTCCAGCAGAGAATCCTTCTTGCTGCATTTCATTTCAAGAACCTTCTTCAGCAAGATCTTCCTCTGATTCATCTTCTTCATTGCTGGTCCTATCTTCAGTACTTTCATCCTTTGATATAATCTCATCATCATTTAGTTCAATGATATCATTTGAGATATCACTACTCCTTCTAGAGGCAAACTTGGCTTGCAGTCTATAGCTCTTCCTTCTTCTTGGAGGTTCAACTATGGGAGAGTCAGACTCTTCTTCCTCTTTAGACTCTGACTTCTCTGTTTCAACAGACAAACTTCCTTGGGGTTCAACACTGGCAGGGGCAGACCCTTCTTCCATAAACTCATCACCCTTTGAGTTATTTTGAGGGCTTTCAAGATTGGAAGGGGCTCGTTCTTCATCATCATTTTCCCCTTTAACTGGGCTTGTTGGGGCAGTTGCAATTTGGGATGTAGTTGGGTCATCTTGAATCTCTTCTTCATCATCAGAGTGAATGCTCTGAGGATTAGCCACAGGGATTGAGCATTCCTCTTCATCAGCAGATGCTAAATTTTCATTCATCAATCCAGCTTCACCTTCACTGCTAGATTTGGTCTGTGAGGACTCATCCTTGACATCTGTCTCCTTTTCTTCATCATATGTACTGTTTTGGGAAGCTAAGGCTGGTTTGATTTCAACCTTAGCTTTCTTGCTGAATGGGCCTTGAAGTAATCTGTTACTTCTCCTCTTTGTTGTTTTAGAAGTTAGGCCCTTTTCTTCTTCATCTTTATCTTTGGTGGAGACTCTTCTTGATGGGATCTGGGCTTTCTTCACATCACCATCTTTCTTCACACCTCTGGATTTCTTTCTGGCTGGTGTGATTTCTGTGGTACAGAGTCATCAGACTTAGAGCTCTTTGCCTCTTCAATCCTCCTCTTATGTACAGAGGCCCTACTGCTGCTCCCAGTTGTCAGCCGTCGGTTCTCCCTGGGGTTCTTCTTCCAGTTCATAAATAATTGTGGAGACATCACTTTGTGAACATTCAAAGGCTCTCCCTCATCATCCTTGATCTTTTCTCCTAGCTTCTTCTTCATCACAATACTCAGCAGTCTTCCAGGAAACACCTTAGTCAGGGGGTTTTCGGTGGACTTCTTCATCTCAATTTTTTCTACCCACTTGAAGATTTGATCGAACAAGATAGCTCCAAAGTTGATTTGTTTCTTCAGAACTATTGCTAACATTATCTTCAACTATTGGTCAAGCACTGTGTCATGTGCAGTGTCCTTGTACAGTATGCATTTTCCAACTATTTTAGCAAAGAACTCGTACTCTTCTAGAAACTCCTTCTTCTTCATGTCTTTCAGACTAGGGTTTCTTTGGTATCCCATGATCTCCTTTGCTTGTTCAGTATTGACATCATCAAGGTTCTTCAGCCCTTGGTTAGGAAAACCTAGGCATTGATTGAGGTCAGAAGATTTCAGCTTTAGATACTGACCTTTGACCTTGGTAAAAAAGGTTCTGGAGTTTATAGAGGCATTTGAGTAGAACTCTTTTACCAGGTCTACGTATACTCGAGTGCTAGCCTCAAGGCATTCTGAGAATCCAACTTTCTTCACAAGTTTGAGAATGTCTCTGAACTTCTTTTCGAATTTCTCGAATGACTTGGTTCTGAGCTGAATGCCAGTGATTACTTGATACTTTTCCATTTGATCAGTTCGAAGAATGTGGGTATTTGATTCGTAGAGGTTTATAAGAGATGGCTGATTATGATTTGATAAAGCTCTGGAGTGTTAATCTGTTCTGGCTCTTGAGGGGATTTTAGGGTTTGAAAATGGGAGGGAGAAAGGTTCGATAGCTTTTGATAACTGTCTGTAGATTTGAAATTATCTTTATGGCAGTTTCTTCTAACTCTGCATAATTAGTGATGTGTCAACTGACCATTGGTTGCACGATGCTCAGTAATGAGCTGTAACTCCCCACAACTTTTTAGTTAGATATTTCCATTTAGAAGAGTAGACGTTTAAACAATGTGGCTTTGATCGTTGACCTTTTGATTCGTAGAGTAGCATAATAAGGCAGCTGTGAACTTTACGTTTTCCTTTATTAACTCAACGATCAACTTTTGAGAGATGCTGCAGTGGATGGCTTTGTCTTTTATCCTCACTTTGATGCAGAATAGCTCAATTACTAATGTGTTCGAACTTATCTCCTCATTTTGAATGGTTGAGCAATTGTCTCATTTTTCAAGCTCCTTGTGAACTGGAGTACCCTTTGGTAGAACTACGATCGTCGAGTTGTCTTCTACGATCGTTGAGGTTGCACTGCGATCGTGGAGTTCTCTTCAACCTCGATTCTATGATCGTTGACTGACTTGGCCCTTGAGATGAATTTGATCAAACAATTCTTCTGGGACAAGGTAGCTCAGGAAGGATAAACCTCTTAAAGTGAGCTAAGGGTCAGGTTTGTCCCTGAGGCGCTTTCCAGATGAAATGATATAGAAGTTATTTGCAATGACATCTCATTCGACCTTTTCTAGTGGGGAGATCCTCTACAAACTTTAGACAATTGCATTTCTGAAATCGTGGTGTCCTCCTGCTCTTACACTATGATCATATATTTGATCGTAGGCACTTCACGATGTTGGGTTGGGTGCCTGAAAGGTTATCAGTAATACGTTTTGAGACGTTCCTACTGACTATGGATCTTCGTTTGGTTCATCAGCCACAAAGTTTTGGGACTCTGTAGCTGGTACATTTCTTCATAGAAATCCTCAGTACAGTTACTTCTTAACGGATCACTGCTCCCCCATTGTTGATGTTGTTTTCTCAGCTATGATTCCCTTTTCTACATGTGTTAGAAGGCAGCCTTGCATATCTCCTTCTGACTGGAATCACTATTATCACTTAGATCTCCTTGCATCGTAGACATGGATATTTTCAAGACTGATCACTCTATGATCTTTTGACAGTACTACGAATGTAGTCTTCATTGACAGTCTTGTGGTTGTGAGGTTCTGCTTTCGTAATGAACTCCTCTTGACTTAAGCTCAAGGATCCTCTATTGTGAGCTCCCTTGAGGATTCTTCTCATATAGCATGCCTTTCTTGATTTGAGCATATAGGACCCTCTTCATCTTTGGTTGCATGGCCTGCTCCTATATACAAATTTTGCAGCCATGTGAGCTTTACTCAGGTTAGCTCAATGGGTCTTCAAAGACAGGCTTGGACAAATAGAAATTTTATCAGAATCACTTCTGAGCAGTCCTTAGCCTTCTGCTGGTTGAGTCTTCTTGACTGAAGTCCCCTGCTTCAGCATTCCTTAGTGTGGTTAGACAGACCAAGTACCTGCAGGTTTAAATATATTTCTATTTTTGGCACCCATAATTAAATGGGTCCTGCTAGGTTAGTTTTCTAAACCCATGTTCCTCTTATATTTGGAAAATCATCACATTTATCACCAACATCATATTCATGCATAAAATAGTTTTAGATAATACATTTTGATGTGCATGAAGGTGATCATGGAGGTGATCAGTTTCTACACATCATCAAGATACTCTTTTAGAACTGATCATACTCTTTGTTTTATCAAACACTTAGAACAAAGATTTGTACATATATACTAACCCACCAGCAAAGATTACTTCACATAAAATTCATTTAACCTGCGATGCTCTTATGACCTATTTCAGATTTCCTTCAAGATGTCATCTTCAGCCTAAAACTTGGATGGAGAGAAAGTTTATAGACATTTGAGTATACATCCTCAAAGTACTTTCTCTCTTCACCTTTTTAGGTAAATTATGACTTCTTAACTGAATACTGTTATGGTTCATAAGAAGGTGCATTTATGATGTATACATGTATAATAGTGAGGAACCATACCTTTTTACTGTTAGTCTCTTAACAGTCATTTATCTTAGATATACTAAGTTTAGGAATTAATGTGCATAGCTTTACATTTGCTCCTGACAACTTGTTGCTCTTGTTGGCCTTTAAACAATTAGTCGTGGTCTTGAAGATGTAAGCCAAGAGAATCTCAGCATTTTTAAATCTTTGACATCCTTCAATTTACAAAGTTTGCACCTAGCTGCTGGTTGGCCAGACATATGTTTGAGAAGATCTTCTTTCTTCTCTTGATAAGCATTTCTTAGCATGTATGGCCTTTTCATCTTTCAGGCTGGTGGATGCTTGACTCTTTGTCATTGGTGTCTCTTGAGCTCTCTCTCGTCTGGTCTTCAGACTACAAGATTGACTGCAGGCTAGGATTGGTCTTGTTGATATAACAATCGAGAACATGGACCAATCTGATCAGCTTCAGGTGTATATAGTCATTTATCCTATACACAATATTTCCAACGTGTGACCTCATCTGCATCTAACAAGTTACTTACTACTAAACTAAGTTTGGAACAATGTTTATGCCTCGGATCAGACTCAAAGCGATTAGCTTTTGAATATAGCATGAGAACTTGCTCTAATACCAATTATTAGTTCCCAGTAGGCACAATAGATCTAGAAGGGGGGGTTGAATAGATCCTTTTTAATTTCAAATACATTTCTAGTTTACTTTGTATTGCTGGTAATTTAACATATGACAAACACAAGAATCTTTTCAAGCACAGTGGAATAAGTAAAAGATCCCCTTCATTGATATATTCATAATCAAACATACATTGTTCGTAGAGTTAGTTTGGTTGTAAGCAGTTAAAACATACATAGCAGTTATAGTACATAATGTAAATGACATAATGTAAAAGACACAAGGGGTTTTAAATGGTTCAGAGACTCAATCTCCTAATCGACTCTTCTACTTTCAACTAGCAGGATTTCCATTAAGGAAGGGCAGCACCCTAAATCACTAAGATTCCTTCAAGGATAGCAGCCTTGGGACTTCAGTTCACTAAGAACTCTTCAAGGCCAGCAGCCTTGGGACTCTTCTAGTTCCCTAGGAACTCTTCAAGTGCAGCAGGTTTGGAACTTTGTTTAGTCCCTCCGAACAAGGACCCCTCAGGCCCTGGCTTCGTTTAGTCCCTTCGGACAAGGACCCCTCAGGCCCTGGCTTTTGTTGTTTGTTTGATGGTTTATTGGAGTTGGTGCTGAGCTGCTAAGATGTCTTCATGCTCTGAACATCTTCTATACTTAGCAGCTTGGCATGATCATCCTTGAAGTGCAGTTGGGTGTTTCATGGTGCTCAGCTTCTATGGTTACTCAACCACTTCGAATGATCCCTTTTTGACTACCTTGAAGATCATTCCTCTTGATACACGATGGCTGCACATGATGGGTTTCTAAGATGACTGTAAGCTCTTTTGCTAGGTACTTAGAAACTTTCTCATGCTTGCCACCATGATGATGTTTGTAATCTTCCTTCTTGATACTTGATGTCTTCTCATGATGGACTTGCTAAGATGACTGTGAGCTCTTCTCTATTGTACTTAGAGTCGTCCCATGATGGACGCCAAGATGACATGATGCTCTTCTATCTCTTAGCAGTTAAGAACACTCTTCTTGTAGTAGAACTCTCACTTCTACATAATAGAACTCTCACTTCTACTTCTTTCCTTTGCATGTATCTGAGTGTTCTTGGTGGATCGTAGAATGAGCCTTCGGACTCACTATTTCACATGGTTTAGAACACTCCACCTTTTCTCCAAACACGGCAACTCTAGCAACCCTCGATCTTTGAAGCTCTTCCTGATTTATACTCCTTCCCAATCCTTCCGTTGGAAAGTAGTCGTTGAAGGCTATTCAAATATCTTCATAGATCTCGAGTTGACAGAGGTAAACTACTGATGTGACATGTCATACTTTATCTGACATTGCAGTCTACTGTTTCACCTGCCCATCAGAGATATCACTTTAATGTCTTGGGCAGGTTGAAGACTTTATTTCCTCCTTCTTATTTCTCGATCAGAGTTTGTCCTTTTGCATCGATGTTCTCAATAAGCACTTGTCCGAATATTACCCTTCAGATTGAACTGTTGCCAATGCTTCAGTCTTCTGCTATTCAAACTCTACGATTCTAATGCATGTCTTCGAGGACCTGATCGTAGTGTCTTGTTAAGTGTTACTCATTCACTAGTAGAGTTAACACTACGATCTTGAAGAGTGTTGATTGGATCTCCAATGTAGAACACCTCTTCCTTCTATTGTGCAGTGCTACAACACTTCTGTTTGCTTCGACTGTTCTCAGAGACTGATGGCCTAACTCCTTGGTCTCGTTCACTTATCATCAATGGACTAACCCTACGCTTAATAACTTTAGCCTTGATCTTTAGAGGCTAACCAGTATCTCGGTTCACTTTCCATCAGTTCTTTCTTCGTTTGGCAAACACTACGATCTCGGTTGCTTCCAAGATCATTGTCTTCTATTCACTTGACAGCTACTGCACTTGCTGACTTTTCTTAGTTAGTTACTGAAGTCTTATTCTGATCTCCTTGTGGAAGCCTTCATCTCGAATGGCTTCACAACTCAATCTTGTTGCTGATTGGGTTGGTCCTTAGATCTTCTGTTAGCTTGCATGCCATTCATTGAGTGCTTTCTGGTTCGCTTCAGGTGGGATGTGTCTTTGCAGTGCCAACCAGAGGCTTTGTTCCTTTGTATATTCTGCGAGTGCTCATTAGTTGAGAATCGTATTTGCTCTACGATTCTGCCTTATCATTGTGAACACATCTGTTGAGGTCGTAGTTTAGCACTCTACGATTTAGCTTCGGCTGTGCAGACACTACGATTTCGGGATCAGATCTTGACACTCTACGATTTTTGTCTTTGTGCTCGATGTCTGCATCTGATATAGCTCGACTACGATCTCTATATATAATCAATAGACTCTACGAACTCAGAGTGTAGTCTACAATCCTTGACTTGGCTTCGGCATCAGTAGACTCTACGACTTTGAGTGTAGTCTACGATCCTTGACTTGGCTTCGGCATCGGTAGACTGTATGACTCCGAGTGTAGTCTACGTTTCTGACTTGGCTTCGGCAGATGTTCGGTCGGCTCGTAGGGAGGCTGTCTCTACGATTCTGAACATGACTTCCTCAGCAGACTTCGATCCTGAGGAAGTTCTACTCGACACACTACGATCCTTCCTCGTCTCTCTGGCGGTACTCATTTAACTCCGAGATCTACTATCTTGCGAACTACGATTACGCCTCGATAGCTCGAGTTATCCTTGACTCTCCTGGCAAACTACGATTTCTGGTGCAGTGCTCGACGATCAGACAAGCCTATCTATTACATCATAAGATCAACCTAACATGCTTGATCTTTCTATATTTATAGTCCTTGTACATCATTTCTTTTTAAGGACTTTACAAAGCTATTTTGCTTATGTAGGATCAACCTAACATACTTGATCAATTCATTCTAAGTCCTTGTACACATGTTTCTATTATCTATCAAAGGACTTTACAGCTTTTCTTAATGCAAGCATACTTGCATATTCATTCATATATATATCATAATCAAATCGTATGTAAATAGGAATATCATTCATATGTTTATTCCTGACAATATCAATATTTTTACCTTTTTCATCTTTGTCAAGCTTGGTTACAGGAGAAATTGGTGTTTTCATTGGAGAGGTTGATTCCATGCCATACTTTTTGAGTAAGTCTTTGATGTACTTGGCTTGGTTTATGAAACTTCCTTCATCTTGTTAGAGTTTATGCCCTAGAGGCAAATTATTTGATATAATTGCTTAACGTTTTGATATTATATTTAATTGAATAAATATATGATTTTATTATGGTTTTATTTACTGCGTAATATAATTGTTAACATAATAAAATTCCTTAGAATAGTGATACAAATTATATAGTTTCAAGTATGTGACTTGAACATGAGATTATATATTACCATTAGTATCAGTGTTCTTAAATGTCCCTAGTCGAGTATCATTGTTGATGGGACAACAATGATGCATTGTGACTAGTATGTGGATTGACTGATGACCAAATCTCATTGGTCATAAATATATGAGATATTAAGTCAATGCATAGGTACATGTTAGAGAACGATGTCTTCGATGCAGACCCACCATGAGAATTCTATATGGAGCATTATGCGAAGTGTCATTAGCAATTCTCATAGTTACAATGATGTAATGGTCCTCCCAGGCACGAAATCGCTATATTACTACACTACGAGAATTTATGTACTTTGATATCATCAAATGTCACCTTTAATAGGGTGGACTATAAAGGTGATTATTGGGTTCATCATTAATCGTGTGAGAAATATGAGTGATCTAGATGGAATTTAACCATCCTATATATTATGGGTGATATCCATAGGCCTCTTGATTGAGTAGGACTATGAAATGCATGGCCATGCTCAAATAGTGATTTGTTTCATATAGTCTACTCATTGATCAAGAAAACTTCAGATTAAATTATGAAGAGTATGACACATTCCATGACTCGAGTTTAATCTAGGATATTAAGGTTAAAAGGATTAAATTACATTGAAACATTGGTCACAAAAAAGGTTGCATCGAATCATCGATCTTATTATTACTTGGGTAGTAGTGATGCATTACTAGATGTCAGCTCACCTTTGCTTATAATTTTATAATATGATTTTAAAATTATTGCCAGCGTAATAATAACCTATAAGGTCACACACATAGAACGTTATTTAAAAGGGAATTAATTTAAATTTTAAGGATTTAAATATATTAATATGATTAATAGTATTTAAATCACAATTTAAATTAAAAGGATAATTTGTATATATGTATATTAATTAAGTAATACTTAATTAAGAGATATATATATATATATATATAATTCGGATTTTATAAAATTAGGTTTTGATTTGATTAATTCCTTTTAACTACTATATATATGATATATAGCATTTACTTAGGGTAAGATATCATAATTGAAAAACCCCTAGCCGCTCTTAGAGAGAGACTAGAGAAAACAGTTTCAAAATCCATTCCTTTTGGTGGCTAGTCTGTGAGTCCTTCTTATTGCGAGAATCGTTCGACGGTTCAGTGCGGCGTTAAATGTGATACTGGTAGAGGCGTGTCGGTTTGTATTATGCGTTGGAGATTCGAGCGCGATGGGTTTGATTCTCGTTTTTGTTTATATCTGGTATAATCTCTAAACCTCTGAATTAATTGATTTTCGCATGGATCCTGCTTTTAGGGTTTAAAAATTGCTTTAAAATTTTTATTTCATTGTGTGCGTTTACGTACAAAGCCCAACAAAGGTATCGAGCTACTTGCGAAAAAGATTAATTGATTACGTGTTTTAATTGTATTCGATATATATGATATATGATGATGCATGTTTACCGATATAAAATTGAATATATGATATTCCGTTGTATGTGTGATTCTCGTAATATATATGATGATCTTTATTAATCGTATTCTTTAATGGGTGGAATAACAATATAACTATTCTAATCGGATTAGAAGCATGAAGAATCGTTTTAATATGATTAATTGAAACCGGAAATATATGATAAATTACGGGTGTCTTTGTTATTCGTTTTAATATGATTAAATCGGCTGGACATATATGATTCGTTATTATGGGTGTTTTGGTGGATTAAAATGTATGATTCTTAACCTATGAATCAAACTGCTTTGAAGAAGACCACTGCTTGGGAGACCCCCCGGACCCCGTCATAAGCATACGATGGTCGTGTCCCCTATATTTTATATATAGTTTTCTTTAATTATATATAAATTGTTATGTGCTTATTGTGATATGCATGGTGCACAGTTATGGCCTTTTGACCCATAGGTTAGTGGTTTTTGGTTTTTGAAATACGGCTTGCATGTCGTGCCTTTCTATAAATTCTAATGTAATATTCTCTTCTCATCTAAATCCCCTCGAATGTAACTCGAGGTTTCTTTATGTCATGTAATAATCTGTAATTGATGAAGATGTCAAGATGGAGAACACAATGGAAAGATGATGATGGAGAGGAGGCGCATGCTAGAGGAAGATCCAAGGAAGTTATTTATTTTAAGATCTTTTACCACCTTAGATTGACCTTCAATCTTTCATTAGCTTGAAAAGATTGACGATGGATTGGGCCATAAGCGTGACATATTTAATTTTGCACTTTATTTATGCTTGTATGTGATATGATATGATTAATAATGTGCATGCTTAACAAGATTAAAATTGGTGAGATCTAAATTAATAAAATCCCTCATTAAATTATTAAGTCTAAATCGGATGCCTTCGATGAATAACACTCATCAAGACCTTGATCAATAGATGTAGGTTTGCCAAAGCAAAGTACCCTATTTATCTAGGTAAGATGCGATAGGATAATTGTGATATCCAAACTATTAAAATCATTGGGCCCGACTTAACTAAGTTATCTCAATAGGATTGTGGACTTAGAGGCATAGAGTTTGGTTGGTACCATTAGATGGACTAGAAACAAATGTTGTTTACCAAACTATCCGAGTTATATATGATATAATTGACAAAGGGTTGTCTACCTAAATAATTATGTTTTGAGAGAATAGCCAAAGCTAACTTAAGGCATAATGTAATATGGATCTTGGCTCACTAGAAAGATTTAATAGAAAATGCATTCCTAATTAATGGTGAGGGCTATTAATTTGAATAAAATAGTGGGAGGTATATTTTGAATGTACTATTATCAATTATATAATATCAACTCTGTAATTTGACTTATTATTGTTGCACTTATAAATTGTAGATATCAAATGGCAAACAACAACAACACAAATAGTCTTTCATTACGATCAGTCCTTGAAAAGGACAAGCTAAGTGGAATTAATTTCCTTATTTGCCATAGGAAATTGAGGATTGTCCTCAAACAAGAAGCGTAAGCTATATGTCCTTGATGGGCCCATTCCTGCGGCACCGGTATCCACTTGCACAGCGTCATGAGCATAATGCTTATAAAAAGCATCAAGATGATGTTCGGATGTGAGTTGTGTCATGCTAGCAACCATGAACGCTGAGCTTCAGAAGCAACATGAGTTGATGGATGCTTATGAGATGATCGAGCATCTCAAGAAATTGTTCGAAGGGTATGCTCGACAGGAGAGGTATGATACAAGCAAGGCGTTGTATCACTGCAAAATGGGTGAACGTGATCCAGTTGGTCCACATGTGTCGAAAATGATTGGGTATATTGAGTACCTTGATAGGTTGGGTTTTCCAATCACTCCGGAAGCCCAAACTGACCTTGTTTTGCAATCTTTGAACATCGCCTACTCTCAATTTGTTATGAACTATCTTATGAATGAAATTGAGAAACCCTTCTTGAGTTGTTGAGCATGTTAAGAACTGCTGAGAACAACATGAAAAAGCGAGACCCGCTCCCATAATGATGGTGCAAAGGGGAATGCTAAGGGAAGTGGAAAGGCAAGAAGAAGATAGGATCTAAATCTTTTTCCAAACCCAATTCCAAAACCAAGCAGATTTAAAACCTAAAGGTGGGGTGGCTAAAGAAGGTGAATGTCACTACATGGGAAAACACAGACACCGGAAAAGGAATTGTCATGCTTATCTCGGAAGAAGTGAAGAAAAGAAAAGGAAGTACGACTTGATTTAGGTATATATGTTATAGTAGTCAACTTATCTACTTCTACATCATGGGTATTGGATCTTTGGATGTGGTTCTCACATTTGTGTTAATGTGCGGGGACTCAGAAGGAGTAGAACTTTAAGCGAAAGGAGAGGTTGACCTACGAGTTGGAAATAGAGCAAAAGTTGTTGCCTTTGGTGGTAGGAACTTATCATTTATCTTTGCCCACCGGGCTAGTTTTAGAATTAGAAGATTGTTATTTTGTGCTGCTATAAGCAAAAACATTATTTCATTTTTGTTTGGACAAGAAAGGTTTTTCATTTATAATAAAGAACAATCATTGTTTGTTTTACTTAAATGATATTTGTTATGGTGTTGCACAATTGTTTAACGGTCTCTATATTCTTGATTTAGAAATGCCTATCTATAACATAAATACAAAACGATTTAAATCAAATGATTCAAATCCGACATATCTCTGCATCGCATGCGTTTAGGCCATATAAATGAAAAACGCATATCCAAACTCCATAAAGATGGGTTCTTGGATTCATTTGATTTTGAATCATATGAGAAATGCGAGTCTTGTTTATTAGGCAAGATGACTAAAGCCCTTTCATTTGGACACGATTGAATCGGGCTAGCGATGTATTGGGACTTACACATAGTGATGTATGTGGACCCATGAGTTCGTTAGCAAGAGGTAGGTTTTATTACTTCATTACATTTACTGATGACTTTAGTAGATATGGATATGTGTATCTTATGAGACACAAATCCGAATCCTTTGAAAAGTTCAAGGAATTCAAGAATGAAGTTCAAAACCAATTTGGCAAAAGCATAAAAGCCCTTCGATCCGATCGAGGAGGTGAATACTTAAGCCAAGACTTTGATGACCTTCTAAAGGAGTGTGGTATTATATCACAGACTCACTCCACCGGAACACCGCAATGGAATGGTGTATCACGAGAGGAGGAATCGAACCTTGTTGGACATGGTACGATAAATGATGAGTCATCTGAGATCTTCCAATAAGCTTCGGGGTAATGCCCTAGAGGCAAATGCATTCACATAGCAACCGTGTTCCTACAAAGACGGTTCGAGAAGACACCATATGAAATGTGGATAGGAAACGTCCTAGTATGTCGTTCATGAAGATTTGGGGTTGCGAGGCGTTCAGTAAAAACGTCTGAATTCTGACAAGCTCGGACCCAAATCTGACAAATGTAATTTTGTGGGATACCCAAAGGAAATAAAAGGGTATTATTTCTACAAACCTTCTGAGAACAAAGTGGTTATTGCTCGAACTGGTATTTTTCTAGAAAGAGAATTTGTCTCTAAAGGAAACAGTGGGAGGAAAGTAGAACTCGAAGAAATTCGAGAACCACAAAATATCATTGAACCTGAGTTGGAACATGAGCAGGAACCACAAGAAATTATGGAAAGTGAACTCCGCTCAAATTACACAAGTCATTCAGATCTCGTAGGACACGCGTCGAGCACGAGAGAGATATTATGGATATCTTGTGACTCAAAATGGCGATGTGATGCTCATAGATCAAGATGAGCACGCTTCCTACCAAGAAGCTATGAATGGACCAGATTAAGAAATGGCTTGAAGCCATGAAATCGAGATGGACTCCATGTATACTTAACCAAGTATGGACTCTGGTTGATCCACCCGAAGAAAAAAACCATCGGTGCAAGTGGGTTTTCAAGAAGAAAACCGTCATGGATGGTAATGTACAAACCTATAAAGGCCAATCGGTAGCAAAAGGTTTCAAACAAATTCAAGGTGTTGACTATGATGAAACCTTCTCTCCGAGTGGCAATGGTTAAATCCATCGAGATCTTACTTGCTATTACGACTTTTTATGATTACGAAATCTGGCGGATGGATGTCAAACCGCTTTCCTTAACGAAAATCTCCTTGAGGATGTGTATATGACACAACCCGAGGGTTTTGTCACTCAAAGGATCTTTGGAAAGGTATGTGGTGCGGCGATCCATTTATGGATTGAAGCAAGCCTCTCGGAGTTGAATCTTCGATTTGATGAAGCGATCGAAGAATTTTGCTTTATTAAAAATGAAGATGAACCTTGTGTATATAAGAAGCTTAGTGGGAGTCACATTGTATTCCTAGTATTATATGTTAATGACATATTAATTATTGGGAATGACATTCCTTCCTTACAGGCTGTAAAAACATGGTTAGGAAAATGTTTCTCCATGAAATATTTGAAGCGTTGCGCCTACATTTTAGGTATCAAGATCTATAGAGATAGATCAAGAAAAATGCTCTCTACTAAGTCAAAGTACATATATTGATAAAGTGTTGAAGCAGTTCGGTATGCAAGAAGCGAAAAGAGGAAACTTACCGTGACTCATGGTGTAAAGATCTCTAAGGCCCAATGTCCTAAATCACAAGATGATGAGGAGCGTATGAGAAAGATCCCTTATGCTTGACAATTGGATCTATCATGTATGCAATGATATGTACTCGTCCGGATGTCTCAGTATGCTTTGAGCATGACGAGCGGATACCAATCGAATCCAGTGAAGGTCATCGGACGTGATCGAAGAATATCCTCAAGTACCTGAAAAGGACTAAGGATTCGTTCTTGGTATATGGAGGTGAAGACGAACTAGCAGTAAAGGGTTACACAGATGCTAGTTTCCAGACTGACAATGATGACTATAAGTCTCGGTCGGGTTTTGTGTTTTGCCTTAATGGTGGTCTTTGTTAATGGAAAAGTTCGAAGCAAGAGACCGTAGCTAATTCTACAACAGAGGCTGAGTATATTGCTACTTCTAGTGCAGCCAAGGAGGCTGTATGGATTAAAAAGTTCATCATTGAACTTGGTGTTGTTCCAACCATTGTTGATCCGGTTGCTCTATCTTGTGATAATAATGGAGCCATTGCACGCGAAGGCTAAGGAACCCAGATCTCACCAACGATCCAAGCATATACTTAGGCGGTACCATCTCATCCGTGAAATTATTGATAGAAGAGATGTACATATAGGAAGAGTGCCAACAGATGATAATGTTGCAGATCCACTAACCAAGGCTTTGTCGCAGCAGAAGCACGACGGTCACACTAGTTCCATGGGTATTAAATACATGAGTGATTGGCTCTAGTGCAAGTGGGACACTATTAGAGTTTATGCCCTAGAGGCCAATTATTTGATATAATTGCTTAACGTTTTGATATTATATTTGATTGAATAAATATATGATTTTATTATGGTTTTATTTACTGCGTAATATAATTGTTAACATAATAAAATTCCTTAGAATAGTGATACAAATTATATAGTTTCAAGTATGTGACTTGAACATGAGATTATATATTACCATTAGTATCGGTGTTCTTAAATGTTCTAATCGAGTATCATTGTTGATGGGACAACAATGATGCATTGAGACTAGTATGTGGATCGATTAATAGATGACCAAATCTCATTGGTCATAAATATATGAGATATTAAGTTAATGCATAGGTACATGTTGAAGAACGATGTCTTTGAATGAGGACCCACCATGAGAATTCTATATGGAGCATTATGCGAAGTGTCATTAGCAATTCTCATAGTGACAATGATGTAATGGTCCTCAGACACAAATCGCTATATTACTACTAACGAGAATTTATGTACTTTGATATCATCAAATGTCACCTTTAATAGGGTGGACTATAAAGGTGATTATTGGGTTCATCATTAATCGTGTGAGAAATATGAGTGATCTAGATGGAATTTAACCATCCTATATATTATGGGTGATATCCATAGGCCTCTTGATTTAGTAGGACTATGAAATGCATGGCCATGCTAAAATAGTGATTTGTTACATATAGTACCTCATTGATCAAGAAAACTTAGATTAAATTATGAAGAGTATGACACATTCCATGACTCGAGTTTAATCTAGGATATTAAGGTTAAAAGGATTAAATTACATTGAAACATTGGTCACAAAAGGTTGCATCGAATCATCGATCTTATTATTACTTGGGTAGCGATGATGCATTACTAGATCTCGCTCACTTTTTATAATTTTATAATATGATTTTAAAATTATTGCCAACGTAATAATAACCTATAGGGTCACACACATAGAAACGTTATTTAAAATGGAATTAATTTAAATTTTAAGGATTTAAATATATTAATATGATTAATAGTATTTAAATCACGAATTTAAATTAAAAGGATAATTATATATGTATATTAATTAAGTAAGACTTAATTAAGAGATATATATATATATATAAATTCGGATTTTATAAAATTAGGTTTTGATTTGATTAATTCCTTTTAACTACTATATATATGATATATAGCAGCTACTTAGGGTAAGATATCATAATAGAAAAACCCTAGCCGTTCTTAGAGAGAGACTAGAGAGAAAACAGTTTCAAAATCCATTCCTTTTGGTGGCTAGTATCGCAAGTCCTTCTTATTGCGAGAATCGTTCGACGGTTAGATGCGTTAATAAATGTGGATACCGTAGGCATATGAATCGGTTTGTATTACGTTGGAGATTGAGAGCACACGATCGGTTTGATTCTCGTTTTTGTTTATATCTGGTATAATCTCTAAACCTCTGAATTAATTGATTTTCGCATGGATCCTGTTTTAGGGTTTCGGAAATTGCTTTAAAATTTTAATTTAGTTGTGCGTTTACGTGCAAAGCCCAACACATCTCATGTTCGCTTTTTACTTGCAGTCCAAGGAAGAAATTCACCTCTCCCATCATGCTCATTTCAAACTTGCTCTGCATCAGCTTAGAGAATCTCTTGCATAACTTTTAAATCGATGAGAACCAAAAATAATATCATCAACATATATTTGAACTAATAAGACTTTGTCTTTATGCTTTCTAAGAAACAGTGTAGTATCTACTCTACCTCTAGTGAACCCATTTTCAATTAAGAAGTTAGTTAGTGTTTCATACCATGCTCTAGGTGTTTGTTTAAAACCATATAAGGCTATGTCTAATCTATAAACATAATTGGAAAGAGATGAATTGATGAAACCTGGAGGTTGCTCTACATAGACTTCTTCTTGGAGTTCTCCATTTAGGAATGTACTTTTGACATCCATCTGAAAGACTTTGAACTTCATGTGAGCAGCAAAGGAAATAAAGATTCTGATGGCTTCTAGTCTGGCAACAGGTGCAAATGTCTCATTGTAGTCAATGCCTTCTTCTTGAGAGTAGCCCTTTGCCACTAATCTTGCCTTGTTCCTGGTTATAACTCCATCTTCATCCATTTTGTTTACGAAGACCCACTTGGTTCCAATGAGCGGGATGACTCTTTGGTCTTGGTACCAATCTCCATACTTTAACCCGTTCAAATTGGTTGAGTTCTTCTTCTGCATGGCTTCTATCCAACTGGAGTCTTCCATAGCATCCTCTATCTTCTTTAGTTCTATTTGTGATAGGAAGCTTAGATAAAAGCATTCATTTTGAGTGGCAGCTCTTGTTTTGACTCTAGCACTCGGATCTCCAATGATTAGATCCTGAGTGTAATCTCTGGCCCATCTGTTATCGGTTGGGACATCTGTCCTGATGCCTTCTTGTCTTAAGTCTTCAAGATCTATTTCTTCTTCTTGATGTGGAGGTTCGTTGTCTTGCATAAACCTCTCTACGATCTCATTTTCTTGCTCAACGATTTCACTATCTGGCACTATGATCGTAGTGTTGAGCTCGGCTTGATTTAGATTAAGTAGTGTCTCGCACTTTGCTCCAGATTCGTAGTGTCTTAAAGCACTGTGTTGTCTAAGTCTGTTTCATCAAAGATGATGTGAATCGAGACTTCAACACTCAGTGTCTTGTTGAACACTCTGTAGGCCTTACTGTTTGTGGCATATCCAAGAAAGATTCCTTCGTCGACTTGGGTGAAATTTTGTCGAGTCTTGCTTTCCATTGTTGAGAATGTAGCATGCACAGCCGAAAACATGAAAGTAGCTGACACTTGGCTTTCTTCATTTCCATTGTTCGTAGGGCGTCTTCTTGATCGTAGAGTGTATCAGTGATCTATTTTGCGTGTAGCATGCAGTGTTGATAGCTTCTGCCCAGAAGTATTCAGGCAGATGAGTTGCTACTAGTAAAGTTCTTCCAGCCTCTATCAAGGTCATGTTCTTTCTTTCAGCTACTCCATTTTGTTGAGGAGTTTGTGGAACTGAGAAGTTATGACTGATGCCATTATCTGTGCAGAACTGGTCCATTTTTGAGAAGTTGAATTCTCTTCCATGATCACTCCTTATGGCCTTGATTTTCTCTCCTTTCTCTTTCATCACCAGCTTGAACATTTTGATTAAATGGGAGCTCGTTTCATCCTTTGAAGTTAGGAAGAATACCTATGTGAATCTGGTAGTCGTCGACTATAACTATAGAGTATCTTTTCCCTCCAAGACTAGTTGTTGGAATTGGCCCAAATAGATCCATGTGGAGCAACTGCAGGGGTTTGTCGATAGAGTTGGCAGTTTTGCTCTTGAATGAGCTTCTGGTTTGCTTTCTAAGGTATGTGGCATTGCATGGCCTTTCTTTTTCGAAGTTGAACTTAGGTAGGCCAGCAACAAGATCTTTTGATGCTAGTTTGGACATACTTTTGAAGTTTAAGTGAGACAACCGTCTATGCCATAGCCAATTTCATTTCTTGGATGCTTTTGCCAGAAAACATATTGTCTCATCTGAGCTTAGTTGACCAAGATCCACTGTGTAGACATTTCCTTCTCTTGTCCCAATTAGCTTTATAGCAGATGTCTTCAAATCTCTGACTTGACATTGGTTGTTGAGGAATGTTACTTGATGACCCTTGTCGCAGAGTTGGCTGATACTTAGAAGGTTATGTTGGAGACCTTCCGCATATGCTACTTTGCTAAAAGATACTGCACCATTGATACCATGTTCTTTGCCGTAAATGATGTTCTTACTTGTTTCCCGAGTTGACAAGGAACACAAATTCCCTTCTTTTCATATTTTATTTTCGGCAACCCTTTGACGAGATTCTTTGGGGATAATTTCTTGATTAAATCCATGTGAACATGTCCCATCCTCTTGTGCCACAAATTAGCCTCATCTTGTACAGATGCTAGACATAATTCTTCATCCTGTTGCTCAAAATCAATAGTATATATATTTCCTTCTCTTTGTTCAACTAGAGTGATATTGTTAGTACCATGAGAAGTAGTGCATTTCTCTGTATCAAAACTAACTTGATGACCATTATCCATTAATTGACTGATACTAATAAGATTAAATTCAAGTCCATTAACAAGATGTACATTATCAATATGGACCTTACCATTTCCTATTTTACCTTTTCCAATTATTTCGTAGGTTCGATTATCTCCAAATGTAACTGTACCATTTTCTTCTTGATTTTTAGCTCCACGAACTTTGTTTTGTCTCTAGTCATGTGACGTGAGCATCCACTATCAAGAATCCATTTTTGAGATGGAATACTTGCCTTGAGACATACCTTTCAAGAAAAAGTAATTCATCCTTTTGGTACCCACATCTTTTTGGGTCCTTTTATGTTAGTTGCGGGTAAATCATCATTTTTAACCCAAACCTTTTTAATCTTTTTCTTAAAGAAATTTATGTCCAAATGACCTTTAATGCCACAATTTCTACACGTTGTAAAGGGTGAACAATAATTTAATCTAAAACGTGATTTTGACTTTAGCATTTTCATATTACCCTTTTTATGCATAGAACTATAACCAATTCCTTGTCTTTCAAAACTAGGTCTTTGCTTACCCAATATGACATTTAAATTTTCTTCACCTTGAACGAATTTAGCAAGAGATGATTTTAGTGAAATTATTTCTTTTTGAAGTTCGTTATTAGGAGAGATTTTAACAGGTGATTTATCACTAAATGCATCAATACACACATCTCTCATTTTCAGTTCATTAGTCAATTTTTGGATTTCATTATTCAAAAAATTTACCTTATTGAAAAGTATTTTGTTATAATTATCTAAATAATCAATTTTAGCAATCAAAACATTTTCTTCTTTACATGTAGATTTCTTTTCAATATCTATCTTTTCATCTATTAAAGAGTCTACTTCGCCCATTAATGTATTTACCAAGTCTTTCAAATATGCATTCTTTTCTTTTAATTTATCATTTTTTTGTTTCAAAGAATTAACCTCAAAATTAGATACCTCGTTTGATTCACCTTCTATTCCAATGAAGCATACGTGCGCTATCTCTTTCATGGGGTCGACCTTAACTTCAGATTCTTCTTCATCACTCTAGGTGATCAGTGCCTTGTTTGTCTTATTATCCTTGAAGCCTGTTTTTCCTTTATTCTTTAGTTGAAAGAATCCTTCTTGAAGTGCCCTGGACGGCCACATTCAAAACACGTTTCCTCAGTTTTCTTTTCTTTGTCTTTATTTGAGTTAAAGATATTCTTTCGTTTATTCTTTCTTTGAAGAAGTCCTTTGAGTCTCCTTGTTATCAAGGCTATCTCTTCATCAGAATCATCATCAAGCTCTTCTTCATTTCCTGCATTAAGAGCTAAAACCTTTCTTCAAGCAGTTTCGTCCTCATCGTCATACCTCTTTAACTGATGTTCATATTCCTCAAGTTCACCAAAAAGGGTTAATGTATCCATAGTAGATATAGTAGAGGAATTTTGAAGTGTAGTGATTTTAGAAGCAAACCTCTTGGGCATAGCCCGAAGTAACTTACGGTTAATCTCACTTTGTGGAATAGATTTGTCCAGTAGCTTTAATGAGTTCAGAAGTACAAGGAACCTTGCTTGAGCCATTTTTATAGTTTCATCTTTCTCGAGTTTGAACATTTCATAATCATGCATGAGCATGCTTAGTTTAACTTCTCGAACTTTTGATGTTCCTTCATGGCTCACCACTAAGGTATCCCACATTTCTTTGGAGGTGTTGCATGAAGAGACTTTATCTATTTCGAATTGAACCATGTCGCTAAGAAGTGTGTTCATTGCCTTTGAATCATAGGAGACCATGTAGATTTCAGTTGAATCCATTTCTAGCAGAATCTTTGGTGTCCCATCATCTCTTTGTGGAACAACTGGTCCGTTTTCCACAACCCACCATTCCCAAGGATCTCTTTTAAGGTAGATCCTCATTCGAAATTTCCAGAAGTTGTAATTTTTCACATTACTGTCTGACAAAGGAGGTCTATTGGTTAATTGACCTTCTTGATTGTTGTTCCCGAACTGTACCATGTTAGAATCTTTCCCTACAAGTCACCTTTAAGACCAAGTAAATAGAGCCTTGCTTTGATACCAAATGAAATTCAGAATAAGGCACACTTAGAAGGGGGGTTGAATAAGTGTAGGAACAAACTATGACCAATTTTTAAACTTTAAATTCAAACTATTGAATATAGCTTACTGTATTGAAGAATGCGACTTCTTTGAATGAATGTAGTCTCTAAATTGAATTTTATCTAAGAAAATATTTTGGTGAATTTATAACTCAAATAGAATACTTGGTGTTAACACAATATCTCAAGATGAAGCAAAAGTTTATATTTTAATTATTAAGAAAATTAACTATCTTGAGAAATAATAAAATAAGCAATAAAATAACACCAAGATTTTTTACGTGGTTCAGCTATTACCCTCTATAATAATAGCGTAGTCCACGTCCAATACCAACTAGTATTGGAGACCCACTTTTATTTCTTTAAATAACTCTTGTTACAAAAAAGATTCTATCAAATTGAATTACAATAATTCACTTGAGCACACTTGCTCCTTGTGCACCAATGCACCCCTTAAGCACCTAAGCTTCCTTGAACCTGTTTGTAAATAAAACTTAATCCACCCAGATTAAAAACATTTAGACAACACTTAGTCTAAAAATATAAGATTACAATTATAGAGGTCTAAAGATCAAAACAAATAATCAATTTAACAATGCAAGGCCCAACTATTGAATGCAATGATCAAGTAGTAAAAGAAAGAGATATCACCAATATGAAGCTTACAAAAATAGCTGAGAATATTATGAATATAATTTGCACAGCAGCTGGAAATTTTGCACCAAAAATAATGAAGTTGTTTTTCAAGTATATGAGTGCAATAATTGATTCAAGTGTTGTGTGTTCATCACTGTCTTCAGTTTTCTTTTATAGCAATTACCATTGTGAAAAATATTTTCGTTCCAAATACTTGTTCTGTTATTAATCCTTTTACGTTGCCAACAGAATAGATAAGTATCACTTTAGGTTTTAAGTCCGTTGGAAAGTAACAAAACAAATCTAATTTAACTTTGGTTGTACCAAATATTTTGGACTCTTTCAACAGTAATCCATAATGAAACTAAGTCAGATACGTAATACTCTAGACTTAATAAAGTCAGCCGCCACTTGTCATGTTGTTAGAATCAATCCTGAAGCAACAGATATGATAGCATAAATGTAGGAAAGTAACTTTTTCAAACTCTTTATAAAGCCATTAAATCAGAATATGCATATATGAAAGTACCGAGGCTTTAGTAATCATGACTCTTGAAAATTGAAACAATCTTTTAAGTTTCCTACATCAACTTGCACATGCATAAATATTTTATATAATCATAACTCTTTTAAATAATGCCAATAAAACAATTATACCAAATAATAAGAATTCAACACATGCATAATACCAACCAACTAAGATAAATCAATTAGCATAAAAAGTCAGTCATGCATAAAATATTTAATCAAATGTTAATGCACAAATAAAATGTCCTAGAGCCTTATATCGAAAAATCGAATATTTGCAATGACCTTTCATAAAATTCTTAGAACTCAAATCTTCAAAGTCTTTCAACAAAGATCTTTTATCAACTTCCTAAAATTTCACAATAGACAAATTAGTCTATAATATTAAGTCATCATCAAAACAAAAAGGTTAGAATATTAACAAACTAACATTCTCCCCCTTTTTGATGATGACAACACCAAAAATTATAACTCCCCCTGAATTCATGCATATTAAAAAATATCAGAAGATTCAAACTAATTCTCACCATTCCTGTTGTTTAGACATAATTAATTTTGCAAAATTTTTAGCTGATATAAATAGTATAATCACAAAATAAGCAATCATAATATCTTAATACTGGCTCCAGCCATATTGTTTTAAAACAACCCATCAAAAACACAAACTTAAACACATTGGTTCCAACCAAATCGCTTGTAACAAAAATAAAACTATGTCATGTCACGTCTTCACAGTAGCATTGTCTCCCCCTTTGTCATCACCAAAAATCGACAATCAAATATCTATATCGTCAATGTGAATCATAGGCAGAGGACGGTTAGTAAAATAGGGACGATGGAGAAGACGATGAAGCCTTTCTTCTATAGAAAAATAATGAGCAAATCGAGGAGGACGAGGAATAAAAGTTTCATTGGGTAGAGGTAAATCAAGAAAATCTCCAACATATTCGGCCATCCAATTACAGCGAGGCCACTCAAGAATAGGAGAAATCATTCTGTCAAAATGTAACCGTCTACCAACTTCATTCATACGATGAGATGTGAAATCAACAAACTCTCCAATCTGATGACTTACAAACTTCAGTTCTTGGCTGAGTTAACAGGAGTTTCTATTGATCTTGCGATGAAGAGATTCAACCATAGCCATGGTATGCAACTCGAAACCAGCTTGTAGATCAATAAACTCATCCTCGATTTTTGAAAAACATTTATTTAAATCATTTGCCTGAATAGGCAGTTTTCCGTTTTCTAAAACCGAAAGCCTTTGTTTTACATCAAGAATATCAGAACACATAAGCTCCTGATCTTTGAGAATTATAGACAACATATTAATTACTTCTGGAGAGGAGACTGATGAAGATGGAGGAGTAGAAGAAGCAGGTAAATCATAAGACATAGAGCTTGGTGGAATAGGAATAGGATCAGGAACAGTACGAACAAACATGCCATCAACAAAATTATTATGGGACTGTTTTTGATTAGCAGAATCAATGAATTCATTGTGAGACACCACAATTTCATCATCAAGGCAGATGTTAAAATAGTGAAACATTTTTGTCAAAAACAAACCATAAGGCAGACACTTCTTAACTTGACGAATACAACTAAACATGTGAGACAACATCATAAGAGAAAAATTAAAATGAACACCTTTTAAAATCATTGTAATCACCACCAAATCTTGGTAAGTAAAATCTGCACCACCACCTATTCGTGGAAACAGATTATACCTAAGTATTTTGTGCAAAACAAATGCAAGTGGACAGACATCAACAGTTTTAGGAGTAAACAGAGTTGTGAGAGATGAGTTGTTCATCATAGTTTGTAGTTGTTCAAGAGGAGGAAAGGGTGTATTTGCAGCACCCTTAAGAATGAATGCACAGGGACCAGATGAAGGAATATCAAAAATACTCCCAAAATCAACAACAGTGAAGAACAGAGACTTTCCCTTCACAAAAGACGTATAACAATCCCCATTACACTCTAAATTTGTGTAAGATTGTTGTACCAAACGAGGATATGCCCTTGTGAGAGGAAATAACATAAAAGAAATACCACAAGAAGTGAAAAGTTTTTCCAAAAACGAATTTTGAAAATAAAACAGATCCAAGATTTTCTCATAAACAAACTGTTTCGTAGCAATAGAAGTTTTGAAACGAGCTTCAAAACTCTGACCGCGAAAGAAATTATCTGGCAAATCAAAAGTAAGAGAGAAAGGATTTACCAGATGTGATGGCAATTCTGGTCGAGAAGGAGGAGGCTCTGAACCTGGAGATTGTGGGGAAGTCTTTAAGAAGGAAAAACTTGAATCAGACCCATCAGATTCGTCAAAAGAAACACGAACAGATGTTTGGCGAGGTTGTCGTTTGGACTTCTTTGGTGAACATTTGGTATATGGAGATCGTGGATGATTTCCTTCGTTGATAGTGATGCCGGAGGAACGCTTATTTGCTCGAGTCTTCATGCTTGTTACAGAAACTAGATTTGAGGGAAGAAAAAAAATAAAGATGGAGATAGGAAATATTTGAGATTGTGAATATAAAAGGAATGACACTGTGTATTTAATGGATAGTTTTGGATGTCGAATAGACTCCTTGAATCTCTAAACTCTCAGCGTTTGTCTTTTCAAATTTCAAAACCCATTATGATAGTTACCGTAAATTGTGCCGTGTAGATACGTCTCCTTTGGTCTCCGGTTATGGAAAGATAATGTATAGCAACAGAACATATCTAAAATAACATGCAGATATATTGTAAATATGAGATATTTTATGCATGAACTATTTTAGTACGTGAACACATTAAACCATGCACATTCCAAGTTCTCTTCTTAACATGCAGAACCTTTCTTCACTTAGGGGTTTAGTAAAAATATCAGCCAATTATTTTTCTGTTGGAATAAAAATTAATTTAGTTAATCCTTTTGAAACATTATCCCTTAGAAAATGATGTCTGACTTCTATATGCTTTGTACGTGAATGTGACACAGGATTTTTAGAAATATCTATAGCACAAGAATTAACACAATATATGGGCACATTTTCACATAAAATATCAAAGTCATATAGAGTTTGTTTTAACCATAAAATTTGAGAGCAACAACTCCCTGCAGTTAGATATTCACCCTCAGTTGTTGATAAAGCAACTGAGGTTTGCTTTTTACTATGCCACGTAACAAGACTGTGACCTAAAAATGTGCAAGCACCACTGGTACTCTTTCTATCAATTTGACATCCTGCATAGTCAGCATCTGAATAACCCATTAGTACAAAATGATTGCAGATTGGATAAAATAATCCCAAATTGATTGTACCACTTAAATATTTAAACATCTTTTTAACAGTTTATAAATGAGATTCTTTAGGTTTTGTTTGAAAACATGCACATAAACAAACACTATACATAATATTTGGTCTAGATGCGGTTAAATATAATAAACATCCAATCATACCTCGATATTTAGTTACCTCCACATCTATACCTTTTTCGTCAGACGTAAGCTTTATTGAAGTGCTCATTGGTGTAGCCTTTGAATTAGATCCTTCAAAACCAAACCTTTTGAGAAGTTCTTTTGTATATTTGGTTTGATGGATGTACATACCGTTTTTGGTTTGTTTAATTTGGAGTCCCAGAAAGTAATTAAGTTCTCCCATTAGACTCATATCGAACTCCCTGTGAATGCACTTAGAAAACCACTCACAAAGAAAATTATTAGTAGCACCAAAAATTATATCATCTACATATATTTGTACAATAATAATATCTTTATTTTCATGCTTAATAAATAATGTAGAAACAATTTTTCCTCTAATAAAACCATTTGAAAGCAAGTACTTACTCAACCTGTCATACCAAGCCCTTGGAGCTTGTTTTAGCCCATAGAGAGCTTTCTTTAGCTTGTAGACATGATTTGGATACTTCTCATGGTCAAATCCAGGAGGCTGTTTTACATACACCTCTTCATTGATGTATCCTTTGAGAAAGACGCTTTTTACGTCCATTTGATAAAGTGTGAATTTCTTGTAACATGCAAATGCTAACAAGATGCAGATGGACTCTAGTCTGGCGACTGGGGCGTAAGTTTCTTCATAGTCTATCCCTTCTTGTTGATTATATCCTTGAGCTACTAGCCTTGTTTTGTTACGAGTGATAGTCTCATGCTCATCAAGCTTGTTTTTGAATACCCACCTTGTTCCAATGATAGAAACATCTTTAGGAGGGGGCATAAGTTCCCAGACTTGGCATCGTTCAAATTGCTGAAGTTCTTCCTGCATTGCCATTAGCCATGTCACAACTGAGAAATTCGGATCCTTTGTAAAAATATTTGAAAGAATTAAATAATGAAAAAAATAATATTATTTGTTATTATATGTGTTAATAATATGTATGTTGTTCTATAACCTAGAAATGTCGGGACATCATAGTATTTAAACCACGTGAATGAATTAAAGTGTTTGAATTTCCAAGACGAAAATAAATATTTTTCGAAAAAGTTGCGAAAAACACTATTCACCGTTTATCGCTCAGAAATTATTTTTGAACTTCCGAGAAATACATAACGTTAGAATATCGAGGCGAGATGGATTATGTAATAATAATCTAAGTATGGAAAAGGCAATAATTCGCATGCGGACTTAAATTGGGAGCGTTGGGGAAATTAATGTCTAAGGAATGAATTTGTGTAATCTTGTAGGGTGTGTAAGTTCATTAAGCATTAAGGGACAAGTCCAAGTTGTAGCAATGTTTAGCCAAGTATGGATTAATGGGAAGCCCAAACCAAATGCATGCAAGCCTACAAGAATTAGAGTAATTAACTAAACCTAAGCCCAAAGGATGATCCAATGGGTAAAGCAATGATCCATGGTGCAACCCATGGGTGAACTTGGAGAGCAAGAACTTTATGTGAGGAGCAAGTGTTGTTTTGAGCAAGATTACTTAGTGGCTAAGTAGATGAATAGTAAGGAGGTTAGCTTAAGGAGGTGGGATGACATAAAGACCATTCTACCCTAACTTTGGATTGCCTATAAATAGAGAGCTCTTAATTTATTAGTTGTTTGTTATTTCATCCAACAACTTCCTTACAAAAGCAACTTAATTGTTAGAGCCATTAAGCACTTATAAGCCATCTCAACCTTTGCTATATTTTCAAAAAAGAAGTACTAGTTCATCAAAGGTAAATAATATTGTCTCTTCTAACTCTATCATATTTGGATGATAAGAGAAGTGTAATCTAATGAAGTTAAATACTAAGAACATGTCATAAGTCATTGATGAATGAACTTAAGCTGAATAAGTTGAATAAGTAAACATGAACCTAATAAGTTGATGAACTTGGTAAGAACTTGACATATGTTTGTCTTATGATGTTAGTATGTTCAAAATAGTTTGAAAATGTTGATTGATGGACTTAAGTTCATAGTAAGTCATAAAAATGAGAATTTTTAGTTAATAAGTTAAACAAGTCATTGACTTATGAAAATAAGTCAAAACCTACTTTGATAATAAGTTGGTGTAATAAGTAACTTTTAATGTTTTCATGTTGATTAAAATCCACTTAGAATGATTAGTAATGAGGTTTCGTCGGAATTCACACGATTGGACGATAATCGTCGAATTCGTGAAATTCTCGGAATGGAAGTCGTATTTTGTGTTTGAAGTCGTAAATGTTGGTTTTCAATAGAGACAAGTCATATTTGGCATTATAGAGTTGCGGACTCGAAAATGGCCGGATTCCTACTTAGAACGAAGAAACGAGCGTTGAACGTTCACGAACGTTTATCGTTTTCGTTAAAATGGAATAAATAGGTGAAATTTTAGCAAACAAAGTAAAATAGATAAAATTCTTGCATGAACGCATAGAACACGTAATTTGTGACCCGTAGGATCTTGAACGAATCAATTCGGACTTATAACGAAGAAGTTACGAGTCCAAGAGTTTCACAAAATTTTCAAAACTGTCCAAGTTTTTAGGTGCATGGAATATGGCATGGCCAAAGACAAAAGCAAATAATCCCGTGCCGCCAAAGTGGCCTTCTGACTTTCGTACAAACTTCATGACTACCGAATAAGGACAGATAACATCGAGACTCATGTGCAATGTCTTTGAGTCCGGATTTTTGAGGAATAAATGGTGATCTTGCATGAGCGACAAAGTCTGATGATAATTGTTACTGCATTTCAGTCCTCATCAACCTAGATAGTGAAGAATGTTTGCAACTTGAACATGAAGAGTAATGGTTAAGCAATTAAATAATGATCTTAATAAAACATTGTTATGACATATTAAACTTAAGTATGCACACTTAAGGTTAAGATTAATTCAATTACTTATGAACGTAAGAATGACGTAATGGAAAGCCGGAACTTATAATAACAAATCTAATATGTATTTAGATTGATAAGAAGGGTAAGATTCTTTAGGAACCATGTGTGATCATTCATGACCTAATGTGCTATGTTATGCTATCATCTAATGTAGAGACCTTAAAGATGTAAAGTGCATGTGTTATAAACTGTAGCAGACGCTAAAGGTAAGTATTCTAACCCTTGTTCCAGTTTGATCTGGACAAGTCTTTGTGATTCATGTATTCGTCGCATGAGTTAGTATCTGAGGAAGTCAAAGCCATTCCTTTCGACTAGACGTATGCTATGTTATTCTATCAAATGTTGATAAGGATTTACCAAACTAATATTGTTGTGGTTTTCAAAAGTAGACTGAATATGCGAAACTGTTTTGTCGTCAAACGACAAGCACGTGAGGTTGCCACAACTTAAACGTATACACGTTCAATGAATGTAGTGTTGATCAACATAGAGTACTATAGGCTGATCACTTAGACGTGCTCGTAAGTTATGTCAGACTTACGGACTTCGTGCCGGGTTGTCCTTTTCAAAGTACTTATGAAATGCTTACGGTCTTGAATCGGAATTGATGTTTTACTGAATATTGTTGTTGTAAAACATTTTGAATGAAAAGAAGTGCTATTTTGAATTATCGATTGTACTTCGTAACTATTGTTCAGTTATTGAAGACATACAATTCCTATGTTTCAAGCATGCTATTTTCCTAGAATTATTGTACTTGCTGAGCTAGTTAGGCTCATTCTTGCTTGAACCATATGAATGCAGCTAAGACCGAACGGACAAATGGATCCGGCAAGGATAAAGGGAAGGCGAAGGCGAACCCGTAGATGACATATGTAATAGTATATTTTTTGTAAGGAATAATACTGATATTATGACAAAGACAATGTATTGGTCATAAAAGAACCTGGGGAATGTAAATATTCTTTTGATATATATATAAGACATATTCGTTCTTTTGAGGCTTTTCAATTGAATGTTTATGTGAACTGTAGCACCGTGTAGCACCATCTGTCGGGTTGGAAGATACCCGGATTTGGGGGCGTCACAGGTTGGTATCAAAGCATTAGGTTATAAAACTTAAGGGGAGAAATAAAACCTTAAGTCTTAACCTTAAGAAAAGTCAAAGAATAAAAGATGGAAGTAAACCTTATAAAAATGCATTATATATGTTATGAGTTTTTATTATTCTACTAATGTGTACTAATCAAACTTTTGTGTTGTTGTAGATGTCAGGAGAAAATAGAGACGTACAGGTAGTCAGTGAAGAATCGGTTAATCAGGTAGAGATTATACCAAGTCCCATAGCTTGGCGAGATCCCGAGATTGTGGTGGTTGAGTGCGGAGACTCGAGAAAGTCTAGATCTCATGTCGAGTATTTGATGGCATGATAGAAGAAGAAGTGGAAGCGAGTACCCTTCAACCCATTAGCTATAGCAAGCGTGAAGCGGCTCTAGAAGTCAATGATGTCTTTATTTATGTCAGTGATAGATAGGAACATCCACTACTGCCAGGAGGTTAAGGAGCTAAAGGTAGAGCTCCAAGCTGTTATAGAGGATAAGACGGACGTGGAGTCCATGTTGGAGAAGGAACATGACGAAAGGGTTTTGGCCAAGGACAAGGTCCATGGGTTGAAACATGAGGTCTTTGAGCTCAGGGAGGAGCTAAAGACCAAGAAGCAGAAGATAGGGAGAATGTCCTATATCCATAGGATTTCTCATGAGGATTTCCAGTTGCAGGTAGCTGGTTACCCCGTAGAGACAGGCGGAACCTGGCATACTATCGGGGCCGTGATATTATTGCCCGATCTTGCCAAGGCGGATTTTGAGAATGCCTTAAGGCAAATGTAATCTAGTAGTGGCTAGAGTAGTTAGATATGTACATATTTTTGTATCTAGTAGTGACGTAAAACCCTCTTTTGTATAATCAAGGGTTGTCTTTTATAAATCCCAATTTTTGGAAAGCAATGGCAAAAAAGTAATGTATTCGGCTTAGGCTCTGTTATGTAACCGATGTAGTATTATACTACAATGAATTAATATAAGTTTTCTTTTCCAAAAAATGTTGAGCAACGAATGTTTAAGCTATTGTTTAACATTGAATAATAACTAACTGACATGGAATGAATAATAACGAAATATGTGTTTATTGTAACAGCAACATGCCGCCAAGAAGAGTACCACGTAACCAAGGTGCGAATACAAATCAAACAGAGGGAGGTCCAGTTAACCCCATGCAAGAATTTTTGAACCTTTTGACCACAACATTTAATCAAACTGGGGCTAATATCCCCGTAAATCCTAGTGTAGTACGAGCTACTACAATCAAAGACTTTAAGAGTGTGGGTCCGCCAGAGTTCAAAGGAACTACGGACCCCATTGACGCCCAAACGTGGGTAAAGGAGATCGAGAAGGAATTTGTGATAGCAAATGTCGATGAGGCCCAAAAGGTTGCCTTTGCAACCTACATGATGAAGGGAGAGGCCAACTTTTGGTGGGAGGCCAATCAGGCTAGGGCCGGAATGGATGTGATAAAGTGGGTGAGGTTCAAGGAAATATTTTACGAGAACTATTTTCCCACGAGCATGCGAGGAAGGATGGAGATCACGGTTTAGGTTGAAGCAAGGGACATGACGGTTCCCAATCACGCCAAGTTTAATGAATAGCAAGGTTTGCTCCACATCAAGTGGATACCGAGGTGAGTAAAGCTCGACGGTTCGAGCAGGGCTTGAAACCCTGGCTCTATAATCGTATCTCTTTGTTCCAAAGTACTTCATTTGGAATTGTTTTAGAGAAGGCAATAATTACCGAAGGTGGTAGTGAGGTGTTGAGCCAATACCACAAGGACAAGAAAATTAAGGGGAAGGTAGATGGGGGAATAAAGGTTGAAGGTGCCAACGAGAGTGGCAAAGGGTATAAAAGGAAAGTGAGTACCTCGGGGAATCCCGTAGTGAAACTAGGGGACCTAAAAAAGGAGGATGGAGGCCTGCAAGACCTGCAGAAAGACTCATTTAGGAGTCTATCTCAAGGGTAAGTAGGTAATGTTATAATCGAGGACGGAGAGGAGCATATTATGCCAAACTATCCACGCTTAGAAGAAGAATCATGGATGCTTTATATGTGGATCAATGACCATAGGGCAAAAGAAGCGCCCAAAGAAAGGACGGATGACGAAATAGGGGCACCAATAGTGGTAAGTTAACTATTGGGGGTCCAGTACAGCCGGGTAGGCCGATGGCTCGTACCTTTAATATGACCGTCCAAGACGCGATGGCCTCGGGGGATATAGCCGCAGGTATTATTCTGATCAACGACTTAAATGCATACGTGCTGTTTGACTCGGGTGCTACTTGTTCGTTTATCGCATGTGATTTTGCTAGACGATTAGGATTACTTCCCGAAAAGTTGCCTATACCTTTAAACATTAAGGTAGCCAACGAAGAGATAATTCTTGTTGAAGATATTCATAAGAATTGTTAAATGAGACATTCAAGGTTATAAATTATCGGTAGATCGTCTTTTGATAAAGTTAGGAGAATTTGACGTAATCCTCAGAATGGATTGGTTAATTAATCACGAGGCAATTATAGATTGTCAAAAGAAATGCGTAAATATTAAAACATTAAAACAATCTCATGTAATATTTTACGGGAATAAATCGCTGGGACGTTCGTGTTGTCTTACCATGACACAAACTAGTAAATTATTGAGGAAAGGGTGTGTAGGCTATTTGTGTGATGTGGTTGATACCCAGAGAGTGGGAGCGACCATGGAACAAATACCTATAGTGAGTGAGTTCATAGATGTATTTCCAAGTGAGTTATCGGGTCTTCTTGTTAGAGTTTATGCCCTAGAGGCCAATTATTTGATATAATTGCTTAACGTTTTGATATTATATTTGATTGAATAAATATATGATTTTATTATGGTTTTATTTACTGCGTAATATAATTGTTAACATAATAAAATTCCTTAGAATAGTGATACAAATTATATAGTTTCATGTATGTGACTTGAACATGAGATTATATATTACCATTAGTATCAGTGTTCTTAAATGTCCCTAGTCGAGTATCATTGTTGATGGGACAACAATGATGCATTGAGACTAGTATGTGGATTGACTGATGACCAAATCTCATTGGTCATAAATATATGAGATATTAAGTCAATGCATAGGTACATGTTAGAGAATGATGTACTGGACAGACCCACCATGAGAATTCTATATGGAGCATTATGCAAAGTGTCATTAGCAATTCTCATTGTGACAATGATGTAATGGTCCTCCGACCTGAAATTGCTATATTACTACACGAGAATTTATGTACTTTGATATCATCAAATGTCACCTTTAATAGGGTGGACTATAAAGGTGATTATTGGGTTCATCATTAATCGTGTGAGAAATATGAGTGATCTAGATGGAATTTAACCATCCTATATATTATGGGTGATATCCATAGGCCTCTTGATTGAGTAGGACTATGAAATGCATGGCCATGCTCAAATAGTGATTTGTTTCATATAGTCTACTCATTGATCAAGAAAACTTCAGTTAAATTATGAAGAGTATGACACATTCCATGACTCGAGTTTAATCTAGGATATTAAGGTTAAAAGGATTAAATTACATTGAAACATTGGTCACGAAAAGCTTGCATCGAATCATCGATCTTATTATTACTTGGGTAGCAGTGATGCATTACTAGATGCCGCTCACTTTTTATAATTTTATAATATGATTTTAAAATTATTGCCAACGTAATAATAACCTATAGGGTCACACACATAGAACGTTATTTAAAAGGGAATTAATTTAAATTTGAAGGATTTAAATATATTAATATGATTAATAGTATTTAAATCACGAATTTAAATTAAAAGGATAATTTGTATATATGTATATTAATTAAGTAAGACTTAATTAAGAGATATATATATATAAATTCGGATTTTATGAAATTAGGTTTTGATTTGATTAATTCCTTTTAACTACTATATATATTATATATAGCAGCTACTTAGGGTAAGATATCATAATCGAAAAACCTGGCCATTTCTTAGAGAGAGAGACTAGAGAAAAAACAGTTTGAAAAATCCATTCCTTTTGGTGGCTAATCTACATAAGTCCTTCTTATTGTAGAATTGTTCGACGGTTCGTGCGGCGTTCGTGTGGATACCGTAGAGGCGCAATCGGTTTGTATTGCATTGGAGATTCGAGGCGCAGTCGGTTTCAGATTCTCGTTTGTTTATATCTGGTATAATCTCTAAACCTCTGAATTAATTGATTTTTCGCATGGATCCTGTTTTAGGGTTTCGGAAATTGCTTTAAAATTTTAATTTCCGCTGTGCGTTTCTGTGCCAAAGCCCAACACTTCTGTCGGATAAGGAGACAGAGTTTGTAATAGATATTGTGCCAGGAGCGACACCAGTTTCTAGGGCAGCGTATCGTATAGCGCCAGTGGAGATGAAGGAGTTGATGATACAGTTGCAGGAATTGTTGGACATGAAGTACATTCAACCGAGTGTTTCACCGTGGGGAGCACCGGTACTATTTGTTAAGAAGAAGGACGGATCATTAAGACTTTGTATCGACTACCGAGAGTTAAACAAGTTAACCATAAAGAATAAGTATCCATTGCCCAAGATCGATGATCTTTTTGATCAGTTGAAAGGAGCAAAATATTTTTCCAAAATAGATTTAAGGACGGGGTATCATCAGCTGGAGGTTCGAAGACGTGCCAAAGACAGCATTCAGGACTCGTTATTGTCATTATGAGTTTCTGGTGATGTCATTTGGGTTAACTAATGCACCTGCTGCATTTATGGATATGATGAACAGAGTGTTCAAATAATATTTGGACAAGTTCATGGTGGTGTTTATTGATGATATTCTAGTCTACTCTAAGACGCCAGAAGATCATGTTGAACACCTAAGAATAGTATTGGAGACATTAAGAAAGGAGAAGTTATATGTGAAGTTCACTAAGTGTGAATTTTGGTTAGAGAGGGTACAGTTTTTAGGTCATGTCATTGACCATGAGGGAATTTTAGTAGATCCAGCGAAGGTGGAAGCCGTAATGAATTGGGAACAACTGAAAACGCCGACTGAGGTGCAGAGTTTCCTAGGGTTAGTGGGTTACTATCGGAGGTTCATTCAGAACTTTTCAAAGATAGCTACTCCGTTGACTAACTTAATGAGGAAGACGGTGAAGTACGTATGGACGGAGAAATGCAAAGATAGTTTTCATGAACTGAAGAAGAAGTTGAGTGAAGCGCCTGTTTTGTCATTGCCAGTTGACACAAGAAATTTCGTAGTTTATAGCGATGCTTCACATAGAGGACTTGGTTGCGTGTTCATGCAGCATGGCAAGGTCATTGCGTATGCATCTAGGCAGTTGAAAGATTATGAGAAAGTTTACCCTACTAATGATCTGGAACTGGTCGCGGTAGTGTTTGCCCTAAAGATATGGCGACATTATCTTTATGGGGAAAGTGTGAGATATACACGGACCATAAGAGTCTAAAATATATCTTCACACAGAAGGAGTTGAATATGAGACAGAGGAGGTGGTTGGAGTTGATAAAGGATTACGATTGTGAAATCCTGTATCACCCTGGAAAAGCCAACGTAGTGGCTGACGCCTTAAGTAGAAAGGGTCGGGAGAAGTTGTCTATGTTGACAGTTCAAATTGAGTTAATAACAGAGATGGCTAGGATGGAGTTAGAGGTGAAGTTTATAATTGAGGCGGATCGGATACTATTTGCGATGGAGATTGATCTACCATCGTAGAGAGAAGTCAAGAGGTGCGACTCAAAACCGATGAGTGTGACCCGATGAAGAAGCGGTTGACCAATGAAAAGATATTAAGTTTAGTCTTGATAATGAGGATTATTAAGATTTGAAGGATGAATTTGGGTTCTTAATGAGGCCAATTAAAGGAGCAAGTGTTACAAGAGGCTCATAGTTCGAGGTACTCGATTCATCCTGGTAGTACTAAGATGTATCAAGACCTTCGACAGAGTTTTTAGTGGCCGAACATGAAGAGGGAAATAGCTAAGTATGTAAGTAGGTGCTTGACTTGTCAAAGAGTTAAAGTCGAACATCAACTACTAAGTGGCTTGTTACAATCATTGGAGATTCCGGAGTGGAAGTGGGAGCATATCACGATGGACTTTGTGGTGGGACTTCCGACGACTCAGAAGGGATATGATGTGATTTGGGTAATAGTGGACCGATTGACGAAGTCGGCTCACTTTTTGCCAATTCTAATTAAGTATAACTTAGATCAGTTAGCTACACTCTATGTTAAGGAAATTATTTCCAGACATGGAGCATCTGTTTCAATAGTGTCAGATCGTGACCCACGATTCACATCGAACTTTTGGAGAAGTCTTCAAAAAATAGTTGGGGACGCAGTTGAAATTGAGTACGGCGTATCATCCACAAACCGATGGTCAGAGTGAGAGGACAATTCAGACGTTAGAAGATATGTTGAGATCTTGCGTCATGGATTTCAAGGGTAGTTGGGATGATCATCTACCATTAGTAGAATTTACGTATAACTACAGTTATCATGCAAGCATAGGTATGCCGCCGTATGAAGCTTTGTATGGAAGGAGATGCAGAACACCAGTGTATTGGGATGAAGTGGGAGTACGCCGAATGCTAGGACCAGAATTGGTGCAGCAAACAGCGGAAGTGGTGAAGTTGATTCAGTATCGTCTCGTGGCGACTCAAAGATGAGACGGAAGAAATACGCAGACTTACATCGAGAGAATAGAGAGTTTGAGGTAAGCTCGTACGTATTTCAAAAGGTATCTCCATGGAAAGGAAAGATACGCTTTGGAAAGAAGGGAAAACTAAGTCCAAGGTTTATAGGACCTTTTGAGGTATTAGAACGGGTAGGTGAGGTGGCTTATAGGGTAGCGTTACCTCCAGACCTAGAGCGAATACATAATGTATTTCGCGTTTTAGTGCTACGTCCTTACAAACCGGATTACAAGCACATGATAGAATTTAAGCCTATTCAAATCGAGAAGGATTTAATATATGAAGAGACTTCGATTCAAATCATCGATAGAAAAGAGCAAGTTCTTTGAAACAAGGTAATATCGTCGGTAAAGGTGTTATGGAAGAACCACGATGTCGAGGAAGCAACATGGGAATTAGAAGAGAAGATAAAGAAGAATTATCCTCTTTTGTTTGAGTAATGTAAGGGGAGATTCTGGGGACAGAATCTTTATAAGGGGGGAAGAATGTAACGACCGAGAAATTTGGATCCTTTGTAAAAATATTTGAAAGAATTAAATAATGAATAAAATAATATTATTTGTTATTATATGTGTTAATAAGATGTATGCCGTTCTATAACATAGAAATGTCGGGACATCGTAGTATTCAAACCACGTGAATGAATTAAAGTGTTTGAATTTTCAAGACGAAAATAAATGTTTTTCGAGAAAGTTTGCGAAAAACACTATTCACCGTTTATCGCTCAGAAATTATTTTTGAACTTCCGAGAAATACATAACGTTAGAATATCGAGGCGAGATGGATTATGTAATAATAATCTAAGTATGGAAAACGCAATAATTCGCATGCGGACTTAAATTGGGAGCGTTGGGGAAACTAATGTCTAAGGAATGAATTTGTGTAATCTTGTAGGGTGTGTAAGTTCATTAAGCATTAAGGGACAAGTCCAAGTTGTAGCAATGTTTAGCCAAGTGTGGATTAATGGGAAGCCCAAACCAAATGCATGCAAGCCTACAAGAATTAGAGTAATTAACTAAACCTAAGCCCAAAGGATGAACAAATGGGTAAAGCAATGATCCATGGTGCAACCCATGGGTGAACTTGGAGAGCAAGAACTTTATGTGAGGAACAAGTGTTGTTTTGAGCAAGATTACTTAGTGGCTAAGTAGATGAATAGTAAGGAGGTTAGCTTAAGGAGGTGGGATGACATAAAGACCATTCTACCCTAACTTTGGATTGCCTATAAATAGAGAGCTCTTAATTTATTAGTTGTTTGTTATTTCATCCAACAACTTCCTTACAAAAGCAACTTAATTGTTAGAGCCATTAAGCACTTATAAGCCATCTCAACCTTTGCTATATTTTCAAAGAAGAAGTACTAGTTCATCAAAGGTAAATAATATTGTCTCGTCTAACTCTATCATATTAGGATGATAAGAGAAGTGTAATCTAATGAAGTTAAATACTAAGAACATGTCATAAGTTATTGATGAATGAACTTAAGCTGAATAAGTTGAATAAGTAAACATGAACCTAATAAGTTGATGAACTTGGTAAGAACTTGACATATGTTTGTCTTATGATGTTAGTATGTTCAAAATAGTTTGAAAATGTTGATTGATGGACTTAAGTTCATAGTAAGTCATAAAAATGAGAATTTTTAGTTAATAAGTTAAACAAGTCATTGACTTATGAAAATAAGTCAAAACCTACTTTGATAATAAGTTGGTGTAATAAGTAACTTGTAATGTTTTCATGTTGATTAAAATCCACTTAGAATGATTAGTAATGAGGTTTCGCACACGATTGGACGATAATCGTCGAATTCGTGAAATTCTCGAAATGGAAGTCGTATTTTGTGTTTGAAGTCATAAACGTTGGTTTTCGAAGGAGACAAGTCATATTTGGCATTATAGAGTTGCGGACTCGAAAATGGCCGGATTCCTACTTAGAACGAAGAAACGAGCGTTGAACGTTCACGAACGTTTATCGTTTTCTTTAAAATGGACTAAATAGGTGAAATTTTAGCAAACAAAGTAAAATAGATAAAATTCTTGCATGAACGCATAGAACACGTAATTTGTGACCCGTAGGCTCTTGAACGAATCAATTCGGACTTATAACGAAGAAGTTACGAGTCCGAGAGTTTCACAAAATTTTCAAAACTGTCCAAGTTTTACGGTGCACGAATCGCGCGCCATGGCTCCAAAGACAAGGCAAATAATCCCGTCTTACCAAAAGTGGCCTTGACCCCTTACAAACTTCATGGCTGCAGCGTGAGGATAACTATTGAGACTCGTCAGCATGCGCACCGAGTTCGGATTTTTGAGGAATAAATGGTGATGCCGCAGTGCGGCGCCAAGTGCAATGGTCGGCGCTGCAGCGCCAGTCTCATAACCTAGATAGTGAAGAATGTTTGCAACTTGAACATGAAGAGTAATGGTTAAGCAATTAAATAATGATCTTAATAAAACATTGTTATGACATATTAAAACTTAAGTATGCACACTTAAGGTTAAGATTAATTCAATTACTTATGAACTTAAGAATGACGTAATGGAAAGACGGAACTTATAATAACAAATCTAATATGTATTTAGATTGAGAAAAAGGGTAAGATTCTTTAGGAACCATATGTGATCATTCATGACCTAATGTGCTATGTTATGCTATCATCTAATGTAGAGACCTTAAAGATGTAAAGTGCACGTGTTATAAACTGTAGCAGACGCTAAAGGTAAGTATTCTAACCCTTGTTCCAGTTTGATCTGGACAAGTCTTTGTGATTCATGTATTCGTCGCATGAGTTAGTATCTGAGGAAGTCAAAGCCAATCCTTTCGACTAGACGTATACTATGTTATTCTATCAAATGTTTATAAGGATTTACCAAACTAATATTGTTGTTGTTTTCAAAAGTAGACTGAATATGCGAAACTATTTTGTCGTCAAACGATGGGCACGTGAGGTTGCAACAACTTAAACGTATACACGTTTAATGAATGTAGTGTTGATCAACATAGAGTACTATAGGCTGATCACCTAGACGTGCTCGTAAGTTATGTCAGACTTACGGACTTCGTGTCGGGTTGTCCTTTTCAAAGTACTTATGAAATGCTTACGGTCTTGAATCGGAATTGATGTTTTACTGAATATTGTTGTTGTAAAACGTTTTGAATGAAAAGAAGTGCTATTTTGAATTATCGATTGTACTTCGTAACTATTGTTCAGTTATTGAAGATATACAATTCTTATGTTTCAAGCATGCTATTTTCCTAGAATTATTGTATTGTTGAGCTAGTTAGGCTCATTCTTGCTTGAACCATATGAATGCAGCTAAGACCAAACGGACAAATGGATCCGGCAAGGATAAAGGGAAGGCGAAGGCGAACCCGTAGATGACATATGTAATAGTATAGTTTTTCTAAGGAATAATACTGATATTATGACAAAGACAATGTATTGGTCATAAAAGAACCTGGGGAATGTAAATATTCTTTTGATATATATATAAGACATATTCGTTCTTTTGAAGCATTTCAATTGAATGTTTATGTGAACTGTAGCACCGTGTAGCACCATCTGTCGGGTTGGAAGATACCCGGATTTGGGGGCGTCACAGGTTGGTATCAAAGCACTAGGTTATAAAACTTAAGGGGGGAAATAAAACCTTAAGTCATAACCTTAAGAAAAGTCAAAGAATGAAATATGGAAGTAAACCTTATAAAAATGCATTATATATGTTATGTGTTTTTATTATTCTACTAACGTGTACTAATCAAACTTTTGTGTTGTTGTAGATGTCAGGAGAAAATAGAGACGTACAGGTAGTCAGTGAAGAATCGGTTAATCAGGTAGAGATTATACCAAGTCCCATAGCGGCAGATCCCGAGATTGTGGTGGTTGAGTCTGGAGACTCAGAAAGTCTAGATCTCATGTCAGTATTTGATGGCATGATAGAAGAAGAAGTGGAAGCAGTACCCTTCAACCCATTAGCTATAGCAGCGTAGACGGCTCTAGGGGAGTCAATGATGTCTTTATTCATGTCAGTGATAGATAGGAACATCCACTACTGCCAGGAGGTTAAGGAGCTAAAGGTAGAGCTCCAACCTGTTATAGAGGATAAGACGGACGTGGAGTCCATATGGGAGCAGGAACATGACGAAAGGGTTTTGGCCAAGGACAAGGTCCATGGGTTGAAACATGAGGTCTTTGAGCTCAGGGAGGAGCTAAAGACCAAGAAGCAGAAGATAGGGAGAATGTCCTATATCCATAGGAATTCTCATGAGGATTTCCAGTTGCAGGTAGCTGGTTACCCCGTAGAGACAGGGCAGACACGGCATACTATCAGACGTGATATTATTGCCAGTCTTGCCAAGGCGGATTTTGAGAATGCCTTAAGGCAAATATAATCTAGTAGTGGCTAGAGTAGTTAGATATGTACATATTTTTGTATCTAGTAGTGACGTAAAACCCTCTTTTGTATAATCAAGGGTAGTCTTTTGTAAATCCCAATTTTTGGAAAGTAATGGCGAAAAAGTAATGTATTCGGCTTAGGCTCTGTTATGTAACCGATGTAGTATTATACTACAATGAATTAATATAAGTTTTCTTTTCCAAAAAATGTTGAGCAACGAATGTTTAAGCTATTGTTTAACATTGAATAATAACTAACTGACATGGAATGAATAATAACGAAATATGTGTTTATTGTAACAGCATCATGCCGCCAAGAAGAGTACCACGTAACCAAGGTGCGAATACAAATCAAACAGAGGGAGGTCCGGTTAACCCCATGCAAGAATTTTTGAACCTATTGACCGCAGCGTTTAATCAAACTGGGGTTAATATCCCCGTAAATCCTACTGTAGTACGAGCTACTACATTCAAGGACTTTAAGAGTGTGGGTCCGCCAAAGTTCAAAGGAACTACGGACCCCATTGACGCCCAAATGTGGGTAAAGGAGATCGAGAAGGCATTTGTGATAGCAAATGTCGATGAGGCCCAAAAGGTTGCCCTTGCAACCTACATGATGAAGGGAGAGGCCAACTTTTGGTGGCCAATCAATCGGTAAAAGCCGGAATGGATGTGATAAAGTGGGTGAGGTTCAAGAAATATTTTACGAGAACTATTTTCCCACGAGCATGCAGGAAAATTTGGAGATCTGCGGTTTACGGAGTTGAAGCAAGGGACATGATAGTTCCCCATCACGCCAAAGTTTAATGAACTGGCAAGGTTAAGCCCACATCAAGTGGATCTGAGGTGAGAAAGCTCGATGGTTCAAGCGGGGCTTGAAACCACAGCTCTATAATCGTATCTCTGTGTTCCAAAGTACTTCCTTTAGAATTGTTTTAGAGAAGGCAATAATTACCGAAGGTGGTAGCGAGGCGTTGATCCAATACCACAAGGACAAGAAAATTAAGGGGAAGGTAGATGGGGGAATAAAGGTTGAAGGTGCCAACGAGAGTGGCGAAGGGTATAAGAGGAAAGTGAGTACCTCGGGGAATCCCGTAGTTAAACTAGGGGACCTAAAAAAGGAGGATGGAGGCCTGCAAGACCTGCGGAAAGACTCATTTAAGAGTCTGTCTCAAGGGTAAGGCCGTGTGTTATAACTAAGGACAGGAGGAACATATTGCGCCAAACTATCCACGCCCGAAGAAGAATCATGGATGCTTTATATGTGGATCAACTGACCACAGGGCAAAGAACTGTCCAAAGAAAGGGACAGACGGGAATAGGGGCACCAATAGTGGTAAGTTAACTATTGGGGTCCAAAGATCTGACCGGTAAAAGTAGATGGCTAGTACCTTTAATATGACCGCCCAAGACGCGATGGCCTCGGGGATGTAATCGCGGTATTATTACGATCAACGACTTAAATGCATACGTCTTTGTTTGACTCAAGGTGCTACTTGTTCGTTTATCGCATGTGATTTTTCTAGACGATTAGGATTACTTCCCGAAAAGTTGCCTATACCTTTAAACATTAAGGTAGCCAACGAAGAGATAATTCCTGTTGAAGATATTCATAAGAATTGTTGCGTAGACATTCAAGGTTATAAATTATCGGTAGATCTGATACTGATAAAGTTAGGAGAATTTGACGTAATCCTCATAATGGATTAGTTAATTAATCACGAGGCAATTATAGATTGTCAAAAGAAATGCGTAAATTTTAAAACATTAAAACAATCTCATGTAATATTTTACGGGAATAAATCGCCGGGACGTTCGTGTTGTCTTACCATGACACAAACTAGGAAATTATTGAGGAAAGGGTGTGTAGGCTATTTGTGTGATGTGGTTGATACCCAGAGAGTGGGAGCGACCATGGAACAAATACCTATAGTGAGTGAGGTCATAGATGTATTTCCAAGTGAGTTATCGGGTCTTCTTGTTAGAGTTTATGCCCTAGAGGCCAATTATTTGATATCATTGCTTAACGTTTTGATATTATATTTGATTGAATAAATATATGATTTTATTATGGTTTTATTTACTGCGTAATATAATTGTTAACATAATAAAATTCCTTAGAATAGTGATACAAATTATATAGTTTCAAGTATGTGACTTGAACATGAGATTATATATTACCATTAGTATCGTTGTTCTTAAATGTCCTTAATCGAGTATCATTGTTGATGGGACAACAATGATGCATTGAGACTTGTATGTGTGGATTGATCGATGACCAAATCTCATTGGTCATAAATATATGAGATATTAAGTCAATGCATAGGTACATGTTAGAGAATGATGTCTTTGGATGCACCCACCATGAGAATTCTATATGGAGCATTATGCAAAGTGTCATTAGCAATTCTCATAGTGGATGATGTAATGGTCCTCCGACACAAAATTGCTATATTACTACACGAGAATTTATGTACTTTGATATCATCAAATGTCACCTTTAATAGGGTGGACTATAAAGGTGATTATTGGGTTCATCATTAATCGTGTGAGAAATATGAGTGATCTAGATGGAATTTAACCATCCTATATATTATGGGTGATATCCATAGGCCTCTTGATTGAGTAGGACTATGAAATGCATGGCCATGCTCAAATAGTGATTTATTTCATATAGTCTACTCTTTGATCAAGAAAACTCAGATTAAATTATGAAGAGTATGACACATTCCATGACTCGAGTTTAATCTAGGATATTAAGGTTAAAAGGATTAAATTACATTGAAACATTGGTCACGAAAAGGTTGCATCGAATCATCGATCTTATTATTACTTGGGTAGCAGTGATGCATTACTAGATGCCGCTCACTTTTTATAATTTTATAATATAATTTTAAAATTATTGCCAACGTAATAATAACCTATATGGTCACACACATAGAACGTTATTTAAAAGGGAATTAATTTAAATTTTAAGGATTTAAATATATTAATATGATTAATAGTATTTAAATCACGAATTTAAATTAAAAGGATAATTTGTATATATGTATATTAATTAAGTAAGACTTAGTTAAGAGATATATATATATATAAATTCGGATTTTATGAAATTAGGTTTTGATTTGATTAATTCCTTTTAACTACTATATATATTATATATAGCAGCTACTTAGGGTAAGATATCATAATTGAAAAACCCTAGCCGCTCTTAGAGAGAGACTAGAGAGAAAACAGCTTCGAGAAAATCCATTCCTTTTGGTGGCTAATCTGCAAGTCCTTCTTATTGCGAAATTGTTCGACGGTTCATGCAGGCGTTGGTGTGATATCTGTAGAGGCGCCAATCGGTTTGTATTAGCGTTGGAGATTCGAGGCGAAGTCGGCTTCAGATTCTCGTTTGTTTATATCTGGTATAATCTCTAAACCTCTGAATTAATTGATTTTTCGCATGGATCCTGCTTTAGGGTTTGAAATTGCTTTAAAATTTTAATTTCCATTTATGCGTTCGTGCCAAAGCCCAACACTACATCGGATAAGGAGACGAGTTTGTAATAGATATTGTGCCGGAGCGACACGGTTTCTAGAACACATCGTATCGTTATAAGCGCCGATGGAGATGAAGGAGTTGATGATCTGATTCTGCAGAATTGTTGGACATGAAGTACATTCAACCAAGAGTGTTTCACCGTGGGGAGCAATCTGCAGACTATTTGTTAAGAAGAAGGATGGATCATTAAGACTTTGTATCGACTACAGAGAGTTGAACAAGTTAACCATAAAGAATAAGTATCCATTGCCGGGATCGATGATCTTTTGATCGATTGAAAGGAGCAAAATATTTTTCCAAAATAGATTTAAGGGCGAAGTATCATCAATTTGGAGGTTCAAAATGAAGACGTGCAAAAGACGGCGATTCGGGGACTCGTTATGGTCATTATGAGTTTCTGGTGATGTCATTTGGGTTAACTAATGCACCTGCTGCATTTATGGATATGATGAACAGAGTGTTCAAACAATATTTGGACAAGTTCATGGTGGTGTTTATTGATGATATTCTAGTCTACTCTAAGACGCCAGAAGATCATGTTGAACACCTAAGAATAGTGTTGGAGACATTAAGAAAGGAGAAGTTATATGTAAAGTTCACTAAGTGTGAATTTTGGTTAGAGAGGGTATAGTTTTTAGGTCATGTCATTGACCATGAGGGAATTTCAGTAGATCCAGCGAAGGTGGAAGTCGTAATGAACTGGGAACAACTGAAAACGCCGACTGAGGTGCAGAGTTTCCTAGGGTTAGTGGGTTACTATCGGAGGTTCATTCAGGACTTTTCAAAGATAGCTACTCCGTTGACTAACTTAATGAGGAAGACGGTGAAGTACGTATGGACGGAGAAATGCAAAGATAGTTTTCATGAACTGAAGAAGAAGTTGAGTGAAGCGCCTGTTTTGTCATTGCCAGATGACACAAGAAATTCGTGTAGTTTATAAGCGCTTGCTTGCATAGAGGACTTGGTTGCGTGTTCATGCAAAGCATGGCAAGGTCATTATGATTATGCATCTAGGCAGTTGAAAGATTATGAGAAAGTTTACCCTACTAATGATCTGGAACTGGTCGCGGTAGTGTTTGCCCTAAAGATATGGCGACATTATCTTTATGGGGAAAGTGTGAGATATACACGGACCATAAGAGTCTAAAATATATCTTCACACAGAAGGAGTTGAATATGAGACAGAGGAGGTGGTTGGAGTTGATAAAGGATTACGATTGTGAAATCCTGTATCACCCTGGAAAAGCCAACGTAGTGGCTGACGCCTTAAGTAGAAAGGGTCGGGAGAAGTTGTCTATGTTGACAGTTCAAATTGAGTTAATAACAGAGATGGCTAGGATGGAGTTAGAGGTGAAGTTTATAATTGAGGCGGATCAGATACTATTTGCGATGGAGATTCAGTCTACCATCGTAGAGAGAGTCAAGGAGGTGCAGCTCAAAACCGATGAGTGTGACCAGATGAAGAAGCGGTTGACCAATGAAAAAGATATTAAGTTTAGTCTTGATAATGAGGGATTATTAAGATTTGAGGGATGAATTTGGGTTCTTAATGAGACGGAATTAAAGGAGCAAGTGTTACAAGAGGCTCATAGTTCGAGGTACTCGATTCATCCTGGTAGTACTAAGATGTATCAAGACCTTCGACAGAGTTTTTAGTGGCCGAACATGAAGAGGGAAATAGCTAAGTATGTAAGTAGTTGCTTGACTTGTCAAAGAGTTAAAGTCGAACATCAACTACTAAGTGGCTTGTTACAATCATTGGAGATTCCGGAGTGGAAGTGGGAGCATATCACGATGGACTTTGTGGTGGGACTTGAAGCTTAGACGAGAAGGGATATGATGCGATTTGGGTAATAGTGGACCGATTGACGAAGTCGGCTCACTTTTTGCCAATTCTAATTAAGTATAACTTAGATCAGTTAGCTACACTCTATGTTAAGGAAATTATTTCCAGACATGGAGCATCTGTTTCAATAGTGTCAGATCGTGACCCACGATTCACATCGAACTTTGGAGAAGTCTTCAAAAACAATTGGGGACGCAGATTAAAATTGAGTCTGGCGTATCATCCACAAACCGATGGTCGAGGCGAGAGGACAATTCAGACGTTAGAAGATATGTTGAGATCTTGCGTCATGGATTTCAAGGTAGTTGGGATGATCATCTACCATTAGTAGAATTCATTATAACAACATGCTTATCATGCAAGCATAGGTATGCATTGTATGAAGCTTTGTATGGAAGGAGATGCACGACACACGGTGTATTGGGATGAAGTAGAGTCGCCAATGCTAGGACCGAGAATTGGTGCAATGAAATGGTGAAGTGGTGAAGTTGATTCAGATGTCGTCTCGTAGCAACTCAAAGATGCATGTAAGAAATACGCAGACTTACATCGAGAGAATAGAGAGTTTGAGGTAAGCTCGTACGTATTTCAAAAGGTATCTCCCTGGAAAGGAAAGATATGCTTTGGAAAGAAGGGAAAACTAAGTCCAAGGTTTATAGGACCTTTTGAGGTATTAGAACGGGTAGGTGAGGTGGCTTATAGGGTAGCGTTACCTCCAGACCTAGATCGAATACATAATGTATTTCACGTTTTAGTGCTACGTCCTTACAAACCGGATTACAAGCACATGATAGAATTTAAGCCTATTCAAATCGAGAAGGATTTAATATATGAAGGGACTTCGATTCAAATCATCGATAGAAAAGAGCAAGTTCTTTGAAACAAGGTAATATCGTCGGTAAAGGTGTTATGGAAGAACCACGATGTCGAGGAAGCAACATGGGAATTAGAAGAGAAGATAAAGAAGAATTATCCTCTTTTATTTTAGTAATGTAGGGAGAGATTCTGGGGACAGAATCTTTATAAGGGGGGAAGAATGTAACGACCGAGAAATTCGGATCCTTTGTAAAAATATTTGAAAGAATTAAATAATGAATAAAATAATATTATTTGTTATTATATGTGTTAATAAGATGTATGTCGTTCTATAACATAGAAATATCGGGACATCGTAGTATTCAAACCACGTGAATGAATTAAATGTTTGAATTTTCAAGACAAAAATAAATTTTTTTCGAGAAAGTTTGCGAAAAACACTATTCACCGTTTATCGCTCAGGAATTATTTTTGAACTTCCGAGAAATACATAACATTAGAATATCGAGGCGAGATGGATTATGTAATAATAATCTAAGTATGGAAAACGCAATAATTCGCATGCGGACTTAAATTGGGAGCGTTGGGGAAATTAATGTCTAAGGAATGAATTTGTGTAATCTTGTAGGGTGTGCAAGTTCATTAAGCATTAAGGGACAAGCCCAAGTTGTAGCAATGTTTAGCCAACTGGTCCGTTTTCCACAACCCACCATTCCCAAGGATCTCTTTTAAGGTAGATCCTCATTCGAAATTTCCAGAAGTTGTAATTTTCTATTCTATACAGCCAAGGAGGTCTATTGGTTAATTGACCTTCTTGATTGTTGTTCCCGAACTGTGCCATGTTAGAATCTTTCCCTACAAGTCACCTTTAAGACCAAGTAAATAGAGCCTTGCTTTGATACCAAATGAAATTCAGAAAAAGGCACACTTAGAAGGGGGGTTGAATAAGTGTAGGAACAAACTATGACCAATTTTTAAACTTTAAATTCAAACTATTGAATATAGCTTACTGTATTGAAGAATGCAGCTTGCTGAATGAATGTAGTCTACCGAATTGAATTTCTATCTAAGAAAATATTTTGGTGAATTTATAACTCAAATAGAATACTTGGTGTTAACACAATATCTCAAGATGAAGCAAAAGTTTATATTTTAATTATTAAGAAAATTAACTATCTTGAGAAATAATAAAATAAGCAATAAAATAACACCAAGATTTTTTACGTGGTTCAGCTATTACCCTCTATAATAATAGTCTAGTCCACGTCCAATACCAACTAGTATTGGAGACTCATTTTTATTTCTTTAAATAACTCTTGTTACAAAACAGATTCTATCAAATTGAATTACAATAATTCACTTGAGCACACTTGCTCCTTGTGCACCAATGCACCCCTTAAGCACCAAAGCTTCCTTGAACCTGTTTGTAAACCAACTGTGATGCCCCCAAAATTAGGTATACATCACCCATCTTGAGTCGCCAGATATATGGTACAGAATTCAAATACAACTTAATAATACAATTGTCGTGTACAATACGACAAAACATAAACTGTGAGTTTGAATACAAATATTGTCTACTAGAGAGTATACAAACTCAAAAGGAGTCCTCATTACAATTATAATCACACTATTTCACAGAATAGTGAGGACTACTAATGCACCATCTACGATCATCACTCTGTTCCCCGACTAGTCCCAGATTCGTTCTCATTTCACAAGAGAACAATGAAAGAAAGGGTGAGCTCAACTAGCCCAGTAAGAAATATTATGACTAAGATAATGCAGAATAATTTATCGTTAGCCTTCAACAGTGTCAAACTGATAAAATATAATAACTATCAAGTTTAACTGCAGCGGAACAAGCAATCCATTAGAAGAGTCAAGTAGGAAATAAAATCTACTATCTTCTATGATTTAAAAGATTTTTCATCACTTTTATTGCTGGGACTCAACTTAATAAATAATCCACATCATTGAATCACCCCTGCACTACAGCCAAGGATATTTTTTAGTATCACGACCACAAATTATCCATGCCAACAACTGTCCATCAATGCACTACGGGCCAATGAGGACTTTTACCACATCATTTGTAACATTACTACCATGATTATACCGAATAATCCTCGGTCATAATCATACCAAGTCCATCTATGCACTTTCAAATACATATGACTTTCAACATAATATAAACATGAGGATGATGATAATGATATAAGAATTCAATAAAACAAGTTCAAGAATTAATTTATCTAGGAACTAATAACATCCAAATTGTCAACATGATACTGCTTTGTAGAGTAAAATTTAAGAATGCTCGAAGAATATTTCCATGAAAAGATCTCGGATGAAGTGCAAATATCAAGGATATTCCACTAATTTCATGGAGTATAGAAGTCAAAACTTTAACCAACCGAGTATAATAACGAATGGAATAACAAAAGAAATCACCATGCATGTGGTACTTGGATGACGTGTTATTCCAATGTAATAATAAGTAATGGAACCAATTCAAAGTAAATTGCAACCTAAGCGGGATGTTCCAACAGAATAATAAAGATTTTAACTAGGTCCCGTAAGCGCGCATGCATGGATATTCCAACGAATAATAATAATAAAGATTAATCGGTCCCAAGTAAAACGCACAAACGAGGATATTCCAACGAATAATAATAAAGAGCGGAATCAAGTCCCAAGTAAAAGCATTGAATACATGATATTCCAACGTAATAATAATAAAGACTAAATAATAGAAGAATGTCACCAAGTATAGGGTAGTCCACGTATACTTGTTATTCTAGCAGAATAATAAAGAATAGAATAACAGAAGTTCTCTTCATGACTACAAAAGAAATAATACTCCTTACGGGTACAACAAATAATATTCCCTACCGTAAAAGAAGAGTATTCCGACTAGTAGGGCGAGGTTATTTTGAAGAAAAACTTCCTACGCCAAAGCTTTCTAAAACTCTAAAATACGCTCAAGATTATAGAAGAAGAATTTCTCTGGATTTCTGGTGTGGTTTTCAATTCTAACTAAGCATCCTATTTATAGGAGAATGGAAGGAGCCACATGTAAGGAAAATATCAATAGATGCAATAATTATGCAATCAGGGATGATAACATTTTGTAACTCACAGATGCATATTTTCAATCACCCAGCCAATAGGAACAAAGCAAGAATATAATATATATATATATATATATATCACACATGCTATAGACATATATATATATATATAATACTCTCTTTTTCCATCATTTAAATATATCCACTACCAGTTTTTTCCTCCACACCCGACACACACACACACACACTAAATAACATATATATATTCACACACCCCACCACTCACACACACTAACGATATATATATATATATATATATATATATATATATATATATATATATATATATATATATATATATACAAACACTCCCCTCATCATTTCAATACTCCACCAAAATCCACTAACATATATAAATATATAAAATACCTCATAAAAATCACATTAATAATTTTAACAACATTTATCACCTTTATTATAATTCACAATATTAATTGACCAGGTCTTTCCCAAGAAAGAGGGGGCTTTCCAATAAGGATTTCTCCCTATTGGCGCGCAATTAGGTGACCAAACCTCTCCTTGACAGAACTTCTAGACATCGTTAATATTGCAAATAATAATATTAATAACTTTGTCGTCTCAATTATTGATTTAATAATATATATAAAAAATATCGACAATAATTGAATCAATTAACGTGAGATACTATGCATCAATTACTATAGCAATAATTGAACAAAACTGAGTGACTTCTCACGTAAGCATCAATAATTTATACCGTGTGCTACTGTGCAACTACGCGTATTACTGTACTTTTAACACCAGGTGTTTCAACAGTTAACGGTAAAACTTCCGCCGTTATTTTCATAAAGTATTTTTGTCGTTTTCTCAATCCGAATAATAATTACATTAATAGAGGTCCACCAATGATTTTGTCGTTGTATGAATATTCCTGTTAAAAAAAATATTCCCCGACCAATCGAATATTATATAACAACTTGCGTACTTTGCAAAATTTATAAATATTACCCACAATTATAACATTATATCCAATTCATTCCATAATATTCAAAAATGATAATTATAGAAAATTCATCTTTATTCAAAAAGTTGGGGTCTCACATAAACCTTAATCCACCCGGATTAAAAACCTTTAGACAACACTTAGTCTAAAAATATAAGATTACAATTATAGAGGTCTAATGATCAAAGCAAATAATAAATTTAACAATGCAAGGCCCAACTAATGAATGCAATGATCAAGTAGTAAAATAAAGAGATATCACCAATATGAAGCTCACGAAAATAGCTGAGAATATTGTGAATATAATTTGCACAGCAGCTGGAAATTTTGCACCAAAAATAATGAAGTTGCTTTTCAAGTATATGAGTGCAATAATTGATTCAAGTGTTGTGTGTTCATCACTGTCTTCAGTTTTCTTTTATAGTAATTACCGTTGTGAAAAATATTTCCGTTGCAAATACGTGTTCTGTTTTTAATCCTTTTACGTTGCCAACAGAATAGATAAGTATCACTTTAGGTTTTAAGTCCGTTGGAAAGTAACAAAACAAATCTAATTTAACTTCGGTTGTACCAAACATTTTAGACTCTTTCAACAGTAATCCATAATGAAACTAAGTCAGATACGTAATACTCTAGACTTAATAAAGTCAGCCGCCACTTGTCATGTTGTTAGAATCAATCCTGAAGCAACAGATATGATAGCATAAATGTAGGAAAGTAACTTTTTCAAACTCTTTATAAAGCCAATAAATCCGAATATGCATATATGAAAGTACCGAGGCTTTAGTAATCATGACTCTTGAAAATTGAAATAATCTTTTAAGTTTCCTACATCAACTTTCACATGCATCAATATTTTATATAATCATAACTCTTTTAAATAATGCCAATAAAACAATTATACCGAATAATAAGAATTCAACACAAGCATAATACCAACCAACTAAGATAAATCAATTAGCATAAAAAGTCAGTCATGCATAAAATATTTAATCACATGTTAATGCACAAATAAAATGTCCTAGGGCCTTATATCGAAAAATCAAATATTTGCAATGACCTTACATAAAATTCTTAGAACTCAAATCTTCAAAGTCTTTCAACAAAGATCTTTTATCAACTTCCTGAAATTTCACAATAAACAAATTAGTCTATAATATTAAGTCATCGTCAAAACAAAAAGGTTAGAATATTAACAAACCAACATTCTCCCCCTTTTTGATGATGACAACACCAAAAATTATAACTCCCCTTAACCCAATTAGACTTGCTATAATTATGTTATAAAATTAATTAATTGAGATGTATAAAATAAATATCTTAGAATTAGTATTATTATAAATAATAATATTCTCCCATACCATAACCATTAAGTTATTCAATTTTTTTCATTCCTAATATATAATTAGATTATCATAGTTTCTTTTATTTGTTTATATAATAAACAAATAAACAAATACATAATATTCATATTCATTACACACATAAATTTTAATCCCTTAGGGTTTTATACAAAACATTAGGCTTTCTAATTTAGCAATTAGGGTTATCCCTAATATATACACAAAAATACTTAAGCCATTATATTTTGCCTTTGATTTCCGAAATTAGGGTTTCGAATTCCCGGAACTGAAATTAGGGTTTCAGAACCGGTTTCTAGGGTTTCTTATCCATTGCTAGGGTTTTCTAACTGAACGTTGACATTCGTCAATAATATTAGGGTTTGACACTGATAAAATTTATCTGGTCAACCCTTGACCCTTACCCACATATTCTGAACACATATAATACCATATCCACAGAACATATACACATATATAATTAATCCTGAATAATTTTCCAAAATCCCACATAGAACTTTGAAATCCTCAAAATTTCATCCCAAAAATATCAAATGTGTACACTTATTTTCTGTCTAGGTCTATTATTTGACCTTAAATCAATTATTTAAGATTTTAATAAATTGTCTAATTTCTCGGGTTGTCACATTCACCCCTTCTTCCAAGAATTTTGTCCCCGAAATTCACCTTACGCCTTACACCTTACACCTTACAACTTACACCTTACACCATCGACACACATTCACATCATCACATGCTACTTTCGATACACCACTCACAAGAGTAAAAGTTTTCAAATTGTCTTTGAGGGTCATATAGACCATGAACACATAGTTTTAACGATATTTATACCGCAAAACAATACATTACTTGGTATGTTTACAATCACAAAGAAGGTAAACTACCGTTGCTAGTACTTTAGGTGATTAGCTTAGCGTACTCTTACGTCATGCATAACGTATTAATCATGTCTAGCGAATATTTATGCTACCCGATTGGATTATTTATCCAAACAACATAGTTCACCTCAGTCTTATCATATGATTCCGCACCAAAACATTTTGGTTCGGGAAATTTCTTTCAATGAACACTTAAGAGTTTTCATAAACATTAGTCTAGCTGAATCGAATAGCATAGACTCATATCAATAATTCAATTCAATCGAACTATTTAGGCGTAGCCAAACCCCGTTGGAAAATTAAAATTTTTGAAAATATTTTTGAGAATGACGTCATGATGACGTACTGTATTAACAATCCGTTTGAGGATGCCGTCATTGTATGACTTTGTCATAACACATCATACAATAGTGGAATAACGATTTTAGATCAAATTCACACTAAGTATTCCTGTATTTACAACTCCATCAAATTTTTATCATCTCTGCACCAGGTTACATGGTATATAAGTGATAAATAAAATATATTTTGATATTTCAAATCATTTAAATCTAGTTTGAAATAAGTAGTATGAGACTATACTTTAAACCGTTTCAAAAATGATTACGAGTCTACATATATATATATATATATATATATATATATATATATATATATTTTAAAAGCACATAGTGCGTATTTAGCTTGATGTCAAAGTTTCGAAGTCTAGCATAGCTAGGAGTTTTGGAAAACTTATGTCTCCACTAATAATCATTTGCTTAACAACATATTTGTTCCTAAAATCCTCAATTCTCCATTCACACACCATAATACCTAGTTCGTCAAACCACACTTATGAGTTCATTAACTTGCCACAATCATATGAGTTTAAGAACTTGTCCTAGTTAGACCTTTGGCGTCCATTCCCTGAGGGGTTCATAAACATTTCATAAAACTATGAATCAAGAATGTCACATAAGTATGAGTTTTAAGAACTCGTACTTAACCTTACACTACAAAAAAATGGGGCTTCAGCAACAACCGATTTTCGTTGCTAAAGGTGCCAAATTTCGTTGCTAAAGGGTTTTGGCAACGACTTTCTTTATCGTTGTTTCTTTCGTTTAAGAATGAGTGTTGCTAATTGTTACCTGAATTAACCTATTTTTTCGTTGCCAAAAGTAATACATTTTGCAACGAAATTTGGCTTTCATACAGAGACATCGATCCTTTAGCAACAATATGAATTGTTGCAGAATAATTAAAATGTCGTTGCTAAAAACCCCATTTCATTGCAAAAGCCTGCTAATTGGCAACGAAATGAACTCTTTTTTTTTTTGCAACGACCATGCATTTTCGTTGCAATTGACACAATTTTGCAATGACATTTTTCATTGCAGTAAATTATGAAAATTGTTGCCTAAGCTTGCTTTCGTTGCGGAATATAAACTTTTTAGCAACGATTTTCGTTGCTCATTATATTATTTGGCAACGACATTATGCTGAATAAACAACGAAATTGTTTGTTGCTAGTTATTTTTCAATAGCAACGAAAGTCGTCGATTAACAACGACATTATATGTTGCCGTTTCTTTATATGTGCAACGAAAGTTGATATGATTTGCAACCATAAAAAATGTTGCCTTTTATTTTAGTATTAGCAACAATATCCTCTCCATTGTTATTAGGTTAATTTTTCGTTGCCAAATATTATATTTTTAATGCAATTAGCAACAAAAATTTGTTGCTAAATGTATAAAAAATTATTGCTATATTAAAACTTGTTCAATGCTTTGGTAACGAATTATATTGTTGTCAAATCAAAATTTGACTTTCTTTTTGTGTACCTGGTTGGCTCAATGTCCCCATAGCAAATAATGGCAAAAATACAAAAAACTAAAATATTATTAACTTAATAAAATCATTCACTACATAATCATTCATTATCTTTACAATTAACCATCTAAAGCTACCACAGTTCTTTAATCAAAGTATATATCTACATATATATAGAGAGTACCCTTTCATAATTTCGTCCCTTGTCTTCCGTAAACGTAGCACAAAAATTTGATACCCAATATTGTAAGGTAGGTCATAGAAGCAGTCTTCCTGCACATTTAAAAATAATAACAAGTCAAAAAAATGAAGCAAATAGGTCACCAGAGGCACTTAGTGCCAAAATCAATACACAAAGACAATAGAGTTGCTACGTGGTATATAACAATACTTTTGGTCATCTCATGTAGCACTACACCAACTGACCAAGGTATTTTTGTACAAAAAGAAAAACAATTATACATAACAAATGAAACTAAACATAATCCAATTCCTATAAAATTCAAGATACGAAACTTAACTTTCATTATAAGAGAAACACAAAATACAGAAAGAATATTGACTAAAAAACTTGATTATACAAAACATTTCAACTTTCTTTTTTTAATTTGATGATTGTGGAACCCGCAGCCACTACCTCATAGGGGGTGGAGTATGTGGACTAGATAAACAACCGGCCATACCCAATACTGTACCGACCAAGCAAATTGGGTAATCCCCTAGTAAACTATGTGCAAGTGGTCACAAGGAGATCATTATCTTTACAGGAAAGGTGGTGCAAACATTTCCTAGCACACATTGCCAAAAAAGGTATCACAGAAAAAATTTAAAGATAAAAATCAACTTAGAAGCTGGATCCTTATCTCTGATGAGAGAACTAGTTAATTGAAATCTTAAGCAAATTTAGAGAGTTGATATCCATATTACAAGAAGCTTTAAATTGACAAGGATACATTCTGTAGAAGGTTCCAAAAACAAGGAAAATGATTGAAGCATAGTAATTTGTAAATAACCCATCCAAACACTTTTTTTATAGGTTATTACGGCCCCAAATGATATGAAGATTGAAACCCACCCAAAATCTGGTGAAATTTTAAATACACAATGATTCATCTAATGTGGGTACCTTTGACTTGAATTAATCCACGTGTTATTACCATAAAATCCATGGGTTGCTTTCGGTGAAAAGGAATAGTAAGCAAAATTTGAAAGGAAAAAAATAAAAACTAAGAAGAAGAGTCTTGGTTGAATGGGATCCAATTAAGTGCAATGAACATGTCGGTGACACTTTCATGTATAAAAAGTGAAGAAAAGAAATTTAAAATTAGAAGAAAAAAAAAAGGGAAACCATGAAAAGAATCTAACTTCTCAAAATTAAATTAGAAGCTTGATTATAGTAGACACCTTTGGGCAAACTATAATTTCATCATCAACTAGAAAATGAAAAAGATCTTCATGCATTAGCTATATCACGTGGATTGTGAAGACCCGTAGGCTATCTTTGAACTAAACAATGAAGGGTAATTCATTCCACCAAAGTGGGACGATATGGATGTCTCAATGATCCTATTGAATCAGGGATCGAAGTCCCGAGATGAATTTGCATCATCTTCTGCGATAACGAAAAAATATTTCTAAGTACAAGGTTTTTTCTCGCCTCAAAGGTGAATGCATGACTACATGAAACAGATCAAGACTCCTACCTCAAGTTTTGATGTCTCTAGAAGAGTCTTTGCCCACATGTCATCATAACTCATTGAAGGTCTAGAAATAATGTTCTCCTCAACGTAGCATCGAACCGTACCGACAAGAAACTCATTAACCTAGTGTGAACTATAGATGAAAGAGTAAGATGTTACAAACAATGTTCTAAAAGTCACTAGTTGGTCCCATGTCGATTAATCGGCTATTAATCGGATTTTTCAATTTTTTAAAAATATATATTATCATTCCTCCTTCATAAGTTTTGAATAAGTAGAATAACATAAGTAACACAAATCATCAAATTCAAACATGGAAACTAAGTAAAATCAAATAGTTCGACACTCTAAGTTCAAAACATGAAAACAAATTAACCAAATGAAACTAAGTAGCACAAAATCAATAGTAAATCACTCCTCCTCTTCTCCATATGCCTCCAAGACTTGCTCTCCATCGGACTCGAACTCATAATTCTCATCTTCCTCTTCGTTGTCATCATTTTCTGACACAAACTCGTCTTCATCTAGTTCTCACACATTTCTACCACTTCTTCTAGGTAGAAGGACCTCATCCTCTCCCATAGCTTCCCCAACCATATCCCACGTAAGTTTCGAACCCGGCTCAACTTCATCGTCACCACCTTCAACAATTCATCCTTGTGTATTTGTTGCTTCACTAGTAATTAAGACATCCTTCTCCTTTACCCTTCTTTTCTTGTTGACAAGTTTGGTATTGAATTGGACATACACTAGGTTGTTCAACCTTGTTGCATCAAGTCTATTCCTTTTCTTCGTATGTATCTATACATTAAAGAAAATTCTCAAGTTAATAATTCTAATACCCTTATTAAAAAATTACAACATATAATAAAGAGAGGGAATATCTACTTACTCCCTCAAAAGTGCTCCAATTTCTCTCACACCCGGATGAACTCGAAGTCAAAGAGAGAATTCTAATGGCCATTTTTTTTCAAGTTGGGTGTATGATTGCCATAGTTAGATCACCATCCAACTAATCATGAAAGAAGCAAAATTCAATGAGTAATTTAGTACTAACTATAAGTTACTTGATTGGGAAAAAAAAACTAAGTTACTAACTAAGAAAAGAAAACTAATTACTAAGTTACCCGGATCATAAGTGTCATTGTTCTCCTCACATCCGTTTGCGGCCAATGGTCTACCAAATCCATCCTCTTTGTTCTTGTACTTCAACAACTCTTTATTGATAACCTCATTTTGAACTTCAAAATCATCGGGGAAGAAAGATTCAACACAAGTAAAAACACCATCCATGATAATTGGATCATCTTTCATGGTAGGATCCTTGAAGAGGTAAAATGGATTCAAAAAGTAAGCCGTCAAATGCAATGGACTATCAAAAGCCGACCTAAGCTTTTTGTGTCAATGACTTGTAGTATTGGCGTGAGTTACCCTCATTTTGTTTGTATGCCTCTTTGATATCTTCTTTCGCTTTCTTGAGCTCTCCATACACAAAGCCCATTGAGGGCTTCCAATCCCCATCAACAAGATGAAGAACCATCACTAATGGAGCGAACACTTTCAAGCAAAGAGTTACACTATTCCAAAACGCGCCGTACTCATCATCGTAGCAAATCTGGCTTTCCTTCTGGTCTTCACCCATGGAAGAGCTCCCCATTCATTGGTAGTACACATCATCTTCAACTCTTATTTCTTCTCCATCATACTTTGCATTATCAAGAAGGCGGTTGCAAATCTAGTAACACCCGGCCTCACTATGTCTCTCTTTTTTGTATGTTTTCTCATCAATGTCAATGTTCTATGATGACCATAAATAAATATAGTGAACTTCTTTGCCCTTTCAATAATGTCTTTGAACTTTTGTTGCTTTCCAATCCCTTCAAGCATGAGGTTTATTGTGTGGGTTGCATATGAGGTCCAAAACATGTGTGGTCTCTTGGCCTTCAACAATGTCGCCGCTGCCATATTATTAGAGGCATTGTCTGTGACTACTTGGATTACATTTTGCGCCCCAACTTCATCAATGCACTTGTCAACATAGCCAAATATATATTCACCCGTGTGACACCTCCGAATCTTCCTTAGAAGAAAGAAAACAAGTCCCAGTCCTACAATTAACACATAAATTCATGATGCTTCTTCTTTTTCGGTCTGTCCAAGCATCGGTCATGATAAAGCATCCCATTGAAGTCCACTCTTCTTCTTATTTCTTGAGTGATTGTTTGGTTCTCTCCACCTCCTCCTTCAATAATGGCTCCCTTAATTGGTATTGACTTGGGGGTTGGAAGCCTTGGCCAAATATACCCACCGCCTCAACAAACCGTTTAAAGCTATCATTATCAATAGCATGAAATGGAATACCGGCTTCATACATCCATCGAGCCAAGTACCTATTCACATCATGAGTTCTTTCTTTCCAAAGTGCATCATTCATGTTTTGTTGTCGCATCTTCTTACTTGTACTCAAATCCGGATTGATGGCCCTTGCATATCTATCCATGGGACCAAGATAATGGGGCCTCTTCGTTGACCCTAAAACTTCAACTTCTTCGTCTTCATTTCCTTCTGGAATTGCCTCCACTTCCACTTCCGCTCTAACATTCACGTCATATATCCTCTTGTCTCTCTTTTTAGTTGTTGTCTTGTCAAGTGCCATCTTACACTTTTCTTTATCTTCCTTGGTTGACTTGGGGCATGATGCTACATTTCCCTTGATATTTGTTATGTGTTGTTTCAATCTATAAACTCCTCCACCATACTCTTTGTCACACAATTTGCATCTCCAACGATCCTTGTTGTTAGGATTTACAAGGAAGCCATATTCCCATCCAATATCATCTGAAGCTCTTTTTAATACTGAACACTCAGAAGTATTAGAGGCTGCCGAAGATAAAGATGGTGATTGAGCCATTGATAGTGATATTATACCTATGCATAAAAATATAATATCAGTGATATTAAAATAAAATATTGCAATTGTAAACTATTTGTCTATTTGACCAAAAAAACTACTACGACTATTTGTAATACATTTTGTAAACTACTGATATAAGAGTAATACTAAATTGTTAAGCCAAGCCTTATCTTATATCAGTATGCCTCGGCAGAGGAAGATGAGAAGCGATCGAAGAAGCAGTCGGAGAAGCGGTAGCCGTCGAAGGTCGAAGAAAGCGGAAATAAGAGCGGCGTCGGAGAAGCGTAGCAAGTCGAAGGTCGAAGAAGCGTGATCGAAGCAGCGGTCGGAGCGACAATAGTCGGCGTCGGCAGAGGAAGATCTAATCGTCGGTCGTCGAGAAGAAGATCCAACAATCGGCCGTCGCAGAGGGAGAGGAAAGATTCCGGTCGGCGTCGGCGAGAGGAAGACCCACCCAGTCGTCGCTCAATTTTTTTTTCAAGAAGCGGCCATGGTGTGAGAGGGGAGGTAGGGTTTAAATTTTAACATTATAAATTCTAAGGACTAGGGCCAGCGACTTTACCAACTTGTCCCAACTTTACCGACTAGTCGCCGACTTGGTCCCGACTAAGTCGGCCAGCGACTAAATCTAAGGACTAGGGTGCAGTCGACTCGTGAGTCTCAGGCCAGGACCCTAATCCTGATTAGTCTGTGACTAAGTAGACTTTTAGAACACTGGTTACAAATGATCATATTACATCATTTATTTTATTTTATCAGGTGGGAGGGAAACAGTTCATGCAACACAGACTTGTCAAGAAACATACATCATAGACCTATTAAAACAAGAGATATAAACATAAAGCATGATATTCCTTTCAGTTTTTATTGTGTTTAAAGCCCCATCTTCAGATGACAACTTTCAAATAAAATAAATGGGTAACCAATTTCATTTTTGAAAATAATTAATTAAACACTTTAATCTTGGTACCGGATCAATAATAACTAATAAGCTTAAATTTTCTAGAGCATTCTTGATACGTAATAAGACCAACTGGAATATAACGATAGCAAGTAGAAATATAAACTCAAGAAAAGCAATTGAAAACATTCCACTATGAAAGGAACTTTCTTAGGCTAACTAAGTTTGAATGAACTCGCCAAATGGTGAAAATTCCTATCATGGTATGTAAGAATTATGCTGCAACTATAATAGAAGAAAATAGCCAACCTTATAATTTTTTTTATTACCAATCAAAACTTAGAGTTTAATTGCAATCTCGGAAATTTCTTACCCTATTCATTGCAGTGCATTGTTTCCCCATAAACCATCGTCGCCAAGGTTTTTCGCCCAAGCATTCACAAGGTCGTCGAGGAATCGAAGCTTAGTAAAGGCGTTTCTTTAGTAGTTTCATAAATGAGTTCGAAATCCTCAGCAAGAACAATTTGGGTCATTCATCCCAATAGATGCACTTATGTTATCTTAGAGTGCGATAGATATCAATAAGTTTTGCCTTCATTGCAATATTTCGAACAAAACAAAGTGAGAAAAGGCGTGAAACGAGAAATAAGACACATTAATCGTGAATTAACAGGCAAATCCTCCGAATTTCTAATAACATGGCTATTCTATAATTTAACAATTAGATAAACAAAATGGGAAGCAAAAATATTCCTTAAAGAAAGAAACTACAATACATATGGCCATATCTTGCGGCAATGGTGTTTGAGAGCAAACTGGCATTACTGCAAGCATTTCACCGCTCATGGATGTCAAATGTTAATATTTTTTATGTAGTGACAATTACTCAAGTTGAAGATGTAACCATCATTTCTTTCATCCAAGAGATTTTGACATTTGTTTAATGGTTCTAACTTCTAAGTAATTTTTTCTCAAAGACATTGACTACACATCACCTCACAAGGGGTCCTAATCACCAAGGTCGTTGCTAGATGGTCAAGTACTTCACCGATGTGGAAAAAACAACTCAACACAAGACCAGGTGGGGGAGGAGAAGAAATGCACCACATGCTAAATAATACATAATAATTCTTTCACCTAGAGTACACATGAATTCTGCTTCCCTCAAACTGGCTAAAATCATGTTTGGCCCACTTAGATAATGGTTCAAACTTATATTAAGTTTGAAATTTTGGGTTTCCTCATAACATGAGTTTATCCAAGGTGTATAGATATTCAAATGGGACATATTAAAGAAAAGAAGACTAAATTACATTTTAAAAGAATGTCCTCAAATGTAACATTAGCATAAATAAGATGCACCTTGGTGGTATCATTTGGGTTCTCTAGTATAGCTCTAGCAACCTGCAAGAAAAACATAAACCATACCATATATCAATAGTGAACCCTAAAAGGTAACAGTTAGAAGTCGAAGATACTATAAAGATAATAGATAAGCATGCTCGGAACATTGGAGTAATGCCGTAACCTCCAAAGAAGCATTCAGAGGCTCTCACTTGACCAAAGTTGGTACTTAAAACGCCCTATTAAACAAAAATATCGAAGATACAACATCTTTCACTAAGACTAACTAAAATTTATTAACGAAAATGATGTCATGAATCCAAAGCAGGATGTAGCTTGTGATGTAAGACAAAATTTAGGTCATTATTCGCCAACATTACTTGAAGTCCGCTTGATGTAGGGCAACCATTGCGAGAATTACAAACCGACACACAAGACATCACTTCCAAATCAATGCAGCATACATAGAATTCTTTTGGGGGAGAACCCAATTGAACTTTTGTAAAATAAAGCCTATAGAATGATCATAAGCTCCAATAAGAAATACAACAATCAAAGCAATATCAAGAAGTCAGATACCAACAACAGAGTTTAAAGGAAACTAAACTCAGATGCAACATCAAGATAAAAAAGAAATTAGATAACTAACAAAAAAATTCATTGGCCCAAAAAAGGAAGAAAATGAAAATGAAAATGAAAAGGACAGCTGAATAGATGTAAATGAAAACATCCATATAGCAAAGGTCAATAAAAAGGTAGGAGTACTCTCTTTTCTTTCCAGACAGAGGGAGAACTTGACTTCTTCCACTATCCTGATTAACATACCTAAAGTAGAGTGGGGAAAGTATAAGGAAAACTAAGCATCTTATCCTTATTTAACATCACAATTGAAGAAATATCACTAAAAGATCTAGATTATGCTATCAAAACTCTTTAGAAAAATTACTTACCCTTTGTACAGCGGTTGAGGCACGGAGCAAGTTCTATGGGAATTAATTTAAATCAGACATTATAATCATAAATATTACTCACTCTATTTCACAAAAAGAATCTTCTTTGCAAATTTTATGAATTTTAAGGACATATTATTTGTGTATTTACTAAATTATAGAGTATTTAGTCTTGTATTGGTGGTATAAATTTAAGATACAATATCATATTTTATGCATTAAAATCTTATTTATTGATGTTTTTTCTTTTTAAATTTTTTTTATTAAAAACCAATATTTTATGCATTAAAATCTTATTTATTTAGTCTCTTTATATACAAGGGTAATTATGTTTTTTTCTTTTTAACTTAAAATATGTTCTATTTTTTTAAAAAAAACTCGCTCCCATAACATAAAATAAAAGTCCCCACTGATTGAATGTATAGTAGGACACATAAGTAATGTATAGTAGGACACAAAAGACGCTCAGTGAGGAGGAAATCACATTTATAAGGAATGCTAATAAACTGACCATATGACTCAAGCCATCTTATAATTCTAATTCATATATACATACCACTTGGTTCCAATCATAGGCAAATTTTTTAGGTTTTTTAACATCTTAACCTCTTTGAGGTATTTTATCAAACACCATTTATGCATAGTCCAAAACTCATAATTTACATGGATTTGAACATGGTTTAGCCATAAATTTTCATCCTTATTACTCCACATATCATCTAATTTCTTCACCAAATGATTTTCACAAACCAAGAATTCAGTCCAAATGATTTTCACAAACCAAGCATTCAGTCCAAAGTATCAATCAATAATTTCAGTTCCTCCGAAAAATTAGCGAGGATCGATTAAGACTGGTGAAAAAATAAGAAGAAGCAAAAGCAATAAATCCTTACTTACAATCAAAACCAGTGCGAGAGCTTAGATCAGAAGTAGTTTCTCCTAATCTTTTCCCGTGCGGCCATTAGCTCCTACGACAATGATGAGTGAAAACTCAGGTCGTCACAAGAGAAAATTTGGCGATCGACCCAGAGATCTTTGAAGACGAAGTGGGTAATTGTAGTTGTTGAGGATCCGAAGGCCAATGTGAACCATAACAATCTTGTTCTCATAATTCTCTCCTCTTTCTTTTGAATTTCTGTTCTGAGAGGATTCGTATTACGAAGAATTTCTTATGTTTCTCTGGCTCTGCTAGAATGCTAGTGGAAACCCTTCTAATTTGGGAGAAAATTAGGAAGAGGTACTCTGGTGTAAAGATATTTATTTTATAATTTATTAAAAAATAGTGGATATTGTAAGTTATTTAAAAAATGTTATTAAAAATAAATTTAATACTATAAAAAATTTAATATATTTATATTATAATTTATATTTAATATAATTAATTCTAAAAAAATATTTAGAATAAAATAGTGACTAATTTTATTTCTCGTAAAAAATCGATGAACAATAATATATAGTGGGTAATAATTTCTTCATTAATAGTTTTTTTCCTCACAAATTATCATCATAAATAGGCGCCAAATATTCTTCTACCAAATGAATTTTGCGAAAGAAAAAATATAAATTGTGAAGGATTTTTTTTTCGCTAATAACTATATTGCCACTATTTTTTTTCTCCTTCACTGTTCCTTTGCTAATAAACTCATCATGTGAAGGAATAAATTCCTTCACAAAATTTCATTCGCTACATCCCTAATTTCTTGTAGTGATCTTTTATGTTTTCTCTTAGAACTGATAGTATTATAATTTAATTTTATAATATATTTGGAAAAAATGTAAAAAGAGAACTATGAATAGCTAGGGGTATACCATTACTATTCTTCTTTTTATGTTTTATTTTTGGACTTAAAAATATGTTCATGATTTAAGTTACTCTCTCCGTCTAAGAATAAAAGTTCTTATTATTTTATGTAATCTCAAGTTAAATATTTACTTATATTAAATAATCTATTTTTTTACAATAATTTGTGCGTAATATCCTTAGTATTAAATGTCATATTTTTATTATTTATAAATATTTATATAATATCACTAGTCATGTATAGAAAAATATGCAATTAGATGAGAATTTAAATATGAATAATTTTATCATTTGATATTTTTTTTAAATTCGCATAAAATCAATCATCACTTTCATTCTCGGAGTGAGGGAGTACTTGTAAGTATATCCTACTTCTATCTAAAAATAGAAAACATTGGGAAGCATATATATAATAATCAGGTTTGATGAGGTTGAGTTTATTTGGGTTGGAGGCCTGGAACTAACATGCTTGGCAATTGATTGTCACGAGTACTATTTCAACAACCATAATCTATAATGTTGATCGCAACATTGGATGACACGGATTGAAATGAATTTCCCCTGTCGCTACACCTGCCGCTACAAGGTGTAGCGATATAAGAAATTACTCATTTGTCCCTCATTTGCTCATGTGCTACACTGTCTACCGCTAATAGTTATGACGGTAGTTTAGTTAACTAATAAATTAGAATGACTCAGTGGTAGCGTAATGGCCCCAATAATCCATAGGCCTAGTTGTGATATATATATATATATATATATATATATATATATATATATATATATATATATATATATATAGAATTCTCTAAATATTCATATAAATATTTATAAACAAATATTCATATAAATTTATCTTTAAAATTTATAAATTTATAAATATTTCATCTAAAATTTACTTTAATGTTGAGATTTGTTTAGTTAACTAACAAATTAGAATGACTTAGTGGTAGCTTAATGGCCTAATAACACATAGGTCTTAGGTTTTGAAACCTAGCTCGATATTTTTGCTTCTTATGTTTTACTTTTTTATTATGTATTAGATAAATTCTATTATCATATATATATATATATATATATATATATATATATATATATATACACATCTTAAATCTCTACATTAAACTAAATATATATAAAGTAACTATGAATATTTATATAACGTAACTATGAATATTTTAATATATATATATATATATATATATATATATATATAAATTTATCTCTAAATATTCATATAAATATTTATAAACAAATATTCATATAAATTTATCTTTAAAATTTATAAATAAATATTTATTTATAAATATTTTATCTAAAATTTATAAAATTTAGATATGAATATTTGTTATAAATACTTATATGAATATTTAGAGATAAATTTATAAATATTTATATGAATATTTGTTTACATATATATTTATATATAAAATATTCATAGTTTCATAGTTACTTTATATATATTTAGTTTAATGTTGAGATTTGTTTAGTATTTTATTTAGTTTGATAAAAAAATTTTGAAAAGAATATATATATAATATCTTGATCCTTGCTATATATATATATATATATATATATATATATATATATATATATATATATATATATTGAATTTGACGTAGCTTAATATTGAATTTTATCCCAAAAATTTTGTTAATGCACATTCTGAACCCAAGACCTCTAGTTTGGAATATTGATCTATGACCACCCTGAGCACCTAGGCTTAGTTGTTATTATTTTGCAAGAATTAGTACTACTACTACTACTATTATTATTATTATTATTTAAGGCACATTTTAATAGTCGTTGCAAAAAGTTGTATAAAATATGCAACGAAAATAAAAATTGTTGCCAATGAATGTGGTCCATATTAGGCAACGAAATATAGCAACAAAAAAACTTTTGTTGTCCACGATGAGGAGAAATCAAGTGGTTAGAAATTTTGCAACGAATTTTATTTCCAAATTTTGCAACTACTTATGAATTTCGTTGCAAAAAGTGAAAGCCTGACACAATCTGCAACGAATGACAAGTTTCGTTGCTAAACATACACTTTTAGCCCCATTTTTAGCAACAAAAAAACTTTCGTTCCCCACGATGATGGGAAAGCAAGTGGCCGAAAATTTTGCAACGAATCTCTAACGAAATTTTTTCCCGCCAATGAATTAGTAACGAAATTTTGCAACGACTTATGAATTTCGCTGCAAAAAGTGAAAGCATGACACAATCTGCAACGAAGAACAAATTTCGTTGCTAAATAAAGTTGTTGCCCGAAAAATCATTGCTAAAGTCCCATTTTTTTGTAGTGTTATATTCTCTACCTATAATCTATCTATCTTTTATACACATGAGAAAGGAATCACCCTCTTAACATGCATATAGGAAATAGCGCGACACAAACATTTCAATGATTATCATTGCCAGAACTAAGTAGTTTTACACCAAGTACAATTCCATACACCACACAAGGAATCATACTGACTTCTTGACGACGAGTTCTCAATTGAAATCCCCACCTAATCTTAACTCCCTTCTCAATACGAATTTCATTTAATCCGTATTCATAATCCTTTCCTGAATCTGTACCAATTCACACAGCAATCTTGCTGTAAACTTTCCAATCATCAGATTGATTCTTCTCCCTGCTATCACCTAATCAGATCACGGGGTGATCTCATCGTATATATTACGATTCATTTCTATATCTTCATCGTTTTATTTTACGATCTCCTATCACTGTACTTTTAGTCTTTTAGACTCTATCTATTCACCACTGAAAGTCCAATAATAATCTAGAAGGGGGGTTGAATAGATTATTACCGATTAAAAATTATCTTAGGACATTTTGAATTTTTGGATAATTAATTTGCAATGTTAGAAATTAATATGCAAGACAGTAAAAATTCAATCACACAATGCACAGAGATTTATCTGGTTCACAACATACATCCCGGGTATGCTGCTACGTCCAGTCTCAAGCTTCTCTCCAGGACTTGAGATCTTATTACTATCAGTAATAAAAACTCCTTCAACAGGCGGAGAAGTCTTTACAAAGTTTTATAGTCAAACTTCCAACTGTTCCCAACTATTCTATCTTAGACAGCAAGCTCCCTGCTCCCTCCTCAAGTTTAGTTGTACCTCTTTTTGAGTTCAGTTCTATTCTATGATCTGGTCTTGAAACAACAACCTCTTCATCACCTCACAAGTACACTAGAGACCCAACTTCCCGCTGACCTCTCTAAGACTCTGGTCTTGGTCGAAGAATTACTCGTCTTTCTCATAGGTACATAAAATAAACTAACTCTAACCTTTTCTCTTTTTACAAATGATATTACAACAATTTGCTTCTCAAATAAGCAGATAAGAATTTAGTACATATTGATGCTTCTCAATTAAGCAGATAATAATTTAGTACAGATTGATGCTTCTCAAATAAGCAGATAATAATTAAAGAGCAAATGTATTCATAAAAGTTCAAAGACTTTTATACTTGAGAAAATATGCTTCTTAGTAAGCAAATAAGTTATTTTAAACTTTGAATCAAATATGCTTTTATTTAAGCAGATATATTTAATTAAGTTTGTGAAATAAAAGTTTAAATAACTTTTATATTATACAACAAGTATTTTATGAATAAATGAATTTATGAACAAATATTTGTGGTGACATATATCAAGTATAATAAATAAATCAGTTAAGCAATACTTGATATAACAAATATTATTTGTTTAACTCAAATAATATATAAGAATATTTTATCTATTATGTGAACTTTTATAAATAGTGTCACTTGGTACTATAAGGAATCGTACGGTTGGATTCCTCTCCGTAGAGGTTTATCTCCGTAGCCTTGCGGCGCCCAAGTATAACAGAATTTATAATTTTCACAATTGATATTTAAATATTTTCAATAGATCACTACGATTCTCAAATCCGATTCGGATGACTATTCTTTTTGGAGCAGTATCTCAGTGTTGTTTTGAGCTATCAAGTGTCGTATCTATTTTACGATATTTATATAAATAATATCAATAAAAGGTTATTGAAGACTATAAAGAATCGTACGGTTGGATTCCTCTCCGTAGAGGTTTATCCCCGTAGCCTTCTTGACCAAGTATCTTTTTATTTGATAAATATATGAAATATAGATATATAGAATTGTGTAGAACAATTTATATTTGTATATCTATAAATATAAATAAGCAAGAGATAATTCAAATAAATAAATCAAACCACTTATCTCAATTTGCTTAGACCAATTTTTCTCTTCTCAAATGATTAGAACTTTGATAAGTAGATAGAGAAAGCTTCTTAGAGAGAGAGTATGTAGGAGAGAAATCTTTTCTTGAAAGTGAATTGGCAAATTGAAAAAGAAAGAAAAGCCTCCTATTTATAGATTTTTGAAGTTAGGGGTAAAATGGTAATTTTTAAAATCTAATTTTAAATGAATGGCTAGGATTTCTTTAATTTAAAATCAAAGGTTAGATTAAAGAAGAGCACACGGATTACAAACAAAAAGAATTAAACTGCCGCCCGAGCTACATGTCATCAACCTATCTTTTATTGCTTTTGACCATATTCAATTTGCTAGCACATGTTCTTATTTCAAAAGTCCATCACACGGTTTTGGTAAAAAAAATGTTGCCAGCTCATGCATGCTTACACTTTACACACATTAAATATATTAGTACTTAATATATAATATATATTAGTACTTAATATATATATATATGAACTGCACACACACTACACACATTCATTTATATATATATATATATATATATATATATATATATATATATATATATATAAATGTATATGTTATGCACACACATTTTAGACTAAAAGACAATTTGCACTCTAAACTTTACACCCATGTTGACTTTTGCACCCTAAACTGAAAAATGTGTCTAAGTACATCCCAAACTTCAATTAAACGTAATAAAAAACATACTTTCTTCATTTAACTGTTGAAAAGTGACCGACTAAGGCTGTAATATTTATTACAGAGGGGTAAACTTGGAAGTTTATATTTATTTCACACAATTCCCATCCTTCTCTTTGTTAAACCCACGTTCTCCATCTCCAAAGCTCGCTCTGTAATTCATCTCCTCTCCTCTCTACTCCCCGTCGACCCTTCTCTCTTAAAGTTTGAAAGCAGAGTATGAAAGCAGCAGAGTATGTTTGGCCTTGAAATGGATAAACATGGTGTGCCAGTCACGACACCACAGGATCCCTTAGAGAACCACCTAATGGGTCTGAAGATGAAGCTTCAGATGATTTTCGAGGAGATCGCCGCCTCTCTCGAGGAGCAGAGCGCCGCCGCCCTATTCCGATGAAGCCCTTCCTGCCGGCCGCTTATTCTTATCAAAATTTGTATCATTCTCTAAAAACCCTAGGCCTTGCCTCAATTTGGAATCCACTGATAATGATCCGAATTTGACTCTCCCCCCTTCACTATCCAAATTTGAGCTCGACATCCAGGGGGAATCTTTTCATACTGAGAATTCGGCTAGAGTTGCGAAGAAACACCCTAATTTGATTGGAAGCAGTGGCAACTTTACACAACTTGTGAAGAAATCGAGATGTGTGAATGAAGGGAACTTTGTAAGGCTAAACATTAATGGTTGGAGGTGAATGAGAGGAGTGTAAATTTTGTGATGAAGAGGGTTTGGTTTTTTAGAAAAGGGAGGAGATGAAAGGGAAAGGGAGTGCTAAATTAGGGATTGATTTGGAATTATTGATTGAGGAGGCGATGTTAAGTGTTAGAAATAAGGCTTCAGATGATAATTTGTTGAAGCTACTAAAGCTTACTCATGGGCTTAATAAATTTAGGGATGGGCAGTTGGAGGCAATTAAAATGGTTACAAGGGGAAAATCGGTAATCTTTGGTTTTACCTACAAGTGCTGGGAAATCACTGTGTTATCAGTTGGCCACATTGGTTTTGCCCAGTGGCGAAGCCAGAAAAAATTAGCAGTGGGGTTAAAATTAGTAATAAGTTATAAAAGAAAATTGGCGGGGTTCAAGGCGGCACTTCAAGCCAATTATTTTTAATAATTTATACTTTCGGGTTAGACAAATGCATCCAAATATCTAATTTAATAATACTAACAAAAGGGGGAAATCACAATTGATTTATGAAAACAAAACTGAGGTTGGAGAAATTGAAAAGAGAGAAATTTCTGTTATCTGCAAGGGCACAAGGCTGCAAGAGAGTCACAGTATAATAGAGTCGCACTCTAGTCTCCACACTCGTGGCTCACTAGTCACGAGTACTAACTCCGACCACTCGCGAAAGACTTTGATGGTTCACGGTTTGCCTTTTGAGTGGGGTCAAAAATTGAGTGTGGTAAAAAAAAAAATTCAAGTGATCTCAAAAATTGAGTGGGGTCAATTGACCCCACATTTAGACCATAGCTTCGCCCCTGGTTTTGCCAGGGATTACACTTGTTGTTATGCCTTTGTATAATACTTTTAGATTTTTTTATTCAATTGTAATTCTTAATTTGTTTTATTATGAATTTATCAATTTAGAAATCTTTCTGTGCATATAAAAAATACAGGGATATGCATATCTATACAGTACATGGATAACACATTGTACACAAATAGTTGTCCAAACTACCAAGTATTAACTACTTAAAGTTGCCTTCTTCGTCTTTTTTGAGCTGTTTAAAAAATGCATTAATATACTCCATCCGTTCCAAAATACAGATTTTTTTTTGGATAATTTTATGTTGTCAAAAATTCGAGAGCAGAGTATGTTTGGAGAGCAGAGTATGAAAGCAGCAGAGTATGTTTGGCCTTGAAGTGTGTCTTTTAATATTGTGAGATTGTATGTGTTGTGGCTTAGTATAGAGTTATTCATGTAATTCAATGCTTGTAATAATAGTTTTATAGACTAATTGGTAGTTGTTGGTTTCTTTGTTTAATATATAAGCTCTTTGTTTTGTTGTACCATGGTGAATTTGATTGTTTATAATTACATGTTACATGTTCTTGATTAAATGGTTTTTGATTTTTCATTGATGTAATTTTATATCTGTTTTCGATTAGGATTGTTGACTTTGTAATTAGGTTTTTGTTTTGTTTTCAAAACACTTGAGAACTGTTGAAATTCGTTTGGTTTGGTTGGTGAAGAAACAGGAGAGAGAATTAGCTGATGAAGAAGAAGATGTGGAAAAGACTTCAATACCCTTTCAAATGCACGTGTGTCTTAGCCGGTCACTTTTGACTGGTTAAGTGAATAAGGTATGCTTTTTGTTACGTTTAATTGAAGTTTGGGGTGTACTTAGATACCTTTTTCGATTTGGGGTGCAAAAGTCAATATGAGTATAAAGTTTAGTGTTCAAATTGTCTTTTAGTCCACATTTAATGTGTATATATATACAATATGTTATAAATGCATGCATTTGTAACCTATATTATATTAATGCATATATATATAAGTAGTACTAATATATATATACTACCTCCGTCCCACAATAAGTGCTTTTTTAGGCTTAATATTTTTTCCCAAAATAAGTGATGTGTTAGAACTCCAATACAATTTTTGCAATATTTTCTCATATATGCCATTATGCATTCAATGGTATTTTCTCATATATGCCCTTAGCTTGTGTATTGATATGTGTGATTTAAGCTAAAAAACACTTATTATGGGACGGAGGTAGTATATACTATAGCCGAATATATATATATATATATAATATATATATATATATATAATATACTGAATGTAATGATTACATATATATATATATATATATATATATTTATATTTAATATACACAATCACGTTATATATATATATATATATATATATATATATATATATATATATATATATGTGTGTGTGTGTGTGTGTGTGTGTACAAATAAGATATATAATAATAATGCATGTATGGTATTATATACGCATATTTAATGCACATAAAATATATGCATTTAATCCTTATATATAATTACACATACAGTTTCAATATATATATATATATATATATATATATATATATATATATATATATATATATATATATATATATATATACACTTAATGCACAATTTGACCAACATGAAATTTTTTTTTTTGCCAAAGCACATGCTTTTGTCCAAAAAAATTGTCATTTGGTTTTGCTTTTCATTCATGTTTTAGGCGCATGCATGTAGGTTATATATATTTAATATATTATACATATAGAGTGCTTCTATACAGACCGGTCAATTGGACCGGTTTATTGGACAGGTGGATATTTTTTTATTTTTTATTTTTGTTTGTGATTCAAAAAAATGTATAGTATTTATTCCAACAGGATTTTTACAAAATATAGTGTATTAGGTGTAATTTGGATACACAGACTATATAACCCTGTATTTGTATGTGTATCCAAATTACAACTAAAACACTATATTTTGTAAAATCTGTATGAATAAATACTATACATTTTTTTGAGTCACAAGCAAAAATAAATAAATAAATAAATAAAAATCACCTGTCCAGTTTTTCTGTCTCATAAACATGTCCGGGAAGACTTATTGTATACGTATATTATGCACACACCTGTTCATTTACACTATATGCACTCTGACACACGCTATATATATATATATATATATATATATATATATATTGATAACATTATATATATAAAAATGATTTATATATATAAATATATAAGATTTATATATATAATATACATATATATAAGTAATAAAATAATTTTGCAAAATAACTTAAAATAAATTTTGAAATCTTTAAATAATAAAATTAGTTTGAGAAAAAAATGCTCATATGTCAGAAATGAGAAAGTTCGACAGTCTCAGACCATCACACTATTTTCCTGTTATCCCCGCTCGACCCAGCTACACTATTATTACCTGAAAGAAATTGTGAAGCAAAAGGGTGAGCACAACTAGCCCAGTAAAGAATATCATAACTAAAGATAATTAAATTATCAATAGCTTTTGTCAATAATAAATCAGATATTTAGAACATATGGTAGATAATAAAACTTTTCAACCATAATTGCAGTGGAATCAACAATCCATTAGGAGAGTCAAATAGAACATAATGTCTACTATCTCCTCTATGTTAAAAGTCTACCAATAATGTTTTATCCCTGTAACATCAATCAACAGTTCTTATTCACAATCATATAAATAACTCATATTCATAATTGTGGTTTCAAATTCCTTTTCTCATCCAGGACGAAGATAATTTACATCACATATCTTTACCTGAAACATCAAAAATCATGGTTATACCAAATCACAATTCCTGTTCATAATCATACTAATAAATTCATCTTTGCACTACGGCTAAAGATATACAACAATATAACCAAAAATCAACAGTTCATCTTTGCACTACAGGCCAAAGATATATAACTGTAAAACCAATAATGCTGAGATAATAGTATCACGACCACGAATCATCCATGCACTACGGGCCAAGGATATTCGTGTTTTCTATTACGGTCATGATTATACCGAATAATCCCTGGTCATAATCATACCAAGTCCATCTATGCACTACAGCCAAAGATGACTTTTACCACATCCATAAATTAATATTTCATCGCTGAGACTCAACTCAATAATTAATCCACATCATCAAATCATCCCTGCACTACAAGCCAAGGATATTATTTAGTATCACGACCACGAATTATCCATGCATTACGGGCCAAAGATAATCGTGTTTTCATCAACGGTCCTGATCATGCCATAAAACAATTCATCTTTGCTCCCTTGGCGAAAAAAGAATCCATAGCCATAATCATACCAAAAAATCTGTCCATCAATGCACTACACAAACCAATGAGGACTTTTTCCACATCATTTGTAACATTACGGTCATGATTATACCGAATAATCCTCGTCATAATCATACCAAGTCCATCTATGCACTTTTCACAGGGCCACGAGATGACTTTCAACATAATATAAACAATTCTAACATAATAACAAAGAATGGAATAACAGAAGAAGATCACCATGCATGCGATAGAGACCGCACAGACAGTTTATTCCCAATAGAATAATAAATGCGGAATAATAATTAATGGAACTAGGTCCGGCGTAAAACGCATAGACATGATATTTCGACAAAATAATAAATGCGAAATAATAAATATTGGAACCAGGTCAGGTGAAATTCACACTGACAGGATATTCCGACAGAATAATAAATGTGGAATAATAAAAGAAGATCACCAAGTATTGGGTAAACCGCATATACAGGTCATTCCACCAAGTATAGGGTAAACCGCACATACAGGTTATTCTAACAGAATAATAAATGCAGAATAATAAAAGAAGATCCCCAAGTTTGGGTAAACCGCATATACAGGTCATTCTACCAAGTATAGGGTAAACCGCGTATACAAGTTATTCCAATAGATGAATAAATAATGGAATAACAATAGACTTCACCAGGTATACGGTAATCCGCGTATACAGGTTATTCCAATAGAATAATAAAGAATGGAATAACAATAGACTTCACCAGGTATATGGTAATCCGTGATACAAAGTTATTCCAACGAGAATAATAATAAAGATGTAACTGTGTCCGCAGAAAAAACGCACGGGCGGTGATATATTCCAACGAGAATAATAATAACGGAACCGTGTTAGTGAATTAAATTAGCTTGACAGTGATGTTCCAAATGTAATAATAATAAAAATGGAATAATAGATGTTCTCTTCATGAATACAAAAGAAATAATACCTTTACGGCACACAACAAATAATATTCCCTACTATAATAATATCCCTTTACCTTTCAAATAAGAGTATTCCGACTAGTAGGGCGAGGATATACTCGAAGGAAACTTGCACTACTCTCAAAGTTTTCTTAAACTCTAAAGAAATACACTCAAGATTATAGAAGAAGAATTCTCTATATAGTTTCTCTCTCTAGAGTTTTAGTGAATTCGTAAGAAATAATGAATGAATGAGCTTCTATTTATAGAAGAATGGAATGAATAGTAACCAACCCATAAACGGTCCAGATTGATTTACTTTAATCGGACGGTTCATATTTAAAGTAAAAATTTTTTATATAAAATATAATATATTCTATTTTATATAAAAAGATTTTTTACTATGCAAACACTATGCGAGCACTATGCAAACACTATGCATAATAAAATATAATATATTCTATTTATAGAATAACTTTAATAAAGTATTCATTTTATATAAAAAAATTTACTATACAAAAACACTATGCACAATAGAATATAATATATTCTATTTATAGAATAACTTTATAAAAAGTATTTTTGTTTTATATAAAAGCTTTTACTTATAATTTCAACCAACGGTTTGAAAAACTAGTACATCTCTTCATGGAATAATATTGTACCCAAAAATAATTTAGACCGAAAAGAAATATATTTTTCGGGTGAATAGTATCCCGTGAATAGTACTTCGAGAATAGTACCCTGTGAATAGTACTCCGACAAAAAAAGTGTCCCAAATATCCGAGTGAAGAATACTAAAGTGAATAGTAATCGGGTGAATAGTAACCCGTGAATAGTAACTCGTGAATAGTACTCTAACACGAAAAATACCCCAAATACCCGAGTGAACAATATTTGGGTGAATAGTAATTTATTAAATAGTAACTCGTGAATAGTACTCTAACACAAAAAGTGCCCCAAATACTCGAGTGTGAACAATACTAAAGTAAATAATAATCGGGTATTTTATGACAACTTGTCTACTTTGAAAAATTTTCACATATCACCCTTAACTTTAACCTTTTATCAATTTAACCATTCACCAAAATAGAAAAATTGAATACTTTTATTTCATAAAATTCAGGGTCTCACAATCTCCCCTCCTTATGAAATTTTGCCCTCGAAATTTACGTACGTACCTGGTATTCGAAGAGATGAGAATACCTTGCTTTCTTTTCAGATTGTACCTTCCCGGTAATTTCTTCGCTATCATGATTTTCCCATTTCTCATCTCCTGTATTTCAGATATCATTCTAGAATATAGCTTCAAAACAAAGGTTAATTAACATATCACAATTTGTCAACTTATCAAGTAAATAATTTCAGCTTAGGTAAGTCACACACTAGCGAAGTATATAGCTCGTCCCTCCCCTCTTAGTTCTAGACTCTTATCTCCGCCAGTGACCATATCCCTAAGCTTTGATACCAATTGTGACGTCCCCAAAAATAAGTATACATCACCCATTTTGAGTCACCAGATATCACATTATAAAAATCAAATACAAACTTCATTTATACAACTGTTGAACTGTCGTATAAAATAAATACGATTAATCTGAGTTTTAATACAATATTGTCTAAATAAACGAAAGATCAAACTCAAATTGTTACAATGCCATATAAAATACAAAGAACAAATATTTTAAGACCCCAAAGAAGAACGAGAAGATTATTATCATATTCATTCTAATGAGGTGCACTTTTGACGCTTTCAAAGTCGGGTTCTCATCACCCTATTGTTGTTCGCCAAAATCAATTATTAAGTGACGTATAAAATACGACACACACATCTTAAGTCCTCAATACAATTATCTGTTGCAAGTCATGCCATTTTATAATGTATTGAGAAACTTCGACAGTCTCGGACCATCACACTATTTCCTCATTATCCCCGGCTCGACCCAGCTACACTCTTATTACCTGAAAGGAATTGTGAAGCAAAAGGGTGAGCACAACTAGCCCAGTAAAGAATATCATAACTAAAGATAATTAAATTATCAATAGCTTTTGTCAATAATAAATCAGATATTTAGAACATATGGTAGATAATAAAACTTTTCAACCATAATTGCAGTGGAATCAACAATCCATTAGAAGAGTCAAATAGAACATAATGTCTATTATCTCCTCTATGTTAAAAGTCCACCAATAATATTTTATCCCTGTAACATCAATCAACAGTTCCTATTCATAATCATATAAATAACTCATATTCATAATTGTGGTTTCAAATTCCTTTTCTCATCTAGGACGAAGATAATTTACATCACATATCTTTACCTGAAACATCAAAAATCTAGGTTATACCAAATCACAATTCCTGCTCATAATCATACTAATAAATTCATCTTTGAACTACGGCCAAAGATATACAACTGTATAACCATAAATCAACAATTCATCTTTTTCACTACAAAAGCAAAGATATACAATCAGAAAACCAATAATCTTTGAGACTCGACATTAATAGTATCACGACCATGAATCATCCATGCACTACAGGCCAAGGATATTCATGTTTTCCATTACGGTCATGATTATACCGAATAATCCCTGGTCATAATCATACCAAGTCCATCTATGCACTACGGCCAAAGATGACTTTTACCACATCCATAAATAAATATTTCATCGCTGAGACACAACTCAATAATTAATCCACATCATCAAATCATCCTTGCACTACAGGCCAATAATATTATTTAGTATCACGACCACGAATTATCCATGCACTACGGGCCAAAGATAATCGTGTTTTCATCAACGGTCCTGATCATGCCATAAAAGAATTCATCTTTGCTCCCTTGGCCGAAGAGAATCCATAGCCATAATCATACCAAAAACTGTCCATCAATGCACTACAGGCCAATGAAGACTTTTTCCACATCATTTGTAACATTACGGTCATGATTATACCGAATAATCCCTGGTCATAATCATACCAAGTCCATCTATGCACTACATGCCACATATGACTTTCAACATAATATAAACAATTCCAACATAATAACAAAGAATGGAATAACAGAAGAAGATCACCATGCATGCGATAGAGACCGCACAGACAGTTTATTCCCAATAGAATAACAAATGCGGAATAATAATTAATGGAACCAGGTCCGGCGTAAAACGCATAGACAGGATATTTTGACAGAATAATAAATGCGAAATAATAAATATTGGAACCAGGTCAGGTGAAATTCACACTGACAGGATATTCTGACAAAATAATAAATGCGGAATAATAAAAGAAGATCACCAAGTATTGGGTAAACCACATATACAGGTCATTCCACCAAGTATAGGGTAAACCGCAAGTATCTGAGTTATTCCAAAAGAATAATAAAAATGCGGAATAATAAAAAAGATCCCCAAGTTTGGGTAAACCAGCATATCAGGTCATTCTACCAAGTATAGGGTAAATCACGATACTGAGTTATTCAATGCAGATTAATAAATAATGGAATAACAATAGACTTCACCAGGTATACGGTAATCCGCATATACAGGTTATTCCAACAGAATAATAAAACATGGAATAACAATAGACTTCACCAGTATACGATGTAATCCAAGCGTACTCTGTTATTCAACAGAATAATAAAGAATGGAATATCTGATAATCCAGCGTATACAAGTTATTCCAACAGAATAATAAAGCGGAATAACAATAGACTTCACCGTATACTCTGATGTCCGTATCTGAGTTATTCCAACAGAATAATAATAAAGAAGCGGAACCAGGTCCCAAAAAATGCATAAACGGGATATTCCAACAAAATAATAATAACGGAACCGAATTCGGTGAAATTCACCGCAAAAGATGTTCCAATGTAATAATAATAAAAATGGAATAATAGAAGTTCTCTTCATGAATACAAAAGAAATAATACCCCTTACGGGTACAACAAATAATATTCCCTACTATAATAATATCCCTTTACCTTTCAAATAAGAGTATTCCGACTAGTAGGGCGAGGATATATTCGAAGAAAACTTGCACTACTCTCAAAGTTTTCTTAAACTCTAAAGAAATACGCTCAAGATTATAGAAGAAGAATTCTCTCTATAGTTTCTCTCTCTAGAGTTTTAGTGAATTCGTAAGAAATAAAGAATGAATGAGCTTCTATTTATAGAATAATGGAATGAATAGTAACCAACCCATGAACGGTCCAGATTGATTTACTTTAATCGGACGGTTCATATTTAAAGTAATTTTTTTAAAAATAAAATATAATATATTCTATTTTATATAAAAAGATTTTTACTATGCAAACACTATGCAGGCACTATGAAAACACTATGCATAATAAAATATAATATATTCTATTTATAGAATAACTTTAATAAAGTATTCTGTTTTATATAAAAAAAATTTACTATACAAAATACTATGCACAATAGAATATAATATATTCTATTTATAGAATAACTTTATAAAAGTATTTTGTTTTATATAAAAAGCTTTTCTGTTATAATTTCAACCAACGGTTTGAAAAACTAGTACATCTCTTCATGGAATAATATTGTACCCAGAAATAATTTAGACCGAAAAGAAATATATTTTTCGGGTGAATAGTATCCCGTGAATAGTACTTCGAGAATAGTACCCTGTGAATAGTACTCCGACAAAAAAAGTGTCCCAAATATCCGAGTGAAGAATACTAAAGTGAATAGTAATCGGGTGAATAGTAACCCGTGAATAGTAACTCGTGAATAGTACTCTGACACGAAAAATACCCCAAATACCCGAGTGAACAATATTTGGGTGAATAGTAATTTATTAAATAGTAACTCGTGAATAGTACTCTAACACAAAAAGTGCCCCAAATACTCGAGTGAACAATACTAAAGTAAATAGTAACTGGGTATTTTATGACAACTTGTCTACTTTGAAAAATTTTCACATATCACCCTTAACTTTAACCTTTTATCAATTTAACCATTCACCAAAATAGAAAAATTGAATACTTTTATTTCATAAAATTCAGGGTCTCACAATCTCCCCTCCTTATGAAATTTTGCCCTCGAAATTTACGTACGTACCTGGTATTCGAAGAGATGAGAATACCTTGCTTTCTTTTCAGATTGTACCTTCCCGGTAATTTCTTCGCTATCATGATTTTCCCATTTCTCATCTCCTGTATTTCAGATATCATTCTAGAATATAGCTTCAAAACAAAGGTTAATTAACATATCACAATTTGTCAACTTATCAAGTAAATAATTTCAGCTTAGGTAAGTCACACACTAGCGAAGTATATAGCTCGTCCCTCCCCTCTTAGTTCTAGACTCTTATCTCCGCCAGTGACCATATCCCTAAGCTTTTATACCAATTGTGACGTCCCCAAAAATAGGTATACATCACCCATTTTGAGTCACCAGATATCACATTATAAAAATCAAATACAAACTTCATTTATACAACTGTTGAACTGTCGTATAAAATACGACCACAGTTAACTGTGAGTTTTAATACAATATTGTCTCGTAGACAGTATCTAAACTCAAATTGTTACAATGCCATATAAAATACAGCAGCAAATATTTTAAGACCCTAAAGAAGAACGAGAAGATTATTATCATATTCATTCTAATGAGGTGCACTTTTGATGCTTTCAAAGTCGGGTTCTCATAACCCTATTGTTGTTCGCCAAAATCAATTATTAAGTGACGTATAAAATACGACACACACATCTTAAGTCCTCAATACAATTATTTGTTGTAAGTCATGCCATTTTATAATGTATTGAGAAAGTTCGACAGTCTCGGACCATCACACTATTTCCCTGTTATCCCCGCTCGACCCAGCTACACTCTTATTACCTGAAAGAAATTGTGAAGCAAAAGGGTGACACAACTAGCCCAGTAAAGAATATAATAACTAAAGATAATTAAATTATCAATAGCTTTTGTCAATAATAAATCAGAGATTTAGAACATATGGTAGATAATAAAACTTTTCAACCATAATTGCAGCGGAATCAACAATCCATTAGAAGGTCAAATAGAACATAATGTCTACTATCTCCTCTATGTTAAAAGTCCACCAATAATGTTTTATCCCTTTAACATCAATCAACTGTTCCTATTCACAATCATATAAATAACTCATATTCATAATTGTGGTTTCAAATTCCTTTTCGCATCCAGGACGAAGATAATTTACATCACATATCTTTACCTGAAACATCAAAAATTATGGTTATACCAAATCACAATTCCTGCTCATAATCATACTAATAAATTCATCTTTTTACTCTTACTACCAAAGATATACAACTATATAACCAAAAATCAACAGTTCATCTTTGCACCACGGGCCAAAGATATACAAGCTCAGAAAACCAATAATGCTGAGACTCAGCTTAATAGTATCACGACCACGAATCATCCATGCACTACGGGCCAAGGATATTCGTGTTTTCCATTACGATCATGATTATATCGAATAATCTCTGGTCATAATCATACCAAGTCCATCTATGCACTACGGACAAAGATGACTTTTACCATATCCATAAATTAATATTTCATCGCTGAGACTCAGCTCAATAATTAATCCACATCACCAAATCATCCCTGCACTACAAGCCAAGGATATTATTTAGTATCACGACCACGAATTTTCCATGCATTACGGGCCAAAGATAATCGTGTTTTCATCAACGGTCCTGATCATGCCATAAAACAATTCATCTTTGCTCCCTTGGACGAAAAGAATCCATAGCCATAATCATACCAAAAACTGTCCATCAATGCACTACAGGCCAATGAGGACTTTTTTCACATCATTTGTAACATTACGGTCATGATTATACCGAATAATCCCTGGTAATAATCATACCAAGTCCATCTATGCACTACAGGCCACAGATGACTTTCAACATAATATAAACAATTCTAACATAATAACAAAGAATGGAATAACAGAAGAAGATCACCATGCATGCGATAGAGACTGCACAGACAGTTTATTCCCAATAAAATAATAACTGCGGAATATTAATTAATGGAACCAAGTCCGGCGTAAAACGCATAGATAGGATATTCCGACAGAATAATAAATGCGAAATAATAAATATTGGAACCGTGTCGGGAAATTCACCTTCATCGGGATATTCCGAATGTAAATAATAAATCGGAATAATAAAGAGGATCACCAAGTATTGGGTAAACCGCATATATGGGTCATTCCACCAAGTATAGGGTAAACCACAGCATCTGAGTTATTCCAATGAATAATAAATGCGAGAATAATAAAAGAAGATCCCCAAGTTTGGGTAAACCGCATATACGGTCATTCCACCAAGTATAGGGTAAGCCAGCGTTATCTGAGTTATTCCAATGATTAATAAATAATGGAATAACAATAGACTTCACCGGTATACTGGTGTCTGCGTATCAAAGGTTATTCAACAGAATAATAAAACATGGAATAACAATAGACTTCACCGGTATACGGTAATCCGGCGTATACAAGTTATTCCAACAAAATAATAATAAAAAGCGGAACCGGTCCGTAAAAAAACGATAAACGGGATATTTCAACGAGAATAATAATAACGGAACCGAGTCGAGGCAAAATTAAGCGCAAGCCAGGATGTTCCAAATGTAATAATAATAAAAATGGAATAATAGAAGTTCTCTTCGTGAATACAAAAAAGAAATAATACCCCCTTACGGGTACAACAAATAATATTCCCTACTATAATAATATCCCTTTACCTTTCAAATAAGAGTATTCCGACTAGTAGGGCGAGGATATACTCAAGAAAACTTGCACTTTACTCTCAAGTTTTTTAAACTCTAAAGAAATACGCTCAAGATTATAGAAGAAGAATTCTCTCTATAGTTTCTCTCTCTAGAGTTTCAATTGAATTAAGTGAAATAAGGAATGAATGAGCTTCTATTTATAAAAGAATGGAATGAATAGTAATTGAACCTATGAACGGTCCAGATTGATTCTTTAATCGGACGGTTCATATTTAAAGCAAAAAAATTTTAAATAAAATAGAATATATTCTATTTTATATAAAAAGATTTTTACTATGCAAACACTATGCAAACACTATGCATAATAAAATATAATATATTCTATTTATAGAATAACTTTAATAAATTATTCATTTTTATATAAAAAGATTTTACTATGCAAAACACTATGCACAATAGAATATAATATATTCTATTTATAGAATAACTTTATAAAAGTATTTTGTTTTATATAAAAAGCTTTTACATTATAATTTCAACCAACTGATCGAAAATTAGTACATCTCTTCATGGAATAATATTGTACCCAAAAATAATTTGAATGAAAAGAAATATATTTTTACGGTGAATAGTACCCGTGAATAGTACTTGAGAATAGTACCACAATGAATAGTACCCCACAAAAAAAAAGTGTCCCAAATATCCTAAGAGTAAAGAATACTAGAGTGAATAGTAATCGGGTGAATAGTAATCCGTGAATAGTAACTCGTGAATAGTACTCTGACACGAAAAATACCCCAAATATCTGAGTGAACAATATTTGGGTGAATAGTAATTTAGTAAATAGTAACTCGTGAATAGTACTCTGACACAAAAAGTGCCCCAAATACTCGAGTGAACAATACTAAAGTAAATAGTAACTGGGTATTTTATGACAACTTGTCTACTTTGAAAATTTTTTACATATCACCCTTAACTTTAACCTTTTATCAATTTAACCATTCACCAAAATAGAAAAATTGAATACTTTTATTTCATAAAATTCGGGGTCTCACAAATAAGATAAATAAAATAATTATAATAAAAAATCCTATGGAGAGGATTCTACCATTTTATTTAATTTATTTACTAATTACTGTTATCATCAAAATAAAACTAAAAGTTGGAGACCCAACAACCAATACTGTTCAACATTATTATCAGAGTTAGGGAACTCTGTATCTTATAACTCGCCGAGATTCGTCTTTGAATCTTACAGACCAACTAACTCTATTTGAGTTAGTACTTATCCTAATCACTGCGGTTATTAGTCTCAGGTATTCCTACCTACGGTTCATAACCTACAGCTTTGATACCAACTGTGAGGTCCCCGAATCTGAGGTCCTGAATCATCGCGGATCCGGTTCGATCATTCTATAACTATTACTATTTGCGGAAGATATAAACATAAATTATTTATACAATAAACTTTACACACTATTCTCCAAGGTCGAGTAACCTTAACTTATACACAATTCATAACTTATCTAACACATAACAGTATTATCATACAACACTATTATAAATCTAATCGCGCACATTAACTTTACGCTGGAACTGTCTTTAACATTTTCTTGTATTCGACGTATTCGCCTTAATCTGCAATGTTTATCATGATATAGCAAGGGTGAGCATAAGGATTGCCCAGCAAGTTTAAGTTCAATAATTTAACGATATATCATGATTGAAAGAGTCTGAATAATAAGCTGGCTATAATTCAACAATATAATTGTGAACTAAGCGAGAACAAACTTTTGGTGAACAAGTATTGAACATGAACAAATATATCTGAACCGAATGGTAATGAAGGTGATCAGCCTTTTATACCTGACTTATACATGCAATATGTACAGAGTACAATTCTACAATGACAATCAGCAATGATTATCCATAAGCATATCTGAATGAAACAACTCTTAGTAGAGTTAAGTAAAACTTGTATGAACCTTTGATTACCGCTATGCAATTTAATAAGCTTTGTCTAAAGACCTATTATTAATAATATGTATTTTTAAGTTAGAATAATATCATCACAGTATTTAAAAATAATCTAAACACATAACACATAACCCTATCAGTCCATACAACACATAACACCTAGCCTCAAGTCAAACTATTGCGGTCAGAGTTGAGTTGAATTTCTAATTCTAACATCCCGACGGTCCTATTCGGAATTTTCTCAGTCTAAGGTTAATTAAACTCTGCCTGAACACTTAACAATTATCTTAGATAATTTATTATCAGTCAAAACATTAATCATAGGCTTGTAATAATTTTCAGATAATTATTATCATTTATTATGATTTTTCAATCACTAATATCGTATTTATATAAATATCACATAATTCCTATATCATTAATATTTATTTAATACCAAATATTAATGAAAATCATAACATAATATTATAATATATTTATAATATCACACAATATTTTTAATACTTTAAAATCATATTTAACAACTAAATTCATTATCAGATAATTGATATTAATATTAAAATATTAATATTTTCATGACAAAATATCGAAAGTTATATTTAAAATATTTTTCTAACCCTTAAATCATTTTTTGTATGATTTTCAAAGCATTATTTCTAATTTTTCATAATTTATTTAATATATTTATTAAATAAATAAATAAATTAATCACCATTAATATTAATTTATTAATGAATCTCATTACAAAATATCAAAAGTCATTAAAAATAACATAAAATATTTTCTTATACCATAATATAATTTTATAGGCAATTGTAGTTTTTATTTCACTTAAATATATAATTTATATTTATTACATATATTTATTGCTTTATTTATGCACGAAAAGAAGTTTATTGGCGTAAAATATCATTTATAGCCAAATCTAAATCCGTAGGACTTTATTAGATTTATTAATACTTATTATTACGGCGGAACGATTAGACGTCGAATGTCAAAATTGCTTTCGATGAGTAGATGCTCGGCGTTCGCTCGTTTTTTAAGTTACGACATACTCGCTTTCTGCTGATTTTTTAATTCTAAAAGTGAATCATATAAGAGTGAAATTTTGGGCATGTTATAGACCTCATGTCATAGTATTTTTAGAAAATTTCTAACCGCAAAAACGAACAATGAAACCATTCAAAGCGGGGTTCAAAAAATGGCTTCACTGACCCAATTTGCGGAAAGCGGTAGCCGAATCTTTGGCAGGTTTGCCCTGCATAATTCTTCGCCTGACAACTTCTTCTTCTGCAGATGACTTAGCGAGTAGCCCACTTTGCGATTTTCTCATGCCTTGCTTGTTTATAAGAAAATTCTCAACTTTGGATATATTATACATGGTATACCAAAGTATTTTTAAAAAGTATAACCCAGTAATTTCGGACCTCTTAGGAAGCCTAAAACAGACCCCAAAAATGTCCACTCGCAACAGTTTTTATCTATTTCCCAGTTTTACCCTCTTTTGGTAAAACAGTCATAACGTTTTCGTTTTAAAACATATTTAGGAGATTCTTGAGCCCACGCGAAGCTAACTTCTAGGACTACAACTCTTCCCTGCTGATGTTTTTCCAGATTCCGAACATATCAGCCCAGAAATTCCGTTCAAGTGGACTGCACCGCACTTGTTGGACAGTTTTGACACTACTACTTTGAAATGTCTTAACTCTCTCCTCCGATGTCGGATTTAGTCCGTTATGGAGTCTATGGAAAGATTATTGAGTGTACTATTACATACCAAAAGCCCAAAATTTTTGAAACATCCTAGCTAATCCCGAATCTTCCTTTTTAGGTCAACAATTTACTAGTTTTCACACTTTAGAAAATTAGTTTGCTTTCCTTTCCTTGTTTAAGCTTTTCACTACGAAAAATGGTTAGATCTACTCATAAAACACACTAAAACTTGCAGATCTATGGTTTTAGAGTTCAAGAAACATAGATCTTTATTTTGACAAAAACATCACAATAAATCATATTAACTAACTAGAGTTTTGAAATAGGAGAACTTTTAAACCTTTTGTTTTGATGACTTTTCTTCCTCTCCTTCCAAGAGTGATTATGGAGCTTGGAGGCATGGAAACTTCTCTTCCTTCTTCCCTCAAGGGGCTGCCGAACCATCACTATCCTCCCTCTTTCTATTTTATTAAGTTTTTTGGAAAGCTTAGAAGATAGAATGAATTAAACTTTTGTTAGGTAGTGAGGGAGGTGTTATTTATAGTCCTCTAAATGTTCAGATATAACATATGTATATCTACATAATATCCTAGCAAAATCTTAGCAATATCTCCTCTTTCTCTTTTCTATCCTTACTAAATCTTTCCAAATCTTTGAAAATAAATCACATATGCTCAAATCTTTCCTTTGATGACTCACAAGATTTAGTTTTATCTTTTAGTAAAAGATAAGATGAAAGGGTATTTTCTGTAATTTCACACCTACTAAGGGTATTTTGGTCATTTCCACTATAATTTGAAGGGCAATTTAGTATTTTCACAACTATCCCATAAATATTACCCCACTCTAGCTTTCTCTCTCTCCTTAATCATTACATAGATAAATGGGAGATTATTAAGTAATGTGGCTTCATAAATAAATTGACACATGGCTAAGTTGTGAAATATCTATTATACAAAATGTCTAAAGTACCCTTTCTCTTATTGGGCTACATATTTAATTCTTTGGGCCATTATAATTGATGTTTTGGATTTTCCATAAATAATCTTTTGGACTTTAAATTTTATTTCTTGGGCCATGAAATTTACATAGTCACATACTTTTAATATTATTATTCCCTAATTATTTAATTAGGGTTTTCATGTACACAGTTATAATTTAAAACTTTACTTACATACACTTAATTTCTTAACCCAATTAGACTTGCTATAATTAGGTTATAAAATTAATTAATTGAGATGTATAAAATAAATCTCTTAGAATTAGTATATATTATAAATAATAATATTCTGACATACCATAACCATTTAAGTTATTCAATTTTTTTATTCATAATATATAATTAGATTATCCTAGTTTCTTTTATTTGTTTATATAATAAACAAATACATAATATTCATATTCATTACACACATAACTTTTAATCCCTTAGGGTTTTATACAAAATATTAGGCTTTCTAATTTAGCAATTAGGGTTATCCTAATATATACAAAAAAATACTTAAGCCATTATATTTAGCCTTTGATTTCCCAAATTAGGGTTTCAAATTCCGGGCCCAAATTAGGGTTTCGAACCTTAGTTTCTAGGGTTTCTTATCCATTGTTAGGGTTTTCTAATCAAGCGTTGACATTAAATCGATAATATTAGGGTTTGACACTGATAAATTTATCTGGTCAATCCTTGACCCTTACCCACATATTCTGAACACATAATACCATATCCACAGAACATATAGACATATATACTTAATCCTGAATAATTTTCCAAAATCCTACACAGAATTTTGAAATCCTCAAAATTTTATCCCAAAAATATCAAACGCATACACTTATTTTCTGTCTAGGTCTATTATTTGACCTTAAATCAATCATTTAAGATTTTAATAAATTTTCTAATTTCTCGGGTTGTCATAGTACCCGCGGGAGCCGAGTATTCATGTAAGACCCCGAATTTTATGAAATAAAAGTATTCAATTTTTCTTATAATTACTATTCAGTAAATGGTTAAATTGATAAAAAGTTAAAGTTAAGGGTGCTATATGATTTTTTTTTCAAAATAAGCAAGTGGTTATAAATTATTCATTGTGTTAGGGAATATTCGTTTGGTCTGGAATATTCTTTCTCGTCGGGGAATATTAAATGCAATACCAGCGCGACCATTTGTGGGCCCCATAACGGATAAGCTGTCGGATGAAGAAAATGACAAAGTTTGAGTTTTTATAAATAGCAGGTAGTAATTATTCACCGTTAACAACTTTGTTGGAATACGGTGGTTAAAATCTGATGTCTGGCATGGTTGCAAAGATGTGATACCTGCGGTATTGCACGATATTGATGAATCATTGATCCTTACGTGAAGACATTACTCAATAATTATTCTGATGAATTCTGATTCGATATTTTATTTTTTGATTCAATAATTAGTGCATTGATTTTTTATATTATTGTTGTTTCAATAATTGTCAACATGCGATATTTCCCATTATCGGATCAATAATTCATATTATTTGAATAATATTATTAGATATCATTATTGGCAATGTCTAGAAAGTTACATCAAAGAGATGTTTGGTCACCTAATTGCGGCGCCCGATGAGGAGAAATCCTTATTGGAAAGCCCCTCTTTCTAAAAAGCGGCTGGTTGTCATAAATGTGATTACGTAATATTATTTATGAATAATTAATTATTGATTCATATGATAAGGAAATATTTATTTTATATGGATATAAATGTTGGATATATTTATTGTGGTTAAAAATGAAGGAGTTAATGTTGAGGTGTTTTATCGATATTTTTTATTCCGGAATGGAGTATTAAAAATTAAACCGGTATTTTTGAGATATATTGCGTGAGTTATAATTTTTTAATCCGACCAGTTGGATCGTTAGGATTTTTGGATATGTTATACATATATAAGTTGAGTATATGTTCACAAATTTTGAGCAGATTAAAATGAACAATGATTTGTTATGAATTTTAAGAGGTTCTTGATTGAAAATTAGGTTTATAAATGATTTTGGTGGAAAATTCGAGAAATGGGTGGGCCCCACTTTTGGTTGTTGGGGATGGTGGCTGATTTTTGGTGGGTGGAATAGTAGCGAGTAAAAGCCATCGGGTTGCGGTCGAGTCCTATGCCTTGGCGAAGCTAACGTTTTCCTATAAATAGAGAGCTAAGTTAGAATTGAAAATCACACCAGAAACATAAGCTTTCTCTCTTTCTCTCTCTATATTATCGAGCGTATTTTGTGAGTATTTAGATACTTGGTGAGTTGCTATTCATCAATGCAAGTTTCCTTCAGCGTCATATTCGATATCCAGTCAGAAGTGCTGCTCTTTTGAGGTAAAGGATATTAAGGGATGTTATATTCTTCATAATGATGTTATTCTTTCAATATCATTATACTGACATATTGGTATGGATCTTATTGTGGAATTTCTACCTTTTTGAGTCGAGGTTACTATTCACGTATACGACACTATTCACGTATACGGTACTATTCATGCATATGACACTATTTATGTACATGACATTATTTACGTATACGGTACTATGTATGAATACGGAGTACTATTCATGAGTTACTATTCACAAGTTACTATTCACGACAAAAATTGGTTTCTTTTTCTGACCAAATTATCGTTGATTTATGATTGTTGCTCTTGAAAATAAATGCAGTTGTTGATCATATTGTTTTTATTATCATATATAACATTTTTATAACCCTGATGTTGAATTTCTCTTTCACTTGAGTGTAAAGATGGATAAATTATTGGTATGATCGTGGCTGAGGAATATCTTTGGCTGTGTAGTGCAAAAGATGAATTGTTAACTTAGTATGATCATGACCATTGAATTTATAATTGAATATCTTTAACTTAAGTGTAAAGATGAATTTATTAACATGGTTATAATTATTGTTTATATAAATTACGAAATGATTATATATTTCTTTGAGATATGAATATATTTGGCTTTGTAGTGCAAATATGAACCGTTGATGAATATATTTGGCTGTGGTGCAAATATGAATCTGTTGAGGAATATCTTTGGCACATGGTGCAAAATGATGAATTATTGATGAATATCTTTGGCTCGTGTCTGAAAAGATGACTTGTTGTTAAATATATTTGGCATGTAGTGCAAAGATGATTTGTTGATGAATATCTTTGGCTCGGAAAGCAAAGATGACCTGTTGTTGAATATCTTTGGCCTGTAGTGTAAAGATGACTTGTTGATGAATATCTTTGGCCCGTAGTGCAAAGATAAATTTATTAGTATGATTATGAACATGAACTGTGATTTGGTATAACCACGATCTTTGATGTTTCAGGTGATGAAAATTATCTTTATCCTGGATGAGAAAAGGAATTTAGAACTACAATTACGATTATGAGTTATACATGTGATTGTGGACAGGAATTGTTGATTGATGTTATAGGGATAAAACATTGTTGGTGGACTTTTAACATGGAGAAGATAATAGATTTTATGGTCTATTTGACTCTTCTAATGGATTGTTCGTTCCGCTGAAACTATGGTTGAAAAGTTTTATCATCTACCATATGTTCTAAATCTCTGATTTATTACTGATGAAGGCTATTGATAATTTAATTATCTTTAGTCATGATATTCTTTACTGAGCTAGTTGTGCTCACCCTTTTGCTTCACAATTCCTTTCGGGTAATAAAAGTGTAGGCGGGTCGAAATGGGGATAACGAGGGAATAGAGCGGTGGTCTATAGTTTGTTGAGGTTCTCCACTAAATAGTATGAAAATAATTTTATTGAGACTTTAGATAAGTGTGTGTATTATTATATCGTCATTTGATATTTAATTTTGGTGAACCGAATAGGGTGAAGTGAACTCAACTTTGGAAGGGTGTTTTGCCACTATCATACAAGATGTCTAATGACATACAAACTTGTGTTATCATAAAGGCGGGGTTGTGCACATCCACTTCTTGAGAGTATATCTACGAGCACTACCTATATAATCTTGGTGTTTGTTTGGAGTATAATTCTCAATTAGAGGCAAGTGGAGATAATTATATGTCAAGAAGACTCACCATTGGAAAGAAGATGATAGTAATCTTCTCGCTTTCTTTGGGGTCTATTAGGTCAACTAAGGATAATTACGTGGGCATATGATATCTATCATAACCTGAGCGCATGGCCTCCCATGTACGAAGGTTTCCTTGAGCACTTTCCAAAGATTCTAATTTCTAAAACAGTTTTTGACTGTACCTTTATGTAAGGGTGTCATTGTGACGTGCTATCCAAGGTTTGGACATGAGTCACAGTTGGTATATATTTGTATCAAAACTCACAGCATTTATGTTGTTGTATTTTGCACGACAATTGTTGTAATAAAGTTGTAGTTATTTTCTCTACCATGTATTTGGCGACTCAGAATGGGTTGGATGGAATGGACCTATTTTGGGGTCGTCACAGTTCATCCACTTTAAAGATATATAAATCTTCTTTGGCAGCCCACTGTAAACCTTCTCACACACTTTAAAGCATTTCTCTTCATCTTTGCACACACCCTTCTTCACATTGAGAGTGGTGTTGCGTGTGTTTGTCCGGACTTCGGTCCGTGGTTTTATTTCAGTTTGTATATACATATATATATATATATATATATATATATATATATATATATTCTATATGGACTAACATTATCGAGTTATGCCTCGATTGAGCATAGACTTACGTCTGGAGCGTTTACTGCTTTAATATATATATACTTATATATATATATATTAACTGTTGTCGGACTTTGTTCGATGAGCCTGGATTTTACATACGGAGCGTTTACTTGCTTTTATATATATATACTTATATATATTAACTATTGTTGAACCTCGTTCGATGAGCCTGAGTTTTACATCTGGTGCGTTTATCGCTTATATATATATATATATATATATTTACGTCACTTTGAGTTTACTTCAGTGGTGGTTGATCACTTTACATTTTCTTTACATTTCGTCCCGCTTTAGAGTTTACTTAAGTGGCGGTTGATCGATTTTACTTTCTTTATGTTTACGTCACTTTAGAGTTTCCTCCGTGGCGGTTGATGGCTTTTACAACTTTAATTATATTTTCTGATCCCCCATGGAGGTGCTTCGTTGTGGTGATCATATACGTATATATATATTTATAGCTTTTATATATATATATATATATATATATATATATATATATATATATATATATACTGCCATCTTTTGCTTTCATACAAATTGCGGTATCATGTGAGCCTAGGAATCACGTGATCACATATTCAGTCTATTGGATCTAGATTCGGTTCCCGTGATGGACATATTCAACTGTAAGCAGCATGTAAATTTATTTGCGGTGTCTGGATTTCCTCAGATGGTTTTCATACCCACGAGGAGTTCGGCATCATTTTGTATATTATTTTATATATATGCTTCACATCTCGAAAATAAAAGCAATCAAGCCAAACATTTAATAAAATGAAAGTGTAAAAGGTCTCAATTACTATTGAGCACGAGGGTTTGAAAAAAACTCTTTTATAAAACATCATTGCCATATCTTGCTTAAAATTGAATTTTTACATAAACTCAAACCCTGTGTATATAGGTGCGAACGAGGCCTCGCACTACTTCCAAATAAATAGCACATTGACCCCCCCCCCCCCACACACATTCATATAACAGTTTTTTGAAAAGTGGCGGTCACCGTGCTAACACGAATGTCGGGGGTGCCTAACACCTTCCCTCCGCATAATCAAGTCCCCGGACCCTAATGAATCTCGGTTTCACCGACTCGTTTAACAGTGTCGCATCACTGGGTCAATGTGCAAACCTTTTCTCGGTTATGTTGGTACAACCATTTAAAAAAACCAACTGGCGACTCTTAACAGTCCATCATCAACATTATACATGTCAAACCTTTTTCACTTGTTTTTTCAAACAAATCTCACCTAACATGAGAACACCAAAGAACAAGTAACGAAAAGGGACAACTAAAAATCCTGACGTCGACACTATCTAACCCAAATAAATTTATTTTGGCGACATTAGCAATTCATGTACACAAATATTGATATTGTTATTGACAGTCTAAAAAACCAAATGGAATTATCATAGGCTATCTTAGTTCAAAAAGAAATTAATGAAAACACAAATAGTCGAGCACCTGCAGTAACAATTTTTTTTTAAAAAAATCAAAAATTGTCAAGCAAAAATTCTCTCAAGTACACAACAAAAATTATTTTGTAAAATCAATATAAGCAGTCAAGCACCTGCAGCAACGAAAAAAAAAACTTAACCAGCTGAATGGAATGGAAAATAGAGGAATACATTGTCGAAAAAGAAAAAAATAGAGGACTACACTATAACAGAAGAAGACTACACTATAAAGAGGACTACATTGTCACTTAGCGAACTGAAGAAAAAAACTTAAAACAGAGAGGAAGAAAACAAAAAAAAGAGAAGAGAGATTAGGAATGACGGCAGAAGAAGAAGAAGAAGAAGAAGAAGAAGAAAATACCTAGTGAAGGCTGAAGCAGTCGTAGAACCACGAAGAAACGCCAAATCGATAAACAAAGTTTGATACTTAGGGTTTTTAAACCCAAATCGAGGTGCAGGCCTCGCGACTCCTTGAGGTGCACCGCCACGAGGTGTAATCCTCAACCGAAAAAGGTGCAGGTCTCTTCAGTTCCAGAATAAGCGCACGCCTTGCCTCAACTTTCTTCCGCCTCTCTACGAGGCGCACGCCTCGAGCGCTATTTTGAACAGTGGTCCAAAGTACCGTATACAAATGCGGTGGGTTGTCTAATGTACGCCATAATATGTACAAGGCCATATATCTCACAAGCAGTTAGTGTGATTAGCAGATATATGGCAAATCTAGGAAAAGAGCATTGGTATGCTGTGAAATTGATTTTTCGTTATCTAGCAGGTATAACCAATTACGGTCTTATGTTTAATTGTGATACCGAAAGAAGTGAGGTTACATGGTTTTTTTATTCGGATTATGCTGGAGACCTAGATGCAAGGAGATCTACGACAGGATTTGTATACACCTTTTGTGGAGGATGTATATGTTGGCAGTCATTGTTGCAGTCTATGGTAGCATTATAAACAACAGAGGCTGAGTATATGGCATTGACAAAGGTAAGCAAGGAGGCTTTGTGGCTTAAGGGACTAGTTGAAGAACTAGGTTTCAAGCAAGGCAGTATCTATATTCAGTGTGATAGTCAAAATGCTATTCATTTAGCAAAGAACTAGGTGTTCCATGCCATAACCAAACATATAGATGTTCGATATCACAAGATTCGTGAGTGGCTGAACAATGGTGACATTGCAGTTCGCAAAGTTCACACAAAGGAGAATGTCGTAGATATGCTCACAAAGTCTGTTACAGCAGAAAAGTTCAAGTAATGCTTGGACTTAATTCACTTCGTCTAATGTTGAGTTCGTGGTGTAGTATCCAGGGAGAGGGATACATTCACAGACACAAAGAAGTTCACAGTATTTGAAAAATGCAAGCCAAGGTGGAGATTTTTAAAAAAGGTTGTCTTGCATTTGACAAAGTCCTCACCCAATAGCCTTCCATTTGTTCTTAAGTCCGGACCTTTGATTTTTCCAAAGTCTCAGCCATTTGTTTTTGGCGTTACCATTTCTCACTCCTCCCCTCAGTTTTTTGGCTATAAAAGGCAGCCAACTGCAAGGGAAATAAACACACCACAACAACATGCAAAGAGTTAGAGAGTGAGAAGCTCAATTAGAGCATTCTGAGAGTGAAGGTGTAGAGAGAAATACACAATTAGTTTATTTCTCAGTTGAGAGTTTGTAATATCCATATTATTTTCATAGTGAATTTCTGAGATCTCTCCCCATTGTTTTTCCCAGTTAGGTTTCCACGTAAATTTCTGGTGTTATTATTTTATATCTCATACAGTAGTGTGTTTGTATTTATCTTAGTGTATTTATGTGAGCCTGATTTCTCAACAGAGACTTTTTTATATGGTCATGTTACTTTGGGTTTAGTAAAACTCTATTTTGCATGGGGAGGGGTGGGTATATCCCACATCGGTGAGGATTTGTTACTTATTCGCGTAACTATCAAATCATGAATCGTATCGTGTATCAAAAACTCCCATATTGTGTTTCATGTATCATGTCATGAACTGTATCGTACGATAGAAAAATAAAATTCAAATGTGGTAATATATATTTAAACATATACACAAAATTTATTGGTCAGTCAAGCATATTAACTTGAGTATATATAAAAGTTGTCAAATAAATATTATTATAATCTAAAAATAAATTTTAAAGTTAAATAGTAGCCAAAATATTCTAAATTAAATTAGTAAATATTATTTTAGTAATTTTATAGAGTAACAAAAGCAAACAAAAAATCAGGTTCACCTTTGAACTATAAAATAAGAGAATAATTCAAATTAACAAGTGGAAATTTATGTTTTTGCTTGTGGAAAGTGACGTGAGAAAAATATAGAGACATTATGTAGAGATATGAAGCTCTAAAAAGCGTTAAAGCTCATCTCAAGCGATATAGAACATGTTAACGCTAAAAAGTCTCTTCATTTGAAATCGTAGAAAACTTAAGAGTTTTGATTTTACTCTACATAAAAACTTTTTCTAGTTTGTTTCTAACTTTAAAAAATAATAGTTTATTGCATTATATCGTTTCGTAAGATACGTATCAAATCATAACTAAAGTGTATGATACAACGTCATTTTCGATACACCCTGCGATATGTATCGAATTGTCTCTGAATCATATAGTATGTATCGCTTATCCTATAATTCTGATAATTGTGTTTATTCGGTTGAAAAGTTTTGGAGTGAGGAATTTCAGAAGCGTGCGCTATTTCCTTTTTCATATTTTTTTTAGACTTGGATCTTAGAGAGAGCTATTTAACTTCGTTTCATGGTAGGATTTTTTCCTCAACTCTTTATGGGCCTCTACCACGGGTGTCTTTAGGGGTATTTTTGTGTTTGAGTTGTTGGGAAAAGTACGCCAAAAATAATCTATATCCCAGGAATTACTTTTCCGTCTTTGTGCAATTAAATATGAAATCAAAAAAACCAATTATGAGAACAAAAATAACAAATAACCATCCACAAGCAAGACACTAATTTACATGGAAAACCCTCTAAAACTAGGAGGTAAAAACCACGGGTCAAACTCCGAATCTCCACTATATCACTAATAATGGGCTTACAATAATCCTCTCAAGTTTTATGCCCTAAAACTTAAGGTTACACAATAAATTGAGATAATACAAATTTACCTTTAATTAGGTTGAGAAACCTAATTAACTTCACCACCCAAAAGCACCTCAAGCAATAAAGTCTTCAAGCTTTCAATTGAACGGAGATAATGGCGGATACCCACGAACAACAAACTATAATTCTCTCGATTTATTCTTTTGGTATCTTCTTGCTACCAAGTTTCTCTCATCTCATATATTAAATAAGACTCCCTCATAGCCTTATTTATAGTACTCTTCTTAATCCTTTCCTATTATGGATTAAAAAGAATTTAATTATTCTCCTAATCAAATTAGGGATCACATCTCCTTGTCTTGGTCACTAACCAATCTAACAAGTAAATTCTTTTTCAACTTGGATTCCTTTCATGGAATCTCCAATTCCAATATTGCTTCCATTAACCCAATTTCTAATTGGATTAATATCAAGTAAACCCACTTACTTGCTCACAAAGAAAATTAATTCTTTTCTATATTGGATTCTATCTCATGGGTGATGACCCACACCCAACAATCTCCCCCTCAGAACCCGGCGGGAGGAGGGATCACTCCACAACTCCTTACTCGGAGTTAATTCCAACGATGTCTTGGCTCAACTCAAGTTTCTTGGAATTTTCAAATATCTTCATGTCCGACTTTGACTCATCGGCATGGTTCTTCTCAATGGGAGGATCTAACTCAAACTTGACAGATTTTTGCTTGCCAAATTCATTCACAACCGCTTTGTACCCTGGCTGCGAGTTATCACTTTCCTTCTTCACTTTTGGTACCCATTTAAAGCGAAGATCTTTTCTCTCGTGGTTCTCATGCAAGGCTTTTCTCCCCATCTCGCTTGACTTTGTACCATACCTTTTTTCTCGCTAACTCCCCATCTTCAACACCTCTCACATGCTTGCGCGATCGTATAAAGAGTGTCTACCTTCTTACCTCTAGTCACCACTAGAGACCCTTTGAGTGAGATTCCACCCACCTTCACCAAAGTAACTTTTATAACCATTCTCATCAAGCTTACCAGCAGAGATCAAATTAAAACGAATATCCGGAATATGTCTGACTTCTCTCAGCATCAACCTGCAACCACTGTTAGTTTCCAAACAAATATCTCCAATGCCTATAATCTTGGATGCACTTCCGTTTCTCATCCGCACATGGCCAAAATCACCACTACTGTAGGATGTGAAGATTTCACCACGCGAATTAGCATGGAACAAAGCACCCGACTCAATAATCCAATCATTAACATAGAACTTGGGTTTATCATCATAAACAATAGCTACATCAACGTCGGATAGATACACAATCAAATCTTTATCCTCATCTTTTCCTTGGATCGCTTCATTCTTTAAAAAATCACACTCTCGTCTTATGTGACCTTACCACAGCAATGAAAGTAAATTACTTTTTTCTATCCTTGACCTTCCCCGAATTTGGCATCTTCGAGAGAGTTTCTCCTTTGTTTTTGCCCTACTACGTGCGACAAAAACTTATGACTCAAATATTAATCACCATAGTATCTCTTTGCCTCTGTTCTCGTTAAACAAACTATCCTTAATCTTGTATCCATAGTCGGTTTGCCATTAGGAGCGGAGTTACTCAACGATACAACTAAGCGTCTCCCGGCCTTATCGTGCAAAAGAGCTCAACAATAACAAAGCACGCATCTCATCAATCAATTACCATCTTCATAGTACTCAACCGATTTATCAAACTCAAAATCACTCAAGTGTTACTGAATCGGAGTTTCCATCCTTGAATTTAGAATTCACAAGCTTCCTAATCAAAAAAGCTTTATTTTGCGCCGTCTTCCTTTCATACATGGACTCCAATTTCTGCCAGAGATCATAGGCTTTAGTTTCCGTGGCAACATGATGAAACACACTTTGATCAATCCACGATCTGATCAGACCAATAGTCTTCCTGTTCATCTTGTTCAACTGCGCGTTACTCTTGTTTGTGGGCTTAACTCCATCGTTCCCAAGTGGCTAGTACAAATCCTTGCAATAAAGCAAATCCTCCATTCTTGGCTTCCAAATTGCATAATTTGTAGCCTTGAGATTAATCATGCAACCTGCTGTCAAATCCTCCATTTAATTCGCACAAAAAAACCACAAAAAATAACCAAGCTCGATACCCTTTGTTGGGAAAAGAAATGCGCAAAAATAATCTATATCCCAGGAATTACTTTTCCGTCTTTGTGCAATTAAATATGAAATCAACAAAACCAATTATGAGAACAAAAATAACAAATAACCATCCACAAGAAAGACACTAAATTTACGTGGAAAACCCTCTAAAACTAAGAGGTAAAAACCACGGGTCAAACTCTGAATCTCCACTATATCACTAATAATGGGCTTATAATAATCCTCTCAAGTTTTATGCCCTAAAACTTAAGGTTACACAATAAATTGAGATAATACAAATTTACCTTTAATTAGGTTGAGAAACCTAATTAACTTCACCACCCAAAAGCACCTCAAGCAATAAAGTCTTCAAGCTTTCAATTGAACGGAGATGATGGCGGATACCCACGAATAACAAACTGTAATTCTCTCGATTTATTCTTTTGGTATCTTCTTGCTACCAAGTTTCTCTCATCTCATATATTAAATAAGACTCCCTCATAGCCTTATTTATAGTACTCTTCTTAATCCATTCCTATTATGGATTAGAAAGAATTTAATTATTCTCCTAATCAAATTAGGGATCACATCTCCTTGTCTTGGTCACTAACCAATCTAACAAGTAAATCCTTTTTCAACTTGGATTCCTTTCATGGAATCTCCAATTCCAATATTACTTCCATTAACCCAATTTCTAATTGGATTAATATCAAATAAACCCACTTACTTGCTCACAAAGAAAATCAATTCTTTTCTATCTTAGATTCTATCTCATGGGTGAAGACCCACACCCAACATGAGCTTTGTAAAAATTAGAGAACCACCTCTTTATAGTGTTTTCCTTTTATTTTCATGTAATAAAATTTCTTCTACCAAAAGAAAAAGTAATCCCCTTGAGGTGTTAGCTTCCAAACCCTGTCCTTGAAAATTGAATCATAACCTCATTAAAAATCTTTGCCACCCTCACTAAAACAAGTTGGAATACTCCAAAAACAAAAATGAGTCAAAGTAACGCAAGCACCTGGAGAAAATATAAGCCTCTCATTCAGCATCTTAGGAACTGCTCAAAAGCTGGATTATAAAGTTAAAAAATTAGGATTACCTCCCAAACGCATCCTATGATAGCTCATCTATAAATTGTTGCAACTCTGAATCCACCAAGTAAGCATAGTTAACAACGGATGAAGCCGAGTTTGTTAAATTTATAAGATGTCAACTACATAAAAAAAATTGAGAATCCAAGTTTCTAAATTCATGTTACAGACATTTAATACTAAATATAACTTTTAGACAATGAAATTGATGTGATAGTTCTAAATTTTTATTTCATTGTAAGTGGAGGACATTAGGTCTATGGTTTATTGTCAAAGATCTGTTTTGATTAATATTTCTCTCTTTTCCCTCCCTTTTTTCATTTGTTTTCATTTTAGCTTTTCGTCGATATGTATATATGCATGTTTCATGGTTCAAAGTATCAGCCATATCGGCGTATCGGATTGGGTATCATCCGGTGCTGAACCACAACATTGACACGAATCGCAAAATTTAGGAATTATTCAAAGGGTGGCGCAATTTCGATAACTCGGCGTAACGTCATTTTTGATTGAAGGTGATTTTTTTTAATGGTTTCGGAAGAATCATGGAGTAAAGAGGAGAAACGCTTCCATAAGAAAAATAAAAATAGGACATGTTGAAAGCTATAAAAGGGAGATGACTAAAGAGAACAAACCTTTCTCTATAAATTACACTTAAATTATACTTATATAATACTCTCTCTGTCCCAAATTAAAAGCCCAATTTTGACCTTTTCAAGTCAAATCAACTATTTTTAAATTACAAAAATTAGAGGTAGTAGTAATTTGGTATATATATTCCCTATATTCTCTTCATCTATATTTGTGGTAAAAATGGTATAAAAATGGTCAATTTGACTTGAAAAAGTAAAATTGGGCATTTAATTTGGGGCGGAGGGAGAACATAGTTAAGTATAACTTAAAATATGTTGTACTTAAAATATACTTAGTTAAGTTAAAGTATACTTAAATTGTACCTATATAGCACCTAGTAAAGTACAACTTAAAAAAATATAATTAATATATAATTAGTCAAGTTAAATTCTACTAAAATTATATTTAAATTGTACCTATATCATAGTTGAGTACAACTTGAAAAAAACTGCACTTAAAATAAAGTTAAATTGTACTTCAAGTATTCAGAACATGCGTTCTCAACCATTTGAGTTAAGACAATATCAATATCAACTCTATTCAAACGAAAATTGATTAAATATATCTGCGAGATGTCTATTTTATCATTTGGACAATGTTATGTGCACTAGACAGTTAACTGATCCTTCTTACTGTTCTTATTATTTAGAATTTTTTGAAGCTCCTAACTAGCTAACGGTGTGTATCTCCCGAAACCAATACCAAAACCGATACTGAGTTAAAAAATGACATTACGAAACATAGGCCGCTACTACAACTTTGAAGTTTGAACCATGGTATGATGTGGATGTGTTTTTATCTTATTTATTTTCATATTATTCAATTATTTTATTTTATTTTATTTTATGTATTGTATTCTTTACTTATTTTCATATATTATATCTATTTATTTTTCTACTTTGCCTTTGTACTTTTACTATTGCATATGGGATTAATTTTTATCCTACCTCAACTACTTTGGAATAAAACACATTGTTTAGCTGAGGTTCCTACGATAGTGTGAAAGAGAAACCGAATTTCAACTTCTCAAGGGTAGTTTTTTATGCAAGACAAACCTTGTAATAGTTGCGTGACATAAAGATTTTCCACATTGGTCATTGTAGAACTCGTAAAGATTGAACTATGTCGAATAAGGTACATTTTTTCTTAAGTTACAATATATAAGAATATATGTCATATTGGTGAAGTAATTTTTCACCACCCTGTACACTATAATATCTTACTTTGCTAAGTTGGTTTACAGTAATTTTATTCTAGCGTAGTCATCGCTTTTAGAACGCACATATGTACATAATGATTGGTAACCATAGGAGCAACGGGTAAAGTGGTCTTCAGGTAATTAACCATATGAGCAATTCGTAAAGTGGTCTTCATCTCACTGTTGACTAGGTAAGCTATGTATATATGCATATCCTATATTCTTACCTCAGGAATAATAGATAGGAGGGTTAATACATCACAGACAGATGAGGCCGATGAGCAGCGACTAGAGCTACCTCATCTGAATATGTTCTCTGATTCATGTATGGCGGCCTGCCTCCTTTGGCTTCCTGCAAGACAGTAATCAAAAATCACTTTGCAAAAGTACCACAATAACTAGTTTAAAACAATGATTTCCAAATCGTTGCATGATTAATTAAGGTACCGTGATTATTCTTTGTTTAATTAAATATAGTAGGGTTAGTGACTAATCAGTTAAGTTAAATTAGATTAATTGGTGTTAACATTAATTAGGAAGTGGTATGTGAGCATGGTGACTGTTTAAGTTCTTTTCTCCGCTATGTGAGACATTCACATGCATGTACTATTAGGGGAGGTGGTGCAAGTTTGATAATATTTGTAGGACTAAATTAAAAATGGAGGTATAGATGAATGTACTATACTGTAATAATTCGAGCTCCTAATCGTGCAATTATTGAAACTATGTTTTCCTATATATAGAAGCTCATTCTTCTTTAATTCTCATCAAATCACTAAGACTCTCAAGAGCAATTATAGAGAGAGAAGCTATAGAGAGAAAGAAGAAGAGTATCCTGCTACTTAACTATTTCAGTATCCAGTCTTGTTCTAAGGTAAGAGATATTATTTTTATTCAGTATTCATAAGGAATAATATTTTCTTCCATACTCTGTAGTATGTGAGTAATATTATTTCGTCTTGTATCCCTGATTATACCCTCATTTTGTTAAAGTATTCCTTCTATATTCCTTGAAATTAGTAGTATATCCTTAAAATTTGCGCTTCATCTAGTATCGTTTCACAAGGATATTTTTCTGCACATTCTTGTTTAATTTTAAGCTTTTCATGCCGGAGTACTGTCCATGAGTACTATTCATTTATACGGTACTACTCACAAAGTACTATTCACGGGTACTATTCACGAAGTACTATTCACGAAGTACTATTCCCGAAGTACTATTCACGGGGTACTATTCACTTGGGTACTATTCACACAAAGTACTAATCATGACAAAATTGATTTCTTTTTTGTCCAAATCATTTTTGATACAATATTATTCTTGAATTTTACTCCACAAAGCAGTATCATGTTGGCAATTTGGACATTATTGAATTCTGGATAAATTAAATTATAATTTTTTAAAATTTATCATGTGCTTTCATTTAATTGAATTCTTATATCATTGTCATCATCCTCATGCGTATATTCTGATGAAAGTCATCTTTGGCCGTAGTGCATAGATGGACTGTTGATTGGTATGATTATGAGCAGAGATCATTCGGTATAATCATGACCCGTAATGTTACAACTGATGTGGTAAAATTCCTCATTGGCCCGTAGTGCATTGATGGACAGTTGCTGGTATGATCATGACCATTGGTGAAAACACGAAAATCCTTGGCCCGTAGTGCATGGATAATTTGTGGTCGTGATACTAATGAATATCATTGGCCTGTAGTGCAGGGATGATTCGATGATGTGGTTTATTTATTAAGCTGAGTCTCAGCGATAAAATTGATGATAAACCTTTTAAATCATAGAAGATAGTAGATATCATGCTCTACTTGACTCTTCTAATGGATTGCTTGTTCCGCTGCAGTTAAACTTGTTGTTTATTAGTTTAACACTGTCGAAGGCTAACGATAATTTATTCTGCATTATCTTAGTCATAATATTTCTTACTGGGCTAGTAGAGCTCACCCTTTTGCTTTCATTGTTCTCTTCAGGAAATGAGAACATAGCCGGGACTAGTCGGGGAACGAAGTGATGGTCCAAGATGTTGGCTATAGTAGTCCTCACTATTTTATAAAATAGTGTGATAATAATTGTAATAAGGACTCCTTTTTGATTTGAATACTGTCTATTAGACAATATTCGTGTAAAAACTCTCAGCTACATTTTGTTGTATTGTATAAAAGAAGTTTGTATTTGATTTCTGTACCATGTATTTGGCCACTCAGAATGGGTGATGTATACCTATTTTGGGGGCGTCACATTTGGTATCAAAGCTTAGGGATATGATCCCTGGCTGATATGTGAGACTAGAACTAGGAGGAGAGAGACGGGTAATTCCTTCACTAATATGACCTACCTAAGTTTATTGTTATTTAATTGGTTGGTCAGAGTATAGGGATAATATGTGAAATGTCAATTAACCCATGTTTTGTAGCAGTGTTTGAAAATGGCATCTGAAAATGTCGAGATAAGCAATGAAGCACATGAGACCGTTAAGTCACCAACGATCAATACCTAGGATAATGTGCATCAAGAAGACAATAATCCTTAGGTAAACAACAACACCGATTAGATGATGAACAATGGGATGTTCAGAGGCTTTATGAAATTCATGCAACATCAGGCGAGAGAGACTCCTGTTCAAAATGCAGGTGGAAACACTGGCAACTTACGGATGGTCACCGCTAAGTAGTTCAAGGAGATAGGACCACCAGAGTTTTTGGGAGAGCCAAACCCACTTAAGGCGGAGACGTGGATAAAGCAGATCACCAAGATATTTTATGTCTTGGGATGCTCCGAGGAGCAAAAGGTTCCCTTTGCCACATTCATGTTACGAGGAGAGGCAGATTACTAGTGGGAATCTGTAAAGCGTACTCAGCCTGCCACACTAAAGATGTCTTGGGAGAACTTCCAAGAACTGTTCAACGACAAGTACTTTCCATAAGTATTCGTCACATGAAGGAGGTAGAGTTCATCAAACTGGAGCAAAACAATATGACCGTGTCGCAGTACGAAGCTAAGTTTGCCGAGTTGTCCCGGTTTGCGTCCCACTTGGTTGATAATGAGGAGAGAATGACGCGAATGTTTCTGCGAGGTTTGAAACCTGAAATACGTCAATATCTCATTTCTCATAGATTGTGTTTGTATTCAGATGTTGTAAATATGGCTCACTTATTGGAGCGTGATAATGAGTCAACCCAACCAAGAGAAAGCAGCCGACAAAATGATAATACAAGTGGTAGCAGTCATCGAAGTGGTGACAACAAACGTGGAGGGAATTAACATGCAAGAAATGGTAACCACTTCGGTGGTAATCATGGCCAAGATAATAAGAGTGGAAATTTCAAGAAGCGGAGATTCAATGATGATGGAAAGACGTCAGCACCAGCACCCTTTGTTAAAGAAGGAGAACGATCATGATCGTATGCTGCAAATGCGGAGGGGAGGGACACATCAGTCCAAACTGTACGCAGCAGTCCAAAACATATTATAATTACGGAAGAGAAGGTCACCTAGCCCGATTTTGTCGTGCAGTGAAGTCAAGTCCAGCTGGGATGGAGGCACCAAAGGCCGTCCCAGAGAAGTCAAAACCGATAGTTCAAGGGAGAGCATTTTTTGTGACCTCCCAAAAAGAGAGGAACCTGAACGAAGTCATCACAGGTAAGCTAATCATAAACTCTAGCGAAGTCTATACCTTATCGTCTAGGTTCTACTGACACCCCCAAATCCGGGTACTTCAATTCCCACATGATTTGGTGTTCACTATACAAACATCATATGTCTATCTACCCATAATAATTGAAAGCATAAATAGATAGAAATAAATCCTCTCCTTAAGGAGTTACATCATCTTAAATAAATACATAAATCCCATGTCATACTAACCTTAAATCTCAAATGCGGAAATATAAACAAATAATAGTCTTACACAACATTATCATAAGTCCGAAACATAAATACATAATCACGTAAACAACAAGTCTTCATCACTTGTTAATCTTGCCCTTGCCTTTGCTAGTAGAAGGCTCATCGGACCTTTCGTTCTTAACTGCAATGTTATTATTACGCAAGAGTGAGTACGATTGCCCACAAGTATAATAATGAAACAACAATATAATAACATGCGAGTGAATCAAAGACTTCTGGAATAAAAACTCAACTTTTGAATCAAGAATGAATAACAAGAATCAAAAGAACTTCTGAGGGTCATAAGACCTTGAACTATGTCCTAGGTTATCAAGGGTTATACTTGAAACCTTTAACAGTCATAAGACTATGGACTCTTCTACTCGTACTTAGGGGGATCAACCCTTAGTACCATACTGTGCACAATATCTTAACGCTAACGCATAAGTAATCCCCTATACAGGGTTGTTCATCTCAGTTTGACATTAGAGTCCGCACCAAAGGAAGTTTGGTTTGGATAATTCAACAAGGGTTCTAAAATTTAGAACGTTCATCAACTATGGACTAGTCGAATCAATAAGGGTTCGCTAGTCTTACAAGGTTCAACAATAACTGATATTCAAATCGAATAATAACTCAAGAGGTATACAATGGAATAAGTATTGTATAATGTAAATCATACTTTGAAAAGATCTTTAATATAACATATTGAACTTGATCAATATAGAAAATAAGTCTAGAATTTGCTCAGTGTAAAGATGTAAGGATTATAAACTTGAATAACGATAACAAGTAGGGTTATGAAACTTGCCTCATGCGTAGATTACACATTAATTATACACGTTCCTCGATTTAATCCTATATACCATTCATATTCACAATACCAGTCAATTATAACGTAACTAGTCATCACAAGTTCATTCTTTTTGTCTAACTCGGATTATGACTATACTTAGTCAAATTACCACACTTGTTTTCACATAATATTACACTACACGAACAACAAGCTAACTACGCGTTCAACAATTTAATTAAAACATGTAATTACCTTATTGACATGTTAAGAACCTCTATTTTAACATCTCATTATATGACTAACACATTTTTATGTTCATTAGATTAGGTTACTATTACATTCCCTAAATAAAAATACTAAAATTTCATTTCTGGGACAATCATCAGAGAGTGGTGGCTGCAATGGCCACCATCAAGCCTAATCTCTAACATGGCTATACAAGCCAAGACACATGCTGGTGGTCAATGCTATCAAGCAGCGTCTTATGCTATGGTCTTATGCATATAGCAAATGCATGACGCAACGAACCGTAACTAAATTCAATTTAAAAATTGCGTAACATGGCCAAAACACCTAATTAATTTATTCACAAGCATACCCAGACATACCCAAACAATACACATATATAACTACTACCCAACCTTTCTAGCATGATTTTAACAAGTTAAAACATACAATTTCCATAATCAATTCATGTAATTTCATGTTCTTGGTGATTTTGAAAGTTTTTAAAGATAAAACATAAAATTGACACTACTGGGTTCGTTATAACACCAAATCATCCATTCAAGTTTGTTTTCTTCTCTTTTAACATACATAATTATATACAAGTGTAAATTTATGATACAACATATGATTAACGCATTAAATTTGTAATAAGGGCCCATATGGCCATATTTTTTATACTCTATAATTTTGAAAATCTATATACTTACATATATTTTTATGAAATTAATGTTATGAAAACATACATATATAGTAAAAACATGTTATGATAACATATTATCATATATATATACACATAATTATTACTCTTTTCAATTACGAGACTTGAATAGAGACTTGAAAGCCATTTTTTATAAAAACTAAATAACGTAAATTGAAATTGGGTTAAAGAGATTACCCTAAAATAGATTAGTAGATTTTTAGTAGAGAAGATGATTTGATCTTTCTTCTTTTTCAATCACATTTCTCTAATTCTCCTCAAAATCTCTCAATTTCTCTCTCAAACTTTTTTTATTTTTCCGACTTAGAAAAATAAAAGAAGAAGACGATATAAATTATATAAAATCGACGCAGCTGTGGTCAATTAATCCAATCATGGGTTAACTGCCCCCAACTCCCATATAGGCCTTTGTTTGGCTATTCTAAAAAAAGGTTCATCCCATTTAATTTAATTAATCCTTTTATAATATAGTTTAATAATGTCACACCCATTTACATAATAAATCAAATATCTTATTTAATTTAATTTAAATAAAATATAATAATTTCTCATTAATTCACATAGTCACATAATTAAATTTCTCATTTATTAATTATGTCAAATTATTAAATCTCTAATTAATTATTAAATTAATTAAAATAACATTATGCTTATTAAATATTTCATTTAATTCAATAAGCTCACATAAATACATACTTTGAATAATAAAAAATTCTCCACATTAATTTAATAAATATAACATATATAATTAAATGAATCTACCACAATTTCATCAACTAATTATTTAATGCCATAATTAAATCATCGAAAAATATTTATTTCATTCAATAAATATTCAAATTAAATTACAAAATCTCGTTTGTCACATCTTTCCCCCCTTAAAAGGATTCTGTCCTTAGAATCACGACTCAATCAATTCGTCCCGTTACATTCTCCCCCTTACAAAGATTCTGTCCCTAATCGCTATACATAAATTTAAGTAAATAAATGAGGATAATTCTTCATCATATGCTCTTCGAGTTCCCACGCTGCTTCTTCAAATACATTGTGGTTCCTCCAAATTACCTTAATGTAGGTATTACTTTACTTTATTTCTTAGAACTTGTTCTTTTCTCGCTCGATAATCAACATGAATTTCTTCATAAGATAAATCTTTCTCAAAATGTAGGGGTTCATATTCAATCACATGCTTGTAATCGGGTTTGTAGGGTCGTAAAACCAAAATATGGAAAACGCTGTGGACATTCTCGAGTGCTGGAGGTAAGGCTACCTCATACGCAACTTCTCCGATTCTTCGCAGTACTTCGAAGGGTCCAATGAATCTTTGGCTTAATTTCTCTTTTTTTCCGAACCTGATCTTTCCCTTCTAGGGAGAGACCTTCAAGAACACATAACTACCCGATTCAAACTCAACATTTTTACTGTGTGGATCGACGTATTTCTTCTTCTTCCTATCTTGAGTCGCTACCAGTCTTTGTTCGGATCACTTTAACTATCTCTCATTGTCTGTACTAATTCGGGACCTAGTAATTGTCTTTCGCCAACTTCATCCCAAAGATAGCGGAGTTCTACACTTTCTCGTCAGATAACGCTTCATATAAGGCAAGATGCCAATACTAGCGTGGTAACTCGTTGTTGTAGCCAACTTCTACGAGCGGTAGATGATCATCCCAATTTCCTTTAAAGTCCATTATACAAGCTCTTAACATATCTTCTAATGTCTCAATCGCTCTTTCACTCGCCCATCCGTCTGAGGGATGATATGTCAGACTCATTCTCAATCACAGCACCCATGCATTCCTCGTAGACGCTTTCCGTAAGTTCGATGTAAAGCGCGGATCCCTATCGAAAACAATTGACACCGAAACTCCGTGTCTCAAACAATCTCTTTTACATATAATTTTGCCAATCGGGTCTAAGTTAAATTTGATTCTGATCGGAGGAAGTGTGCGGATTTTGTCAATTCGGTCAACGATAACCCATATCACGCATATAGCCTTTCTCGAGTTGTCGGAAGGCCAACCACGAAATCCATCGTAATATGTTCCCATTTCCATTCTGGGATCTCCAACGGTTGTAGCAACCCACTCGGCCTCTGATGTTCTACTTTCACTTTCTCGACATGTCGACACTTGGCAACACACTCTAAACATCTCGCTTCAAATTTGGCCACCGTAAATGTTGTCAAGATCTTGGTACATCTTGGTACTACCAGGTGAATCGAATATCGTGAGCTATGAGCCTCACTCAAAATGTCTTCCTTAATCTCCGCATCTCGCAGTACCCAAATTCTACTTTCAAATCTCAAAGATTCCTTCCTTGTCCATCTTGAATCTCTGCCTCGGTTCCTTCTTCTATATCTTCTTTTTCACCTTTTTACATTCTTCATCCCAAGTTGAGCCTCCTTAACTTTATCCAAAGAGGGTTGTACCAGATTGCATCCGAAACAACTTCTCATCAATTTCCATAGATACTTCACTTCCAATTCCAACTTCTCCATGGTCAAATTAGCTCCTTCTCGAGCGGGCCAACATCATCAATTTCTCCCCCCCTTTCTACTTAAGGCATCAAGAACCACATTTGCCTTACCCGATGGTATAAAATCTCACAATCATAGTCCTTAATTAACTCCAACCACCTTCTTTGGCGATATTCAAGTCCTTCGTGTAAAAATATATTTCGCACTCTTGTGGTCTCAGATATATTTCACACTTCTCCCCATAGAGATAGTGCCTCCAGATTTTTAAAGCAAAGACCACTGCAACTAACTCCAAGTCGTGGGTCGGATACCCCTTCTCATAATCCTTCAATTGTCGTGACGTATACGCAATGACTCTACCATTTTGCATAAGCACACAACTAAGTCCTTTATGCGACGCATCACTATAAATAACAAAATTTCCTGTATCATCCAGAAGAGATAACACAAATGATGTACTCAACCTCTTCTTAAGTTCTTGAAAGCTTTCCTCACACTTCTTCGTCCAAACAAATTTCACAAATTTTTCGAGTCAAATTCAATAATCTGAGTTGCGATCTTGGAAAAGTCTTGAATGAATCTTCTAGAATATCCTCGCCAATCCAAGAAAACTTCAGACTTTCGACGACGCGTTCTCGGCTGATCCCAGCTTTATCACGGCTTCGACTTTGATGGATCTACCAAATTCCGCTTTATCAATCACATGTCCAAGAAATTGTACCCGCCGATCCAAAATTCGCATTTCAAAAACTTGGCATACAACTTCTCCCTTCTCAACGCCTCTAACGTTACCTTCAAATGCTCTTCATGTTCTTCCTTGGTTTTCAAATATACCAAAATGTCATCTATAAATACCACTACTTAATTTGTCCAAAATGGCTTGAACACTCCATTCATTAAGCCCATAAATGTCGCAGGAGCATTCGTTAGACCAAATGACATTACCAAAAATTCAGTAGTGACCATATCGTGTTCTCAACGCCGCCTTCTAGACATCCTCCGGCCTCACCTTCAAATTGATGATAACCACTCCTCAAGTCTATCTTTGAAAAGTATCTCGCCCCCTTCAATTGATCAAACAGTCATCGATCCCCAGAATGGATATCTATTCTTAATCGTGACCTTATTCAGTTTCTCTATAGTCGATGCAGAGTCGCATCGTCCCCGCCCTTCTTCTTCACAAATAACACCGGCTCCCCACTGGATATACGCTTCGGTTGAATGTACTTCTTGTCCAAGAATTTTGTAGTTGTACCATCAATTCTTTCATCTCTATCGGTGCCATTCGAAGACGGTGCCTTCGATATTGAGTCGCTCTCGGTGCCAAATCGATCACAAACTCAACCTCTCTATCGTCTGCGGAAGTCCCGCAAATCGTCCGTAAAAATACGCCTGCAAAGTCCTCACTACCGGTATCTCCTCTACTTTCGATTTCTCTTTACGATCGTCGACTATGTAAGCTAAATATCCTACACAACCTTTGTCTTTAACAACTTCCTCGCTCGCATCATCGCCGACAACTCGCTTGTCTAGGCGACTTGTTACTACCATAAAACACAACCTTTGACGGAGTCATAAGGTTAATACGCTTTTCCCGCAATCAATTACAAACCTCAGAATTGAATAACCAATCCATTCCCAAGATAACGCAAATTCCCCAAGTCCGATAGGATATAAGATCTACGCTCATAATATTACCCTTAATATCCACTCTACGCTTCTTATGTACGCATTAAAACAGGGATTATTTCTCTATTCGCAATTTCTATGTTCATGGGTATTCTAACTCATCCTTAGGCAATTCTAAGTTCTTAGCAAAGTCATCGGATATAAATGAACAAGTAGCACCCCCGAATCAAATAATACATAAGCATTAACTTTATTGATCGAATGATACCGACACCACATCACGAGACTCGCATAAAGATCCTCGCATCGTCATGTTGAATGTCCCGGCGGTTGGTTGGTGGTTGGTGGTTGCGGTTGGTCCTGTGATAGTCGAGCGCTTCCACCATTGCTTTCCTCTATTTCTCCCCGATCCTCGCCCTCCAGATCCTTTCTTAGGACATCCCTTGCAAGATGATCCTTTGAGCCACAAGTGAAGTAGCACCCTTCTTTGGGTTAGATACAATTAGGTGCTATGTGGCCTTCCCGACCACAATTGTAGCACACTCGCTTTTCCCTTCATACAAACTCCCAAATGAGCTTTCCCGTGGTCAGTCGCATGCTTCGATCCTCTTCTTCTTCGACCTCCTTGTTGATTTCCAATTGATGAGTTGTCGACCACCTTCTTTTCTCTCGATTATTACTACCTCCCGTGTTACTTCCACTAGCCTTATTAATTCCTTCATTTTCACTCTTCTTCTTCTTCTCTCGATCCTTCGATTATATTTGGTTACCGTGATCGCTTCCACCTTCAAATGAGTATGGCTTTCTCCAAGACTCAAATAAACGTCTTCAACTCAAACATCGACACTTTACTATACAACCAAGGGCTTCAAATTCTTGTTCAAACCTTCTTGCTTTTCTCTCATCCGTGTGCACTTGATATGTGGCTAACCTAGCCAACTCATTGAATCTTGTCGCATAGTCCGGCACGGACATATTCCCTGCTTTCAACTCCGTAAATTGACCTCCATTTGGTTCTCTGCGAGCTGGTCGAAAAAATACATCTCAAAAACATCTCCTTGAACCTCTCCTGTAATCACACCTTCTCCTCCACGGACCTTATTTGTTTGCCACCAATAACTCGGCTTCGATTTCAAAGATGAACGTCACAGTAGAAGCGTTTTTCTCGTCCTCTCTCGACTCAAGCGACATCAAAACTTTCTCCATCTCCATAACCCAAGTCCGAGCTTCAATCGGGTTCATGGAGCCTTTAAACTCAAGCGGTCCCACCGCCTTTGAAATCCTTGAACGTCAGATTCGGTGGAGCTTGAGGTTGATTATGAATCGCTCCAAATAATAAGTTCACCAATTGTTTAATCCAAGGTTAGCATTGGCGTTGTTGTTGTTATTCGTCGATTCTTCTTGAGCTCGTTGTTTGATGGTTTTGTCTTCTTCTCATGGCATATTTCTCGTTAAAATATATGCTTATTAGATCTTTATCCAATTCTCTAAATATTTAAGGCTTAACTCAAAACAATTTAAACATAATCACTTAACACATTTTCTCAAACAACTTGATATATTTATTTAAATCAAAGTTTTAACATCATACGATAAAGATCACCGCTATTTACATCAACTATCCCGAGATAAAGAATCTACAGATTTTAAAACATTAAAATATTCCTTTGTTTATAAACACATCGAATTTACATCTTTAACTACCGTATAGGTTTTCACATAATTAAACTAATCCTATCACCGCTGTTAAGGCGCTTGAATAGCCTTGCTACGCTCTCTTCCATGATGCGGGACATCGCCCCACGATCTAAAGATATACGATGGTAGTCCTTCGAATCGAATTGGGTATCTCATAACTCGATCCTGGGCCTCATCCATTGCATTTTGAAGTGTAGAGTACGCTCCCCAAGCTTAGCCTTCTTCTTCGCACGACAATCCTCTTCTTCGCAAGATCAAGACGACGTGATTCCCTTACCCAAGCCTCCTCTCTACTATGGTCACCTTTTGCTGAGCTCTCTTTCAGCATTCTTCAACTTCTATTTCTTCTGACTTCTCCTCGGTTTGACCTTCTCGTGAACCAAATCCCACTCCACGCTTCCTAGACGTGTGTGTGAAGAGTCACAACTTCCCTATCCCTCCGCTTTCGATGGTAATCAATCAATAATCGTCCGCTCATTCAAATCCTCGAATAAAGGTCACGTAACTCTACGTTACTATCATATATAGCATCGTCAGACATCTCAAAGATCGATAGAGTTCTGTGGAACTCATCTTCTTCCTCTTCTTCCTCAGATCCTCCTCTCGATCGTCTCAGCTCATGCTCCCACCAACAACAAGGATCAATGGAGATGGCTCTCTCTCAGTACTAACCGCCTCCCTCGACGACATGAATGTCTCTGGCTCCTCCTCCGAGGGTACTTGGGGTTCCTCCTCCCCACCGACTAGCTCCTCCAACATCCGACATCCCGACAACACAGCTTTTAAGTTTTAGTTACTAAGTCAGTACTAGCGAGCACATAATTTATCACATAAACACATAAAGTCTTTTATTATCTTCAATGAATTAAGAAATTCATTTCCTAGAACTCGATAAGAGTTTACCACCACTATGTTCTTGATCTTCTATAAGGCTACTACCTAAGGTTGTTCCCCCACCTAAGGTTCATAACCTACAGCTTTGATACCAACCTGTGACACCCCCAAATTTGGGTACTTCAATTCCCACATGATTTGGTGTTCACTATACAAACATCATATGTCTATCTACCCATAATAAATGAAAGCATAAATAGATAGAAATAAATCCTCTCCTTAAGGAGTTACATCATCCTAAATAAATACATAAATCCCAAAATCATACTAACCTTAAATCTCAAATGCGAAACATAAACAAATAATAGTCTTACACAACATTAACATAAGTCCAAAACATAAATACATAATCACATAAACAACAAGTCTTCATCACTTGTTAATCTTGCCCTCGCCTTTGCTAGTAGAGGGCTCATTCGGACCTTTCGTTTCTTAATCGCAATGTTATTATTACGCAAGAGTGAGCACGATTGCCCACAAGTATAATAATGAAACAACAATATAATAACATGCGAGTGAATCAAAGACTTCTGAATAAGAAACTCAACTTTTGAATCAAGAATGAATAACAAGAATCAAAAGAACTTCCGAGGGTCATAAGACCTTAACTATGTCCTAGGTTATCAAGGGTTATACTTGAAACCTTTAATAGTTATAAGACTATGGACTCTTCTACTCGTATTTTAGGGGATCAACCCTAGTACCATATCATGCACAATATCTTAACGCTAACGCATAAGTAATCCCCTATACAGGTTGTTCATCTCGGGCTGACATTGTAGTCCGCACTAAAAGGAAGTTTGGTTTGGATAATTCAACAAGGGTTCTGAAATTTAGAACGTTCATCAACTATGGACTAGTCGAATCAATAAGGGTTCGCTAGTCTTACAAGGTTCAACAATAACTGATATTCAAATTGAATAATAACTCAAGAGGTATACAATGGAATAAGTAATTGTATAACAAAATCATACTTTGAAAAGATTAATAATCTTTAATATAACATAATTGAACTTGATCAATATAGAATATAAGTTCGAGAATTTGCTCAATGTAAAGATGTAAGGATTTATAAACTTGAATAACGATAACAAGTAGGGTTAGAAACTTGCCTCGTATAGTAGATTACACGTTAATTATACACGCTCTTCGATTTAATCCTACATACCATTTATATTCACAATACCACCAATTATAACGTAACTAGTCATCACAAGTTCATTCTTTTTGTCTAAAACTCGATTATGACTATACTTAGTCAAATTACCACACTTATTTTCACATAATATTACACTACACGAACAACAAGCTAACTACGCTGTTCAACAATTTAATTAAACATGTAAATTACCTTATTGACATGTTAAGAATCTATTTTAATCATCTCATTATATGTCTAACATATTTTATGTTCATTAGATTAGGTTACTATTACATTCCTAAAATAAAACCACTAAAATGCTCATTCTTGACAAATCAGCAGAGTGGCGCCATACAACACCACCATCAAGCCTAATCTAGGCGTGGCCATATGCTACGCATGCACAGGCGCTTTACATAAGCTCATAGCAGTGGTCAAGGCCTTAAGGCAGTTGCAGTATGCGAGTCTTATGGCTCATGCTATGCAATGCCAATTTCCAAAACTGCAATTTCATAAAAATTAAGAACATGCCAAAACACCCAATTAATTCATTCACAAGCATACCTGCATACCTCAACAATACACATATAACTACTACCCAACCCTTCTAGCATGATTTTAATAAGTTAAAACATACAATTTCAAAATCAAATCATGTAATTTCATTGTTTCTTGGTGATTTTGAAAGTTTTTAAAGATAAAACATAAAATTGACACTACGGGTTCGTTATAACACCGAATATGTCCATTCAAAATTTTTTTTTCTTCGTTTTAACATAAATAATCATATACAAGTGTAAATTTATGATACAACATATGATTAACGCATTAAATTTGTGTATAAGGGCCATATAGCCATATTTTATACTCTCTAACTTTGAAGAACTATATACGACATATTTTTTTTATGAAATTAATGTTATGAAAACATACATATATGATAAAAACATATTATGATGGCATATTATCATATATATATATATATACACACAATTATTACTTTTCAAATACAAGTAGACTTTAATCGAGACTTAAAAGCCATTTTTTTATAAAAACTTTAATGACGTAATTAAAATTGGGTAAAGAGATTACCCTAAAGCAATTCTTCCGACTTTCAGAAACCTTCAATGTCACAATAACTCTCACAATTTCTTCTCTAATTCTCAACAAATTTCAATAATTCTCTCGTAAACTTGTTTTATTTTTCGAAAACTTAAAAAATAAAAGAAGAAGACGATATGAAATTATAAGAATCGACGTTGTTGTGGTCGTTAATAATCCAATCATGGGTTAAACTGCCCCCCAACTTCCTATAAGGCCTTGTTTGGCTATTTATAAAACTCAATTCCCATTTAATTTAATTAATCTTTATAATATAGTTTAATAATGTCACACCCAATTACACAATAAATCAAATATCTTATTTAATTTAATTTAAATAAAATATAATAATTTCTCATTAATTCACATAGTCACATAATTAAATTTCTCATTTATTAATTATGTCAAATTATTAAATCTCTAATTAATTATTAAATTAATTAAAATAACATTATGCTTATTAAATATTTCATTTAATTCAATAAGTTCACATAAATACATATTTTGAATAATAAAAAATTCTCCACATTAATTTAATAAATATAACATATATAATTAAATTAATCTACCACAATTTTATCAATTAATTATTTAATCCCATAATTAAATCATCAAAAAATATTTATTTAATTCAACAAATATTCAAATTAAATTACAAAATCTCGTTCGTCACATTATGTATGCCTTAGTTTATACAATGTTTATCGGTTGTGTAAACTTTAGACTTATACAAACTCTCTGTTGATTGTATAAGTGTTCAACTATGCTATAGTGCATAAATTGTTCAAGCTTTGCTATAACGCATGAATCGTTCATGTTTTCAAGTTCTGATATGCATGAGTTGTTTAAGAAGTATGTCAATGCCAATTGTATCGGCTAGACACATGTTAAAACATTTTATTGATTTCAATATAATCCTTTGAAATGTTATTGGTTGAATTAGAGCTTCCAAACCAATTGTACTTGGTGCAGATTCAGTCTGAGAATGAACAACCCTAATATTAGGGAAATGTTTTAGTATTGCCGACATGTTTGTCAGGTGACTATATGAACGCAAAATCAGTCATTTAAGTAACTAGTATTGATCAATACAGAGTATAAAGGGCTGATCACCTAACGTGCCAGTAAGCCATGACGGTTTACAGCGAAATAATAGTTTAAACCTTTTTAAATGAAAAATGGAAGTTCGTGGTCTTATGCCTACTCAGTAAAAGTCAGTATGTCATTTCAAATATATGTTTTGAACACAAAGTAAGTAATTTCTTGTTATTCGAGATCTCTTCACAACTTTTGTTCGGTTGTTGAAGGTTTAGAAGTATGAAAACATGATCCTTGATTTGTTTTTTTATATGTAACTTTTATACTTGTTGGGCATGTAAATGCTCATTCTTGCTTTGAATTAAATGTTTTCAGCAAAAACTGAGCGTGTAGAAGGTTCCGACAAGGGCAAGGGAAAAAGAAAGATGAAAGTGTAGAGGAATATTACAAACTCTTGTAATAGTTAGGAGTATTGTAATATTGTTATGTTAAGTAGCATGTATTAAAGATTTAAAGGTCATAGAACCTGGAAATGTAATAATATGTCTGTAATAGCTAGTAATGACTTTCATATTAACAGGATAATGTATATGAATAGAATGTGTATGTTTAGTACCGTGAAGCACCATATCCGGAGTTTAAAGGTATTCAGATTTAGGGGCGTCATAGTTCATTATGTGCACCGAACACAATGAATCCCCTCCCTATTTTTCTTATATTTCTTGGAAAAATTTGATAACTTCAGTAAAAGTTACTCGGGGTGTATGGGTTTGCCTTTTATGTTCGAAAATAGTTGAGAACTGTTAGAAGATATATTAGAAGATATGATTCCCATAATTGTAGTTAATCTTATCCCATAATTAGTGTGTATACATTGATGTAAATTAGGGATTACCATAGCTGTAAATTAGGGATTGTTATACTTGTGTATATAAACCAATATAATTGAGAGCAAATCAATCAAGGAATTATAAACCCAAACTCTGTGTATTCTTTTCTACATGGTATTAGAGCCTAGGTCCTTATTTTATCAGAAAACCAGCTACCTTTGTTTTCACTGCCATTCATACTTCCTCTCAAAAAGCAAGTTCAAGAATTCTATAGGGAGAAATTGAGATCATAACTGGGTTACCCGTTTCTAGGCGATCATCACAGAATTTTCAGATTTCTGACCCACCACCGCACGCGCCACCCCACTCGCGGCCTGCCGACGCCACGCGCCACCTTTAGCCAGCGCGTGAGACACTTTCTGGTGAACTTTTGCCGACGCGGCCTCTTCAATGGTGTTTGCCTCTCTCTTCCCTTGCTAGCTACAGTAGTCTTGTGATGTTTGGTTTAAGTTTACCCAATCCTTTTTAAAGCAGGTTGTTGATTTCGTGAGGAACTTCAAGGTTCTGTTATTATTACTGTGATTCATATTGCCTATCATGCATAACTTTTGTTTCTAAGTTACATACAATTATTTTTTATCCTTGGTAACGTTATCCTCGGATATATATTGTATTTACCCGTTCTATGGCAGAACAAAGTGGTGATAGAAGTGGAGTTCATAACAGTAGCATGGGACTACAACCTGTTAGAAGCTATACTCGTAACTCAACATTGGTTATCATCCCCTTCAAACTAGATGGAACCAACTATTTGGCTTTGTCTCAAGCGTGTTGCATTGAGGCCAATCGTATGCAACACTTTATCCATGGAACAACAATATGCCTAAAAAGATGGTATGGCCTAAGAAGAGTGGAAATCTGTTAATTCCATGGTGAAGACATTGATTTTTTAATTCGAAGGAACCTAGTATACCGAGAAGTTACATGTTTTTAAACACTGCCTATGAGCTTTGGGAGGATATTTCTCAAATTTTCTCTATTTCTGGTGATATGTCTAAGGCATATAACATTCGTAAAAGAATCCGTGAGATAGGTCAAGGGAGAAGATCGGCCTAGTTTTTTGCAAGAGATTAATGCACTTTAGCGGGGAGCTTGATCAAGATGTCGGGTTTTTTCAAATGAAATATCTGAAGATGCAAAGAACTTATCAAAAGTTTGTTAGTGAAGATAGAGTTGTGAATTTTGTGGCTGGTTTGAACATAGAGTATAATCATGTTCAGGCACAATTGATTGGTTAGACACCATTTCCATCATTGGGAGAGGCTCATGCCAAAGTAAAGCAAGAGGAAAGTATACGTCTTGTGATGATACTAAATCTAAATTTAGTTAATCGATCAGCCATGGTTGCTTCTTAACCTAAGCCTGGCTTCTCCATTCAGTCTCATGTCACACACTCGAACGAGGAGTCCTGCAAATGTGACTATTGTGGGGGAAAGAACCATATCAGGGATCGCTTTTTAAGCTTCATGGACATCCTAAAGAATGTGGCAGTCTAATAGTGGTCGAGGATGTGGTTCCCAGGCCCATATGCCCACTACAATACTTCCTATCCATGCATCCAGTACTTTAGAAGCTACTACTTCTCTCACTCCTGAGGAAATTTTAGCTTTCCAAAAATTCTGTTCCAAATCTATTTCTTTTCATTATGTACAATCAGGTATACATTCTTGTGCTTTTAATGTTTTCTCAATTTATCCTAGTTGGATCATAGACACAGGTGCTTCCGAGCTATGACCGAGTCCTTCAATCTCTTTACCTCATGCACGCACTGTTCTGGCAAAGACAAAGTTCGAGTAACTGATGGTTCCCTTTCTCCCATCTCTAGAAGTGGTTCAGTAATTTGTACTACTTCATTAACATTATCATATGTTTTTCATATTCCTTTATTTACCGCAAACTTATTATCTATCCAACGTCTTACTAAATCCTTACATTGCTCAGTCACTCTTTTCCCAACTCATTGTGTTTTTCAGGACTTGGTGACGGGGCAGAAGATTGGCAGTGGTAGTGCAGTTGGTGGTCTATATTAATTGGATATTTCCTCATCTAACATACCTCTGATTATAGGACTACTACTTCGGTCCTTCAATCTACTTCTGAATCTAACCCAACTCCTCTTCATCAATGGCATCGACGTCTGGGACATTATTCTTATATCAGTGCTAGTCTTTATTTCCATCTTTAGTTAAGAAGTGTAATAAAACTGAGTTTTTGTGTGAACCATGTGAATTGGGTAAACACAAACGTTCTATTTATTCTGCTATTAATAGACAACATTCTGAACCTTTTGGTGTAATACATTCTGATGTGTGGGGACCCTCTCGAGTTATTTACCATTCTGGTTATAGATGGGTTGTTAGTTTTATTGATTATTATTCATGTATAACTAGGACTTATCTTCTTCATTCCAAAAATGAGGTTTTTGACTGTTTTCAAAATTTTCATAAGATGATCCAAACTCAATTTGAAGCTATAGTCAAAATTCTCCATAGCGATAATGGTCGTGAATATAGTAATAATAGTGCTTTTGCATCTTATCTCTCTCAACATAACATCATACTTCACAACCCCAGAACAAAATGGAGTGGTAGAAAGAAAAAATTGACACTTAATAAAGTTAGCACACACTCTCACGTTCACTATAAACACACCTAAATTTTTATGGGGAGATGTTGTTTTGAAAACTGTCTTTCTTATAAATCAGGTTCCTTATAGAATTCTTTGAAATAGAAGTCCCATTTCTTTCCTCCAACACACAACAAATCCTTCTCATTCGCCTCAAGTTTTTGGATGTGTTATGTTCATGATAAATCTCCAACTCGGGGAAAACTAGATACCAAGACTCTTAGGTGTGTTTTCATTGGGTATTCTCCCACCCAAAAAGGTTACAAATGATATCACCCTCCGTCATACAAAGTTTTTGTCACTCGTGATGCCACTTTTTGAAAGTTAGAACCTTTTTATTCTTCCTCACCTTCTCCTCAGGGGGAGGATGTTATTGATGAGGAGAAGCTTCTTCTGAGGCTAGGGTCTTACAAGTAGTACTATTCCACCTTATACATCTACTCCATCTTCTATTCCTGTTGTTATATTTGATAAATCTTCACAAGGTGAGTCACAAGATTCAAATGTTAGACATAATGAGCCGGAGTTAAGGAACTATGTTCGAAGAGCCAAGAATAAGGTCACCATTTCTGCACCACTACAATAACTTTGCTCAAAACCTAGTCCTGATAATCTTAATGGTGGTAAGAATCCTACTTGTTATTCTAATGATAATGATCTTCCTATTACTCTTAGAAAAGGGGTTAGATCATGCACCCTATATCCTATCTCTAATTTCTTATCATATAATAAATTAGTTGCATCCTACCATTCCTTTGTTTCTTCCTTGTCTTCGATATATGTTCCTCAGGGGTGGAAAGAAGCAATTAGCGATGAGAACTGGAAAAAGGCTATGATAGAAAAGAAGAATGACCTAAAAAAGAATGATACATGAGGACTAGTCACTTTTCCTTAGGGGAAAAAACCAGTTGGATGCAAATGGATATATACAGTCAAACATAAGTCTAATGGGAAAGTTGGGAAACTCAAAGTCAGACTAGTTGCAAAAGAGTATACTCAAACCCATGGGATTGATTACCAGGATACATTTGCTCATATGGCAAAGACGAACACTATTTGTGCCATAATCTCATGTGCAACAAACTTCAGCTGGGATCTTCAGCAAATAGACTTAAAAAATGTGTTTCTTCATGGAAATTTAAGGACACCACATTGTTAGTTCCCAGAGGCACAATAGTTATCTCGAAGAGGGGGTTGAATAGATATTTTAAATTCTTTTCAAAATATTTTGTAGTTTTGTTAATGATTCAAACACAGCGGAATTAAGATTTGTTTGTTCTCCCTTTTAGATATAGTGAGTTAATGAGAGTGGAGCAGTTATAACAGTTATATCAGTTATAGCAGTTATAGCAAGAATGCAAAAGACACAACAGTTTTAAGTTGTTCAGAGCACTTAAAGCTACTAGTCCACTCTTCTACTCCTCGAGTAGAAAATCCACTAAGGATATCTTTTACACTTTTTGAATCTCACAGATTCCTTCTAGACCAGCAGTCTAGGCACTTCTTAGTTCACTCTTGAACTTTTCAAGTTTTGCAGACTTGGTTCTTCACAGTTCACTTAGAACTCTTCAAGTCCTTCTGACTTGGAACTTCTTACTTTACTTGATAGATAGTTGATTAGTTCTTTGTTGGTGCTACTCAGTTTCTGTTAAGCACTTGTTCAAAAGAACTGAGTAGCTGAGCAAGCTCTCTTTTTCATATCGTAGAGTTGAGCGTTGAGTGTTCTTCAGTGTTTTGTTCAATGCTTGCTTAGTTGACTCATCTGCAGATGTTTTGCATATATGTGATCCTTGAAATCTATCCGTTGAAGCATTAAATGCGTTTGAAATTTCTGAACTTTGATGGAGACTTTTCTACACATCTTCTAAATTGCATTCTGGCCCACTGACACAGCAGACTGCTTTCTCACCTAACACCTGAAAAGGTGTTTTCCTCTAACCCAAAGTACTTTCCTTAGCTTCTTTAATACGTTTCCTTCGTTGTATACTAAGGATATCTTTTGTGCCATTGGGACTGGTGAGGACTTCAATGTTTAAAACTCATTCCACATTTGTTAGGATTTATCTTTAAACAAAAGGGCAAGGCTCGATGCTTCTAACACATGCAGATGATACTTCATTTATCTGGGATCGTCGTTGTCACACCTTAGTGCTTGATCCGATGCTAGCAAACGAGAACACTACGATTTCTCTTAAGGACTAGCACACTACGATCTTCACTTGCTTGTCTTGCAGACTCTACATTTCCGAGAGCACACTACGATCACTGAGTTGGTTTGACAAACGTCTGGACCACTCTATGATTTTCGGAGAGGCCCTTCAAGGCAGACATACTATGATCCTCGATGCTCTAAGATTCTTCCTTGGCTTCTGCAATCTCAAGATTAGCTCGATAGACTACGATTTTGTCGAAGCCTATCTATTACATCTCAAGTCATAGATCAACCTAACATCTTTGATCTCTTCAACTATACATTCAGTTACATAATAATAAGCATTAAAAGCTTAGATCAAAGTAACAAATTTGATCTATCACTAAGTCCTTGTACATATATTACTTGAAGGACTTTACATATAATCATGAGCATTTACTTTAAACATCAAATCAAAATATGTAGTGTGACGCCCCCAAAATAGGTATACATCACCCATTCTGAGTCGCCAAATACATGGTACAAAAATAAATACAACCTCAGTAATACAATTGTCGTGCAAAATACGACAACACATATACTGTGAGTTTGAATACAACTATTGTCTAATAGAGAGTATACAAACTCAAAAAGAGTCCTCATTACAATTATTGATACACTATTTTACAAAATAGTGAGGACTACTAAAACAACTATCTTGAATCATCACTCCATACCCTACTTAGTTCTCGCTAAATTCTCTCCTCTTGAGAAGAACAATGGAACAAAAAGAAAAGGGTGAGCTCAACTAGCCCAAAGAAAGAATATTATGACTAAGATAATATACAACAAATTATCATTAGTCTTCAACAGGGAATAATCTGATAAAATATAATAGACAACAAGTTTTAGATCAACAATCGCAATGAAACATCAATCCATTAGAAGAGTCAAGTAGAGAAAGAACTCTACTATCTTCTAAGATTTAAAAGTCCATCATCAATATTTTATCCCTGTAACATCAATCAATATACATATTGAATCAAATATTCATCTTTGCACTATAGGCCAAAGATATTTATGTGTATCACCAGTTAGTCATGTTCATCTCAACACCTGTTCATCTTTGCACTACGGGTCAAAGATATTCATTAGGTAATCATTCATCTTTGCACTACAGGCATAAGATATTCATTAATATCATCATTTAAGACTAAGGATGATGAAAAATATCTTAAAGGAAACGAATCCAGTGAAACAAAAGGACAAATATTAAGGATTCATATTACAGTTTATCCAAGATCAATAATACTCCATAATAACCAATTTTGAAGCAGAATTCAAAAATAAAGATCAAAACATGGATACAATCAAAGATAGTAACCATAATAGACATCTTGGACAAAAAGAAGAAAATTTCATTTTTCGGTGAATAGTGTTGTATTCATGAATAGTGTCGTATACGTGAATAGTGCCGTATACATGAATAGTAACCCCGACACAAAAAGTTCCAAATTTGATAAAAAGTTCAGACCAATATTTCGACATAATGATATTGAAGAAAATAATATCATTTAAGAAGTTTACAACATCCCTTACATCAAAATAACGGTACTTCTAATCGGAATATCGGACAACAACTCTCAAAGTATCAAAATACTCACAAAAATATGCTCGATAATCTAGAGAAAAAGAAAACTTATTTCTGGTGTGCTTTTCAATTCTAACCTAAGCGTTTATTTATAGGAAAATGTTAGAACGCCATAGGAGACTAAAATAATAAAATAATAATATTCTTTTTCTTTCTTTTACGCCAACCTTCACCAACCATGCCGGCCAACTTGGAACCAAAAAAATAGCAGCCCACATGTTTGAAAAAACAAAAATGGGTCCCACCCAATTTTAATAAAAATCATTTTATTTTCCAAAACTTCAGTAATTCATAGAAAATAACCCGTTTATCAGAAAAATATGAATTTTATGTCCATTCCACACGAAATCGTATTCTCTACAACTTTGTAGCTTTGAGTTTTTCCAAATTCCAAACAAAAAATATTCAAAATCCACAAACGGATGATTTTTAATACCTCCATTCCGACAAAATACTGATAAAACACCTCAGCATTAATTCCTTCATTTATAACCACATAAAATAAATAAATCCATCATTTATATCCACATCAAAAATAAATATTTTCTTATCAAATAAATCAATAATTAATTATTCACAAATAATATTACAGAATCACAATAATGACAACAAGGTAGTTCCCAGGAAAGAGGGGGCTTTTCGATAAGGATTTCTCCTTACTAGCGCGCAATTAGGTGACCAAACCTCTCCTTGACAGAACTTTCTAGACATTTCCAATAATGTTATCTAATAATAATATTCCAAATAATATGAATTATTGATCTGATAATGGAGATGTTGTGCAGTGATAATTATTGAGCAACAATAATATAAAATATCAACGCAGCAATTATTGAATCAATAAAATAAAATATTAAACAATAATTACTATAACAATTATTGAGTAGTGCCTTCTTACATAAGAATCAATAATTCAACAATACTGTGCAATACCGTGGTGCTCTTTAGTGCAACCACGCCAGACATCGTATTTTAACCACTAGGTATTCCAACAGTGTTAATGGTAACCATTACGCCGTTATTTATAACAACTAAAACTTGTCATTTTCTTTATCCAACTGTTATTCGTTATGGGGCCCACAAATGGTTGCATCGTCGTACGAATATTCCCCAACAGAAAGAATATTCCACGACCAAACGAATATTCCCCGACAAATGAATATTTTATAACCACTTACTTATTTTGAAATTTTTTCACATTTCACCCATAACCAAAGTATTATATCAAATTAATACCTTATTATTCACAATAATAAATAGAGGAAATTTGATTTTATTCATTAAAAAATTGGGGTCTTACAACCTCCCCTCCTTATGAAATTTCGTCCTCAAAATTGACGTACGTACCTGGTGTTTCGAAAAGGTGAGGATACCTCGCTTTCATTTCTGATTCCAACTCCCAGGTCATCTCTTCAATAGCATGGTTTCTCCATAAAACCTTAACTTGTGGTATAACCTTCGTGCATAGGACATGCTCTTTCCTATCCAAGATCTTAACAGGTACCTCCTCGTACGTTAAATCTTCGTCTATCTCATCTGGTTCTAACTCAATAATGTGGTTCAGGTCTTTCACATATTTACGAAGCATAGATATGTGAAAAACATTATGAACACGAGACATGCTTGGAGGTAATGTGAGTCTATAGGCCACATTTCCTATTCAGTCAAGAATCTCAAATGGACCAACAAATCTTGGATTGAGCTTTCCTCTCTCCCAAATCTTGTAACTCCCTTCCATGGTGCAACACGTAATAATACATGATCCCCAATATTAAATTCCACGTCCTTTCGATGAAGATCCGCATAACTCTTTTGTCGATCCTATGTCGTTTGTATACGTTGTCGAATCGTTTGGATCTTCTCTGTAGTCATTCGTACCAACTCTGGTTCCAACAATGTTGCTTCACCCACCTCATCCTAGCATACTAGAGAATGAAATTTTCTTCCATACAACGCCTCGAATGGAGCCACACATATACTTGCCTGATAACTGTTGTTGTAGGAGAATTCCACCAATGGTAGGTACTTATCCCAACTCCCTTTGAAATCTAGGACACAGAGTCTTAATAGATCTTCAAGAGTTTGAATAGTCTTCTCTGATTGTCCGTCCGTTTGAGGATGGTATGCCAAACTAAATTGTAAATCCGTGCCCATAGCTTTCTGCAAGCTAACCCAAAATTGTGAAGTGAATCTTGGGTCACGATCCGAAACTATGGATACTGGCATGCCATGCAATCTTACAATCTCATTTACGTACATACTAGCAAGACATTCAAGGGAATAAGTCTCATGTATAGGCAAGAAATGGGCAGACTTGGTTAATCTATCAACAATAACCCAAATCGCATCTATGCCTTGAGAAACCTTAGGAAGACCCATAACGAAATCCATAGTAATGTGTTCCCACTTCCATTTTGGAATCTCAAGTGGTTGTAATGGACCCTTTGGCACTTGATGCTCTGCCTTTACATGTTGACAAGTTAAACACCTCGAGATAAACTCCGCGATCTCTCTTTTCATATTGCTCCACCAAAATATATGTCGAAGATCATGATACATTTTGGTACTCCCAGGATGAATTGAAAATGGTCTGTTATGTGCCTCCATCATGATTCTATGCTTCAAGTTAGAATCGTTAGGAACACAAAGTCTGGAGTTGACTCGAAGTATTCCTTCTTCTTCGATTCTTGCTTCTAGAATAGCACCTTCTTGCACTTTCTTCTTCATACGCATCAGCTCCATGTCTGTAGCTTGAGCAGCTTTAACTTTATTGATTAAAGTCGGTTCTACTCGTATGTTTGATATCATCACGTGGGAACTTGGAGCCTTTACCTCTATCTCCATCCTTTGCAAGTCATACAAATTGGACTTTTGTGTTAACAACATTGCACTCGTACCCGCATATGATCTTCTACTCAATGCGTCAGCTACCACGTTTGCTTTTCCAGGATGATATTAGATGCTATGATCGTAATCTTTCAACAGCTCGAGCCAACATCGTTGTCGCATATTGAGTTCCTTTTGGGTGAAGAAATATTTGAGGCTTTTATGATCTGTATAGATCTCCACTTTCTCCCCATACAGGTAATGTCTCCAGATTTTCAACGCGAAAATGACTGCTACCAACTCTAGATCATGAGTAGGATAATTCCTCTCATATTCTTTGAGTTTCCGTGAGGCATAGGCTATGACTTTCCCATGTTGTATGAGAACACATCTTAACCCTTTGCCTGAAGCATCACTGTAGATAACAAATCCATCCCAAACCGGATGGTATTGCGAAACAGTCTTAAAATGAGTCTTCTCTTGAGTTCTTGAAAACTCTTCTCACAATCCTTGCTCCAACCAATTTTTTATATCTTTACGGTCAAATGAGTTAATCGAGTAGCGATTCAAGAAAATCCTTCCATGAATCTCCGATAAATCCATTAAGCCCGAAAAACTACGTGCTTCGAGACACAGAACTTTGGTTGCTCCCAACTTTGTATGGCTTCAATCTTCGCCGGGTCGACAGATACTCCATGTTTTGACACCACGTGCCCAAGGAATGCTACTTCCTCAAACCAGAACTAGAATTTCTTCAGCTTGGCATAAAACTTATTATCGCAAAGCCTTTGAAGTACCAGCTTCAAATGGTGCTCATGATCTTCACGACTTTTGGAATAGATGAGGATGTCATCAATAAAGACAACAACGAATTAATCCAAATATTCTTTGAACACACGGTTCATTATATCCATAAAAGCAGCAGGAGCATTAGTCAATCCAAAAGACATGACTAAGAATTCATAATGCCCGTATCGAGTTCTGAAGGCAGTCTTTGGAATATCCTTAGTTTTAATCTTCAGCTAATGATATCCAAAACGAAGATCTATCTTTGAAAAGAATTGTGCTCCTTGCAACTGGTCGAACAAGTCATCAATGTGAGGTAGCGGATACCTATTCTTGATAGTGACATGGTTCAATTCTCGGTAGTCAAGACAAAGTCGCATACTCCTGTCTTTCTTCTTTACGAATAACATAGGAGCACCCCAAGGAGATGTACTAGGACAAATGAAACCGATGTCCAACAACTCATGTAGTTGGACCTTTAACTCCTGAAGTTCAATAGGAGCCATTTGATATGGGGTTTTAGAAATGGGCTTTGTACCAGGTTCAAGATCAATAAAGAATTCAACTTCACGTTCTGGGGTAGACCGGGAAGTTCTTCAGGAATACGTCAGGAAATTCACTAACAATCGAAATATTATTCAAATCTGACGTGTTTTTGTTCAAGTCTGTGACATGGGCTAAAAAAGCTTGACATCCGTTTTTCAATAAATGAATAGCTTTATGGCTTGATATGACACTGATTGACTTTAATGGCTTGGTTGTTTGAATTTGTATAATAGGTTGGTTAGGAATATGAAAACTAACAACCTTACGAAAATAATCAATTTTAGCATGATGCATGGTTAACTAATCAATCCCTAAAATCACATCAAATGCAAGAATTTTCAATGAAATAAGATCGACAGGTAATGTGATGGTACCGACTAGAATCAAGCAAGATTTATAAACAGTAGATGTAATGAAAGTTTCTCCTAACGGAGTCTCGACAGATAAGTCAAGGTCTAGATTCTCCTCTGAGTCAAGTTTAAGCGTTGAAACAAGGCGGGAGAGATAAAGAATGGGTAGAACCGGTATCTAATAAGGTATAAACTTCGCAAGAGTTTATGATTAGCTTACCTGTGATCACCTTGTTTGGGTTCCTCGCATTTTGTTCAGTCACGACAAACGCCCTTCCAGGAACCATCGAATTTGACTTGTCCGGGACAGCCTTTGGAGTCACCATCCCCGTTGAACTTGGTTTTGTAACTAGACAATCTCTAGCTATATAACCTTCCTTTCCACAGTTATAACACACCTTGGATTGTTGTGGGCAGTTTGGGCTTATGTGTCCCTCTTTCCCGCATTTGTAACAAACGACCGGTGCTCGTTCTCCTACCCTAGAAATAGTTGATGGTTGTGCTGACGTCTTCACGTTATCATTGTTGTACCTTCTCTTCTTGAAATCTCCTCCCGACTCGCTCCTTCTATTATCACGGCCACGATTACCACCAGAGTGGTTACCGCTTTTCTCCGAATGTTTTCCTCCTTGCTGGTTTTCATTGCTCCGATGACTGCTGCCTTGAACATACTCATTATCTCGCTCTAATAATTGAGCCCTGTTTACAACATCTGAATATAAAGAAAATTTATGAGAGATAAGATATTGCAGAATCTCAGGTTTTAGACCTCTCAGAAACATCCTCGTCATTCGTTCCTCATTCTCGACCAAATAAGGTGCAAACCTGATAACTCTGCGAACTTTGCCTCGTACTGGGACACCGTCATGTTGTTTTGTTCCAGTCTAATAAACTTTACCTCCTTTATATGACGAATACTTTTAGGAAAGTACTTGTCATTAAATAGTTTCTGAAACGTTTCCCAAGACATATTGAGTACGCAATGGTGGAGATGCTTTCACGATTCCACCAAGAATCCGCCTCACCGCGGAACATAAAGGTGGCGAATGAAACCTTCTATTCCTCCATGCATCCCAAGACATCGAATATCTAGGTAATTTGCTTGACCCATGTTTCCACCTTGATCAGATCCGGCTTTTCAATAAATTCTGGTGGTCCCAACTCTTTGAACTGTTTGGCTGTGACAAGTCGCGCGTTCCTATCATTTCCACCCGTATTTTGTGCACGAGTCTCCCTCGCCTGATTTTGCATGAACTGCAAAAAGCTTCTAAACATTCCATCATTCATCATTTGTTCGGTAGTGTTGTTTACAGGAGGAATATTGCTTTCCTGTTGCACGTTCCCTTGGGTGGTGATTAAAGGTGTCTCCACAGTCTGATTCACTCCATTATTAATATTCTCTGCTGCCATTCTCAAATACTGCCACAAAAAAAGGGTTAATTGACATGTCACATATTATCCCTATACTCTGACCAACCAAATAAATATCAAATAAACTTAGTCAGGTTATACTAGCGAAGGAATTCCCTGTCTCTCCCCTCCTAGTTCTTGTCTCACATCTCAGCCAGAGATCATATCCCTAAGCTCTTATACCAACTATGACGCCCCCAAAATAGGTATACATTACCCATTCTGAGTCGCCAAATATATGGTACAAAAACAAATACAACCTCAGTAATACAATTGTCGTGCAAAATACGACAACACATATACTGTGAGTTTGAATACAACTATTGTCTAATAGAGAGTATTCAAACTCAAAAGGAATCCTCATTACAACTATTGATACACTATTTTACAAAATAGTAAAGACTACTAAAACAACTATCTTGAATCATCACTCCATACCCCGGTTAGTTCCTGCTAAATTCTCTCCTCTTGAGAAGAACAATGGAACAAAAAGGAAAAGGATGAGCTCAACTAGCCCAGTAAAGAATATTATGACTAAGATAATATACAACAAATTATCATTAGTCTTCAACAGGGATAATCTGATAAAATATAATAGACAACACGTTTTAGATCAACAACTACAGCGGAAACAGAAATCCATTAGAAGAGTCAAGTAGAGAAAAAATTCTACTATCTTCTAAGATTTAAAAGTTCATCATCAATATTTTATCCCTGTAACATCAATCAATATACATCTTAAATCAAATATTCACCTTTGCACTACAGGCCAAAGATATTCATTTTATCACCAACAATATCATATTCATCTCAACACCTGTTCATCTTTGCACTACGGGCCAAAGATATTCATTAGGTAATCATTCATCTTTGCACTACAGGCCAAAGATATTCATTAATATCATCATTTAGGACTGAGGATGATGAAAATATCTTAAAGGAAACAAATCCAGTGAAACAAAAGGACAAATATCAGGGATTCGTATTACAGTTTATCCAAGATCAATAATACTCCATAATAACCAATTTTGAAGCAAAATTCAAAAATAAAGATCAAAACATGGATAAAATCAAAGATAGTAACCATAATAGACATCTTGGACAAAAAGAAGAAAATTTCATTTTTCTATGAATAGTGTCATATTCGTGAATAGTACCGTATACGTGAATAGTACCGTATACGTTAATTGTAACCCCAACACAAAAAGTTCCAAATTTGAAAAAAAAATCAGACCAATATTTCGGCATAATGATATTGAAGAAAATAATATCATTTAAGAAGAAAACAACATCCCTTACATCAAAATAACGGTACTTCTAATCGAAATATCGGATATAAAGCCGAAGGAAGCTTATACCGAACAGCAACTCTCAAAGTATCAAAATACTCACAAAAATACGCTCGATAATCTAGAGAGAAAGAAAACTTGTTTCTGGTGTGATTTTCAATTCTAACCTAAGCGTTTATTTATAGGAAAATGTTAGAACGCCATAGGAGACTAAAATAATAAAATAATAATATTCTTTTTCTTTTTTCTACGCCAACCTTCACCAACCAAGCCAGCCAACTTGGAACCAAAAAAATAGCATCCCACATGTTTGAAAAAATAAAAATGGATCCCACCCAATTTTAATAAAAATCATTTTATTTTCTGAAACTTCAGTAATTCATAGAAAATAGCCTATTTATCAGAAAAATACGAATTTTATGTCCATTCCACACGAAATCGAATTCTCTACAACTTTGTAGCTTTGAGATTTTCCAAATTCCAAACAAAAAATATCCGAAAACCCCAAACGGATGATTTTTAATACCTCCATTTCGACAAAATACTGATAAAATACCTCAGCATTAATTCCTTAATTTATAACCACATAAAATAAATAAATCCATCATTTATATCCACATCAAAAATAAATATTTCCTTATCATATAATTCAATAATTAATTATTCACAAATAATATTACAGAATCACAATAATGACAACCAAAAGTGCGGTTCCGGGAAGAGGGGCTTTTCGATAAGGATTTCTCCTTCTTGGTGCCATAATTAGGTGACCAAACCTCTGCTTGTGAACTTTCTAGACATTGCCAATAATGCTATCTAATAATATTATTCCAAATAATATGAATTATTGATCGATAATGGAGATCTTTGTGCGATGATAATTATTGAGCAACAATAATATAAAATATCAACGTAGCAATTATTGAATTAATAAAATAAAATATTGAACAGTAATTACTGTAATAATTATTGAGTAGTGCCTTCTTACGTAAGAATCAATAATTCAACAATCTTATATGCAATACCGGTAAAACTACTAAAGCAACCACGCGTATTACTGTATTTTAACCACCAGGTATTCCAACAGTGTTAACGGTAACCATTACGCCGTTATTTATAACAACTCAACATGTCGTTTTATTCATCCAACCGTTATCTATGGGGCCCACAAATGGATGCGCCGTCGTATGAATATTTCCCGACAGAAAGAATATTCCACGACCAAACGAATATTCCCCGACAAATGAATATTTTATAACCACTTGCTTATTTTGAAAATTTTTCACATTTCACCCATAACCAAAGTATTATATCAAATTAATACCTTATTATTCACAATAATAAATAGAAGAAATTTGATTTTATTCATTAAAAAGTTGGGGTCTTACATGTAGTCTCCCAACAATCTCCCCCTATTTGATGTTGACATAACCATGGAGATTTGTGCCATGATTATCAATTTCTAGATGCAATTGCTGGAAAGTAAATATGACTTAATATTTCAGTGAGCAACTGAAATTTCTTAGAGAATAAGCATGAATTTATTGATGTTTGAAGATAGATATTACATTTAAGTTCAGTTACATCAATAAGAATTAAATTTTAACTTATCTCTATTTCTTCGGCCTTTTGCCTCGTGGAGGATTGACATACTCCTAAGCTCTTCTTTTCCTGCTCGCTTCGTCTCTCCTGGCTAGATATTCCATCTCGCTTTGACTTAGTCTTGGATTGTGATCATGCCTATTTATGAATGAAGGATCTCCAATTGGCATTCTTAGGACTGTGGTGGTCACTTCTTGCGAGCTGGGAGTTGGCCCTTGACTCCTTAATGGTTGAGCCATGATAATTGGCTCCTAATCAGATCATTGAGTTTGATTGCCAGATCGTGGAGTCTGATGGTGATACTACCTTGGAGGAGGACTCCTTGATGATTGAGCTAAGACTGAGCCTCTGCCTCTGCCCTTGCCTTGATCTGTAAGACCCCAAATTTTATGAATAAAGATTTAATTTTCTCGAAATATTTTTTTGAAAATTATGGTGTGGATTTGAGATAATGTTATAGTTGTGGGTAATATTTGTAAATTTACAAAGTATGCAAGTTGTTATATTATATTCGATTGGTCAGGGAATATTTGTTTAACAAGGAATATTCATATGATGACACAATCATTGGTGGACCCCACAGCGGAATTATTGTCAGAGTGAGAAAACGATAAAAATATCTTTTTATAAAAATAACGGCGAAAGTTTTACCGTTAAACTGTTGAAATACCCGGTGGTAAAAGTACAGTAATACGTGTGGTTGCATAGTAGCACACGGTATTGATTATTGATGCTTATGTGAGAAGTCACTCAGTTATACTCAATTATTGTTACAGTAATTACTGCATAGTATCTCACGTTATTTGATTCAATTATTGTCAATATTTTTATATATTATTAAATCAATAATTTAGACGATACAATTATTCATATTATTATTTGCAATATTAACGATGTCTAGAAAGTTCTGTCAAGGAGAGGTTAGGTCACCTAATTGCGCGCCAATAGGGAGAAATCCTTATCGAAAAGCCTCCTCTTTCCTGGGAACGATCATGTTGTTAAATATTGCGAATTATAATAATGATGATAAATGTTGTTAAAAATATTGAGGTGATTTTTTATAAAGTATTTGTTGTAAATTTTGGCGTATTATTTGGACCCCCATTTACCCATTTTTCAAAATAATCGGTAGAAATTTATTCTTTATAAAAAAGGTGGGGGCCACATTTGGGCCCGCGTGTGGAAGAAATAATTTTGGAAATGGGGGGGAAGAGTATACATAAAGGAGAGGGAATTTGTATATATAAGTATGTGATGTGTGTATATATATAATATAATGTGTGTGTGAGTGGAAAATGGTGAAAAAGTGATAGTTGTGAAAATAATAGGTGGAAGAAAAGTGGTAGTGGGTAATGTGTGTGGGGTGTGTGTATATATATAATTGGTATGTATGTGTGTAATAGTGATATATATGAAAGGTGTGTGTGTGATAGTGAAAGGGTAAGATGTGTGTGTATGTGATAGTGAAAGGGTAAGGGGTGTGTGTGTATATGGAAGAAAATGAAAATGGGGGTGGGAGGGAGAAACGTGTAATGAAGGGAATGTGTGTGTGTGTGTGTGTATATATATTATATAAGTTTTGTTTTATTTGATTATAAATAGAATATATTTTATTTTATTTAAAGTTTTCATTTTATTAGAATATTTTATTGCATAGCGCTGCATAGTAAATCAAAATTTTCTTCGATTTTACTTGAAGTGAAGAATTAATAGAATTCCTCTTTGTGTAGTCCGTGATTTCTAAATTCAAATAGTATCATTTCCATTCTCCTATAAATAGGATGCTTAGTTAGAATTGAAAATCACACCAGAATCAGAGAATTCTTCTTCTATAATATTGAGCATATTTCTTTAGATTTTAAGGAAGCTTTGAGCGCAGTAAACAATTCAAGTTTTCTTCAAACATATCACCGTTATACCAGTTAGAATACTCTTCTTTTTAAGGTAAGGGGTATTATTTATTTCATATTCTGAAGAGATATTATTTTTCATATTCGTATGAATATTATTTCATTCAATATTCGCAAGAAATATTATTTTCATTTAATATTCGTAAGGAATATTATATTCGTTCAATACTCGAAAGGAATATTATTTCCGTTTAATATTGTAAGGGATATTATTTTCTTCAGTATTTGTAAGAAATAATATTTTCTTCCATACTCGGTAGTATATAAGTAATATTATTTCATTTCTGATTTCGAATTCTATATTCGTTTTGTTAAAGTTTTGGCTTCTATACTCCATGAAATTAGTAGAATATCCTTGATATTTGCGCTTCATCCAGTATCTTTTCATGAAAATATTATTCTGAGCATTCTTGATAAGTTTTAACTTTTTCATGTCGGTGTACTATTCACAAGGTTACTATTCCTAAAGTACTATTCACTCGGGTACTATTCACCCGGGGCACTATTCATGACAAAAATTGATTTCTTTTCGGTCCAAATCATTTTTGATATAATATTATTCTTGAATTTTACTCCACAAAGCAGTATCATGTTGAAAATTTGAACGTTATTGAATCCTGGATAAATTAAATTATTAAAGTCTTTAAAATTTATCCTTGATCTCGTTTGATTGTATTATTATATCATTGTCATCATCCTCATGCTTATATTGTTATGAAAGTCATCTTTGGCTTGTAGTGCATAGATGGACTTGGTATGATTATGACCAGGGCTTATTCGGTATAATCATGGCCGTAATGTTACAAATGATGTGGTAAAAGTCCTCATTGGCCCGTAGTGCATTGATGGACAGTTATTGGCATGATCATGACCGTTGATGAAAACACGATTATCCTTGGCCCGTAGTGCATGGATAATTCGTGGTCGTGATACTAAAGAATATCATTGGCCCGTAGTGTAGGGATGATTCGATGATGTGGATTATTTATTAAGCTGAGTCTCAGCGATAAAATTGATGATAAACTTTTTAAATCATAGAAGATAGTAGATATCATGCTCTACTTGACTCTTCTAATGGATTGTTTATTCCGCTGCAGTTGTTGATCTAAAACTTGTTGTCTATTTTATTCTATCAGTTGTTATACTGTTTAAGGCTAAGGATAATTTATTCTGCATTATCTTAGTCATAATATTTCTTACTGGGCTAGTTGAGATCACCCTTTGATTTCATTGTTCTCTTCGGGAAATGAGAATATAGCTGGGACTAGTCGAGGAACGGAGTGACGGTCCAGATGTTTGTATTAGTAGTCCTCACTATTATGTGAAATGGTGTGATAATAAATGTATTGAGAACTTATTTTGAGTTTGAATATTGTCTAGAAGACAATATTTGTATTAAAACTCACAGCTCATGTTGTATATTTAAGTTTGTATGTGTATTCTGTGCCATGTATTTGGTGACTCAGAATGGGTATTGTATACCTATTTTGGGGGCGTCACAGTTGGTATCCAAGCTTAGGGATATGATCCCTGGCTTAGATGTGAGACAAGACCTAGGAGGGGAGAGACGGGGAATTCCTTCGTTAGTATGACCTACCTAAGTTTATTTGGTATTTAATTGGTCGGTCAGAGTATAGGGATAATATGTGATATATGAATTAACCCTTGTCTTGTGGCAGTGTTTGAAAATGACATCTGAAAATGTTGAGATAAGCAATGGAGCACATGAGACCGTTGAGTCACCGCTTATCAATAGCCAGGATAATGTGCATCAGGAAGACAATAATCCTCTTGTAAACAATAACACTGATCAAATGACGAACGATGGTACGTTTAGGAGTTTTTTAGAATTCATGCAAATGAGAGAGACTCCTGTTCAAAATGCAGGTGTAAACACTGGCAATTCTCGGCTAGTCACCGCTAAGCAGTTCAAGGAGCTGGGACCACCGGAGTTTTTGGGAAAGCAAGAGCCACTTAAGGCGGAGACGTGGATAAAATAGATCACCAAGATATTTGATGTCTTGGAATGCTAAGAGGAGCAAAAGGTTCCCTTCGCCACCTTTATGTTGCTTGAAGAGGCAGATTACTGGTGGGAATCTGTAAAACGTACCCAGCCTGACACACTCAAAATGTCTTGGGAGAAGTTTCAAGAACTATTCAACGACAAGTACTTTCCCGAAAGTATTCGTCACATGAAAGAGGTTAAATTCATCAAGCTGGAGCAAAACAATATGATCGTGTCGCAGTACGAAGCTAAGTTTGCCGAGTTATCCCGGTTTGCATATATAAGTATGTGATGTGTGTATATATATAATATAATGTGTGTGAGTGGAAAATGGTGGAAACGTGATAGTTGTGAAAGTGATAGGTGGAAGAAAAGTGTAGTGGGTAATGTGTGTTGGGTGTGTGTATATATATAATAGGTATGTATGTGTGTGATAGTGATATATATGAAAGGTGTGTGTGTGTGTGATAGTGAAAGGGTAAGATATGTGTGTATGTGATAGTGAAAGGGTAAGGGGTGTGTGTGTATGTGGAAGAAAATAAAAATGGGGGTGGGAGGGAGAAACGTGTAATGAAGGGAATGTATATATATATATATATATATATATATATATATATATATATATATTATTTTACATGTGTGTATATATATATATATAGCACATTTGTGTATGCCTTTACCGTAAGGCATAGGTTATATAATTATATATATATATATTACATAATTTTTGTATTATTTGATTATAAATAGAATATATTATATTTTATTTAAAGTTTTCGTTTTATTAGAATATTTTATTGCATAGTGTTGCATAGTAAATCAAAATTTTCTTCAATTTTTAGCTTCGTGAAGAATTCATTGAATTTCTCTTTTGTGCGATCAAGTGATTTCTAAATTCAAATAGTATCCTTTCCATTATCCTATAAATAGGATGCTTAGTTAGAATTGAAAATCACACCAGAATCAAAAAATTCTTCTTCTATAATATTGAGCATATTTCTTTAGAGTTTAAGGAAGTTTTGAGCGCAGTAAACAGTTCAAGTTTTCTTCAAGAATATCCCTGCTATACCAGTTGGAATACTCTTCTTTTTAAGGTAAGGGGTATTATTTATTTCATATTCTGAAGAGATATTATTTTTCGTATTCGTATAAATATTATTTAGATTCAATATCCATGAAAAAATATTATTTTCATTTAATATTAAGTAAGAATATTATATTAGCTTCAATACTCGAAAGGAATATTGTAAGACCCCAACTTTCATAAATAAAGATTAATTTTTCTCGAATTATATTTTTGAATATTAAGGTGTGAATTTGTTATAATATTATAGTTGTGGGTAATATTTATAAATTTTGCAAAAGTAAGCAAGTTGTTATAAAATATTAGTTTGGTGGGGAATATTCGTATGAAGACACAATCATTGGTGGACCCCTAATGTAATTATTATTATCGGAGTTAAAAACGACAAAATTATCTTTTATAAAAATAACGGCCAAAGTTTTCACCGTTAATTGTTGAAATACCGGTTGGTAAAAGTATGATGTATTAATGGTATAGTTGCATAGTAATACACGTTATTGTACAGTATCTTAGATTATTGATGCTTACGTAAGAAGTCACTACTCAATAATTGTTATAGTAATTACTGTTCAATACTTTATTTTATTGATTCAATAATTGCTACGTTGATATTTTATATTATTGATTCAATAATTGTCATTGCACAGTATTTCAAATTATCAAATCAATAAGTCATATTATTTGAATAATATTATTATTTGCATTATTGACAATGTCTAGAAAGTTCTGTCGAGAAAAGAGGTTTGGTCACCTAATTGCGTGCCAATAGGGAGAAATCCTTATCGAAAAGCCCCCTCTTTCCTGGGAATGACCTGGTTGTCAATATTATAATTTTGTAATATTATTTGTGAATAATTAATTGTTGATATATATGATAAGAAAATATTTATTCAAAATGGATTTAAATTGAAGAATTTTTTGCATGTGACATTTGTTGAAAGTTGGTATTTTATCTTTTCTGATAAAATAATTCATTCAAATATATTATTATAATATTAAATTATAGTAGTATGATGTGATTATATAATAGTACATTTTTTATAATTTGAATGGTAACATTATTATAGTAAATTCATGGTATAAAAGTAAATGGAGGTGGAAGAGAACAATTTGAATTTGAATTCCTATGATGTAAGCGATGATGTCATCGGACGATGAGGTAAGCGATGATGTCATCGGATGATGAGGTAAGCAATGATGTAATATGATCGATGATGTCAGCGTAGATGTCATAAATTATGGCAAAAAGACTATTTTACCCTAACTCTGCCAAGCCTATAAGTAGAAGCTCATTTCTTCATTATTTTTCTCCAATTCATTCAAGCTATAGAGAGAGAAAGTATAGAGAGAATAAGAGAGAAAGAAGAAGAGTATTCTGTTACTACACTATTGCAGTATCCAATCTCCTACTAAGGTAAGGGGTATTATTTCTTTCGTACTCGTAAGTGATATTATTCTTGTTCAATATTCGTAAGAAATAATATTTTCTTCCGTACTCTGTAGTATGTAAGTAATATTATTTCATTTCATATTTCTAATTTTACACTTATGTTGATAAGTATTGCTTTTATACTCCATGAAATTAGTGGAATATCCTTGATATTTGCGCTTCATCCAGTACCTTTTCATGGAAATATTATTCTGAGCATTCTTGATAATTTTTAATCTTTTCATGTCGGGGTACTATTCATGGGTTACTATTCATGGGGTACTATTCACCCGGTTACTATTCACCCGGGGTACTATTCATGACAAAAAAAATTAATTTCTTTTCTGTCCAAATTATATTTGATACAATATTATTCTTGAATTTTACTCCACAAAGCAGTATCATGTTGACAATTTGGATATTATTGAATTCTGGATAAATTTAATTATAAATCTTTAAAATTTATCCTTGCTCTCATTTAAATTGAATTCTTATATCATTGTCATCATCCTCATGCTTATATTATGATGAAAGTCCTCTTTGGCCATAGTGCATAGATGGACTGTTGATTGGTATGTTTATGACCAGGGATTATTCAGTATAATCATGACCCGTAATGTTACAAATGATGTGGTAAAAGTCATCATTGGCCCGTAGTGCATTGATGGACAGTTGTTGGTATGATCGTGACCATTGGTGATACTAATGAATATCCTTGGCCATAGTGCAGGGATGATTCGATGATGTGGATTATTTATTAAGCTAAGTCTCAGCGATAAAACTGTTGATAAACTTTTTAAATCATAGAAGATAGTAGATATCATGCTCTACTTGACTCTTCTAATGGATTGCTTGTTCCGCTGCAGTTAAACTCGATGTTTATTATATTTTATCAGTTTAACACTGTTGAAGGCTAACGATAATTTATTCTACATTATCTTAGTCATAATATTTCTTACTAGGCTAGTTGAGCTCACCCTTTGCTTGCATTGTTCTCTTCAGGAAATAAGAATATAGTTGGGACTAGTCGGAGAACGGAGTGACGGTCCAAATAGGTGGCTATAGTAGTCCTCACTATTATGTGAAATAGTGTGATAATAATTATAATGAGGACTTTATTTGAGTTTGTAAACTCTCTACGAGACATTATCCGTGTTGAAACTCTCAGCTACGTTTTGTCGTACTGTATCAAAGAAGTTTGTATTTAAATTATGTACCATGTATTTGGCGACTCAAGATGGGTGATGTATACCTATTTTGGGGGCGTCACAAATATTATTTCCGTTTAATATTCGTAAGGGATATTATTTTTATCAGTATTCGTAAGAAATAATATATCCTTCCATACTCGGTAGTATATAAGTAATATTATTTCGTTTCAGATTTCGAATTCTATATTCATTTTGTTAAAGTTTTGGCTTCTATACTCCATGAAATTAGTAGAATATCCGTGATATTTGCGCTTCATCCAGTATCTTTTCATGGAAATATTATTCTGAGCATTCTTGATAAGTTTTAACTTTTTCATGTCAGAGTATTATTCACGGGGTTACTATTCCTGAAGTACTATTCACGGGGTACTATTCACCCGGGGCACTATTCATGACAAAAATTGATTTCTTTTCGGTCCAAATCATTTTTGATATATATTATTCTTGAATTTTACTCCACAAAGTAGTATCATGTTGAAAATTTGAACGTTATTGAATTCTGGATAAATTAAATTATTAAAGTCTTTAAAATTTATCCTTGATCTCGTTTGATTGAATTATTATATCATTATCATCATCCTCATGCTTATATTGTTATGAAAGTCATCTTTGGCTCGTAGTGCATAGATGGACTTGGTATGATTATGACCAAGGATTATTCGGTATAATCATGACTGTAATGTTACAAATGATGTGGTAAAAGTCCTCATTGGCCCGTAGTGCATTGATGGATAGTTGTTGGCATGATCATGACCATTGATGAAAACACGATTATCCTTAGCCCGTAGTGCATGGATAATTCGTGGTCGTGATACTAAAGAATATCCTTGGCCCGTAGTGCAGGGATGATTCGATGATGTGGATTATTTATTAAGCTGAGTCTCAGCGATAAAATTGATGATAAACTTTTTAAATCATAGAAGATAGTAGATATCATGCTCTACTTGACTCTTCTAATGGATTGCTTATTCCGCTGCAGTTGTTGATCTAAAACTTGTTGTCTATTATATTATGTCAGTTGTTATATTATTGAAGGCTAAGGATAATTTATTCTGCATTATCTTAGTCATAATATTTCTTATTGGGCTAGTTAAGCTCACCCTTTGATTTCATTGTTCTCTTCAGGAAATTAGAATATAGTTGGGACTAGTCGGGGAACGGAGTAACGGTCCAGATGTTTGTACTAGTAGTCCTCACTATTCTGTGAAATGGTGTGATAATAAATGTATTGATGACTTATTTTGAGTTTGAATACTGTCTAGAAGATAATATTTGTATTAAAACTCACAGCTCATATTGTATATTTAAGTTTGTATTTGTATTCTGTACCATGTATTTGGCGACTCAAAATGGGTGATGTATACCTATTTTGGGGGCGTCACATGATCTCCTTTATTCTCCCCCTTTATGTCAGCATCAAGTGCTCAGATGTCGTCAGATAGGCGAGTCATGCCTTGGACAAGTTCGTTGAGCTGACTTTGGGATTGAGCAATGTCTTCTCAATTCTCTTTGATTAGAACATCAGATCGATCTTCCCGTTTTTGGAGGATGTTAAGGATATTGTAGGTCTACTTCATTTGTCCCATGGAGAATCCTTGAAATTCTTTCAATGTCGTTTATAGATTTGTGATGTTGTCCAGCATAAGGTTGTTCTGAGTTTCCTGAGTCTTCTATAAGAGCAGAACAACATCCCTATGTCTCTTAGTAGCTTGAAAGTGAATTTGATCCCAGTCATTTATGCTCTTAAGCATTTCTTTTATGATCTCCCTAAGTTTCTTTGTGAGCTCTGAACTTAGGGTGCCTGGGAGAGCATTGGCAACATTGATCATTTTAGTCAGTCTCATTAGAACGAGTTCAGTGTGAGCTTCAAGACTGTCATCGATGTCCTTGGTTACTTTCTTGGATGCTTCTGACAACTCAGTTTTAGTGGGAAGATTTGAAAGGATTTCACAGAGTTGTGGACTATTTGGAGGAAGGGCCCTTGTGTATTGATCTTGTAGGGAGTAGAGAGCAAGATCAAGGTTGAAGTATTCATTTGAGGACGAGGAGGGAATATCTGATGGATGGGCTTATGTTTGGGCTTCATGAAGAGGTGTCTCTATGATTTGAGCGTGTGACTCTACGATTGGGCTCGAGTCAGTAATCGTAGAGATGATAGGAGATGGTATCAAAATGAAGTTTGGTATATTTGGTTCATCACGTATATAATGTTGGGATTCTATAACTGGGAATTGATTAAGTGGATTGAGGATCACTTCCAACCATTTTGGGAATTCATAGAATTGGCTGAAGAATGATGGTGGACAGTGATTAACCCTGAAAGAGATTGGGATAGATTGTACCTCATGCCCATTATTTGAAGGGCCATTTGTGATCAGCTTTCTGGCAAAATTGAGGTTGCCTAGAAATCCATGAGCTAGCACTAAGATTGCTAGATATGCTTTGAAGCTTCAGAACATGTGATCCCAGGAGTTGAGAATTTGAGCTCTATGGAAAGGCATCATTGGTAGATAGGAGAACAACTGATTGTAGTTAGCTCTCCTATACACATCATAGCCCACAGCTATAATCTCGATCTCATCATCTTTTTCTTCTTCTTCTCTGTCTTCTTTCGAGGATTCCACTACATCAATGACCTCTTTTTGACTTTCTTGCTCTGGTGCTCTCTCAACTTTCTCAGGTGCAGCTTCTACTGCCATAGGGATATCATGAGGCTCCCCCTCAACATGATCATCCATTTATATTTCAAATAGCTCCCCCTCAACTAGAGCATTCTCTAGAGTGAGAACTTCAGGCAGCTCCCCCTCAGCTTGAGCTATTTCTTTCTGGCTTGCCTTGGATAACTCCTTCTCAAAAGCTATCTTTTTATCTTCTTCTTTAAGTACTCCTTCATTGACGAGGATGTACTTTTTGACCAATTTTCTTCTTGGTTTCTAGAAGCAGCTTGCCACCTTAGGACTCTCTTGACTTGACTCTGAGTGGTCTATCAGTCTGAGAGTCTGTTGTAGCAACTTCTTTGGGAGAGGAGTCCAGTCTGGTCTCTACGATCGGTAGAGACTCTACGATTGAAGAGACAGAGGGCCTTTTGGATTTTTGATTGTGTTTACTCTTCTTTAGCAGCTGAGAGATGGTAGCTATGTCTTCATCTGCCTCTGCATGTTGTTCTTTCCTTCTCAAGATCCTCAGAGTTTTAATGTCAGAACATTCTTGAGGTACATCAGTGGTTGACCCCTGGGGTTCCTCTGCCATTTGAGCTTTCAGCTTTCTTTTGCTCTTGGTTTTTCTAACTAAAGTAATGGGTTCTTCTTTGTTGATCTCTTCCTCTTCTTCTTCAGTCTCCTTGACAACAGACATGTTTCCTGGAATCCCTAATTCTTTTGCATCACCAGTCCTTCCACTGGACTCAGACATCATTCTTACATTCTCTGTTGGATTCCTTTTCTAGTTCTCGAACAGCTACTGAGTCATTCTTCTGTTCGGATTGATGGAATCTCCTTCATCATCCTCAATCTTATCACCCAGAGCAGACTGTAGGATGATGCTAATGAATCGCCCGTAGAGCATCTTCCCAGAGTTCTTTGATTTCTTCAAGCTTAGCATCTATTTCCCAATCCAGTCAAGTATTAGGGCTCCATAGTTGAGTTGAATCCCATAACTTATGGTTGTCATGAGCTTGAGTTTCACTTCATTTACAGAGTCATGGTCGGAGCTTCTTGTGGTGCATTCTCTTAAGTCCTTCATGGAAATTGATGCCCTCTATGAACGAAAACCATTTAGATTTGAAACCTAGGGCTAGATTTATGTCCTCATCTTTGAGCTTGATTTCCACGTCCCTGACTCTCGTAGTGATGACGTTGTTCTCGAACACACCATTTCTGTAGAATTCCTTTATTAGCTTAGGGTAGATCCATGTGTTCGTACATAAGTCCTTTTCAAGACCAGCTTTCTTTATTAGAGACAGAGTTTTGAGAAATTTGGGGTCAGCTGTTTTGAACTCATCGAAATAGAGTCTGTACCCAGAGATCACATTTGAATCTGCCATTGATTTCTTTGTACTGAGTATGGTCAATTTAACTTTTTCGGAAAGTTAGGGTTTTTGCTTGTAGAGAGAGGGATAGAAATGAGCTTTTTGAACTTCTGATTTCAAAAAAGTGTTTTCAAAATGTACTTGTAGCTTCCCTCTCTCCATTTTCTTAGTGGGCATGTGTCAACTTCTGCTTGGCTCTACGAATTTAACTGAAGAGGAATATACTGATTTGCCCTTAGTTTCTTCTGAGCTAATTTATCCTTTGGGAGGACTACGATCGTTGAGGTAGTCTTTATTATTGTCAAGTCTGCTCTTCAATCGTCGAGTCTGCTCTGCATTCGTCGAGTTTGTACTCCGATCGTTGAGTCTGCTCGGGTCCTTGTGATGAACTGTTGACTTAGCATTCTTCTCGGTTTAAGGTAGCTCAGGAAGGGCCAACCTCATAGAGTGAATCACGGGTTAGGTTAGTTCCTGAGGTACTTATCAGAGAGATTACTTTGTTTTGTTGAACTTTGTCATCACAGGATGCTCCTTTGTTTTGTTGATGGAGATATGTTATCATTGAGTCGGCACTGCGATCGTTGTCCTTCATGTCACTGCAACTCTACGATCGTGGACTTCCTTTGATCATGTCTACGATGTCGAACATAGCCTTTATATCTGCATGGTTAGCATAAACTAGAGCATAGATTTCATGGTTGTAAATTAAGCATGCCTAGCTCACTTATTAATTTGTTAAACCTGGATTCATCTAGAGGCTTTGTAAAGACATCACCAAGTTGATTTTTAGTAGGAATATATTGTAAAGATATGGTTCCATTTTGCACATGATCCCTAATGAAATGATACCTTATTTCTATATGTTTAGTCCTCGAATGCATGACATGATTATGTGTTATTGTTATGGCATTTGTGTTATCATAGTGAACATGTATAGATTTAAATTCAAACCCATAGTCTGCTAGCTGATTTTTCATCCATAGGATCTCGAAAGCACAACAAATTGCCAAAGAAAATGTATTCAACTTTCCGAAGTTGAAGTAGATACTGAGTTTTGCTTCTTGCTAAACCAGGACACAAGTCTGTTTCCTAGCAACTGACAGGTGCCACTGGTACTTTTTCTGTCTATTTTGCAACCTGCAAAGTCAGCATCTGTATATCCTGTTAGTTCAAATGAGTATCCTTGGGATACCAAATCCCCAAGTGAGGTGTGCCCTTGAGGTACCTAAAAATCCTATTTACAGTAGTTAAGTGTGATTCCTTAGGATTAGCTTGAAATCTAGCACATATGTATGTTGTAAACATTATGTCTGGTCTACTAGCAGTCAAATATAGAAGAGAGCCTATCATACCTCTGTATTGAGTTATGTCAATACTTTTACCTTTTTCATCTTTTTCAAGCTTGGTTGCTGGAGCAATTGGGGTTTTCATGGGAGAGGCTGATTCCATGCCATACTTTTTAAGTAAGTCTTTAATGTACTTGGCTTGGTTTATGAAGATTCCTTCACTAGTCTGCTTTACTTGTAGTCCAAGGAAGAAGTTCAGCTCACCCATCATGTTCATTTCACACTTGCTCTACATAAGCTTGGAAAATCTCTTACATAACATTTTATCAGTAGATCCAAAAATAATGTCATCAACATATATTTGAACTAATAAGACTTTGTCTTTATGCTTTCTAAGAAATAATGTGGTATCTACTCTACCTCTAGTGAAGCCATTTTCAATAAGAAAGTTAGTTAATGTTTTATACCATGCTCTAGGTGCTTTTTTAAGACCATATAAGGCTTTGTCTAATCTATAAACATAATTAGAAAGAGATGGATTGATAAAACCTGGAGGTTGCTCTACGTAGACTTCTTCTTGAAGTTCACCATTCAGGAATGCACTTTTGACATCCATCTGAAAGACCTTGAATTTCATATGAGCAGCAAAGGCAAGGAATATTCTGATGGCTTCTAGTCTGGCAACAGGTGCAAATGTCCCATCGTAGTCAATGCCTTCTTCCTGAGAGTAACCCTTGGCTACCAATCTTGCCTTATTCCTTGTTATTACTCCATCTTCATCCATCTTGTTTCTAAAGACCCACTTGGTTCCAATGACTGGATGACTCTTTGGTCTTGGGACCAATCTCCATACTTTGCTTCTATCAAACTGATTTAGTTCTTCATGAATGGATTCTATCCAGCTGAAGTCATCCATAGCATCCTCTATCTTCTTAAGTTCCATTTTTTACACGAAGCTTAGATATAAACATTCATTTTGGGTGGCAGCTCTTATTTTGACTCTTACACTAGGATCTCCAATGATTAAGTCTTGAGTGTGATATCATACCCATCTATTTCCTGTTGGGACATCTGTCCTGATACCTTCTTGCCTAAGATCTTGAAGGTCAATTTCTGCTTCTTGATGTGGAGGTTCGTTGTCTTGTGTAGGCCTCTCTACGATCTCATTTTCTTGATCAACGAATTTACTGTCTGGAACTAAGATCGTAGTGTTGAGCTCGACGACCTCGTTCGTAGTGTCTGAACTGTCGTTCGTAGTGTCTTGAGGCATTGTTTTGTCCAAGTCTGTCTCATCAAAGATGATGCCGATCGAGACTTCAACACTCAGTGTTTTCTTATTGAACACTCTATAGGCCTTACTATTTGTGGCATACCCAAGAAAGATTCCTTCGTCTGACTTGGGTTGGAACTTTGTCAGATACTGTTTCCCATTGTTGAAAATGTAGCATGCACAGCTGAATACATGGAAGTAGCTGACATTTGGCTTTCTTCCTTTCCACAGTTCGTAGGGAGTCTTCTTAATCGTAGAGTGTATCAGTGATCTATTCTGAGTGTAGCATGCAGTGTTGACAACTTCTGCCCATAAGTATTCAAGCAGATGGGCTGCTGCTAGTAGAGTTCTTCCAGCCTCTATCAATGTTTTGTTCTTTCTTTCAGCTACTCCATTTTGTTGAGGAGTTCATAGAGCTGAGAAGTTATGACTGATGCCATTGTCTGTGCAGAATTGGTCCATTTCAGAGAAGTCAAATTCTCTGCCATGATCACTCTTTATAGCCTTAATTTTCTCCCCTTTCTCGTTCATCACTAGTCTGAACATCTTGATCAGTTGGGAGCTTGTTTCGTCTTTCGAGGTTAGAAAGAATACCCATGTGAATCTGTTGTAGTCATCCACAACGACTAGTGAGTATGCAATAACCGTGAATCTTAAGTCACCATGTATGTATGTACATTTTTTTTAAACTTTGTATTATATATGGATACATACATTTATGGATTTCATTAAAAATGAAAGCCTTGTGACCTAATTATACATTAGGTAAGGATATTAAATAACCTAAGGGTTATGGTAACACGAAAAAGTTAGTATTTTATACGTATACTAACTTAAGTGGGTAAACTTAGTATTTCAAGTGACTAATAATTTTAAACCTAATTCTTGTAAATCTAATTAGGTTATGAGATAAAATCATATGTATAAGTAATTAAACTTCATATGATTGGAGATGAAAGCCCTAAATTATCAAATTGGGTAACATTATTAAAATTGTTGGACTATGTTTTTATCTAGCCCAAATCAATTAAAAAAAAAGCCCAAGGAAAATAAAATGTAATCCAATACTTAGCCCACTTGATTGGGGGTATTCTAGACATTTGATTAATCAAAATTGGGCATTTAAAATAAAAGCTAAATGGTGTATATTATGAGGATCCTAAGTGGAATAATTAATCTAGCTTGTCCATTAGTAGACATGAATAAACATAAGGACAATGTTGTAAGGCTCCCATTGGTTGCCACTCCATTAGGCATATTTAATCATGTTTAACCTAAGGTAAGTAATAAACAAAGTGTTTTACCTAATGGGCAACAAAATGATTGTGGGAGAATTAATAATGAATTGGCCATTTCATTTTGTAAACACAATTCATTCTTCCAACATCTCATTTTCTCTCCATCTTCTTCATCTTCTTCTTCTACCTCTTGCTCCCAAGCTAGCCAACTTCAAAGAGAGAAAAGAAAGAGAGAATTTCAGCCATAGGAAGAAGAATTATAGGAGTTCTAGTGGTTTATGCCCCCTAAGTTTATTAGTTACTTTGGAAAATCAAGGAAGGTAGCCACTAAGTCAAGGTATAATGTACCTTCATCTTCTTCTCTTACCTTGTTTTGATAGCTTGAGTTTTGATGGGGTTATAGATACAACTACTCAAGATACACTAGTTATACATACCATCATGCATGGAACTAAGTATCTTGAGTGTTAGATCAAAGACTTAGAGGAAGAAAATGAGCATATGTTCTCCAAGGGTGAAAACTCTTGTTTTTCTTCCACTAAATCTTGTGTAACTCAAGTTCTACAACTTGGAATTATGATCCGTCGAAAGGGGGTGCTAGATACATGAGTTATCTAGTAAACCCAAGTGGTAGATCACAAATCTAGCATGTTTTGAAACCTTTGAGATTTTTTTACAAAAATGCAGTCCACTTTATATGCTAAAGCCTTGAAATCCAAAATCAGCTACTGACTTTTTTTTCATGAGGCTGTTTCATTTAGTTCCTTGTCTTGTAAAAATCTGGAAAAATATTACAGAGGTACCTTATGAAGTTATCTACGGCGTAGGAAAAAGAACGGACACGTTTTGAAAGTTATATATTGTGCGTAATGACTATTTCAGAAAGGACTCCATAAATATCATCCTACGAATATATCATTGTGTATACACTGGAAAATTCCAAAATTTTTACAGTAGCTTCATATATGTTAAGAGAGCATACCCTGAAAATTGCAGATTTTTCTGAGCAAAACTCAACTTTTTAAAAATAGAGCAAGATCTGAGTGTTTTGAGCACTTTAAAAATAGTAAATCATTTTCTAAAATTCTAGAAAAAATAGAGGATCATTGTTGGTTCATATTCTGTTAAAATCCAGAAGCTGAGAATTTTTGGAATCAGTTTGCTGTTTTTCCTAAAAATGATTAGGTTGTAAATAAAAGGAAATAAATAGTTAAATGATGTCTTTAATGAGAAAAATATGTTTTTTATGCTTGAATGCTCATAATATATTATATCATGACTATATTAGGACATTTTGGTAATTTATAATAATAAATATTACTTATGACCTTTTATGGATATTAAATAAGAGGTTATTAAAGGATGAACAATTAGAATAAATTGTTTATTAATTTAATAAATCATTGGAATATTATTAAAATACTAATAATATTATAATATGATGTTGTTATGTAAATAAAATATTAGATTAGAGTATTATTATTAAATAATAATATTCGAGATTAAATAAAATATTATTAAATGATTAATAATATTAGTAAGTGAATAAAATATTATTAAATGATTAATAATATTAGTAAGTGAATAAAATATTATTAAATGATTAATAATATTAGTAAAGGGATAAAATATTATTAAATGATTAATAATATTAGTAAGTGAATAAAATGTTAGTAAATGATTTAAAGTATTATTAGTGAACCAATAATACTAGAGGGTGAATTAATATTATCTAAGTTAATAATATTATGTGAATTAAAGGTAGTCGTTAATTAATAATAACACTATCTAGGCATGATAATGTTTATAAGAACTTATTGTAATGTATGATATCTATGTGATTACATAATCTGATGTTATGCATTGACTAATTGAAAGACTAATTATAGGTCTCTCAAAGGAAGATAATTTAACTACATAGTGGATAAATTTACTTACGTAGTCAGTAACCTACGATCGAGGCAAGTTTCCTAACTCAACTTGAGTTATTATTTTTTCAAAAGCATAATAGTGAATAATTATTGATGATTATTCACGTCTTTATTGATTATTGAAATTCGCACTTTGTGCAATTGAATTCCTGTTCTACTGTTATTGAACTGTGAATTAAATTAAAGTTCTTCATTTATGAACTATTTATGATAGATCTATGCTAATTGTATCAGCTAGATCAAGCATGTCTAAATTTGTTAAATCAAATGGATTTTAAATAACTGTTCTTATTAATTGATATGGTAAGAACTCTTGACTGAGAAATGGACAAATTTGATTAAGGCATGATATCAATGTCGGATTATTAAGTGTTTATGCATAAATCACGGGGTATGAAAGGCTGATCCCCTTGAATACCAAAACTTATTAAAAGGTCCATTTAAATCACTTTGAGCACCTTGGCAAATGTTCATGGTTATTCAAAACCACTCAGTTCATGTTATTCAATTATCGAATATTCAATTGTTGATTATTAATTCATGTTCCTTCACAATCTTATATTATTGTTGAATATTGAAGGCAATATTTCTTTCTAAGTCATGATATATATCCTTTGTCTTTATAAACTTGTGAAGCAAATTAGTTGCTTACTCTTGCTATATCATGACCTCTATTTTCAGTTAAGCCCGAAGGATCTAATGCGAAGGACAAGGGCAAGGGCAAGATCCAGGAGTAATTCTAGAATGAATGTTAAATTAGTTATTATCTAATGGAATTTCTTGAGTAAACTGTTTGTATTATAAATGGTGTATTTAAAGTTAAGGTTAGAGAGACCTTGGGACCATGTTTTGAGACTTTTGTATAATGAACAATGTATGTTTATTATTTCGAAATAGTTATAGAATGCTTATGATGATGATAGGATCGTGAGCACTGAAACTGAGGTTAGAGAACCTGGATTTGGGGGCGTCACAGAGTATCTCTTTCCTCCAAGTCTCATTATTTGAATTGGCCTAAATAGATCCATGTGAAGCAGCTGCAGGGGTTTGTCAATTGAGTTGGCAGTTTTGCTCTTAAATGAGCTTCTAGTCTGATTTTCAAGTTGACAGGCGTTGCACGGTCTTTCTTTGACAAAACTGAACTTGGGTAAGCCTGCAACTAGATCTTTTGAGGCCAGTTTAGACATGCTCTTGAATTTGAGATGAGACAGTCTTCTATGACATTGCCAGCTCATTTCTTCATATGCTTTAGCCAGAAAGCATATTGTCTCGTCTGAGCTTAGTTGACCAAGATTCACAGTGTAGACATTTCCTTCTCTTGTTCCGGTCAGCTTTATGGTGGATGTCTTTAGATCTCTGACTTGACATTGATTGTTGAGGAATGTTACTTGATGACCCTTGTCGCAGAGTTGGCTTATGCTTAGAAGATTGTGTTGTAGTCCTTCCATATAGGCCACTTTACTAAAGGACACTGTACCATTCCCAGCTAAGCCATATACTCTTGTCTTGCCAGAGCCATTGTCTCCAAAGATGATTGAGGGACCCTCCTTCTCTATGTAGTTAGACATAAGGGCTTTGTTCCCAGTCATGTGCCTTGAGCATCCACTGTCCAGATACCAGGTTGTGATCATGGAGCTCTGTTCCTATGGTAACATTAAACTTTCATTTTGGTACCCATACTTGCATGGGTCCTACTTTGTTAGTACCCTTGGGAACCCAAATCTGCTTGACTTTGGGTCTCACATGCATAGGATTATAATAGCATATTGCAGCTTTGTGACCAACCTTATTGCACACAAAACATCTAATATGATGCATGCTTGTGTGTGTATGAGGATTCTTCCTCCATTTGGACTTTTGTGGATTCTTAGTCATCCTTCTGTTGAACTGATTCTCCTTCTTCCATGTGTCCTTGTGTTTCATAATTTGAGATGCGTGTACCTTTCCTCTATTATTCCTTTCCAGTTGGTTCGTGGAGTTGATTTTACTCGACTCTACGATCTTTCGAGGTTGTAAAGTAGTGGTTGGGTTACTCTTCCCTTTTCTGAAACCCAGGCCAGCATGAGATCCTTTATTCCTTGTGTTAGTTCCCAGTAGGCACAATAGATCTAGAAGGGGGGGTTGAATAGATCCTTTTTAATTTCAAATACTTTTCTGGTTTACTTTGTATTGCTCATAATTTAACATATGACAAACACAAGAATCTTTTTAAGCACAGCGAAATAAGTAAAAGATCCCCTTCATTGATATATTCATAAACAAATATACATTGTTCGTAGAGTTAGTTTGGTTGTAAGCAGTTAAAACATACATAGCAGTTATAGTACATAATGTAAAAGACACAAGGGGTTTTAAGTGGTTCAGAGACTCAAGCTCCTAATCCACTCTTTTGCTTTCAACTAGCAGGATTTCCACTAAGGAAGGACAGCACCCTGAATCACTAAGATTCCTTCAAGGCCAGCAGCCTTGGGACTTCAGTTCACTAAGAACTCTTCAAGGCCAAGAACTCTTCAACTAGCAGGATTTATCTTTGTTGCACATAGGTGGCTTGCTGGATCCTCCAGTCTTTGATTCGGTAGGTAGATGTGCCATTAGATCTACTTAAGCTTTGTAGGCTATATGATAGAACCTGCTCTGATACCAATTGTTAGTTCACGGAGGCACAATAGTTATCTAGAAAGGGGGGGGTGAATAGATATTTTAAATTCTTTTCGAAATACTTTGTTAGTTTTGTTAATGATTCAAACACAGCGAAATGAAGATTTTTTTGTTCTCCCTTTTAGATATAGTGAGTTAATGAGAGTGAGGCAGTTATAACAGTTATAGCAGTTATAGCAAGAATGCAAAAGACACAACAGTTTTAAGTGGTTCAGAGCACTTAAAGCTCCTAGTCCACTTTTCTACTCCTCGAGTAGGAAATCCACTAAGGATATCTTTTACACTTTCTGAATCTCACAGATTCCTTCTAAACCAGCGGTCTAGTCACTTCTTAGTTTACTTTTGAACTCTTCAAGTCCAGCAGACTTGGTTCTTCACAGTTCATTTATAACTCTTCAAGTCCTTCTGACTTGGAACTTCTTACTTCACTTGATAGATAGTTGATTAGTTCTTTGTTGGTGCTACTCAGTTGCTGTTAAGCACTTATTCGAAAGAATTGAGTAGCTGAGCAAGCTCTCTTTTTCAGATCGTAGAGTTGAGCGTTAAGTGTTCTTCAGTGTTTTGTTCAATGCTTGCTTAGTTGACTCATCTGCAGATGTTTTGCATATATGTGATGTAACACCCCCTTCCCGAAAAAGGAAAGGGAGGTCACGTGCAAAGCACAACAAACCTCAAAATAAGTAAACAGAGCACTAACAACTTCAAAATATTAATAATGGTGATCCCTTAATAAAGTACTAAATACAATTCTCCAACTAGAGACAAAATAATCAAACTTAAAATCGAAACAACCTAAATGGTCAAAGGCAACACTCTCATCACACTAGCCCTAAATCACCACTACAAACCTGCCGAAAGAAAAATACAGCATGAGCCAATTGCCTAGTACGGATATAATATACAAAAGATATACAACTGATATACGAAAACAACTGAGACAAAATAATGAACAAAGCCTCAAGTGTAAATACTGACGAAAATATAATCTCCAAATATCTGAAAGAAATATATCTAAATCAACAGAATTGACGAAACTAATAGACGAATAAAGAAATAACGAACTGAAGTAACTAACTCAATGAATTGAACTGAACGGAAACAAACAAAATTAATACAATAAAATAATAGGCTGAAACAAATGGTTGGGGTTATTTCATACCGATTGAGCTCAAAAATATATCTTGCCACACAGGCAAGTCAAACCAATGCCACACAGGCAAGTCAAATGATGCCACACATGCAAGTCAAATGATGCCAGGCAACCAAAATAATACCACACAGGCAAATCACACATTGGACTGCGAATCCAAATGTATGCAAATCGGATAGGTGTGTTTGGCACAACATCGACCTTCTAAAGGAGTGTGGTATTATATCACAGCTCACTCCACCTAGAACACCACAATGGAATGGTGTATCTGAGAGGAGGAATCAAACCTTGTTGGACATGGTACGATCAATGATGAGTCATGCAGATCTTCCAATAAGCTTCTGGGGTCATGCCCTAGAGATAGATGCATTCACACTTAACTGTGTTCCTATAAAGACGGTTCAGAAGACACCATATGAGATGTGGACTGGGAAACGTCCTAGTATGTCATTCATGAAGATTTGGGGTTGCGAGGCGTTCATAAAACGTCTGGATTCTGACAAGCTCGGACCCAAATCTGACAAATGTAATTTTGTGGGATACCTAAAGGAAACAAAAGGTATTATTTCTACAAACCTTCTGAGAACAAGTTGTTTGTTGCTCAAACTGGTATTTTTCTACAAAGAGAATTTGTCTCTAAAGGAAACAGTGGGAGGAAAGTAGAACTCGAAGAAATTCGAGAACCACAAAATATCATTGAACTCTGAAGTTGGAACATGAAAGCGAGAACCACAAGATATTGTGGAAAGTGAACTGCTCAAATTACGAAGTCATTCGTAGATCCGGTAGGACACCCCAAGAGCACGAGAGATATTATGGATATCTTGTGACTCAAAAGCGGCGATGTGATGCTCATAAATCAAGATGAGCCCGCTTCCTACCAAGAATCTATGAATGGACCAGATTTTGAGAAATGGCTTGAAGCTATGAAATGCGAGATGGACTCCATGTATACTAACCAAGTTTGAACTGGGTTGATCCACAGAAGGTAAAACCAATCGGTACAAGTGGGTTTTCAAGAAGAAAACCGACATGGATGGTAATGTACAAACCTATAAAGGCCGACTGGTAGCAAAAGGTTTCAAACAAATTCAAGGTGTTAACTATGATGAAACCTTCTCTCCAGTGGCAATGGTTAAATCCATCAGGATCTTACATGCTATTGCAGCTTTTTATGATTACAAAATCTGGCAGATGTATGTCAAAACTACTTTTCTTAACGGAAATCTCCTTGAGGATGTGTATATGACACAACCTGAGGCTTTTGTCAGTCCAAAGGATGCTGGAAAGGTATGTAAGCTATAGCGATCCATTTATGGATTGAAGAAAGCCTCTCAGAGTTGGAATCTTTGATTTGATGAAGCAGTCAAAGAATTTGGCTTTATGAAAAATGAAGATGAACCTTGTGTATATAAGAAGGTTAGTGGGTGTCACATTGTATTCCTAGTATTATATGTTGATGACATATTAATTATTGGGAATGACGTTCCTTCCTTACAAGCTGTAAAAACATGGTTAGGAAAATGTTTCTTCATGAAAGATTTGGGCGATGCTGCCTGCATTTTAGGTATCAGGATCTATAGAGATAAATCAAGAAAAATGCTCGGCCTAAGTCAAAGTACATATATTAATAAAGTGTTGAAACGATTCAGCATGCAAGAGGTGAAAAGAGGAAACTTACCCGTGACTCATGGTGTAAAGATCTCTAAGGCCCAATGTCCTAAATCACAAAATGATGAGGAGCATATGAGAAAGATCCCTTATGCTTTGGTAATTGGATCAATCATGTATGCAATGATATGTACTCATCCGGATGTCTCGTATACTTTGAGCATGACGAGCAAATACCAGTTGAATCCAGGTGAAGGTCATCGATTGACGATCGAAGAATATCCTCAAGTACCTGAAAAGGACTAAGGATTCATTCTTGGTATATGGAGGTGAAGACGAACTGGCAATAAAGGGTTACACAGATGCTAATTTCCAGACTGACAATGATGACTATAAGTCTCAGTCAGGTTTTGTGTTTTGCCTTAATGGTTGTGCTGTTATAGAAAAGTTCGAAGCAAGGGACAGTAGCTGATTCTACAACAGAGGCTGAGTATATTGATGCTTCTAGTGCAGCTATGACATCCCAGATTTTTAGAAATTATAAATGAGAATTTTATAAATAAAAGTATTATTTATGAGATATGTTGGGTGTGAGTATGTGTATGTCATATATTGTAGAATATGTGAATTGATGTGAAGAAAATGTTATATATTAATTTTAATATATATAAATATTTAATTGAATTATTTATTGAGTTAAATAAATAAATTTTGCTTTGATTATAGAGTAATGTAATTAAGTGTAGCAGATTAATTAAATGAATATTTAGTATTTAATTTAATTAATATAATAATTTTATGTTATAGTTCTAATTTAATTGAGATAATTAAATTAGATGAGTTATGTGATGATTGTTACACAAAATTATAATTAACAAGTAAATATAATTATGTGACAATTTGATGAGATTGATTGATGTTAAGCTATTGATTAATTAAAATAATGAGTATTTGCCAAACATGGTCTTAGGCTTTTCAAGTTCAAATTGGTGTAACCTATGTATTACCTAGTAATTAGTATATCTAATAATTACTAGGAGTTATATAGTATATATTACTAGTATTGTATATTATATGTATATACTACAAGTTAGTATGTTAGTTTAAGAAAACAAACCAAAGAAAGAAGAAGAGAGTTAGAGAGAGTTGTAGGAGAAGAAGAAGAAGAGGAAGAAAAAGAAAAAGAAGGGAAAGCTTTGAGAAGACAAAACAAGCCCCATCATCATCATCATCATCATCTCTCTCTTAAATTCATACTAATAAAGTTATAATCTAAATTCCTTGTTTTAATTATATTTTTATGTTCTTCATAATGTAGATAATTGTTATGTAGAAGTTGTATTGAGAAATTGAGAGAGATAGAGAGAAATAGAAGAATTGAGATGAGCTAGAAGAAGAAGAAGAATAAAAAGCTAGAAGAAGGTAACTTCTAAACTCTTATTTAATCCTTAATTTTTTTTGGGTAGATTTATGTTCTAGGGTAGTAGATCATGCTTAATCTGTTTGCATTGGTTTAATCTTGGATTATCAAGAATCAAACAAGAGGATTCAAGAAAGAAAATGAAATGGAAAGAAAATTTGAAGAACAAAATTCGTAGGTTTTTAGTAATTGTGGACATATCTTGTGAAATTCATATCTCTTTGGGTATAATGAGTTAGAAAGTGAGCCTTATATCAAATCGAAGATATGGAAGTAAGCTATATTATGAAAGTGGAATCACATGAAAACTCTTTGTAGATTTCTTGCAATGTCTGTTTTAGTAAGGCTGGTCCGAAGGGAAAATAATCTGTCCAGAAAATCAAAACTGTTACGGTTTTTGACTTTGAAAAATTCATATAAATTTGTGTGTTTTGAATCTGAAGAAACTTAAAACTGTAAAGTTGTAGATATGGAAGTTTACTAGCTAGACTGGCAAGATTGAGCCATTTTATGGACATGATCATGTCCGAAATAAATTATTTAGTAAGGATGTCCAGAAAATAAAATTTTCTAGACTAGTTGATGAATTACAGAATCTGGTTTAGATGAATAAGGGTTTGACTTTAAGGCCTAGATGAGGTTATATGACACTGAGTAAGGGTTAATTCTATATAAGAAGGAACCAAAATGGACATGTAATGAACGAGTTACGTTAAAAACGAAAACAACGTTTTGTTAAAGAAATTGTGAAGATGAGTTTTATAATTCTGTTTGAATTAAGATTTTGGGTGATGATATATTTTGATGATTAAAAATATGTTTTGACATATGTAATGAGTATAGATATGTGTTATCATATTCTATGCATAATTAACCATTTAAGATCAAGAGTTGAGATAAGTTAATGTGTGCACATAACGTGCTCGATTAAATGCCTAAGAGTAATAATGTTTTCTAAACTTTGGTATACAAAGTGTCTAACTAATGGCTAATATTAGATATCTAAGTATGAAAAGATGATAATACAAGAATAATAATGGAAAGGAATCGAAAAGGGTAATTTTTGATTTATGAAGGAAAATTAAACATGTAAACAATGTGTTGAACATGCATTTTTGAAACCAAAGTAGTGTAATAAAATGGTGTGATATACGCACATTGAACTACAAGTATGATAGTCTAGCATGTGTGGTGATGAAAATGAAAAATAAAACTGAGTTGCATATAAAATAGGTAGATGTCTATAAAGACATTATAAAGGATAATAAGATAAAGTAAGATCTTAGAATAAATTTGACCATGAGATTGAGTATTGATTTTATTTATTATCAATCTCACATACAGTGTAGGTTGTGCAAGGACGCGAAGTATTAGCGTGTTGGTAAAACACCGATAAAGGCAAGTCTTTCAGTTCTTTTTTGCTATGTGAACTTGATGATGATCTGCTTTAAAATTTTAGTGTATGATGTATTATGTATGTCAAAAGTATGAAATGTGAAAGTCAATCTATGACTATGATGATTGAACTATGAATGTTGATTGGGTAAGGAACTCAATCTCTATGGTTGTTATGTGAACTATAACATGTAAGCTATGTTTGTTTATGATTATTCTTGTATGTTGAGCATGTTATTATGTGCTACGTGATGCATGAAAGCTGTTAGATTTTGCTGAGCTGTCGAGCTCATTCTTGCAAATAACCATTTTTGCAGATTCAAGAATTGAAGGTAACGCTATGTGCTACTTGATTGTTATGGATCAAAAGTGATATATGAAGATTTAATATCCTAGCTAAGTTGTTATTCTTGTAAACCATGTCTAATGTTTCGAATAATGTATTAATGTTGAATTGTAATATTGTTTTGCGAATGTAAACTATTGTAGTATTAAAATGATTCTGAGATATTTAGATGTAAAGGTTGAAGGATTTGGGAACGATGATAGTTTGTAATAGAAAATTTTAATTATTCCACAAATTTCAATGGTTGTATTATCGTTTAATGATGTAAAATTAGAGGTTGAATGTATTATTAAGGACCGAAGTCGAGAATTAAATTGTATGAATTTTGGGGTCGTTACAGCAGCCAATGAGGCTATATGGATTAAAAAGTTCATCACTGAACTTGGTGTTGTTCCAACCATTGTTGATCTGGTTGCTCTATACTATGATAATAATAGAGCCATTGCACAGGCTAAGGAACCCAGATCTCACCAATGATCCAAGCATATACTTAGGCGGTACCATCTCATCTGTGAAATCATTGATAGAGGAGATGTACATATAGGAAGAGTGCCAACAGATGATAATGTTGCAGATCCACTGACCAAGGCTTTGTCACAGCAGAAGCACGACAGTCAAACTAGTTCAATGGGTATTAGATACATGAGTGATTGACTCTAATGCAAGTGGGAGACTGTTAGAGTTTATGCCCTAGAGGCCAATTATTTGGTATAATTGCTTAACATTTTGATATTATATTTGATTAAATAAATGAATGATTTTATTATGGTTTTATTTACTGCATTATATAAATGTTAACATAATAAAATTCCTTAGAATAGTGATACAATTTATATAGTTTCAAGTATGTGACTTGAACATGAGATTATATAATTACAATTAGTATCATTGCTCTTAAATGTCCCTAGTCGAATACCATTGTTGATAGGACAACAATGATGCATTGAGACTAGTATGTTGATTGATTAATGACCAAATCTCATTGGTCATAAATATATGAGATATTAAGTCAATGCATAGGTATGTGTTAGAGAACGATGTACTGGACAAACCCACCATGAGAATTCTATGTGGAGCATCGAAGTGTCATTAGCGATTCTCATAGTGACAATGATGTAATGGTCCTCCGACCTGAAATCACTATATTTCTACACGAGAATTTATGTACTTTGATATCATCAAATGTCACCTTTAATAGGGTGGACTAAAAAGGTGATTATTGGATACATCATGAATCGTGTGAGGAATATGAGTGATCTAGATGGAATTTAACCATCCTATATATTAGTGGTGATATCCATAGGCCTCTTGATTGAGTAGGACTATGAAATGCATGACCATGCTCAAATAGTGATTTATTTCATATAGTCTACTCATTGATCAAGAAAACTCAGATTAAATTATGAAGAACATGACATATTCCATGACTCGAGTTTAATCTAAGATGTCAATGTTAAAAGGATTAAATTACATTGAAACATTGGTCACGAAAAGGTTGCATCGAATCAGCGATCTTATTATTACTTGGGTAGCAGTGATGCATTACTAGATGTCGCTCACTGTTTATAATTTTATAATATGATTTTAAAATTATTGCCAACGTAATAAAAACCTATAGGGTCACACACAAAGAACGTAATTAAAATGAAATTAATTTAAATTGTAAAGATTTAAATATGTCAATATGATTAATAGAATTTTAAATTACAAATTTAAATTAATAGGATAATTTATATATAGGTATATTAATTAAGTAAGACTTAATTAAGATATATATATATATATATATATATATAAATTTCAGATTTTATTTTAATTGGATTAGGGTTTTGATTAATTCCTATTAACTACTATATATATGATATATTGCAGCCATTTTAAAAAACGATCATAAACTCACAAACCCTAGCCGCTCTTAGAGAGAGACTAGAGAAAAGTTCAAAAATCTTGTTCCTTTGGTGGCTAGTACCGTAGCTCCTTTTATTGCAGAATAGTGCGACGGTTTGTGTGTGTTCGTGTGGATACCGTGGAGACGTAGTACCGTGAGGAATTGCATTGGAGATTCAGAGCGTTTCAGAAAATTCCATAATCGGTATAATATCTAACCACTGAATTAATTGTTTTTCGCATGGATCCTATTTTAGGGTTTTAGATATTGCTTTAAAATTTTAATTTCCGCTGTGCGTTTCTGTTCCGAAACCCAACATCCCCCACATAAGACTTTTATTAAATATGTATATATATATATATATATATAATACGTATATATATATATAAAACAAAATTGAGATAACTTTTATCGACAGTTTTAAAAAATGGGTAAGTGGGGGGGGGGTTCATATAATAAGTAAAATTTACATCAAATACTTCATAAAAATCCCCTCAATATTTTTAACAACATTTATTATCATTATTATAATTCATAATATTTAACAACCAGGTTGTTCCCAAGAAAGAGGGGGCTTTTCAATAAGGATTTCTCCCTATTGGCACGCAATTAGGTGACCAAACCTCTCCTTGACAGAACTTCTAGACATCGTCAATATTGCAAATAATAATATTAATAACTTTGTCGTCTCAATTATTGATTTAATAATATAAAATATTATGCAGATAATACTTTGATAATAATTGAATCAATAATATGAGAGATATGATACTGACAATTCATAGCAATAATTAAGTATAACTAAGTGACTTCTCACGTAAGCATCAATAATCAATACCGGTAATGCTACTATGCAACCACGCCAGACATTCATTTCTTTTACACACCAATTATTTCAACAGTTAACGATAAAACTTTCGCCGTTATTTTTATAAAAAGATATTTTTGTCGTTTTCTCAATCCGATAATAATTTCGTTGTGGGGTCCACCAATGATTGTGCCGTCGTACGAATATTCCCTGTTAAAACGAATATTCCCCGACTAATCGAATGTAATATAACAACTTGCGTACTTTGTAAAATTTATAAATATTACCCACAACTATAATATTATATCAAATTCATTCCTTAATATTCAAAAATGATATTTATAGAAAATTAATCTGTATTCATAAAAGTTGGGGTCTTACAACCTCCCCTTCTTATGAAATTTCTCCCTTGAAATTAGGGTACATACCTGGTATGATGAAGAGGTGAGGATACCTTGATCTCATTACAGATTCTAACTCCCAGGTCATTTCCTCAACATCGTGGTTTCTCCACAAAACTTTGACTTGAGGTATAACCTTGGAGCGTAAAATATGTTCCTTCTTATCCAAGATTTTAACAGGAACCTCTTCATACATTAAATCTTCCACTATTTCCTCCGGTTCTAACTCAATAATGTGGTTCAGGTCTTTCACATATTTACGTAACATGGATATGTGAAAAAAGTTATAAACACGAGACATACTTGGCGGTAAGGCGAGTCTATAGGCCACAGTTCCTACTCGGTCAAGGATTTCAAATGGACCAATGAATCAAGGATTGAGCTTTCCCCTCTTTCCAAATCTCGTAACTCCCTTCCATGAAGCAACACGTAATAACACATGTTCTCCAACATTGAATTCCACATTCTTCCGATGAAGATCAACATAACTCTTTTGATGATCTTGTGAGGTTTTTATACATTGTCGGATTATTTGAATCTTTTCTGTTGTTATGCGTACCAATTCTGGTCCCAACAACGTTGCTTCACCCACCTCGTCCCAGCATAATGGAGAACGACACTTTCTTCCATACAATGCCTCAAATGGAGCAATTTTGATACTTGTTTGATAACTGTTGTTGTAGGAGAATTCCACCAATGGCAAGAACTTGTCCCAACTTCCTTTGAAGTCAAGGACACAGAGTCTTAATAGATCCTCAAGAGTTTGGATAGTCTTCTCTGACTGTCCGTCCGTTTGAGGATGATACGCCGAACTAAATCGTAAATCCGTGCCCATAGCTTTGCAAACTAACCCAAAACCGTGAAGTAAATCTTGGGTCTCGATCCGAAACTATGGATACTGGCATACCATGCAGTCTTACAATCTTGTTTATGTACATACAAGCAAAACGTTCAAGTGAATAAGTTTCTCTTATAGGTAAGAAATGAGTAGACTTGGTCAATCTATCAACAATGACCCAAATTGCATCTATACCTTGATAAACCTTGGGAATACCAGTAACAAAATCCATGGTAATGTGCTCCCACTTCAATTCTGGAATTTTAAGTGGTTGCAATGGACCTTTTGGAACTTGATGCTCTGCCTTGACACGTTGACAAGTTTTACACGTTGACAAGTTAAATACCTTGAGATAAACTCCGCGATCTCTCTCTTCATATTGCTCCATCAAAATGTATGTCAATGATCATGATACATTTTAGTACTCCTAGGATGGATTGCAAATGGTGTGTTGTGTGCCTCCATATGATTTTATACTTTAAATTAGGGTCGTTAAGAACACAAAGTCCGGAGTTGACTCGTAGTATTCCTTCGTCATCGATTCTTGCTTCCGGCATAGCACCTTCTTGGAATTTCTTCTTCATACGCATCAGCTATATGTCTTTAACTTGAGCATCTTTAACTTTATCGATTAAACTCGGTTCTACTCGTATGTTTGTCATCATCATGTAGGTCCCTTGAGTCTTTAACTCTATCTCCATCCTTTGCAAGTCATACAAAATAGGCCTTTGTGTTGACAATATCACACTCGTACCCGCATATGATCTTCTACTCAATGCATCAGCTACTACGTTCGCTTTTCTAAGATGGTATTGAATAGTATGATCATAATCTTTCAACAGTTCGAGCCAACGTCGTTGCTGCATGTTGAGTTCCTTTTGAGTGAAGAAATATTTGAGGCTTTTATGATCCGTATAGATCTCCACTTTATCCCCATACAAGTAATGCCTCCAAATTTTAATTGTGAAGACAACAGCTGCCAACTCTAGATCATAAGTAGGATAATTCCTCTAACATTCTTTGAGTTGTCGAGAGGCATAGGCTATGACCTTCCCATGTTGCATGAGAACACATCCTAACCGTTTGCCTAGAAGCATCACTGTAGATGATAAATCCCTCCAAGCCAGATAGTATTGTAAGAATAGGTGCTGAAATGAGTCTCCTCTTGAGTTCTTGAAAAATCTTCTTACATTCCTCGCTCCAACCGAATTTTGTATCTTTCCGAGTCAGCTGAGTTAATGGAGTAGTGATTCGAGAAAACCCTTCTATGAATCTCTGATAATAACCAGCTAAGCCGAGAAAGCTACGTACTTCAGTCACTGACTTTGGTTGCTCCCAGATTTGTATTGCTTCAATCTTTGCTGGGTCAACAAATATTCCGTGATTTGATATCACGATCCCAAGGAATGCAACTTCCTCAAGCCAGAACTCGCATTTCTTCAACTTGGCATACAACTTGTTTTCACGAAGCTTTTGGAGTATCAGCCTCAAGTGTTGCTCATGATCTTCACGACTTTTGGAATATATGAGAATGTCATCAATAAAGACAACCACAAAATGATCCAAATATTCCTTGAATGCTCGGTTCATCATATCCATGAAGGCAGCAGGAGCATTAGTCAATCCAAATGACGTAACTAGGAATTCATAATGCCCGTACCGAGTTCTGAAAGCAGTATTTGGAATGTCATCAGTTTTAATCTTTAACTGGTGATATCCAGAACGAAGGTCGATCTTTGAAAAGAATTTGACGCCTTGCAACTGGTCAAACAGGTCATCAATGCGAGGCAACGGGTACCTATTTTTGATGGTGACATGGTTCAACTCCCGATAATCAATACAAAGTCGCATACTCCCATCTTTCTTCTCCACGAATAGAACAGGATTCCCCCAAGGAGACGTACTAGGACGAATGAAACTGATGTCTAATAATTCCTGCTGTTGGGTCTTTAACTCTTGAAGTTCAATAAGAGCCATTTGATATGCGACTTTGGAAATGGGTTTTGTATCGGGTTTAAGGTCAATACAAAATTCAATTTCATGCTCTGGGGGTAAGCTAGGAAGTTCTTCAGGGAATACGTCAGGAAATTTATTAACAATAGAAATATCACTCAAAACTGACGTATTTTTGTTTAAATCCGTGACATGAGCTAAGAAAGCTTGACATCTGTTTTCAATAAACGAATAACTTTATGGCTTGAGATGACAGTGATTGATTTTAATGGTTTGGTTGCTTGAATTCGCATAATAGGTTGGTTAGGAATATGAAAGCTAACAACCTTATGAAAATAATTAATTTTTGCATGATGAATAGTTAACCAATCAATCCCTAGAATTACGTCAAACGCAAGTATTTTTAAGGAAATAAGATCGACAGGTAATGTGAGGGTACCAATTTGAACCAAACAAGACTTATAAATAGTGGATGTAATTAAGGTTTCTCCCAATGGAGTTTCAACAGATACGTCAAAGTCTAATTTCTCCGGAGTCAAATTTAAACGCTAAGTTCAAGTAGGAGAAATAAAAGAATGGGTAGAACTGGTATCAAATAAGGTATATACTTCACTAGAGTTTATGATAAGCTTACCCGTGATGACCTCGTTCGGGTTCCTTGCTTTCTGGGAGGTCACAACAAATGCTCTCCCTTGAACTACTAGTTTTGACTTGTCTGGGACGGCATTTGGTGTCACCGTTCCAACTGGACTTGGCTTCCCTGTACGACAAAATCTAGCTAGGTGACCTTCTCTTCCACAATTGTAACACGCTTTGGACCGATGCAAGCATAGTTTGGGTGATGTGTCCTTCCCTCAAAGATTTGAAGCATATGATAGGTGGTCGTTCTTCCTTAACAACGGTGTTGGTTCGGCGCCTTTCCATCATTGTTGAATCTCCTCTTCTTGAAATGTCTACTTTTACCGTCTTGCCATGATTACCACCGAATTGGTTACCATTTACGCATGTTGATTCCTCCACGCTTGTTGTCACCGCTCGATGATCGCTACCACCGGTATTATCATTTTGCGTGTCGCTTTCTCTTGGTTGGGTTGACTCATTATCGTGCTCCAATAATCGAGCCCTATTTACAACATCTCAATACAAACACGCCAGTGAGAAATTAGATATTGACGTATCTCGGGTTTCAAACCTCTTAGAAACATCCGCGTCATTCTCTCCTCATTATACAACCAAGTGGAACGCAAAACCGAGATAACTTCGGCAAACTTAGCTTCTTCGCGACACCTGGTCATATTGTTCTCGCTCCCAACTTGATGAACTCTACCTCCTTCATGTGTCGAATACTTTCGGAAAGTACTTGTCGTTGAATAGTTCTTGGAACTTCTCCCAAGACATCTTCGGTCATGGCGGTTGAGTACGCTTACTGCTTTCCCATCAGTAATCTATTTCTCCTCGCAACATAAAGGTGGCAAAGGGAACCTTTTGCTCTTCGGAGCATCCCAAGACATCAAATATCTTGGTGTTCTTCTTTATCCTCGTCTCCGCCTTAAGTGGATTTGGCTCTCTAATAAACTCCGGTGGTCTCAGCTCCTTGAACTGCTTAGCGGTGACCGTCCGAGAGTTGCAAGTGTTTCCACCTGTATTTTGGACAGGAGTCTCTCTAGCTTGATGTTGTACGAATTGCAGAAAGCTCCTAAACATTCTGTCATTCGCCATTTGGTCGGTGTTATTGTTCACCTGAGGATTATTGCCTTCTTGATGCACATTATCCTGGGTGTTGATCTGTGGTGACTCAATGGTCTCCTGTGCTCCATTGTTATTCTCAACATTATCGAATGTCATTTTCAAACACTGCCACAAAACAAGGGTTAATTGACATGCCACATATTATCCCTATATTCTGACCGACCATTTAAATAACAAATAAACTTAGGTAGGTCATACTAGCGAAGGAATTACCCGTCTCTCTCCTCCTAGTTCTAGTCTCACATCTCAGCCAGGGATCATATCCCTAAGCTTTAATACCAGCTGTGATGCCCCCAAAACAGGTATACATCACCCATCTTGGGTTGCCAAATACATGGTACATAATTCAAATATAACTTAATTATACAACTGTCGTGTTAAGTACGACAAAACATAAGCTGTGAGTTTTAATACAAATATTGTCTTCTAGATAATATACAAACTCAAATTCAATATTATTACATTTATTTTCACAGTATTTCACAACATAGTGATGACTACTAATGTAGACATCTGGACCGTCACTCCGTTCCCCGACTAGTCCCAGCTATATTCTCATTTTTTGAAGAGAACAATGAAATCAAAGGGTGAGCTCAACTAGCCCAGTAAGAAATATTATGACTAAGATAATGCAGAAAAAATTAGCGTTAGCCTTCAACAGTGTTAAATTGATAAAATATAATAGACATCAAGTTTAACTGTAGTGAAACAAGCATTCCATTAGAAGAGTCAAGTAGAGAATGATATCTACTATCTTCTATGATTTAAAAAGTTTATCAACAGTTTTATCGCTGAGACTCAGCTTAATAAATAATCCACATCATCGAATCATCCCTGCACTACGACCAAGGATATTCACTAGTATTACGACCATAAATTATCCATGCACTACGGGCTAAGGATATTCGTGTTTTCATCAATGGTCATGATCATGCCAACAACTGTCCATCAATGCACTACGGGCCAATGAGGACTTTTACCACATCATTTGTTATATTATGGTTACGATTATACCGAATAATCCTTGGTCATAATCATACCAAGTCCATCTATGCACTATGGGCCACAGATGACTTTCAACATAATATAAGCCTGAGGATGATGACAATGATATAAGAATTCAAAATGAAAGAAAAGAAAAAATTTTAAAGATTTATAATTTAATTTATCTAGAAATCAATAACGTCCAAATTGTCAACATGATACTACTTTGTGGAGTAAAATTCAAGAATAATATTGTACGAAAAATGATTTGGACCGAAAATGAATCAATTTTTATCATGAATAGTACCGCGGGTGAATAGTAACTAAATGAATAGTAACCCATGAAAAGTAACTTCGAGAATAGTAACCCCGTGAATAGTACCCCGACATGAAAAAGTTAAAACTTATCAAGAATGCTCAGAATAATATTTCCATAAAAAGATATTGGATGAAATGCAAATATCAAGGATATTCTACTAATTTCATGGAGTATAGAAGCCAAAACTTAACAAAATGAGTATAGAATTCGAAATCTGAAATGAAATAATAATACTTATATACTACAGAGTATGGAAGAAAATATTATTTTATACGAATACTGAACAAAAATAATATCCCTTACCTTGAAAAGAAGAGTATTCCAACTGGTATATCGGTGATATTCTTGAAGAAAACTTGAACTGTTTTTCTACGCTCAAAGCTTCCTTAAATTCTAAAGAAATACGCTCAAGATTATAGAAAAAGAATTCTCTGATTCTGGTGTGATTTTCAATTATAACTAAGCATCCTATTTATAGGAGAATGGAAGGGGTTTTGTTTGAATCACGGGTGAACAATACTTTTTTTCTCACGGACGAAGATATCGAAGGTTCACGGACTACATTTATTGAATTTGCAACTTCGGAAGCCCTTAAACAAACGCAAGTTATATAAATATATATATACCACTCAAATGTTGTCACAATCACACACAATTTACACACTTTTAACATCCACCCGACAAAGCCATTCCCCCTCCCCCATATAAGACTTTTATTAAATATATATATATATATAACAAAATTGAGATAACTTTTATCGACAGTTTTGAAAAATGGTTAAGTGGGGGGTTCATATAATAAGTACAATTTACATCAAATACTTCATAAAAATCCCCTCAATTTTTTAACAACATTTATCATCATTATTATAATTCGTAATATTTAATAACCAGGTCGTTCCCAGGAAAGAGGGGGCTTTCCAATAAGGATTTCTCCCTATCATGCAATTAGGTGACCAAACCTCTCCTCGATGAAACTTCTAGACATCACAATATTGAAAATAATAATATTAATAACTTTGTCATCTCAATTATTAATTTAATAATATAAAATATTATGCAGATGATACTGTGATAATAATTGAATCAATAATATGAGATATATGATGCAACAATTACTGTAGCAATAATTGAGTATAACTGAGTGACTTCTCACGTAAGCATCAATAATCAATACTGTGTGTTACTATGCAACCACGCATATTACTGTACTTTTAACACTAGTTATTTCAACAGTTAACAGTAAAACTTTTGTCGTTATTTTTATAAAAAGATATTTTTGTCGTTTTTTCAATTCGACAATAATTCCGTTGTGGGGTCCACTAATGATTGTGCCGTCGTACGAATATTTCCTGTTAAAACGAATATTACCCGACCAATTGAATGTAATATAACAACTTGCGTACTTTGTAAAATTTATAAATATTACCCACAACTATAACATTATATCCAATTCACTCCTTAATATTCAAAATGATATTTATAGAAAATTCATCTTTATTCATAAAAGTTGGGGTCTTACAGGTGTTCTACACTTTCTCCCGTAAAGGGCTTCATATGGCGGCACACCAATACTCACATGATATCTATTATTATAAGAAAATTCTACCAATGGTAAATGGTCATCCCAATTGCCTTTGAAGTCCATCACGCAAGCTCTAAGCAAGCTCTAAGCATGTCCTTCAACGTTTGTATGGTTCGTTCACTCTGCCTATCGGTTTGAGGGTGATAAGTACTGATAAGCAGTACTTAATCTCAACTGAGTTCCCATTCGTTCTTGCAAACTTTTCCAAATTTTGATATTAAACGTGGATCTTGATCGGAGACAATCGACACCAACACTCAATATCGCGATACGATTTCCCTTACATATAAACTTACTAAATGGTTCAGATTAAATCGGATCTTGATAGGTAGAAAATGAGCTATCTTCGTTAGTTGGTCCAAGTTAACCCAAATGGCATAATAACCCTTCTGTATACTCGGAAGTCCAGCCACGAAGTCTATCCTAATATGCTCCCATTTCCATTCTGGTATTTTCAGCGGTTGAAGTAGTCCACTCGGCCTCTGATGTTCTGCTTTGACTCTTTGACAAGTAAAACATCTACTAATGCACTCTGTAACTTCTCTTTTCAAATTGGGCCACAAAAAGTGGTGTCGAAGATCCTGGTACATCTTTGTGCCTCATGGATGAACATAATATGTCGTATTATGTGCTTCGTGCAAGATTTCCTCCCCCAGTTCGGTTATAGCTGGCACCCATACTCGACCCTCAAATCTTAATATACCATCCTTATCTACTCTGAACTTTTCCTCCTCATTTTCTACTATTCTCTTCCTTATCTTCTCACATTCTTCATCTTCCTCTTGTGCTTCCTTTATTTTATCCAATAATGTCGGGTGAGCTCCCATTAAGAATAATTTTCCTTCCGCTTCTTTCGGTTCCTTCACCTCTATTTCCAACTTCTCCATTTCTCTTATTAATTCCTCCTAGGTCGTCAATTTGAATAACTTCTCCCTTCTTTTTCTACTCAAAGCATCGGCTACTACGTTTGCTTTTCCCAAGTGATAAAGAATTTCACAGTCGTAATCCTTGATTAATTCCAACCAACTTCTTTTTCGCATATTCAACTCCTTCTGTGTGAAGATATATTTTCGTCATTTTTGCGCTTAAGATTTAGAGGCATTAACTGTACGGAGAGAAGGTGGAGATCTATACGGATCATAAAAGTCTCAAATATTTCTTCACTCAAAAGGAACTCAACATGCGGCAACGACGATGGCTTGAGCTGTTGAAAGATTATGATCATACCATCCAATACCATCCTGGAAAAGCGAATGTAGTAGCTGATGCATTAAGTAGAAGATCATATACGGGTACGAGTGCATTATTGTCAACGCAAAGGCCCATTTTATATGACTTATAAAGGATGGAGATAGAGTTAAAGACTCCAGGGACCCATGTGATGATGGTGAATATACGAGTAGAACCGACTTTAAATGATAAAGTTAAAGCTGCTCAAGCTACAGACCTGGAGCTGATGCGTATGAGGAAGAAAGTGCAAGAAGGTGCTATTCCGGAAGCAAGAAGCGATGATGAAGGAATACTTCGAGTCAACTCTAGACTTTGTGTTCCTAACATCCCTGATTTAAAGTATAAAATCATGATGGAGGCGCACAACACACCGTTTGCAATCTATCCTAGGAGTACCAAAATGTATCGTGATCTTCGACATACATTTTGGTGGAGAAATATGAAGAGAGAGATAGCGGAGTTTATCTCAAGGTATTTAACTAGTCAACGAGTCAAGGCGGAGCATCAAGTACCAAAAGGTCCATTGCAACCACTTGAAATTCCATAATGGAAGTGGGAGCACATTACCATGGATTTTGTTACTGGTCTTCTCAAGGTTTCTCAAGGAATAGATGCAATTTGGGTCATTGTTGATAGATTGACCAAGTCTGCTCATTTCTTACCTATACGAGAAACTTATACACTTGAACGTATTTCTCGTATTACATAAACGAGATTGTAAGACTGCATGGTATGCCAGTATCCATAGTTTTTGATCGAGACCCAAGATTCACTTCACAATTTTGGGTTAGTTTGCAAAAAGCTATGGGCACGGATTTACGATTTAGTTCGGCATATCATCCTCAAACGAACGGGCAGTCGGAGAGGACTATTCAAACTCTTGAAGATTTATTAAGACTCTGTGTGCTTGACTTCAAAGGAAGTTGGGACAAGTTCTTACTATTGGTGGAGTTTTCCTACAACAACAGTTATCAAGCCAGTATTGGCATGGTTCCATTTGAGGCGTTGTATGAAAGAAAGTGTCGTTCTCCAGTATGCTGGGATGAGGTGGGTGAAGCAACGTTGTTGGGACCGGATTTGGTACGTATGACTACAAAAAAGATTCAAACGATCCGACAACGTATAAAAACCTCACAAGATCGACAAAAGAGTTATGTTGATCTTCATCGAAAGGACGTGGAATGCAATATTGGAGATCATGTGTTGTTACGTGTTGCTCCATGGAAAGAAGTTACGAGATTTGGAAAGAGAGGAAAGCTCAATCCTCAATTCATTGGCCCATTTTTAATCCTCGATCGAGTAGGAACTGTGGCCTATAGACTCGCCTTACTGCCATGTATGTCTCGTGTTCATAACTTTTTTCACATATCTATGTTACGTAAATATGTGAAAGACCCAAACCACATTATTGAATTAGAACCAGACGAGATAGAGGAAGATTTAACGTATGAAGAATTACCTGTTAAAATCTTGGATAAGAAGGATCATATTCTACGCTCTAAAGTTATACCTCAAGTCAAAGTTTTGTGGAGAAACCACGATGTTGAGGAAATGACCTGGGAGTTAGAATCTAAAATGAAATCAAGGTATCCTAACCTCTTCGATATACCAGGCACGTACCCTAATTTCGAGGATGAAATTTCATAAGAAGGGGAGGTTGTAAGACCCCAACTTTTATGAATAAAGAATAATTTTCTCTAAATATATTTTTGAATATTAAGGTGTGGTTTTGATATAATGTTTTAGGTGTGGGTAATATTTATAAATTTTGCAAAGTAAGCAAGCGGTTATATAATATTCGATTGGTCAGGGAATATTCGTTTTAACAGGGAATATTCGTACGACGACACAATCATTGGTGGACCCCACAACAGAAGTATTGTCGTAGTTAGAAAACGATAGAATTATCTTTTTATAAAAATAACGGCGAAAGTGTTACAGTTAAAACTGTTGAACTACCCGGTAGTAAAAGTACCGTAATACGCGTGGTTGCATAGTAGCACACAGTATTGATTATTGATGCTTACGTGAGAAGTCACTCAGTTATACTCAATTATTGCTACATTAATTGCTGCATCATATCTCTCATATTATTGATTCAATTATTGTCACAGTATCATCTGCATTATATGTTATATTATTAAATCAATAATTGAGACGACAAAGTTATTTATATTATTAAATTGTAATATTTACAATGTCTAGAAGTTCTGTCAAGGAGGGGTTTGGTCACCTAATTGCGCGCCAATAAGGAGAAATCCTTATCGAAAAGCTCCCTCTTTCCTAGGAACGATCTGGTTGTTAAATATTGTGAGTTATAATATTAATGATGAATAAGTTCATGTTGATTAAAGATGAATTTGATAGTTCCAATGTGTTGGGATTATTAGTGTTAGTGGAAATCGACATCTATTCCGATGATAATTGATGTCTGGGGGTTATATTGATAAATTGGATAATTTATCGGATAAATGAGCAATTAATTGTTACTAATTCACATGCTTATATAACTATTTGTTCACATGTGTGTACTATTGAATCACATTCATTTACTATTAGGGGAGTTGGTGCAAGATTGATAATACTTGCATGACTAAGTTAAAAATGGAGGTATAGATAGAGGTACTATACTGTAATTCATATTTTTCACATGATTATACTTTTGATTCACATGATTGAACTATTGATTCACATTATTTACTATTAGGGGAGGTGGTGCAAGTTTGATAATACTTGCAGGACTAAATTAAAAATGAAAGAAAAGTTAGAGGTATTGTACTGTAATATTTTGAGCCCCAAAACGTGCAATTATCGAAACTATATTTTTCTATAAATAGAAGCTCATTCTTCCTTCATTTCTCACCAATTCACAAAAGCTTTAGAGCAATTATTATAGAGAGAAATTATAGAGAGAAAGAAGAAGAGAAGTCTGCTACCTCACTATTCCAGTATCCAGTTTTTCTAAGGTAGGGGTATTATTTCTTTCTTTCGTCTTCATGAAGATAACTTCTATTATTCCATTGTTTATTATTATGTTGGAATAACCTGTCTATGCGAAGTACCGCATACATGGTGAAATTCTTCTGTTATTCCATTCTTTATTATTATGTTGGAATAACCTGTCTATGCGAAGTACCACATACATGGTGAAATTCTTCTATTATTCCATTCTTTATTATTACATTGGAACATCCCATGCATGCTTTATGCATGACCTGGTTCCGTTATTTATTACTCTGTTGGAACAACCTGTCGGTGCTTATGCATGACCTGGTTCCATTATTTATTATTCTATTGGAACATCATGTCTGTGTGTTTACGCATGACCTGGTTTCGTTATTTATTATTCTGTTGGAATAACCTGTATGTGCGGTCTATCACAAGCATGGTGATTTTTTTTGTTATTCCATTCTTTATTATACTCAGTTGGTTAAAGTTTTGACTTCTATACTCCATGAAATTAATGGAATATCCTTGATATTTGCGCTTCATCCAGTATCTTTTCATGGAAACATTCTTCTGAGCATTCTTGAATTTTACTCTACAAAGCAAAGTATCGTCGACAATTTGGACGTTATTGGTTCTGGATAAATTAATTCTTGAACTTGTTTTATTGAATTCTTATATCATTGTCATCATCCTCATGTTTATATTATGTTGAAAGTCATCTGTGGCCTGTAGTGCATAGATGGACTTGGTATGATTATGACCAGGGATTACTCGGTATAATCATGACTGTAATGTTACAAATGATGTGGTATGCGTCCTTATTGGCCCGTAGTGCATTGATGGACAGATGTTGGCATGATCATGACCATTGATGAATACACGAATATCCTTGGCCTGTAGTGCATGGAGAATTTGTGGTCGTGATAATAATGAATATCCTTGGCCGTAGTGCAGGGATGATATGGTTTATTTATTAAGCTGAGTCTCAGCGATTAAAGTGATAAAAAACCTTTTAAATTATAGAAGATAGTAGATTTTATTCTCTACTTGACTCTTCTAATGGATTGTTTGTTCCGCTGTAGTTAAACTTGATGTTTGTTATATTTTATCAGTTTAACACTGTTGAAGGCTAATGATAAATTATTCTGCATTATCTTAGTCATAATATTTCTTACTAGGCTAGTTGAGCTTACCCCTTTCTTTCACTGTTCTCTTCAGGAAATGAGAACGTAGCCGGGACTAATCAGGGAACGGAGTGACGGTCCAGATGATAGCATTAGTAGTCCTCAGTATTCTGTTAAATAGTGTAACAATAAATGTAATGAGGACTCCATTGAGTTTGTATATTGTCTAGATGACAATATTCTTATTAAAAACTCTTAGATTATATTTTATCGTATTTTACACGACTGTTGTATAATTAAGTTGTATTTGAATTTTGTACCATGTATTTGGGGATCCAAGATGGGTGATGTATACCTGTTTCGGGGGCGTCACAATGACCGTGTCGCAATACGAGGCTAAATTTACGGAGTTATCTCGGTTTGCATCCCATTTGGTTGATAATGAGGAGCGAATGACGCGAATGTTTTTAAGAGGTTTGAAACCGGAGATACGTCAATATCTTATTTCTCATAAACTGTGTTTGTATTCAGATGTTGAAAATATGGCTCAGTTATTGGAGCGCGATAACGGATCAATGCAACCAAGAGAAAGCTTCCGACAGAATGAAAATACCAGTGGTAATAGTCATCGAAGCGGTGACAACAAACGTGGAGGGAATCAACATGGCAGAAATGGTAACCACTTCGGTGGTAATTATGGCCAAGACAATAAAAGTGGGAGTTTCAAGAAGAGGAGATTTAATAATGATGGAAGGACGTCAGCACCAACACCTGTTGTTAAGGAAGGAGAGCGACCGCTGGTCGTATGTTACAAATGCGGAGGGGAGGGACACATCACCCAAACCGCATGCGCAAATCAAATCCAAAGCATGTTATAATTGTGGAAGAGAAGGTCACCTAGCCCAATTTTGTCGTGCACCAAAGTCAAGTCCAGCTGGGATGGAGGCATCAAAGTCCATCCTAGACAAGACAAAATCGGTAGTTCAAGGGAGAGCGTTTGTTGTAACCTCCCAGAAAGTAAGGAACCCGAACGAGGTCATAACAGGTAAGCTTATCATAAACTCTAGTGAAGTATATACCTTATTTGATACCGGCTCTACCCATTCTTTTATTTCTCCTACTTGCGCTTAACGTTTAAATTTGACTCCGGAGAAATTGGACTTTGACTTATCGGTTGAAACTCCGTTGGGAGAAACCTTCATTACATCCATGGTTTATAAGTCTTGTTTGATTCAAATCGGTAACCGCACATTACCTGTCGATCTTATTTCTTTAAGAATACTTTTGTTTGACGTAATTCTAAGGATTGATTGGTTAACTACTCATCATGCAAAAATTGATTGTTTTCGTAAGGTTGTTAGTTTTCATATTCCTAATCAACCTATTATGTGAATTCAAGCGACCAAACCATTAAAATCAATCACAATAATTTCAAGCCATAAAGCTATTCGTTTATTGAAAAATGGATGTCAAGCTTTCTTAGCTCATGTCACAGATTTAAACAAAAATACGTCAGTTTTGAATTATATTTCTATTGTTAATAAATTTCATGACGTATTCCCTGAAAAACTTCCTGGCCTACCCCCAGAGCGTGAAATTTAATTTTGTATCGACCTTGAACCTGGTACAAAACCCATTTCCAAAGCCCCATATCGAATGGCTCCTATTGAACTTCAGGAGTTAAAGACCCAATTGCAGGAATTGTTAGACATTGGTTTCATTCGTCCCCAATCGTCTCCTTGGGGTGCTCCCTGCTCTATTCGTGAAGAAGAAAGATGGGAGTATGCGACTTTGTATTGACTATCGAGAATTGAACCATGTCACCATCAAGAATAGGTATCCGTTACCTCGCATTGATGACCTATTTGACCAGTTGCAAGGAGCACAATTCTTTTTAAAGATCGATCTTCGTTCTGGATATCATCATCTGAAGGTTAAAACTGAGGATATTCCAAAGACTGCCTCCAGAACTTGGTACGGGCATTATGAATTCTTAGTCATGTCTTTTGGATTGACTAATGCTCCTGCTGCCTTCATGGATATGATGAACCGAGTATTCAAAGAATATTTGGATCACTTTGTGGTTGTCTTTATTGATGACATTCTCATATATTCCAAAAGTCGTGAAGATCATGAGCAACATTTGAGGCTGATACTCCAAAAGCTTCGTGAAAACAAGCTTTATGCCAAGTTGAAGAAATGTGAGTTTTGGCTTGAGAAAGTTGTATTCCTTGGGCATGTGATATCAAATCATGGAATATCTGTTGACCCAGCGAAGATTGAAGCAATTCAAAGCTGGGAGCAACCAAAGTCAATGACCGAAGTACGTAGCTTTCTTGACTTAGCTGGTTATTATCGAAGATTCATGAAAGGATTTTCTCGAATCGCTACACCATTAACTCAGCTGACTCGAAAAGATACAAAGTTCGGTTGGAGCGAGGAATATGAGAAGAGTTTTCAAGAACTCAAGGGAAGACTCATTTTAGCACCTGTTCTGACAATACCCTATGGCTCAGAGAGATTTGTCATCTACAGTGATGCTTCGGGCAAAGGGTTAGGATGTGTTCTCAATGCAACATGGGAAAGTAATAGCATATGCATCTCGGCAATTCAAAGAATATTGGAGGAATTATCCTACTCATGATCTAGAGTTGGCAGTTGTTGTCTTCGCACTTAAGGTGGAGATCTATACGGATCATAAAAGCCTACAATATTTCTTCACCCAAAAGGAACTCAACATGAGGCAACGATGTTGGCTTGAACTGTTGAAAGATTATGATCATACCATTCCATACCATCCTGGTAAAGCGAATGTAGTAGCTGATGCATTGAGTAGAAGATCATATGCGGGTACAAGTGCAATATTGTCAACACAAACGCCCATTTTGTATGACTTACAAAGGATGTAGATAGAGTTAAAGACTCCAGAGACCCATGTGATGATGGCGAATATACGAGAAGAACCGACTTTAATTGATAAAGTTAAAGCTGCTCAAGCTACAGACCTGAAGCTAATACGTATGAGGAAGAAAGTGCAAGAAGGTGCTATTTCGAAAGCAAGAATCGATGAAGAAGGAATACTTCGAGTCAACTCTAGACTTTGTGTTCCTAACGACCCTGATTTAAAGTATAAAATCATGATGGAGGCGCACAACACACCGTTTGTAATCCATCCTGGGAGTACCAAAATGTATCATGATCTTCGACATATATTTTGGTGGAGCAATATGAAGAGAGAGATATCGGAGTTTATCTCAAGGTGTTTAACTTATCAACGAGTCAAAGCGGAGCATCAAGTACCAAAAGGTCCATTGCAACCACTTAAAATTCCAGAATGGAAGTGGGAGCACATTACCATGGATTTTGTTACTGGTCTTCCCAAGGTTTCTCAAGGCATAGATGCAATTTGGATCATTGTTGATAGATTGACCAAGTCTGCTCACTTCTTACCTATACGAGAAACTTATACACTTGAACGTCTTGCTCGTATGTACATAAATGAGATTGTAAGACTGCATGGTATTCCAGTATCCATAGTTTCTGATCGAGACCCAAGATTCACTTCACAATTTTGGGTTAGTTTGCAGAAATCTATGGGCACAGATTTACGATTTAGCTTGACATATCATCCTCAGACGGACAGGCAGTCAGAGAGGACTATTTAAACTTTGGAAGATCTATTAAGACTCTGTGTCCTTGACTTCAAAGGAAGTTGGGACAAATTCTTAACGTTGGTGTAGTTTTCCTACAACAACAGTTATCAAGCAAGTATTGGCATGACTCCATTTGAGGCGTTGTATAGGAGAAAGTGTTGTTCTCCAGTATGTTGGGATGAGGTGGGTCAAACAACGTTTTTGGGACCGGAGTTGGTACGTATGACTACAGAAAACATTCAAATGATCCGACAACGTATAAAAACTTCACAAGATTGACAAAAGAGTTATGCTGATCTTCATCGAAAGGACGTAGAATTCGATATTGGAGATCATGTGTTGTTACGTGTTTCTCCATGGAAAGGAGTTACGAGATTTGGAAAGAGAGGAAAACTCAATCCTCGATTCATTGGCCCATTTTTAATTCTTGAGCGAGTAGGAACTGTGGCCTATAGACTCGCCTTACCGCCAAGTATGTCTCGTGTTCATAACGTTTTTCACATATCTATGTTACGTAAATATGTGAAAGACTCGAACCACATTATTGAGTTAGAACCAGATGAGATAGAGGAAGATTTAACGTATGAAGAGTTACCTGTTAAAATCTTGGATAAGAAGGATCATGTTCTACGCTCCAAGGTTATACCTCAAGTCAAAGTTTTGTGGAGAAACCACGATGTGGAGGAAATAACTTGGGAGTTAGAATCTAAGATGAAGTCAAGGTATCCTCATCTCTTCGACATACCAGGTATGTACCCTAATTTCGAGGACAAAATTTCATAAGAAGGGGAGGTTGTAAGACCCCAACTTTTATGAATAATAAATAATTTTCTCGAAATATATTTTTGAATATTATGGTGTGGATTTGATATAATGTTATAGTTGCGGGTAATATTTTCAAAATTTTCAAAGTAAACAAGTGGTTATATAATATTCGATTGGTCGGGGAATATTCGTTTTAACAGGGAATATTGTTCGATGGCACAATCATAGGTGGACCCCACAACGGAAGTATTGTCGTAGTTAGAAAAAGACAAAATTATCTTTCTATAAAAATAACGGCGGAGGTGTTACCGTTAAAACTGTTGAACTACCCGGTAGTAAAAGTACAGTAATACGCATGGTTGTATAGTAACACACGGTATTGATTATTGATGCTTACGTGAGAAGTCACTCAATTATACTAAATTATTGCTACAGTAATTGATGCACCATATCTCTCATATTATTGATTTAATTATTGTTACAGTATCATCTGCATAATATGATATATTATTAAATCAATAATTGAGACGGCAAAGTTATTCATATTATTATTTGCAATATTGACAATGTCTAGAAGTTCTGTCAAGGAGAGGTTTAGTCACCTAATTGCGAGCCAATAAGGAGAAATCCTTATCGGAAAGCCCCCTCTTTCTTGGGAACGACCTGGTTGTTAAATATTATGAATTATAATATTAATGATGAATAAGTTCGTGTTGATTAAAGATGAATTTTATAGTTCCATTGTGTTGGACTTATTTATGTTAGTATAATTGATGTCTGGAGGTTATATTGTTCAATCGGGTATTCGGGGCACTTTTTGTGTCGGAGTACTATTCACGAGTTACTATTTATGATTTACTATTCACGAGTTAATATTCACGGGGTGCTATTCACCCGTAAGATATATTTCTTTTCGGTCCAAATCATTTTTGGGTATAATATTATTCCATGAGGAGATGTGCTAATTTTTCAGACCGTTGGTTGAAGATATAATAATAAATTAATATGGATCGCTGGTTTAAAGTTTTAAAAGTAAATCAATCTGGACCGTTCATGAATTAGTTACTATTCAGTCCATTCTCCTATAAATAGAAGCTCATTCCTTCATTATTTCTTACGAATTCACTGAAACTCTAGAGAGAAACTATAGAGAGAAAGAAGAAAAGAACTATGCTACTTCACTACTTTAGTATTCAGTTTTTCTAAGGTAGGGATTATTATTTGTTGTACTCGTAAGGGATATTATTTCTTTCATATTCATGAAGAGAACTTTTGTTATTTCATTCTTATTATTCTGTTGGAATAACCTGTTTATGCGAAGTACCGCATACATGGTGAAATTCTTCTAATATTCCATTCTTTATTATTCTATTGAAATATCCTGTCTATGCGCTTCTGGGACCGGTTCCATTATTTATTATTCCGCTTAAATATCACATGCAATAGCGTTTATGTCGGACCTGGTTCCATTATTTATTATTCTATTGGGAATAACCTGTCTGTGCAGTCTAACGCACGCATGGTGAATCCTTCTGTTATTCCATTCTTTATTATTCTGTTGGAATAACCTATCTATGTGGATTACCATATGCATGGTGAATGGTCATTCGTATTCATTCCTTATTAAATTGTGGAAATGATTTGTCTACGTGGATTATCGCATGGCGGGCGAAAATCGATTTACAGTTTCATATATTCTATTATACTCAGTTGGTTAAAGATTTGGCTTCTATACTCCATGAAATTAGTGGAATATCCTTGATATTTGCGCTTCATCCAGTATCTTTTCATGGAAATATTCTTCTGAGCATTCTTGAATCTTACTTCACAAAGCAGTATCAAGTTGACAATTTGGACGTTATTGAGTTCAGGATAAATTAACTTATAAATATTTAAAATTTATTCTTGAACTTGTTTTATTGAATTGTCATCATCCTCATGCTTATATTATATTGAAAGTCATCTTTGGCTTACGTGCATAGATGGACTTGGTATGATTATGACCAGGAATTATTTGGTATAATCACGACCGTAATATGACGAATGATGTGGTAAAAGTCCTCACTGGCATGTAGTTCATTGGTGGACAGTTGTTGGTATAATTATGACCAGGGATTATTCGGTATAGCCATGACCATTGATGATTACATGAATATCCTTGGTCGTGGAGCAGGGATGATTTGATTTTATTTATTAAGCTGAGTCTCAGCGATAAAGTTGATGAAAAACTTTTTAAATCATAGAAGATAGTAAATTTTATACTTTACTTGACTCTTCTAATGGATTGCTTGTTCCGCTGCAGTTAAACTTGTTGTCTTTTATATTCTATCAGTTTAACATTGTTGAAGGCTAATGATAATTTATTCTGCATTATCTTTGTCATAATATTTCTTACTGGGCTAGTTGAGCTCACCCTTTCTTTCAACCGCTCTCTTCGTGAAATGAGAACGTGGCTTTGTACTAGTCGGGGAACAGAGTGATGGTCCTAGATGGTGCATTAGTAGTCCTCACTATTCGCGAAAATAGTGTGATAATAAATGTAATGAGGACTCCATTGAGTGTGGATATTGTCTAGATGACAATATTTGTATTAAAACTCACGAACCTATGTTTTGTCGTATTTTACACGACTGTTGTATAATTAAGTTGTATTTGTATTCAGTACCTTATATCTGGCGACCCAATATGGGTGATGTATACCTGTTTTGGGGGCATCACAGCAATTGTAGCAGATGTTGCGTCCCTTCCAGCACTCCCCTTGATGGTTCCTCCCACATTTCGAACAAGCTTCACTTATTTTCTTAAACCCTCCTTGATAACCTTCTGACTAGCTGATGTTTCGATTATTGGTATTGTTGTTGTTGTTGTTGTTGTTGCAGTTATCCCATTTCCTCTTTCCCAAATGGCTTCACTACTACTGTAGTGCCTCCAAATTCTAGTCCTAAACCACTACGAACCCGGTACACTAGTTCTAACTATTGCGGAAGATATAAACTTAAATTGTCTATACATTAAACGTTACACACTAACCCCAAGGTCAAGAACCTTACTTAAAACCTGAATCAATATCGTATCTAACATACAATGTTATTATTATACAATACTATTACAAATCTAGCTGCATACATAGTCCCAAACTAAACTTGGTTTTGACTTTTCCTTGTATCCGACGTATTCGCCTTAATCTGCAATGTTTATTATGATATAGCAAGGGTGAGCAACAAGTTTGCTGTAAAGCCCCAAAATCAGGTACTTGTAACCCGAACTCGGTGCTTTACGATACCATTTCTATGAGCGGAATAATACTAATAATAATAACAATAATATAAAAATCCAACTTAATTTATATTTATCAGAGTCTAATCTCAATTACGCAACCTTTACTATAATTCTTTACATGATATATAATGCATATCATTGTCTATATATTGTCTAACTATTACAAAAGACACCATTAAACATGTTCTGTTTGATTTCCTTTTCACTTGTTCTTGTCTGAACCTTCGGGTTGATCTTGTCTAGCTGAAAATATTTAAATTTAAACAAGGATGAGCATTTGGGTGCCCAGCAAGTAATAACAATTATGAATATAATTAGCTGAAAGAAATAAATGTTTTCTTTGTACATCACTTCTATAACAAATTTATAGTTGTGAAGTAAACTGAACCGATAATAACAACATAACAATTCTATCTCAAATTTTTGAAACTACGTATTGACTATATATATAGGTATTAGTCGACAGATTATGAACATTATTTTTAGTTTTCGCTAAGGTTTAGCAGAACTTCATCTACAAACCGTCATAACTTACGGGCGTTAGGTTGTACTTCCCATGGGCCCTGTATTGATCAATACTACATTACAAGAACGATAGGATCGTTCACTCTATCCGCCTTGGGCGCATAAAAGTTTTCCCGTGTAAGGGATGTTCATACTTGTCTGGGTTCCAAACCAAAGCAATTCAATTGGATAATAGTAAGGTTTTATCTTGTTTAACAATAATATATAATTCAACATATACGGGTAATTAACAAAGGTGTATCAACAAGTGATTAAATACAATGATTATCCAAGTGGGGACACTTTTATAACCATTTATAGAAATTAACGAACAGAATATATATCTGAATTACCATATACTAACATGTTGATAATTAATGAGCGTATATAATATAGGGTTAATAATTTGTACAGTAATGATATAATTATGAAAAATTCTTACTCATGTCCATTGCATAAAGAAAATACAAAGGTAGGATACTTGCCTAATGCGATGCTTACAGTTCGTAACTTAGTTCTATCTTTATATAACACCTATCAGTAATAAGATCATTTGATCGATTAGAATAACATACTATAACACATAGCATTGCTTATTGCAATCAGCACATAACCTAATCACATTGTCACATATGTTCCACAACCATTGAATCATAAATAAACACATATCTAATCAAATTATCTAAGTCCAGATCAATTTCTGAAGCATATCGGTGTATCGACAGCTTTATCGGTAATTATCGAGTCTAAGACTCTATCCTATAGTTCAATATCTGTAAGTATCAGTCATATTATTTTTAAATGACTTATAATAATTTTTAAAACATTTATAATAATTTATCATGAATTTTCAAACTCCGAAATCATTATTATATGATTTAAATATTAAATAATTCTATTATTATTAATATTTAATTAATTTTAAACTATTAATGAAACCTTTGGCAAAATATTAAAGTTATTTATAATAACTCAAAATATTTTTAAAGTATTTATTTTACCCTTAAATGATTTTTAAACATTTAAAATCATTTTTAAATAATTACCATTAATATTAATGTATTAATGTTTTATTTATCAAAATATTAAAAGTTCTTATTTATAACTTAAAATATTTTTATTTCATTTATTTCCTTTTAAAATGATTTTTAAATAAATAAAACCTTTTAAAACTATTTATTTAATATAATTATTAAATAAATTTAATATTATTAATAATAAATTAATAATCATTAATATTAAATTATTATCCTTTAAATATTAAAAGTTATATTTTATAACTTAAAATATCCTTAAACATTTTATTTTCATTTAAAATAATTTTATAATATTAAAATCATTTTTAAACTGATTTATTTAATATAATCATTAAATAACTTTAATATCATTAATAATAAGTAATTAATTAAATTTACCTTTAAATATTAAAAGTTATACTTTATAACTTACAATATTTTTAAATACCTTATTATTATTTAAAATAATTTTTAATATAATAAAATAATTTTAATTAATTTATTTAATTTATTTAGTAAATAACACAATGATATTTAATATTAATTTATTAATGAATTTCATCACAAAATATTAAAAGTCATTAAAACTAACTTAAAATATTTTCTTATATCATTACATAATTTTAAATGATTTTTCAAGTATTAAAATCATTTTTAACTAATTTATTTAATATTATAATTAAATAAATTAAATATCAATAATATTTCAAAAATATTAAATATTTATGAAATATACTTAAAATAAATAAAACTAATTTTCAAAATTTAAAATAATTTTTAATAATTTATTTGGTATTTTTAATAATTAACAACTATTTTTTTCTATTTATTTAATTAAAATAATTAATTTTCAGAAATTAAATTAATTAAATACACTGTATGTCGCTAAAGACATCCTATAGCGACAAAACCGTCGCTATAGGTGTTCTTCGCGTTCTTGGCTAAACCCAGAACATGCATGTCAGTTACCAAGTGGCCTCCTTTGACCAAGATTTTGGATCTGATCATGATGTTTTTGGACTTGGTTTTGGTCAAATAGTGTAGCTCTAATGTAGGACTACATGACCCAGCAACAAACATGATCATAATATATATAACCAACGAGATCTGGAGCCGTGAACAAGCTGTCAGAGCTGTTCTTCATTTTCTGGGTTACCCAAAAATGAAGAACAGTTCGACTGGCTAGTTTTGGGCTTCCATAACTAGAAATCCTTTTGATGTTTTTGTGATATAACGATTACAGATTCTAGCCAACATGTAACTAAAGAGATCCATCACAAAAAAGAACAATAGATCTAGTATATACAAACTGGTCAAACCATGTCAGAAATAAGCTTCAATACGTTTCTGGAAATTCCCAGAAATACAAATCAGTGCTAGTGGCCTACTTTGACCACTTGCTACCATCTACCTGTTGATTATTTACAAGATCTAAAGACATGGAATCATAGAACATATAACAGGCTACAGGTGTAATACAACAAATCATTAAAACAACATCAGGCACTACTACAAAATAGTAAATAGACAACGCGAAAAAAACATTGTGGTTTCAGTCAGGAAAACGTCGTGGTTAAGGGTGTTATCTATTTGACACCCTTACACAACGTTTTTAAAACGTTGTAGTTAAGCACATTACACAACGTTTTTAAGAAAAAAATGTTGTAGATTTGTTTTCCATAAATTAGCAGATGCTTAAAAACGTTGCAGAATGTATGATTCCATTAACGTTTTACTCGGATAAAAACGTCGTGAGTTTAATATATCGGATAAACGTTTTTAACTAATTTATACAACATTTTAAAATGTTGTAGATAAAGAAAAAAAAAAAAAAAAGAGGTTGTGGTTCACCTATATTATCAATGCACCTGCAATATGCTAATGCCATGATGTATAGCTAAAAGGTCTAAATTCTCATTTAAATTTAAAGCCAAAATGTATCAACCATTCAAAATACATCCCAATAATATCATTCGCTTACGCTTTCAAATTACTACATCCACAAAATATACCAAACTATCCATAAAATTAAGTTGTGGAGCACTACCTAAACTGTGGTGCACTACCTAAGTCATCGATCTTGGTCAAGAGCTCAAAGAAACTTGACAAACATTGTGAGAGGTGTGGCAATCAAGAACTGGGCAAACCATAGGCTTCCATTCGGAGGTGAGCAAACGGAGTTTCTGCTGCAAACTCCATGATTACAGAGGCACACCGATATAGGTGGTCACACAAGATGGCAGAGCTTAATACCTCATCACTCAAGAATTTGATAAGGAAAATTCTGCGCATCAAGGCGAAGCACCTCGATCACCATACATAAGCGGGGAACAAGTGTGGAAAATCAAATTACGTGATAATTACAGATAGAATGACAAAATTTTTTTTGCGAAGTTACTAAGGTACTACTGAGACATTTGCAAATCAGTAATAAAAATTTAACTATATAGGTTAGCAGTCACAATTGTTTACCCAAGCTCTACTCGAAAGCATACCAAATTTTATACCAAATCTCATCATTGGTTTCTTTGTAAGCCTGAAACATAGATACAACACTAGACCAGATTAGATATTAAAATTCTAAAATTACAAGTAAATATATGGTTTAATAAGAAAATAGAAAATGAGTACCTTGTCACAATAATTTCCCAGCTAATCCAAAATTTTAGGAAAGTTCTTAAAAAGGTGATTGAGTTTGAATATGCAATATTGACCCCTTCGAATCATCAAGCTTCAACAAGGCATGAAGAAGAGTAGTTTGAAAATCAACAAGGTAGTAGGTACTTTGTTTGTATATAGCATTGATTTTTATTGCTTCAGTTGGAAGATATTGAGCCAACACATTCCCTTTTATAGATTTATACATTCACACCCGTTGAGTATTCAAACAAAAGAAGTCCAAAGATTTTAGCATATAGCCGTTTGTTAATAGAAAGGGGATATCAATTAAGATTGATAAACCACACATGAAATTGTGTTAGTTTACTTGAACATTTTTTAAAATTTTAGACTAAGCATGTAACAAATTGGAAAAATCAAGATCGGACCTTAAAGATTAAATATTCCCTTAATGAATTGATAATATATTATTCTTTTCTCCATCCTTACATTCTTTGTCCACAATTCTAAAATGCACACTTCAAATCCTTCTTCTTGATTTTGTTGTTCTCTTCAATTTTCACCACACACACACAGTGTAATTATAGCACAAATCTTGATAGGTCTCGGCATTAGGATCACCCATATCCATCCTAAATAAATGAAATAAGAACAAGAGATTGACACTCTCATGGAATGCACATTTTCAATAAGAGCTGTGGGAAACAAAAATAAACATACAACCATCAACAAAGTGAAGATGACGACTCTAGGATTCGAAATTTTGTACCTTAATCTTTACTTTCGATAAAGCAGAACTCAATACTTCAAGCAAACAAATACATAGAGTATTAATGAGGAGAGCGTGTTGAGATACTTTATATAGTGAGGCCATTTGATGCATTTTGGGAGTGGGTATCCTTTGGGGAGTTCTTATTGTTCTCTTCATATGTGTGTGATAAAAATTGTTCAAACAACAAACAGTGCAATTACACTAGTGAATTGCAATCCATGCTCACTTTTTGGCTCGATGACCTCACAAACTCTATATTGTTTGGAGTGTTTATATTTATTTATGTGAGTATATTGCTATGTCAGGTGCGTGAAAGGGAAAATGGACATGTACCTTACAGAAATTCCAAGTCGACACGCATACTACTAAAAACTCTATAGGAGGTAATGCAAGAACTCGCCATAATTTGCACTATGAGCCCTGCACACACAGTCATGTTGAAAGCGGTCAAGAAATAGCCCACACACTTGTGAATGTTGTGCAATTGAACTAGTTTTACTATGGATACAAAGGACCACTAATACTACCATTTAAGAAAACCAACTTATTCTTTATAGTAGAGAGAAAATAAACAAAAAAATATCAGTAATTCAACAAAGTAGGCATGACAACTCTGTTATGAGACAAAGTGGCACAAGTAAACTAGTACTTATTGCCTCAAACCCAAGGTTTGCTTAGCATAGCAAAAACTATACATGAAAGGGGTACTTCTATTGCATATTATGGTGAATGATATCTGCAATTGTCATGAATATTTGCAAACATGAAAGAAATAATAAGATATTATGCTTAATTTTAATGCCACCACATTCAAATCTGCAAGTACATACATATATTTTACTGGTGAAGATTCATAAATTACCTCCATACCCTAAATTCTTTAAATGTTCCAGTATCCGGCCTACCATACTTTCCAAGTACCAAACTACAAGAAAGAAATACACAAGTTATTATCGTAGAAGATACAAAAGCTACATCAAAATGATTTTCAGACTTGTGCACACTTGAGTTGAATCAAATTGGCCTTGATACTTATTTAAAAAGAATTCTCGATTCAAATGACTTATTAGAACAAACAAAAAATGACTTATTAGAACAAAGCAGCAAGCGGATCATCTTCTTGACCACCCAATTATTTTCTTTAGAGCATTATACTAATACACGAGAGCCTTTGGTGGGATTGTTTCAATCTCATCATCAAATGTGTACATGTGAACAGGTCTAGTAGTCAAGCCAAATCTTCCCATTCTCCCAATATCTGCAGATTACGAAGAGTGATTTCGAAAACATACATCATTTCCAATGCAAATATTCAGGAGAAGCAAATTGATAATGTGTGATTGAAGATTACCGAGAAAAGAAAAATGCTAGTCAATAAACATAACTCATCCGAATTGCTACATAATAAGCCAAAGACCTCTAGCGATTTGTTGTTACACGAGTTAACATATATAAGAATCTTAATTGCTATGAAGCAACTTGAAGAAATATGTAAAAGGCAATTAAACAGATCTACCTCAAAGAAGGAATTGAAGTTGAGACGTAACAAATCCACCGTTTTGGCCCTCCACATCTCAAAACCACCGGACTTTTCACTTCTCCAAAATGCCCTCCATAAACTCCAAATTTCCCATTCCAACCTCCGCTTCAGGCTCCATTTCAATGCCACCACCAACGAAATCTCCTTCGTCATCCCCGCCACCACCCACCTCCAAATCCAACCCTTCGATCTCCAATCAACGTCTCAGATCATCCACTTCCCCTCCGATCCCAGCGTTTCTCCTTTCCAACTCATCATCAAGTACGAACTGAACAAAAACACGTAGGTCAATCCCGACCATTTAGTAACCGCCGATGCCGATGTGTTCTGTGCCAGTGTGTACACCCTGAGCGACGACGAATGGGCGGTGGAAAAACTGAGTAAATCTAGTAGAGTAAACGGACTGGAGAGGCTAGGGTTTGGAGGAATTAAATGGACCGAAGAGGGAGAGCGCGATAGGAGGAGAGAGAAAGGGGTTGGGGAGATAGAAATAAGGGGAGAATGTACTTTTATATTAAATTTTCACTTTAGCTTGCTCCGTGTTTTTCTTCATATACAACGTTTTTAAAAAAAATGGTGTCTAGTTAAAACAAAAAAAATGCCCTTTTAAATAGATAACGTTTTTGCATATATATCTACAACGTTTTTTTTTAAAAACGTTGTAAAAAAAATACCACAACGTTTTTATAAAAAAACGTTGTTGTTTAAGTGTTGTCTATTTAGTATTTTGTAGTAATAGGACTAACAGATTAAAGCCATAGGAAAACTTGTCAGACGCTGTTCGTGGCTTTCTGGGTTGCCCAGAAAAGGCCTAGTCAATGCCGGTCAATGACATTTGACCGTTAATAACTACCAACCTAGGCATTAAATAACTCTGATTCTTTTTGCAGATTAAAGACCACATTACAAGCTATACATAACAACTTAAAAACAACAAAAATTGAAAACGACCAAAGATCTGTGGTCACTGACATTCGTTGTCAGACCACAGTTTAATTTTTTTCTAGATTTTGTAAATCTTCAAATCCGAGCCTCTAGATGTTATGGATTCAACATCTAGTAACCCAGATCATCATTAGACAATACTAACAACACATTTAACACAAAAAATCTAACATCTAACAACAGATTTATGGACAGAAATCATGGCTAGGGGTTATACCTTCTTTGATCAATTGATGATTCAAGGCTACTGATTTGGTTAGGTGATTTCGTGGGGCTGATCTTGGGGACTGGAAAGCTTATAAATTTTGTGGGTTTGGATTGAGAGAAAAGGTTTGAGTGTTTTGTTCAAAATAAGCTAGCAAAATAATTTTCTCTCTCTTTCAATCTATTTATAGAAGTGTATGGTGCATGTATGGCTGATCTAGCTCAATGTGCTGGAGTTTTGTGTCTCATGGAAAGTCAAGGTTTGGCCAACAACTCCAACAACTCTAACACTTGGCAAAATTCAATAATGCAAGAGGGGTATAATGGTCTTTTGTATTTCTAATTTAATGGCATTCTTGTCATCCTTGCAAACCTTTAGGGTTTGACCCTACAGTTTAGCACAAATCATTTGTAATATCTAGCAATTAGGGTTTGCACAAAATAAAAAATAAAAAATCTTAGTTTTTAAAATTAGAAAATTAGGGTTTGTTAATTAGATTAGGTTTCTAATTAATTTATACATGAACATTAGGGTTTAATATCTCTAATTATAATTAACTTTGCTAATTTAGCAATTAGGGTTTATAATTAGTAATTAGGTTTTAAAATTAATAATTAGGGCTACTAAACATAGAAATTAGGGTTTCTAGTTTAGTAATTAGGGTTTTCATGATTAACCATTATAATTCTAATACTTGTAAATTAATCACTTTATCACAATTACAAACAATCTCTAACTCTATTTTGAGTTTCAAATTAGGCTTTCTCATTTCCAAAATTAGGGTTTTATAATAACTTAGGGTTTTCTAAACATTATTTGGGGTTTCTAAATTTTAATTAGGGTTTACCTAATTAATTATATAATACGTAACATAAATCATATAACACAGTTACATATCAGTTTCGAACTCAAATTGAGTTTTAAATTAGGGTTTCTAATTAAGGTTTCTATCTTTTAGAAATTAGGGTTTTAAATTACTAATTTGGGTTTTCCACATAATAATTAGAGTTTTCCTAATTAAAATTAAATTCTAATAATACGTATCGTATACAACATAACATAATCACTAGACAGATTTTAAAGTCTCATTTGACTTCAAAACTATGGTTTGTAAGTAAAATTAGGGTTTTGCAGATTATAATAAAACTGCTCCCCGGATTAACCTTACACACATAACATACATATTTATAACACTAACAAATAATAATATAATATTATTATTCTCATTCCTTGATAAAAATCCAAAATTAGGGTTTGGATTCCATATCTGATTTATTATTCATATTTAACATTATTAATTAAGTTAAAATAATTAACTTAATTAAACTAGCATAAATTCATATAGTAAAATAGATTAATCATTATAATAATTATAATAATCATTTCATATATTATTTAAATAATATATAATTATATTTTCATGGAAAATAAATAATAAAAATATTTCTACTATAAAATTAATTATTAAAAGAATAAACTTTATAATAATCAATAATTCCAAAATAAAATTATTTGTAAACATTCATGTAATAAATATATTTTTATTTATACATAATTACATACACACATTATCTTGTACAAATCCTCATCCTTAAAATAAAATAAAATAAAAAAATTATACGCAAAATTTCTGATTTAATTATATAGAAAGTATGGGGTTGTTACATTTGCCCAGCAAGTCTAAGTTCAATAAATTATGGATATATCATGATGAAAAGATTTTGAATAATAGTTGGCTAACATTCACAATATAATTGTGAACGAGCATGGACAAATTTTCATAATTGAACGAACATTGAACATGAACATATCAATTATATCTGGACCGAATGGTAATGAAGGTGCTCAGCCTTTCATACCTGATGAACACATGCAATAGGCACAAAGTATGATTCAACAATTCATAGACGTGATGTAATCAATAATGATTAATCACAAGTTAAAAGAACAATTCAAGAAAACTTTCACAATAAGTAAATATAGGAAACTTCCCTGATCGGTTGATTACCATTACGAAACATTACTTAGCTTTATTCGAAGACCTAATATTAATAATATCGATTTTTCAAGTTAGAATAATATCATCACAATATAAAATAACATAAACACATTACGACATAATCCTATTAGTCTATACAGCATATAAAACCTAGTATCAAGTCAAACTATTACAGTTTGAGTTGAATCTGGCATAATTCTGACATCCCGACGACCCAGTCGGATAACTATCGAACCTAATATCCATAAGATTGTGTCTAAACATAACATAATTAACTTAGACAATTAATTATTCAGTCAAAATAATTTTCATAGGCTCATAATAATTTTCAAGTAATTATTATCATTTATTATGATTTTTCAATCATTAAAATCATATTAATATGATTTAAATACCACTTAATTTCATTATCATTAATATTTATTTAATACTAAATATTAATAAAAATCATAACATAATATTATAATACATTTATAATATATCAAAGTATTTTAATACCTTAAAATCATATTTATATGATTTTAAACCTTTAAATCCATTATTTGATAATTGCCATTAATATTAAATATTAATATTTTTCATAACAAATTCTCAAAAGTTATATTTTATAACTTAAAATATTTTTATAACACTTAAATCATTTTTATATGATTTATAAATCATTAAGTCTATTTTTCCATAATTTATTTAATACATTTAGTAAATAAATTAATTACCATTAATATTAATTTATTAATGAAATTCCTCACAAAATATTAAAAGTCACTAAAAATAACTTAAAATATTTTGTTATATCATAATATAATTTTTCATGATTTTTCAAGTATTAAAACCATTTTTAAATAATTTATTTAATATTATAATTAAATAAATTAAATACCATTATTATTTCAAAATATTAAAATATTTTTGAAATATATTCATAATAATTAAAAACTAATTTCCGTGCTTTAAAATAATTTTTAGGAATTTATTAAGTATTTTTAGTAATTAAAAACTATTTTTCTCTATTTATTTAATAAAATAATTAATTTTCTAATTTATCTGTCGCTAAAAGGTACCTATAGTGACAAAACTGTCACTATAGGTGTTCTTCAGCAAACCCAGAACTGTATAGGTAGTTAACAAGGTACTAAGTTTGACCACTGCTAGATCTTTGATCTTTACGATTTATGGCTTTCTAAGGTGTTAATGTTGTAGTATTAATGTCACACTACAACCCCAAACAACTCTCATGGTCAACACATAACAAATATGTGAGATCTAAGCTACAGAAGTTGTTGTCAGACGTGTTCTTGAGTTTCTGGGTTGCCCAGAAACTCAAGCAGTTTCAAGGGTCCTACTTTGAAGCTTGGTATCTTTTATTATGAGTTTACTCCATGTGATCTAATGGTTCAAACATGTAGAAGAGATGTCAAGGTACAACAATACCTAAAAAGATCAGTATAACAACATCACAACCAAGAGATATTGGTCGGTCAATGTGCAGGCCATGAACTGTTCATGAACATTTCTGGGTTTTTCAGAAATGTTCTTAACCAGTTTGGTCAACCTATGTTTGACCAACATTAAATTCTATTCTTATAAGCATATGGGTAATATAGAGGCATGGATATGTAGTACTCATGTAAGACCCCAACTTTTATAAATAAAGATGAATTTTCTATAAATATCATTTTTGAATATTATGGAGTAAATTTGATATAATGTTATAGTTGTGGTTAATATTTATAAATTTTTCAAAGTACGTAAGTTGTTATATAATATTCGATTGGTCGGAGAATATTCATTTTAACAGGGAATATTCGTACAACGACACAATCATTGGTGGACCCCACAACAGAATTATTGTCGGATTAAGAAAATGACAAAAATATTTTTATTGAAAATAACGGCAGAAGTTTTACCATTAATACTGTTGAACTACTCGGTAGTAAAAGTACAAAGAATACGATGTCTGGCAAGAGTTGCATAGTACACTAGTATTGATACTTATGTGATAAGTCACTCAATTTTGTTTTATTGGTATTATTAATGTAATAAAAGCAAAAAGCTTTTATATAAAACATAATACTTTTATAAAGTTATTCGTTTATTAGGCTAATAGTAAAATCTTTTTATATAAAATAGAATACTTTTATAAAGTTATCTGCTTTATTAGACAATAATTAAAATATATTATATTTTATTATGCATAGTATTTGCATAATTTTTGCTGCGTAATGTTTGCATAGTAAAATCTTTTATAAAGTTATTCGTTTTATTAGATTATAAATAGAATATATTATATTTTATTTAAAAGATTTTGCTTTAAATATGGACCGTCAGATTAAAGTAAATCAATGCGGACCAGTAATGAGTTAATTACTATGCGATCCATTTTTCTATAAATAGAAGCTCATTCCTTCATTATTTTCTTACGAATTCACTGAAACTCTAGAGAGATAAACTATAGAGAGAAAGAAGAAAGTATTATGCTACTTCACTACTTATATATCCAGTACTCTTCTTCTTAAGGTAGGGAATATTATTTATTGTACTCGTAAGGTGTATTATTTCTTTTGTATTCATGAAGAGAACTTCTGTTATTTCATTATTTATTATTCTATTGGAATAACCTGTATACGCGGCCTACTCTATACTTTGTGAAATTATTCCGTTATTCCATTCGTTATTATACTGTTGGAATATCATGTATGCATATGCTTTTACTGGGACCTAATTCGCCTTTATTATTACTCGCTGGAATATCATGTTCGCATGCTTTTACGCCTCGGACTGATTCCGCTCTTTATTATTCTGTTGGAATATCATGTTGCATGCGTTTCTGCCGGACCTGATTCCGTCTTTATTATTCTGTTGGAATATCCTGCTGTGCATTTTACGCCGGACCTGATTCCGTCTTTATTATTCTGTTGGAATATCATGTCTGCATGCGTTTCTACGCCGCACTTTTGGTTCCGTTTAATTATTATTCATTGGAATAACTCGCTGCAAGCTTGGTCTATCGCATGTCTGGTGATTTCTTTTGTTATTTCATTCCTTATTATACTCAGTGGGTTAAAGTTTTGAATTCTATACTCCATGAAATTAGTGGAATATTCTTGATATTTGCGCTTTATCCAGTATCTTTTCATGGAAATATTCTTCTAAGCATTCTTGAATTTTACTGCACAAAACAGTATCATGTTGACAACTTGGACGTTATTAGTTCCTGAATAAATTAATTCTTGAACTTGTTTTATTAAATTCTTATATCATTATCATCATCCTCATGTTTATATTTTTTTGAAAGTCATCTGTGGCCTGTAGTGCATAGATGAACTTGGTATGATTATGACCAGGGATTATTCGGTATAATCAGGACCGTAATGTTACAAATGATGTGGTAAAAGTCCTCATTGGCCCGTAGTGCATTCTTTGAATGAGTTGTTGGCATGATCATGACCATTGATGAATACACGAATGTCCTTGGCCCGTAGTGCATGGATAATTTGTGGTCGTGATATTAAAGAATATCCTTGGCCGTAGTGCAGGGGTGATTTGGTGATGTGAATTATTTATTAAGTTGAGTCCCAGCGATAAAAGTGATGAAAAACCTTTTAAATCATAAAAGATAGTAGATTTTATTCTCTACTTGACTCTTTTAATGGATTGCTTGTTCCACTGTAGTTAAACTTGATGTTGTTATATTTTATCAGTTTAACACTGTTGAAGGCTAATAATAATTTATTCTGCATTATCTTAGTTATAATATTTCTTACTGGGCTAGTTGAGCTCACCCTTTCTTTCACTGTTCTCTTCAGGAAATGAGAACGTAGCTGGGACGAGTCGGGGAATAGAGTGATGGTACGGATGATAGTATTAGCTAGTAGTCCTCACTATTCTGTTAAATAGTGTGACAATAAATGTAATGATGACTTATTCTGAGAGTGTATATTGTCTAGAAGATAGTATTTGTATTTAAACTCACAGCTCTCTTATTGTATAATTAAGATTGTATTTATATTCTGTACCATGTATTTGGCGACTCAGAATAGGTGATGTATACCTATTTTGGGGGCGTCACAGTTGGTATCAAAGCTTAGGGATATGATCCCTGGCTAAGATGTGAGACTAGAACTAGGAGGGGAGACACGGGGAATTCCTTCGCTAGTATGACCTACCTAAGTTTATTTGGTATTTAATTGGTCGGTCAGAGTATAGGGATAATATGTTATATGTTAATTAACCTTTGTTTTGTGGCAGTATCTGAAAATGACATCCGAGAATGTTGAAAATAGCAATGGAGCACAAGAGACCGTTGAGTCTCCACATATCAATAATCAGGAGAATGTGCATCAGGAAGGCGACAATCCTCATGCAAACAACAACACTGACCAAATGATGAATGATGGATTGTTTAGAGGCTTTATGCAATTCATGCAACATCAGGCGAGAGCGGCTCCTGTCCAAAATATAGGTGGAAACACTGGAAACTCTCGGACGGTCACCGCTAAACAGTTCAAGGAGCTGGGACCACCGGAGTTTATTGGAGAGCCAAAACCACTTAAGGCGGAAGCATGGATAAAGCAGATCACCAAGATATTTGATGTCTTGGGATGCTCCGAGGAGCAAAAGGTTCCCTTCGCCACCTTCATGTTGCGTGAAAAGGCAGATTACTGGTGGGAATCTGTAAAACGTACCCAGCCTGACGCACTCAAGATGTCTTGGGAGAAGTTCCAAGAGCTATTTTGTGACGCCCCCAAAATAGGTATACAACACCCATTCTGAGTCGCCAAAAACATGGTACATAAAGCAAACTACAACTTCAATAATATAAATGTCGTGTGAAATACGACAATACATACTGTGAGTTTAAATACAAATATTATCTTCTAGACAATATCCACATGCAAATAAGTCCTCATTACAATTATTCAAACACTATTTTATAGAAATAGTGAGGACTGCTAAAACATCTTCCTAGAACCATCACTCCATACCCCAACTCGATCCTGATATGTTCTCACCTCCTGAGAAAAAAAATGGAACAAAAAGGAAAGGGTGAGCTCAACTAGCCCAGTAAAGAATATTATAACTAAGATAATATACAACAAATTATCATTAGTCTTCAACAGGGAAAAATCTGATAAAATATAATAGACAACAAGTTTTAGATCAACAAATGCAGCGAAAACAGCAATCCATTAGAAGAGTCACGTAGAGAATGAATTCTACTATCTTCTAAGATTTAAAAGTCCATAATCAATATTTCATCCCAGTAACAAAAATCAATATACATCTTTAATCATCTTTTACTTCTGAGGCCAAAGATATTCATTTTATATCACCAGTTGGTCATGTTCATCTCAACACACTGTTCATCTTTTTCTACTGGCCAAAAGAGATTCATCGATTTAATCATTCATCTTTTGCACTACTGAGCCGAAAGATATTCATCAAAATATCACCATTAAGGGTGAGGATGATGAAAAATATTTTAGAAAAACGAATCCGATGAGACGGAAGGACAAATATTAGGGATTAACATTACGGTTTATCCAAGATCAATAATACTCCATAACAACTAATTTTGAAGAAGAATTCAAAAATAAAGCTCAAAACATGGATACAATCAAATATAGTAACCATAATAGACATCATGGACAAAAAGAAGAAAATTTCATTTTTAAATTGAATATAGTCGTATTAAGTGAATGAATAAGTATACATGAATAATGAATAAAAAATATCGTGAATAATAACCCCGACACAAAAAAGTTTCAAATTTGATAAAAAGTTCAACCAATATTTTGGCATAATGATATTGAAGAAAATAATACCATTTCATGAAAAGAAATAACATCCTTTACCTCAAAATAACAAGTACTTACGATTTGATTTTGGTATAGTCTTGTGAAAAACTCGCACCATATAGCAACACTCAAAGTATACTCACAAGAATAAACTCGATAATATAGAGAGAGAAAGAGAAAACTTTGTTTACGGTATAATTTTCAATTCTAACTTAGCCCTCTATTTATAGGAAAATGCTAGAACACCAAAAGGAGACTAAATTAATAAACTATTAATATTTACCAAATATTCAAGCCCACCACCAAGGAATCGATTTGACCACCAAGCACATGTTAAAGATGCTCACCAACCTTTGAAAAACGTTTTTCTTGAAAATAATAATTAAAACTTCCAAAAATCAATTATTTGAACTCAAGAACTTCAATAATTTACAATAAATAGCCCTTTTATCGAAAAATTTAAATCACGAGGCTTTTTATAGAATTTCAATTCTCTACAACTTTGCGTAAGAAAATTTTTCCAAATTCCAAGCGAAATTGACCAAAATCCATAAGCAGGCGATTTTACGATTACATAATAAATTTTCGGTCAAGAATTGTGTCCACCGAAACACACAAAACATGTGTTAAACATTTAATGCCACAAAAACACTTTTCCTCCTCATATACTCATATATCCCACATTCATTGTAAAAATATCACCGTTAATATATTATTAAAATAATATATTTAAATGAATTATTTTATCAGAAAAAGATAAAATATTAATTTTCAACAATTGTCACATTAAAAATTTTCTCCATCTATATCCACATAAAATGAATATTTTCTTTATCATAATAATCAATAATTAATTATTCAAAAATAATATTACAGAATCACAGTACTGACAACCAGGCCGTTCCCAGGATAGAGGGGGCTTTCCAATAAGGATTTCTCCTTACTGGCGCGCAATTAGGTGACCAAACCTCTCCTTAGACAGAACTTTCTAGACATTGCCAATAATGTTATCTGATAATATTATTCAAATAATATGAATTATTGATCTGATAATGGAAAATACTGTGCAGTGACAATTATTGAAACAATAATAATATAAATATCAACGCAACAATTATTGAATCAATAAAATAAAATAATGAACAGTAATTACTGTAACAATTATTGAGTAGTGTCTTCTTACGTACGAATCAATAATTCAACAACACTGTGCAATACCGTGTGCTACTGTGCAACCACGCATATTACTGTATTTTAACCACCAGGTAACCCAACGATGTTAATTCGTAACAATTTACTGTAGATTATTTATAAAACTCAATCTTTGTCGTTTTCTTTCATCCATCTATTTTCTGTTATGGGGCCCACAAATGACTGCGCCGTCGTACGGAGATTCCCGACAAAAGAATATTCCACGACCAAACGAATATTCCTCGACAAAAATGATTATTTTAATAACCACTTGTTTATTTTGCAAAAATTGCACATTTCACCCATAACCAAAGCATTATATCAAATTACCACCTTATTAATCAAGAATAATAATTAGAGGAAATTCGATTTTATTTATAAAATGTTGGGGTCTTACAACCTCCCCTCCTTATGAAATTTCGTCCTCGAAATTGACGTACGTACCTGGTGTATCGAAAAGGTGAGGGTACCTCACTTTCATTTCTGACTCCAACTCCCATGGCATTTCCTCAATAGCATGGTTTCTCCATAAAACCTTAACTTGTGGTATAATCTTGGTCGTGGGACATGCTCTTTCTATCCAAGATCTTAACAAATTACCTCTTAAATACGTTAAATCTTGACTATCTCGTCTGGTTCTAACGCAATAATGTGGTTTGGATCTTTCACATATTTACAAAGCATAGATATGTGAAAAACATTATGAACACGAGACATGTTTGGAGGTAACTTGCGAGTCTATACGCTCGTTTCCTATTAGGTCGAGAATCTCAAATGGACCAACAAACCTTGGATTGAGCTTTCCTCTTTTCCCAAATCTTGTAACTCCTTTCCATGGAGCAATACGTAACAATACATGATCTCGATATTAAACTCCACGTCCTTTTCTATGAAGATCGGCATAACTCTTTTGTCGATCTTGTGAGGTTTGAATCGTTGTCGAATCATTTGGATCTTTTACGTAGTCATGCGTACTAATTACGGTCCCAACAACGTTGCTTCTCCCACCTCGTCCAAACATCTTTGGAGAACGACACTTTCATCCATACAACGCCTCAAATGGAGCCATGCCTATACTTGCTTGATAAGCTGTTGTTGTAGGAGAATTCCACCGATGTGAAAGTACTTATCCCAACTTCCTTTGAAATCTAGAACACGAGTCTTAATAGATCTTCAAGGGTTTGAATAGTCCTCTCGATTGTCCATCTGTTTGAGGATGGTATCTTTGAATCCAATAAATAAATCCGTGCCCATAGCTTTACGCAAGCTAACCCAAAATCTTGAAGTGAATCTTGGGTCACGATCCGAAACTATGGATCTTGGCATGCCATGCAATCGCACAATCTCATTCACGTCACATCTGAGCAAGGCGTTCAAGGAATAAGTTTCTTGTATAGGTAAGAAATGAGCAGACTTGGTTAATCTATCAACAATAACCCAAATCGCATCTATGCCTTGAGAAACCTTGGGAAGACCTGTAATGAAATCCATTGTAATGTGTTCCCAATTCTATTCCGGAATCTCAAGTGGTTGTAATGGACCTTTTAGCATTTGATGCTCTGCCTTTACATATTGACAAGTTAAACACCTCGAGATAAACTCCGCGATCTCTCTCTTCATATTGTTCCACCAAAATGTATGTCGAATATCATGATACATTTTGGTACTCCCAGGATGGATTACAAACGGGGTGTTGTGTGCCTCCATCATGATTCTATACTTCAAGTCAGAATTGTTAGGAGCATTAAAGTCTAAAGTTGACTCAAGTATTCCTTCTTCATCGATTCTTATACGGAATAACACCTTCTTGCACTTTCTTCTACATTTGTATCGGCCCGGTCAAAGTAGCTTGGCGACTTTAACTTTATCAATTAAAGTCGGTTCTACTCAGATATTATGCATCATCACGTGGGTACCTAGAGTTTTCATCTCCATCTCTATTATTTGTAAGTTATCGACATGAGTCTTTGAAAATATCGTTACTACATACTCGTATCGATCTTCTACTCAACACGTTAGCTACCACGTTAAGCTTTTACAGGATGGTATGGTCAAAACATGTGCGAAATGAGTCTCTTCTTGAGTTCTTGAAGCTCTTCCCACATTCCTCGCTTCATTCAAATTTTGTATCTCTCGAGTCAATTTGAGTTAATGGAGTAGCGATTTGAGAAAATCTTTCTGAATCTTGATAATAATCAACTAAGCCTAAAAAGCTACGTATTTAGATTCTTGACTTAGGTTGCTCTCAAGCGTGACTCATATCCCAATCTTGGATAGCACATCACAATAGCACCTATCGGTTTACTACCACATACGAATATGGCGTCCCCAATGGAGAGTTTGGCTTCGGTCCATTCCACAAAGGAAGTCATAAGATAGAGGCTCGGGTATCAACTTCTATAGTTGGGTTTTTAACTCCTGAAGTTCAATAGGAGCCATTCGATGAGATTTTAGAAATGGGTTTTGTCTGGGATTTAAAGTCGATACAAATTCAATATCACGCTCTCGGGAGTAGGCGAAAATTCTCCAGGAAATACGTCAGGAAATTCACTAATAATAGAAATATCATTCAAATTTAACGTATTTTTGTCCAAGTCCATAACATGGGCTAAGAAAGCTTGACATTCGTTTTTCAATAAACAAATGGCTTTATAATTTAATATGAAAGAGTTTGACTTCAATGGTTTGGTTGCTTGAATTAGAATAACAGGTTGTTTAGGAATATGAAAACTAACAACCTTACGTAAGCAATCAATTTTGGCATAATGAGTAGTTAACCAATCAATCTCTAAAATCACATCAAAAGCAAGTATCTTCAAAGAGATAAGATCAATAGGTAAGGTGATGGTGCCAACTTGAATCAAACAAGATTTATAAACAGTGGATGTGATGAAAGTTTCTCCTAACGGAGTTTCCACAGATAGGTCAAAGTCTAATTTCTCCGGAGTCAAGTTCAAACGTTGAGCGCAAGCAAGAGAGATAAAAGAATGGGTAGAACCGGTATCTAGTAAGGTATAAACTTCACAAGAATTTATAATTAACTAACTCGTGCTAACTTCATTTGGGTTCCTCGCATTCTGACCAGTCACGAAAAACGCTCTTTTAGGAACCGTTGACTTTAACTTTTTTGGGACAGCCTTTTGAGTCACCATCCCCGCTGGACTTGGTTTCGCTACAGTGCAATCTCGAGCGATATGTACTTCCTTTCCACAGTTATAACATACCTTAAACTATTGTGGGCAGTTTGGGCTGATATGTCCCTCTTTCCCACATTTGCAACATACGACCGGTGGTCTTTCTCCTCCCTTGGAACCAATTGCTACTGGCGCTGACATCTTCACATGGTCGTTGTTGAATCTCCTCTTTTTAAAATCTCCTCCCGACTCGCTTCTTCTATTTTCATGGCCACGATTACCACCTAAGTGGTTACCGCCTTTGTCCGTATTCTTTCCTCCTCGCTGGTTATCATCGTTCGATGATTCTTTGTCACAAAAATATGATGACCACAGGTGTTGGTCCCTCGATTGAGTATACTCACTATCTCGCTCTAATAATTGAGCCCTGTTTACAACATCTGAATATAGAGAAATTTATGAGATATAAGGTATTGACGAATCTCGGGTTTTAGACCTCTCAGAAACATTCGCGTCATACATTCCTCATTCTCCACCAAATGAGGTGCAAACCTGGATAACTCTGCGAACTTTGCCTCATACTGAGACACCGTCATGTTGTTCTGCTCCAGTCTAATAAACTCTACCTCTTTCATATGACGAATACTTTCAGGAAAGTACTTGTCGTTGAAAAGTTTCTGAAATCTTTCCCAAGACATGTTGAGTCGGTTTTGGTGGTGCGCTTCACATTCCCACCGATGTCTGCTTCACCACGAAACATAAAAGGTGGCGAATGGAACCTTCTGTTCCTCCGTGCACCCCAAGACATCGAATATCTTTGTAATTTGCTTGACCCACGTTTCAGCCTTGATCGGATCCGGCTTTCCATAGAAATCTGGTGGTCCCAACTCCTTGAATGCTTTGTTGTAGTGACAAGCGTTGCCATCATTTCCACCGTATTTTTGCACACGAGTCTCCTCGTCCGATTTTGCATGAATCGCAAAAAAGTTCCTAAACATTCCATTATTCATCGTTTGCTCGATAGCGTTTTTCTGAGGAAGTATTTGCCTTCCTGTTGCACGTTCTCCTGGTTTGTGACTAAAGGTTGTTCCACCGTCTCATAAACTCCATTGTTAACGTTCTCAGCTGCCATCTTAAATAATGTCATAAAACAAGGGTTAATTAAACAAATTAACATATCACATAATATCCCTATATTATGACCGTCCAACAAATAAGCTTAGGTAGGACACACTAGCAAAGGATTTACTCATCTCTCCCTCTGATTTCATTCCCGATCTCCACCGAGATCATATCCTAAACTCGATACCATTTGTGGCGCCCCAAAATAGGTATACAACACCCATTACGAGTGGCAAATACATGGTACATAAAGCAAAACTACAACTTCAATAATACAAATGTCGTGTGAAATACGACAATACATCTTATGAGTTTAAATACAAATATTGTCTTCTAGATAATATCCACATGCAAATAAGTCCTCATTACAATTATTCAAACACTACTTTATAGAAATAGTGAGGACTGCTAAAAAATCTTCCTAGAACCATCACTCCATACCCCGACTCGATCCTGCTATGTTCTCACCTCCTGAGAAGAAAAATGGAACAAAAAGGAATGGGTAAGCTCAACTAGCCCAGTAAAGAATATTATGACTAAGATAATATACAACAAATTATCATTAGTCTTCAACGAGGAAAAAATCGATAAAATATAATAGACAACAAGTTTTAGATCAACAAATGCAGTGAAATTGACAATCCATTAGAAGAGTCATGTAGAGAATGAATTCTCTTTGTCTTCTAAGATTTAAAAGTCCATCATCAATATTTCATCCTGTAACAACAATCAATAAACATCTTTAATCATCTTTGCACTTCTGGGCCAAAGATATTCATTTATATCACCAGTTGGTCATGTTCATCTCAACACACTGTTCATCTTTTGCTACTGGGCCAAAGAGATTCATCGATTTAATCATTCATCTTTGCACTACAGGCCAAAGAAATTCATCAAGTATCACCATTAAGGACTGAGGATGATGAAAAATATTTTAGAGAAAACGAATCCAGTGAAACAGAAGGACAAATATTAGGGATTCGTATTACAGTTTATCCAAGATCAATAATACTCCATAATAACTAATTTTGAAGCAGAATTCAAAAATAAAGCTCAAAACATGGATACAATCAAATATAGTAACCATAATAGACATCTTGGACAAAAAGAAGAAAATTTCATTTTTCGGTGAATAGTGTCGTATACGTGAATAGTAACCCCGACATAAAAAGTTTCAAATTTGATAAAAAGTTCAACCAACATTTTGGCATAATGATATTGAAGAAAATAATACCATTTGCGAAAGAAATAACATCCTTTACCTCAAAATAACCGCATTACTTACATTTGAATTTCGGTATAGTCTTTGTGAAACTTCATGCAGTATAGCAACACTCAAAGTATACTCAAAAGAATAAACTCGATAATATAGAGAGAAAGAGAAAAAACTTTGTTTACGGTGTGATTTTCAATTCTAACTTAGCCCTATTTATAGGAAAATGCTTAGAGCATGAAGGAGACTAAATTAATAAACTATTAATATTTACCAAATATTCAAGCCCACCACCAAGGAATCTGATTTGACCACCAAGCACATGTTAAAGATGCTCACCAACCTTTGAAAAATGTTTTCTTGAAAATAATAATTAAAACTTCCAAAAATCAATTATTTGAACTCGAACTTCAATAATTTACAATAAATAGCCCTTTTATCGGAAAATTTAAATCACGCTAATTTTTATAGGAATTTCAATTCTCTACAACTTTGAGAAGAAAATTTTCCAAATTCCAAACAAAATTGACCAAAATCCATAAACAGACGATTTTACGATTATAATAAATTTTTCGGTCAAGAATTGTGTCCACAAACACACAAAAACATGTGTTAAACATTTAATGCCACAAAACACTCTTCCTCCTCATATACTCATATATCCCACATTCATTGTAAAAATATCACCGTTAATATATTATTAAAATAATATATTTAAATGAATTATTTTATCGAGAAAAAGATAAAATATTAATTTTCAAAAATTGTCACATTAAAAAATTTTCTCCATCCATATCCACATAAAATGAATATTTTCTTTATCATAATAATTAATAATTAATTATTCAAAAATAATATTACAGAATCACAGTACTGACAACCAGGCCATTCCCAGGATAAAGGGGGCTTTCCAATAAGGATTTCTCCTTACTGGCGCGCAATTAGGTGACCAAACATCTCCTTAGACAGAACTTTCTAGACATTGCCAATAATGTTATTTGATAATATTATTCAAATAATATGAATTATTGATCTGATAATGGAAAATAATGTGCAGTGACAATTATTGAAACAATAATAATATAAATATCAACGCAACAATTATTGAATCAATAAAATAAAATAATGAACAGTATTACTGTAACAATTATTGAGTAGTGCCTTCTTACGTACGAATCAATAATTCAACAACACTGTGAAATACCTTGTGCTACTGTGTAACCACGCATATTACTGTATTTTAACCACCAGGTAACCCAACAGTGTTAACGGTAACAATTTACGCCGTTATTTATAAAACTCAATCTTTGTCGTTTTCTTTCATCCATCTGTTTTTCGTTATGGGGCCCACAAATGACTGCGCTGTCGTACGGAGATTCCCGACAAAAGAATATTCCACGACCAAACGAATATTTCCCGACAAAAATGAATATTTTAATAACCACTTGTTTATTTTGCAAAAATTGCACATTTCACCCATAACCAAAGCATTATATCAAATTACCACCTTATTAATCAAGAATAATAATTAGAGGAAATTCGATTTTATTTATAAAAAGTTTGGGTCTTACATATTTAACGACAAGTACTTTCCCGAGAGTATTTGTCACATGAAAGAGGTGGAGTTTATCAAGTTGGAACAAAAAAATATGACCATGTCGCAATACGAGGCTAAATTTGCGGAGTTATCCCGGTTTGCATCCCATTTGGTCGATAATGAGGAGCGAATGACGTGAATGTTTTTAAGAGGTTTGAAACCGGAGATACGTCAATATCTTATTTCTCATAAACGGTGTTTGTACTCAGATGTTGTAAATAGGGCTCAGTTATTGGAGCGCGATAACAAGTCAACGCTGACTAATGATAAAGCAAAATGGCGGACATGAAAATACAAGTGGTATCGATCATCGAAGCGGTGACAACAAACGTGGAGGGAATCAACATGCCAGAAATGGTAACCACTCCGGTGGTAATCATGGCCAAGACAGTAAAAATGGGCATTTCAAGAAAAGGAGATTCAACAATGATGAAAAGACGTTAGCACCAGCAACTGTGGTTAAGGAAGGAGAATGACCATTTATCATATGCTTCAAATGCAGAGGGGAGGGACATATCGGTCCAAACTGCGCGATGTCATCCAAAGCGTGTTATAATTGTGGAAGAGAAGGTCACCTAGCCCGATTTTGTCGTTCACCGAAGACAAGTTCAGCTAGGATGGAGGCACCAAAGGCCGTCCCAGAAAAGTCAATGTCGGTGGTGCAAGGGACAACATTTTTCGTGACCTCCACGAAAGTAAGGAACCCGAACGAGGTCATCACGGGTAATCTTATCATAAACTCTAGAGAAGTCTATACCTTATTTGATACTGGTTCTACCCATTCTTTTATTTCTCCTACTTGCGTTCAACGATTAAATTTGACTCCGAAGAAATTAGATTTTGACTTATCTATTGAAACTCTGTTGGGAGAAACCTTCATTACATCCACTGTTTATAAGTCTTGTTTAGTTCAAATCGGCACCTGCACGTTACCTGTCGATCTTATTTCTTTGAAAATACTTGCATTCGATGTGATTCTAGGGATTGATTGGTTAACTACACATCATGCAAAAATTGATTGTTTTCGTAAGGTTGTTAGCTTTCATATTCCAAACCAACCTATTATGCGAATTCAAGCAACCAAACCATTAAAATCAATCATTGTCATCTCAAGCCATAAAGCTATTCGTTTATTGAAAAATGGATGTCAAGCTTTCTTAGCTCATGTCACGGATCTAAACAAAAATACGTTAGTTTTGAATGATATTTCTATTGTTAATGAATTTCCTGACATATTCTCTGAAGAACTTTCTAGCCTACCCCCAGAGCGTGAAATTGAATTTTCTATCAACCTTGAACCCGGTACAAAACCCATTTCCAAGCCCCATATCGAATGGCTCCTATTGAACTTCTGGAATTAAAGACCCAACTGCAGGAATTGTTAGACATTGGCTTTATTCGTCCTAGTACTTCTCCTTGGGGTGCTCCTGTTCTATTCGTGAAAAAGAAAGACGGGAGTATGCAACTTTGTATTGATTATCGGGAGTTGAATCATGTCACCATCAAAAATAGATACCCATTGCCACGTATTGATGACTGTTTGACCCGGTTGCAAAGGCGCCAAATTCTTTTCAAAATTGGTCTTCGTTAGGATATCACCAATTGAAGATTAGAATCGATGATATTCCAAATCGGCTTCCGAAACTCGGTATGGGCATTATGAATTCCTAGTCATGTCCTTTGGATTGACTAATGCTCCTGCTGCCTTCATGGATATGATGAACCGAGTATTCAAGGAATATTTGGATCACTATGTGGTCGTCTTTATTGATGAAATCCTTATGTATTCCAAAAGCCGTGAAAATCACGAGCAACACTAGAGGCTGATAATCCAAAAGCTTCGTGAATATAAGCTTTATGCCAAGTTGAAGAAATGCGAGTTCTGGCTTGAGGAGGTAGCATTCCTTGGGCACGTGGTATCAAGTCATGGAATATCTATTGACCCAGCAAAGATTGAAGCTATTCAAAGTTTGGGAGCAACCTAAATTAATGTAGAAGTCGTAGCTTTCTCGGTTTAGCTGGTTATTATCGGAGATTCGTGGAAGGATTTTCTCGAATTGCTACTCCACTAACTCAGCTGACTCGGAAAGATACAAAATTCGGTTGGAACGAGGAACGTGAGAAGAGTTTTCAAGAACTCAAGAGGAGACTCATTTATTTTTGTTACGTGATACCATCCTCGCTCGGAGGATTTGTCATCTCTGATGATGCTTGAGCAAAGGGTTGGGATGTGTTCTCATGCAACATGGGAAAGTCAAAGCCTATGCCTCACGACAACTCAAAGAATATGGAGGAATTATCCCACTCATGATCTAGAGTTGGCAGCAGTCATTTTTGCACTAAAGATTTGGAGGCATTACTTGTATGGGGAGAAAGTGGAGATCTTTATGGATCATAAAAGCCTCAAATATTTCTTCACTCAAAAGGAACTCAACATGCGACAACGACGTTGGCTTGAACTACCAAAAGATTATGATCATACCATCCAATACCATCCTGGAAAAGCGAACGTGGTAGCTAACGCATTGAGTAGAAGATCATATGCGGGTACGAGTGCAATATTGACAACGCAAAGGCCCATTTTATGTGACTTGCAAAGGATGGAAATAGAGTTAAAGACTCTAGGGACCCATGTGATGATGGCGAACATACGAGTAGAACCGACTTTAATTGATAAGGTTAAAGCTGCTCAAACTACAGACCTGGAGCTGATGCATATGAGGAAGAAAGTGCAAGAAGGTGCTATGCCGAAAGCAATAATCGATGAAGAAGGAATACTTCGAGTCAACTCCAGACTTTGTGTTCCTAACGACCCTGATTTAAAGTATAAAATCATGATGGAGGCGCACAACACACCGTTTGCAATCCATCCTGGGAGTACCAAAATGTATCATGATCTTCGACATACATTTTGGTGGGGCAATATGAAGAGAGAGATAGCGTTGTTTATCTCAAGGTGTCTAACGTGTCAACGAGTCAAAGCGGAGCATCAAGTACCAAAAGGTCCATTGCAACCACTTGAAATTCTAGAATGGAAGTGGGAGCACATTACCATGGATTTCGTTACCGGTCTTCCTAAGGTTTCTCAAGGTATAGATGCGATTTGGGTCATTGTTGATAGATTGACCAAGTCTGCTCATTTCTTATCAATACGAGAAACTTATACACTTGAACGTCTTACTCGTATGTACATAAACGAGATTGTAAGACTGCATGGTATGCCAGTATCCATAGTTTCTTATCGAGACCCAAGATTCACTTCACGATTTTGAGTTAGTTTGCAGAAAGCTATGGGCACAGATTTATGATTTAGCTTGGCATATCATCCTTAGACGGACGGACAGTCAGAGAGGACTATTCAAACTCTTGAAGATCTATTAAGACTATGTGTCCTTGATTTCAAGGGAAGTTGGGACAAGTTCTTACCATTGGTGGAGTTTTCCTACAACAACAGTTATCAAGCAAGTATTGGCATGGCTCCATTCGAAGCGTTGTATGGAAGAAAGTGTCGTTCTCCAGTATGCTGGGATGAGATGGGAGAAGCAACATTGTTGGGATCGGAGTTGGTACGTATGACTACAGAAAAGATTCAAACGATCCGGCAACGTATAAAAACCTCACAAGATCGACAAAGAGTTATGTTGATCTTCATCGAAAGGATGTGGAATTCGATATAGGAGATCATGTGTTGTTACGTGTTGCTCCATGGAAAGGAGTTACAAGATTTGGAAAGAGAGCTCAATCCTCGATTCATCGGACCATTTTAATCCTCGATCGAATAGGAGCAGTTGCCTATAGACTCGCTTTACCGCCAAGTATGTCTCGTGTTCATAACATTTTTCACATATCCATGTTACGTAAATATGTGGAAGACCCGAACCACATTATTGAGTTAAAACTAGACAAAATAGCGGAAGATTTAACGTATGAAGAGGTTCATGTTCAAATCTTGGATAAGAAGGAACATATTCTACGCTCCAAGGTTATACCTCAAGTCAAAGTTTTGTGGAGAAACCACGATGTTGAGGAAATGACCTGGGAGTCAGAATCTGAAATGAAGTCAAGGTATCCTTACCTCTTCGATATACCAGGTACGTACCCTAATTTCAAGGGCAAAATTTCATAAGAAGGGAGGTTTTAAGACCCCAACTTTTATAAATAAAGATGAATTTTCTATAAATATTATTTTTGAATATTATGGAGTAAATTTGATATAATGTTATAGTTGTGGGTAATATTTATAAATTTTGCAAAGTACACAAGTTGTTATATAATATTCTATTGGCTGGGGAATATTCGTTTTAACAGGGAATATTCGTACAACGGAACAATCATTGGTGGGACCCCACAGCAGAATTATTGTCGGATTGAGAAAACGAAAAAAATATTTTTATTGAAAATAACGACTGAAGTTTTACCATTAATACTGTTGAACTACTCGATAGTAAAAGAAATGCGATGTCTGGCGTTGATTGCATAGTAGCTGCAGTATTGATGCTTATGTGATAAGTCACTCAATTTTGTTTTATTGGTATTATTAATGTAATAAAATAGAAAAGCTTTTTATATAAAACAGAATACTTTTATAAAGTTATTCGTTTTATTAGGCTAATAGTAAAATCTTTTTATATAAAACATAATACTTTTATAAAGTTATCTATTTTATTAGACAATAATTATAATATATTATATTTTATTATGCATAGTGTTTGCATAGTTACTGCTCGCATAGTATTTGCATAGTAAAATCTTTTATAAAGTTATTAGTTTTATTAGATTATAAATAGAATATATTATATTTTATTTAAAAGATTTTTCTTTAAATATGGATAAAATCGATTAAAGTAAATCAATACTGGACCGTTCATGAGTTGAATTACTATGTAGTCTATTTTTATATAAATAGAAGCTCATTTCTTCATTTTTTCTTACGAATTCACCAAAACTCTAGAGATAAACTATAGAGAGAAAGAAGAAAGTATTACTGCTACTTCACTTTACTTATATATCCATCTTATTCTTCTTAAGGTAGGGAATATTATTTGTTGTACTCGTAATGGGGGTTTTATTTCTTTTGTATTCATGAAGAGAACTTCATTATTCCATTATTTATTATTACATTTGGAATAACTTTTGTATCTGCCAGCTACCTACCTATACTTGGTGAAATTCTTCTATTATTCCATTCATTATTATTACGTTGGAATATCCTGTCACATGCATTTCGTTTCTTAGGACTGATTCCGCCTCTTTATTATTACATTGGAATATCATATACTATGCATTTTACTGTGGGACCTAATTTACGTCTTTATTATTACATTTGGAATATCATATACAGACATTTTATCTTGGGACTGATTCCGCTTTATTATTCTCATGGAATATCACATCATGCGTTTTACTATGGGACTGTCCGATTAATTATTATTCTGTTGGAACAACTTTGCATATGCAGTCTATCGCATGCCTGGTGATTTCTTTTGTTATTCCATTCCTTATTATACTCAGTTGGTTAAAGTTTTGAATTTTATACTCCATGAAATTAGTGGAATATTCTTGATATTTGAGCTTCATCTAGTATCTTTTCATGGAAATATTCTTCTAAGAATTCTTGAATTTTACTGCACAAAACAGTATCATGTTGACAACTTGGACGTTATTAGTTCCTAAATAAATTAATTCTTGAACTTGTTTTATTAAATTCTTATATCATTGTCATCATCCTCATGTTTATATTTTTTTGAAAGTCATCTGTAGCCTGTAGTGCATAGATGGACTTGGTATGATTATGACCAGGGATTATTCAGTATAATTATTACCGTAATGTTACAAATAATGTGGTAAAAGTCCTCATTGGCCCGTAGTGCATTGATGGACAGTTGTTGGCATAATCATGACCATTGATGAATACACGAATGTCCTTGGCCCGTAGTGCATGGATAATTTGTGGTCGTGATACTAATGTATATCCTTGGCCGTAGTACAGGGGTGATTCGGTGATGTGAATTATTTATTAAGCTGAGTCCCAGCGATAAAAGTGATGAAAAACCTTTTAAATCATAAAAGATAGTAGATTTTATTCTCTACTTGACTCTTTTAATGGATTACTTGTTCCGCTGCAGTTAAACTTGATGCTGTTATATTTTATCAGTTTAACACTTTTGAAGGCTAATGATAATTTATTCTGCATTATCTTAGTCATAATATTTCTTACTGGGCTAGTTGAGCTCACCCTTTCTTTCACTGTTCTCTTCAGGAAATGAGAGGGTAGAGACGCGAGTCGGGAGCGGAGTGATGGTCCGGATGATAGTATTAGCTAGTAGTCCTCACTATTCTGTTAAATAGTGTGACAATAAATGTAATGAGGACTTATTCTGTGAGCGTATATTGTCTAGAAGACAGTATTTGTATTTAAACTCACAGCTCTCTTGTTGTATAATTAATATTGTATTTATATCCTGTACCATGTATTTGACGACTCAGAATAGGTGATGTATACCTATTTTGGGGGCGTCACAACTCATGTCAGTCTATAAGTATATAACAACAACATGGCCAAAAAAATTAAAAACAGCAAGATCAAAGCTCTGCAAAAACGTTTTCAGGCGTTCTGGGCAAATCTGGGCTGCCCAGAAATAGCCAGTCAATGCCGGTCAACGTACTTTGACCCTTAATAACTTACTACACATGATCTGGGCTTGGATAAAGTTACAGATTAAAGACCTTACAACATACTACAAGTACAAACATTTAAACAACCAAAACTATAAACAAGTAAAGATATATGGGGTCTGACATTCGGTTGTCAGACCACACTTTTCCAGTTTCTAGATTTTTGAAATCTTTAATTTTGTGCACTTTGATGTTATGGATCTGGGATCTAACAACCCAGATCACTAAAAGACACCCTCTAACACATATCTAACCAATCATTAACAACATCTAACATCAAATACAAAGATTTTTAAGTTAGGGTTTTTATACCTCATTTTGAGTTTGATCTTGATTCTGATCATCATGATCTACTCTTGGCTTACTAAATATCATTTTAGGAACTGATCCACTTATGATTTTCGTAGGTTTGAGTTGGAGAGAGTTTTGGTTGAGAGTAAGTGAACAAATGGGCTTGAAAGTGAACTTTTCTCTCTCTCAATATATATATAAAATGATGTAATGCATATGGTTGATCATGTGATCAGTTGTTGGCTAATTAAAGTTGATTACTAGACCACATGGCTAGCTAGGGTTGGTCACCAACCACTTACTAGGGCTAGATCTACACTCTATCCATTAAAATATTCAAAAGGGTAGTTTGGACATTTGACTTGTAAAATAAATGGCAATCACAACCCTTAGGTTTTAACCCTTAGGGTTTAACCCTAAGGTTACACAAATTCAAATTTCTAGGATTTTCTAATTAAGTTTTAAAAATAGAAAATTAAGATTTCTAAATTATAATTAGGGTTTCCTAATTATATTAAAATTTTCTAATTATATTCAAGCTTGTTAATTAAGATTAATATTTCCTTAATTAAAATTACTAATTTAGCATTTAGGTTCCATAATTGTACATTAGGGTTTCCAGCTGAACAATTAGGGTTTTCTAAAAAATCAATTAGGGTTATCCCTAATTAAATATAAAATCAAATAATAAAAACCTTATACTTATCTTCAAGCTCCCAAATTAGGGTTTCGGATTCCCGAAACTGAAACTAGGGTTTCCAGAACCGGTGCTAGGCTTTCTTATCAGTCGATATGGTTTTCTAACTGAACATCGAGGTTCTTAATATAATATTAGGGTTTGTCACTGATATAATTTATCTGGTCAACCATTGACCCTTAACCACATATTGTACACATATATGACCATATACACAGAAAATATACACTTATTTTCTGTCTAGGTTTAATATTTAACATTAATTCAATCTTTTAAGATTTTAATAAATATCTAAATTCTCGGGTTGTCACGTTCACTCATTCTTCTAAAAATTTTGTCCCCGAAATTTACCTTACACCTTTCATACTCATCACCACATGCTACCCAAAACATCACTCACAAGAGTTAAATTATTAAAATCATGCTGAGGAGTCATATAGACCATGAGCTTTTATTTTCAAAAAGGTTTTATAGAAATTCATCAGCAAACCATCATAACTTATAGACATAGTGGGTAATTAGCCTGGTATGCCCTGTACTGGCCATGTACTACTGGTCGAAACAATTTTTCCCCGTTCCTCTTATCCGCCTTAGGTGCACAAAATTTCTTACCTCAGTCTTTATCAGATTCCTCACCAAAACAATTTGGTTCGGGAAAATTTTCAAAGAACACTTAGGATTTTATAAACGTTGGACTAGCTAAATCAAATAGCGTAGACTAATATCAAAAATTCAATTCAATCGAAATATTTAGGAATAGCTAAACCCCGTTGGCAAATTAAATTAGTTAAAAAATAGTTTGAAAATGACGTCATGATGTCGTACTGTATTAACAGCCTTTTAGGATGCCGTCATCAAGTGACTTTATCATAACACATCATACAATAGTGGAACAACGATTTTAGATCAAATTCAACACTAAGTATTCCTGCATTTACAACTCCATCAACTTTTTATCATTTCTGCACCATGTTATATAGTACATAAGTGATAAATAAAAATATATTTTGATATTTGAAATCATTATCGTACGTCTAGCCGAAACAAGTAGCATAGACTATACTTTAAACCGTTCAAAAACCGTTGTAATTCAGTTTTATCATCTCAACAGGTAACGATGTGTCGGTGGCCCGAAGTCCACACATACACAATGGTCACCAGAAGTTGAGAATAAGAATTTATTTTCAAAAGCACATAGTGCGTATTTAGCTTGATGTCAAAATTTTGAAGTCTAGCATAGCTATAAGATTTGGAAAACCTATGTCTCCACTAATGATTGATTACTTAGTCATCTATCTATTCCTATAATTCTCAATACTCCAATCACACATGTCTATACCCAGTTCGTCAAACTTACCACACTTATGAGTTTAGAAACTTTCCACAATCATATGAGTTTAAGAACTTGTCCTAGTCAGACCTTTGGCGTCCATTCGCTGAGGGGTTCAAAAATATTTCATATAATCATGAGTCACGAATGTACCATAAGTATGAGTTTTAAGAACTCGGACTTAACCTTATATTTTCTAACTATACTCTACCTATCTGTTATATACATGAGAAAAGAATCATCTTTTCAACATGTATATAGCAAATAGCGTGACACAGACATTTCAATGATTATCAGTGTAAGAAACTAAGTGGTTGTTACACCAAACTCAGTTGATGACATGAGTCCTCAATTAAAATCCCCACTTAATCCTAACTCCCTTCTCAATACAATTTTTTTATTTAATTCGTATTCATAATCCTTTCCTGAATCTATACTAATTCATAATACAACTGACACGACATTCTTGCCGTAAACTTTTCAATCATTCGCTTGATCATTCTCACTACTATAACCTTATCCGATCACGAAGTGATCTTATCGTATATATTATGATATATTTCTATGCTATAATCATTTTGTTTTACGATCTCCTATCCTAGTACCTTTAATCTTTTAGGATCTATCTATTCACTACTACTGTTCACCTTTATTATCAGAGTTAGGGAACTCCGTATCTTTATAACTTACCAAGATTCTTCTTTGAATCCTACCAACACACTAACTCTATGTGAGTTAGATCTTATCCTAATCACAATGGTTATTCGTCTAAGATAACTCTACACTAGATTTATAACCAACAGCTTTGATACCAAATGTAGTGCCCACAAATTCTGGTCCTAAACCACCACGAATCTGGTACACTAGTTCTACCTATTGCGGAAGATATAAACTAAAATTGTCTATACATTAAACGTTACACATTAACCCCAAGGTCGAGAACCTTACTTAAAACCTGGATCAATATCGTATCTAATATACAATGTTATTATTATACAATACTATTACAAATCTAGTTGCATATATAGTCCCAAGCTGAACTTGGCTTTGACTTTTCCTTGTCTCTGACGTATTCGCCTTAATCTGCAATGTTTATCATGATATAGCAAGGGTGAGCAACAAGTTTTCCCAGCAAGTCTATGTTCAATAAATTATGGATATATCATGATGGAAAGATTTTGAATAATAGTTGGCTAACATTCAACAATATATAATTGTGAACTAGCATGGACAAATTTTCATAACTGAACGAACATTGAACATGAACATATCAATTATATCTGGACCGAATGATAATGATGGTGATCAACCTTTCATACCTAATGAACACATGCAATAGGCACAAAGTGTGATTCAACAATTCATAGACGTGATGTAATTAATAATGATTAATCACAAGTTAAAAGAACAATTCAAGAAAACCTTCACAATAAATGAGTATAAGAAATTTGTCTGATCGGTTGATTACCATTACGAAACATTACTTAGCTTTATTCGAAGACCTAATATTAATAATATCAATTTCTCAAGTTAGAATGATATCATCACAATATAAAATAACCTAAACACATTACCACATAATCCTATTAGTCTATACAGCATATAAGACCTAGTATCAAGTCAAACTATTGCAGTCTGAGTTGAATCCGACACAATTTTGACATCTCGACGACCCAGTCGGATAACTATCGAACCTAATATCCATAAGACTGTGTCTAGACATAACACAATTAACTTAGACAATTAATTATTCAGTCAAAATAATTTTCATAGGCTCATAATAATTTTCAAGTAATTATTATCATTTATTATGATTTGTCAATCATTTACATCATATTTATATGATTTAAATACCACTTAACTCCATTATCATTAATATTTATTTAATACTAAATATTAATGAAAATCATAACATAATATTATAATATATTTATAATATATCAAAGTATTTTTAATACCTTAAAATCATATTTATATAATTTTTAAACATTTAAATCCATTATCGATAATTGCCATTAATATTAAATATTAATGTTTTTTCATGAAAAAATATCAAAAGTTATATTTTATAACTTAAAATATTTTTATAACACTTAAATCATTTTATATATGCTTTATAAATCATTAATTCTATTTTTCAATTATTTATTTAATACACTTAGTAAATAAATTAATTACCATTAATATTAATTTATTAATAAAATTTCTCACAAAATATTAAAAGTCACTAAAATAACTTAAAATATTTTAAGTATACCATAATATAATTTTCATGATTTTTCAAGTATTAAAACCATTTTTAAATAATTTATTTAATATTATAATTAAATAAATTAAATACCATTATTATTCCAAAAATATTAAATATTTATGAAATATATTCAGGATAATTAAAAACTAATTTTCAGCCTTTAAAACAATTTTTACGAATTTATTAAGTATTTTTAGTAATTAAAAACTATTTTTCTCTATTTATTTAATAAAATAATTAATTTTCTAATTTATCTGTCGTTAAAGGTACCTATAGTGACAAAACTGTCACTATAGGTGTTCTTCAGCAAACCCATAACTGTATAGGAAGTTAACATGGTACTAAGTTTGACCACTGCTAGATCTTTGGTCTTTACTATTTCTGGCTTTCTAAGGTGTTAATGTTGTAGTTAATGTCACACTACAACCCCAAACAACTCTCATGGTCAACACATAACAAATCTGTGAGATCTAAGCTACAGAAGTTGTTGTCATACGTGTTCTTTAGTTTCTGGGTTGCCCAAAAACTCAAGCAGTTTCTAGGGTCCTACTTTGAAGCTTGGTATTTTTTATTCTGAGTTTACTCCATGTGATCTAATGGTTCAACCATGTAGAAGACATGTCAGGTTACAATAATACCTAACAAGATCAGTATAACAACATCACAACCAAGAGATATTGGTCGGTCAAAGTGCAGGCCAGGAACTGTTCTTGAACATTTCTGGGTTTTCCAGATATGTTCTTGAGTAGTTTGGTCAACCTATGTTTGACCAACATTAAATTCAATTTTGTGAAGTATATGGGTAATATAGAGGCATGGATATGTTGTACTCATTTCAGTCTATAAGTATATCACAACAACATGGCCAAACAAATTAAAAACTGCAAGATCAAAACACTTCAAAAACGTTGTCATACGTTCTGGGAAAATTTGGGCTGCCCAGAAATAGCTAGTCAATGCTGGTCAACGTACTTTGACCCTTAATAACTTATGATCTACACATGATCTGGGCTTGAATAAAGTTCCAGATCGAAGACCTTACAACATAATACAAGTACAAACATTTAAACAACCAAAACTATAAACAGGTAAAGATCTATGGGGTATGACATTCGGTTGTCAGACCACACTTTTCCAGTTTTCCAGATTTTTCAAATCTTTAATTTCGTGCACTTTGATGTTATGGATCTGGGATCTAACAACCCAGATCACTAAAAGACAACCTCTAACACATATATAACCAATCATTAACAACATCTAACATCAAATACAAAGATTTTCAAGTTAGGGTTTTTATACCTCTTTTTGAGTTTGATCTTGATTCTGATCATCATGATCTGCTCTTGGCTTTCTAAATATCATTCTAGGAACTGATCCACTTATGATTTTCGTAGGTTTGAGTTGGAGAGAGTTTTGGTTGAGAGTAAGTGAACAAATGGGCTTGAAAGTGAACTTTTCTCTCTCTCAATCTATATATAAAATGATGTAATTCATATGGCTGATCATGTGATCAGTTGTTGGCTGATTAAAGTTGATTACTAGACCACATGGCTAGCTAGGGTTGGTCACCAACCACTTACTAGGGCTAGATCTACACTCCATCCATTAAAATATTCAAAAGGGTAGTTTGTGTAACACCCCCAAATCCGGGTACTTCAATTCCACGGGATTTGGTGTTCACTGTACAAATATCATCTATCTTTCTACCCATAATAAATGTAAACCATGCAATAGATAGAAATACAATCCTCCCCTTATGGGGTTACAAAATCCGAATAATAAATACAATCCCATGTTAAACTAACCTTAATCATCTGTGAGGAAACATAAACAATTAATAAGTCTTAACAACATCATTCACTTAAGTCTAAACAGAAATACATCATCATATAAAATAATAAGTCTTTATCACTTGTTAATCTTTCCCTTGCCTTTGCTAGTAGAAGGCTCGTCGTACTTTTCGTTCTTAACTGCAATGTTATTATTAAGCAAGAGTGAGCATGATTGCCCACAAGTAAAATAATGAAATAACAATGTTTAATAACATGTGAATGAATCATAGACTTCTGAAATAAAAGCTCAACTTTTGAATCAAGAATGAATAATAAGAATCAAAAGATTTCTGAGGGTCATAACACCTTGAACTATGTCCTAGGTTATCAAGGGTTATACTTGAAACCTTTATGATCATAAGACTATGGACCTTTCTACTGCATTACTTGGGATCGACCCTTAGTACCATATTGTGCACAATATCTTAACGCTAACGCATAAGTAAATCCCTTTTGTAGGGTTGTTCATCTCAATTTGACATTAAAGTTCGTACCAAAGGAAGTTTGGTTTGGATAAATCAATAAGGGTTCTGAATTTAGAACGTTCATCAACTATGGACTAGTTGAATCAATAAGGATTCGCTAGTCTAACAAGGTTCAATAATAAATGATATTTATAATGAATAACAATCTCAATAGGTATACAATAGAACAATTATTGTATAACAGAATCATACTTTGAAAAGATAGTAAATCTTTAACATAATAAATGAACTTGATTTATAAACATGAATAATGATAACAAGTAGGGTTAGGAAACTTGCCTCGTGCGTAGATTACACGTTAATTAAACTCGTTCCTTGATTTAAATCCTACATATCATTTACGTTCACAATGCAAGTCAATTGTAACATAACTAATCATAGAGACTTCATTCTTTTTGTCTAACTTTGGTTATGACTATACTTAGTCAATTTATCACATTCATTGTCACATAATTTACACTTCACAAATAACAAGCTAATTATGTATTCAATAATTCAATCCACATGCAATTATGTTATTTACATGTTAAGTATCTATTTTAACCTCTCATTATACTTCTAACATATTTCTATGTTTATTAAATTAGGTTGCTATCACATTATTAGACTTGAACATTTTTAAAAATTTCATTTACGAACATTACGGAGAGTGGTATACCATGGCGCCACTGTTATACTAAAGTCTTAGCGTTAACGACCAAGGGCTTGAGACACAGTCTTTGTGGCTCGGTGTAACCTTCTTGTGGGAAGTAAGCGGTGGCCGTACAGCAAGATTTACGGCATACCAGTTGTAGAATTTGCAATTCGCGAAAAATCGCAGAACATGCCATTTTCTACCAATTCTTATTTTCTACATTAATTTAGACATACCCACATGATGTAATTCATACATAATCATTACCCAACATTTATATAATGATTTTAATCCATTAAAACACATAAGTACAGAATTAAAATATGTAAATTTCACTATTCTTGATTTTCTTGAAGGTTTTGAACATAAATCATGAAAATTAATACTACAGATTCGTTATAACACCGAATCCGTTCATTTAAGGTTTGGTCTCTTCGTATCAACATGCATAATCAAATAGGAGTGGGAATTTTACAAAACATTTATGTTTGACATATTAAAATCACGTATAAGGCCATATGGCCATAGCCCATACTCTGTAAGTTTTGAGCAACATGTAGGACATGTTTTATGATACTGATGATATGGTTTACATAATATATATACATATAATCAAATACGATATGGTAACATTTAACACATATATAAACCCATAATCATACCCTTTTCCCAATTACAAAGACTTTACAAAAGGTTAACCATTTTTTTATGAAAACTAAATGACGTAAAAGAATTTGGGTTTGGAGAGTTTACCCAGAGTCTAGTTTAGAAGAGATGATCACAGATGATCCTTTCACCAAAAACTTGTTGATTAAACACTCACAAGTTCTCTCAATCTCACAATTTCTCTCTGAAATCTTTCTGGCTCTCAGTTGAACATTTAATAAAGAATACGTAGAATAATATTAACTAAACCTTTATGCGCAGAGTTGAGGTCAGTTACTCCATACGTGGTTTAACTGCCCCCAACTCCCCTTAAGGCATCATTTGGCTAGCCTTAAAGGCTTATATCCATTTAATTTTATAAAACCTTTTATCATATAGTTTAAATCATGTCACACCCAATTCAAATATCTTATTTAATTTAATTTAAATAAAATATAATAATTTATCATTAATTCACATCATCATATAATTAATTTTTTCATTAATTAGTTATTTCAAATTATTAAATCTCTAATTAATTATTACATTAATTAAAATAACATTAGGTTTATTAAATATTTCTTTTAATTTAATAAACTCCCATAATTACAAACTTTGAATAATAAAATTCTATACATTAATTTAATAAATATAACACATATCATTAAATTAATTTATCACAATTGTATCAATTAATTATTTAATCTAATAATTAAATCATCGAAAATATTTATTTACTTCAATAAATATTAAAATTAAATTACAAAAATCTCGTTAATCACATCTTTCCCCCTAAAAAGGATTTTGTCCCCGTAATCGGGGACTCGATAAATTCAACCCGGTCACATTCTCCCCCCTACAAAGATTACATCCCCTAGAATCGCTTACATAATTTAAGTAAATAAATGAGGAAATTCTTCATCATATTCTCTTGAGTTCCCACGTAGCTTCTTCAGCGTTGTGGTTCCTCCAAATTACCTTAACAGAAGGTATTACTTTATTTCTGAGAACTTGTTCTTTTCTGTTGACAATTTGAACATGAATCTCCTCGTAAGATAAGTCTTTTTCAAAATACAGAGGTTCGTATTCAATTACATGCTTGTAATCGGGTTTGTAGGGTCGTAAAACAGAAACATGGAAGACGTTGTGGACATTCTCGAGTGCTGGAGGTAAGGCTACCTCATACACGACTTCTCCGATTCTTCGTAGTACTTCAAATGGTCCAATGAATCTTGGGCTTAATTTCCTTTCTTTCGAACTGATCTTTCCTTTCGAGGAGAGACCATTAAAAACATAACTACGATTCAAACTCAACATTTTTACGATGTGGATCGACGTATTTCTTACGCTTATCTTGAAATTTCAGCGATCATGTTCGGATTATTTTGACTATTTCACTGTCTGCATTATACCAATTACATACCTAGCAACCGCTCTTTCGCCAACTTCATCCCAATAAAGCGGAGTTACGCACTACTTTCGCCATATAACGCTTCATAAAATGGCATGCCAATACTAGTGTAATAGCTTGTTGTTGTAGCCAAACTCTACTAACGGTAGGTGATCATCCCAATTTCCTTTAAAGTCCATCACACAGGTTCTTAGCATATCTTCTAGGGTTAAGTTCAGATGACCACCTGGGGTTTGGACGGTTTTCCACTTAACCACCTGTAGTCAGTAAAGCTACATTTAGACTCCCCACTTTTTGAGTTGAAGTGAAAACGTCACATTTTCCGTCCAACTTAACTGTGCGTGTATGTCAGACGCCAAAAGCGCGTAAAAAGGTAAAAAAACTGTTAAATGTCTGAAATACCCCTCTTGGCTTTTATCATTTTGTTCTACCCATTTCACCTCCATCGCAGACGAGATTGAAGGCTACCCTATCATCGATTCTCGCTTTAAGGAAATGAAATTGACCTAGATTTTGACGCTCTAGGGTTAGAGCTAAAGCCGGATATCATTGAAGAAGTATCTTCGTCTTCAATTGCGGACGAAAGACTAGTGGTGGAGTTGATTGTATTGGGTAATCTGAAAATCAATTTTCCTGGTAAAATTACAAGGGTTTTGATTTTTCTCGGGGAAATCTAAGAATTTTCGTTGTTTTTTTTGTTTGTGGGTTGATTGTATTGGGTAATCTGAAAATCTTGATTTGAATCAAAAGGAATTTTTTGGACTTTCTGTGATTTTTGAGAAATTGCAGGCACGATTAAGGTTTTAAAATGGGGAAACCAATGGTAATTGATGTGGATGAGTTGAATAAGCCTGAAATGGGGGAACCAATGGTAACAGAGTCTCCCTCTTTCTCTCTCCTCTCTGTTCTCATCCAGACCGATAAACGGCTTATCTGCGTGAGATCACTCCATGATCCCGATGGGAATGTAAATTTTTTAGAGATTTTTAGATTCTTATATATACTAGTATATTTTTTGTTGTTTCCAACTCTTAGTTGGTGACTAAAAGTCTCTTTTGTCTGCGGTAAAGAGGAGAGAGCGAACGTGAAGCATTGGGAGCATTACCCTCTACCAACGCTGATTCCCTAAACTTGTCATTTGTTGTGTTGATTAATGTATAATCTTCTCAAGTTAATAAGTGAATTATATTTGGAGAGGTGTTTAGGGCTATAAAAGTCGACCTTTGTTAAGGTTTTTCTATATATTGAGCATTGTTATGGCTTTGGCTTGGCATTTATATAAATAATTGTTTGTTCGGTTGTGGATTTTGAAATTTTACTGCTTATATAGTGTTGAAATATTTTTCATACCATATTGCTATATATATATTCCGTCCATTTTTGGACCACTAAAATATGTAGATTATTGATGTTTGGTGAATATACAAGGGAGGGAATGGACTATAGGCATCATGATGATCATCCAATAAATTCAATAAGAAGGTCGTTCAGATGTATCCCTAATATTATATTTTGGCTTTCATTTTATTGTCTTCTTGTTGAGATTATACAAATTTGTTCTTGTGTTTTTCACCTTTTGGTTATTAAAATAGGTTTTACCCAAGTGTGGCTTTTGGGTTTTGAAATGGGGGAACCAATGGTAATTGATGTGGAGATCGAATATGTTCTCATCTGCAGAGTCTCCTTCCTTCTCTCTCCTCTCTGTTCTCATCTGCAGAGATCGAATATGAACAGCGAAGGCATATTCTAGACAAATTGAAGAATATTTGAAGAAAAGGTAGTAATTTATAAGGAAGGATTCCATTAGAGAGGCTGTAATAAGAATTCTCTTCATCAACGGTTGATACCTTCTCAATCTCGCTTTGCATCTCTCTCACATCGCATATTGTTAGTTAAAAAGACACATTTTCTTCATATTCTTATCCTTTGCCATTTCTATAAAACCCCTCTTTCTCTCCCAACCTCTGTTTTGCTCTGTATCTTCTTTCATCTGCACTAACTAATTGAAAATTTATATTATATGCTGCATAAAATTGAAAACCCTTTAACAACAATTTAATCAAGATTACAAACAATTGTCCAAGAAGAATTGTCAGATTAAGGTGTTTACTCTGCTACGGATGAGCTCTTGTTTTTTGTTTGTTAGAAAAATAGAGAGAGAAATGAACTTAACAGAGAGAGAGAGAGAGATGCTCAAGAACAGCATTTTTGTTTTTGTTTAAATGATTTTGCAGCTGGGTGTTTTAAAGTGAGGGTAATTAAGTCTTTAGCCAAATAAAATAACGGAGTTAAGACGGAAAACACTTTTTCACTTCAACTCAAAAAGTGGGGAGTCTAAATGTAGCTTTACTGACTACAGGTGGTTAAGTGGGAAACCACCCAAACCCCAGGTGGTCATCTGAACTTAACCCTATCTTCTAAGGTCTGAATCGTTCTTTTACTCTGTCCATCTGTCTGAGGGTGATATTCCGTACTCATCCGCAATTACGTACCCATGCATTCCTGTAGACGTTTCCAAAAATTTGATGTAAAGCGCGGATCCCTATCTGAAACAATTGACAATGGCACTCCGTGCCTCGAAACAATCTCTTTTACATATAACCTTGCCAACTGATCTAAGTTGAATCTGATTTTTATCGGAAGGAAGTGTGCGGATTTCGTCAATCGGTCAACGATAACCCATACTGCGTCGTAGCCTTTCTGAGTCGTCGGAAGGCCAACTACGAAGTCCATTGTAATATGTTCCCATTTCCATTCTGGGATCTCCAACGGTTATAGCAATCCACTTGGTCTCTAATGTTCTGCTTTCACTTTCTGACAGGTCAGACACTTGGCAACACATTACGCAACATCACGTTTCAAATTCAATACGAAATGTTGTCCGAAGATCTTGGTACATCTTGGTACTACCGGGGTGAATCGAATATCGTGAACTATGAGCCTCGCTCAAAATGTCTTCCTTAATCTCTTGTACTGGCGGTACCCAAATTCTGCTCTCAAATCTCAGTATTCCTTCCTTATTCATCTTAAATCTTTGTTCGGTTCCTTGGATATCTTCCTTATCACCTTTTGCATTCCTCATCCCGAAGTTGAGCCTCCTTAACTTTATCCAATGAGGGTTGTACCAGATTGCATCTGAAATAGCTTCTCATCAATTTCCATAGGATACTTCACTTCCAACTCCAGTTTCTCCATTTACAAAATTAGCTCCTCTGACGAATCAACATCATCAACTTCTCCCAATTCCCTTTCTACTTAAGGCATCGGCAGCGACATTCGCCTTACCCGGATGGTATAAAATCTCACAATCGTAGTCCTTAATTAACTCCAACCACCTTCTTTGGCGCATATTCAAGTCGTTACGTGTAAAAATATATTTTAGGACTCTTGTGGTGCAGTATATATTTCACACTTCTCCCCATAGAGATAGTGCCTCCAAATTTTCAAAGCAAAAACTATTGCAAATTAACTCCAAGTCGTGGGTTGGATATCCCTTCTCGTAATACTTCAATTGTCGTGATGCATACACAATGACTCTGCCATTTTGCATAAGCACACAACCAAGTCCTTTATGCGACGCATCACTAAAAACAACAAAGTTTCTTGTATCATCCGGGAGAGATAACACAGGTTCCGTACTCAACCTCTTCTACAATTCTTGAAAACTTTCCTCACACTTATCCATCCAAACAAATTTCACAGCTTTTCGAGTTAAATTCGTTAGAGGAGTTGCGATCTTAGAAAAGTCTTGTATGAATCTTCTGTAATATCCTGCTAATCCAAGAAAACTTCATACTTTCGACGGTGTTCTCGGCTGATCCCAGTTAATTACGGCTTCGACTTTTGATGGATCTACCGAAATTCCATTTTTATCGATCACGTGACCAAGAAATTGTACTCGCTCAATCCAAAATTCATATTTCGAAAACTTAGCATACAGCTTCTCCCTTCTCAATACCTCCAATGTTAATCTCAAATGCTCTTCGTGTTCTTTTTTGGTTTTTGAATTTACCAAAATGTCGTCTATAAATACCACTACAAATTTGTCCAAAAATGGCTTGAACACACCATTCATTAGTCCCATAAATGTTGCAGGAGCATTCGTTAGACCAAATGACATTACCAAAAATTCTTAGTGACCATATCGCGCTCTGAACGCTGTCTTCGGTACATCCTCTGGCCTCACCTTCAGTTGATCATAACCACTCCTCAAGTCTATCTTGGAAAAGTATCTTGCTCCCTTCAATTGATCAAACAGGTCGTCGATCCTCGGTAATGGATATCTGTTCTTAATTGTGACCTTATTCAGTTCTCTGTAGTCAATGTAGAGCCGCATCGATCCATCCTTCTTTTCACAAACAACACCCCAAGGCCCCCCACGGTGATACGCTCGGTTGAATGTACTTCTTGTCCAAAGAATTCTTGTAGTTGTACCATTAGTTCTTTCATCTCTACTGGTGCCATATGGTGTGGTGCCTTCGATATTGGAGCAGTTCTGGGCGCCAAATCGATCACGAAATCTACCTCTCTATCTGGTGGAAGTCCTGGTAAATGGTCTGGAAATACGTCGATGAAGTCCCTCACAATCGGTATTTCTTCTACCTTCGATTCTCTTTTGATTGTCGACTATGTAAGCTAAGTATCCTACATGTACTGCCTTAACAACTTCATGGCCTCGCATCATCGTCCGAAAAACTTCGCTTGTCAGGCAACTTGCTATCATAAAACACAACCTTTGACGCCAGTCATAAGGTTAATACGCTTTTTTGGCAATCAATTCAAACCAGTAATTGAATAACCATCCATTCCCAATATAACGTCAAATTCCCCAAGTCGAATAGGGATAAGATCTACGTTCATGATATTACCCTTAATATCCACTCTACAGTTCTTATACACGTACTTAACAGGGATTATCTCTATATTCGCAATTTCTATGTTCATGGGATATTCCAACTTATCTTTAAGCAAATCTAAACTATTAGTAAAGTCATCAGATATAAAGGAACAAGTAGTACCCAAATCAAATAATACATAAGCATTAATTTTATTGATCGAAATGATACCTGACACCACATCACGAGACTGAACTGCATCCTGCACCGTCATGTTAAAAGTCATGGCGGTCGGTCGGTTGGTTGCGGTTGGTCCAGTGATAGTCAAGGCGTTTCCACTATTATTTCCTCGGTTTCCTCCTGGTCCTGCCCCTCCCGATCCCTTCTTAGGACAGTCTCTTGCCAGATGGTCCTTTGAACCACAAGTGAAGCAAGCACCCTTCTTTGGGTTAGGACAGTTAGGTGCTATGTGGCCTTCCTGACCACAATTGTAGCACACTCTTTTTCATTTCATACAAACTCCTAGATGAGCTTTCCCGCAGGTCGGGCATGCTTCAATTCTTTTCTTCTGACTTCCTTATTGATTCCCCAATGAGGAGTTGTCATTCCACCTTTTCTTTTTATTAAAATTTCCACTTCCTGTGCAACTTCCACTAGCCTTATTATTTCCTTCACTTTCATTCTTCTTCTTCTTCTGATCTTGATTGTACTTTGTCACCGCATCGCTTCCACCTTCAGCGAGGATGGCCTTTTCCAATACTCCGGCAAATATGTTTATCTGAAACATTGATACTTTACTATATACCCAGGGCTTTAGTCCTTGTTCAAATCTTTTGGTTTTCTCTTGTTCGTGTGTACTTGGTACGGGGCGAACCTCGCCAACCCGTTGAATCTAGCCGCATAATCAGGTACGGTCATATTTCCACCTTGATTCCAAAAATTGAACCCCATCTGGTTCTCATAAGCCGGTCGAAAATACATCCCGAAAAACATCTCTTTAAATCTCTCCCAAGTAATTACACCTTCACCTCCACGAACTTTGTTTGCTTGCCACCAATAGCTAGCTTCGGACTTGACATAAATGTTGCAAAAGCGGTCTTACGGTCATCTCGAACCCTAAAGCGTCGAAAACCTTCTCCATCTCCATAACCCACGTTTGAGCCTCGATCGGGTTCATGGAACCTTTAAACTCTGGCGGTCCCACCGCGCTTGAAATCTTTAAAACGTAGTATTTGGTGGAGCTTGAGGTTGATTATTCATTGCTCCGGTCGATAGAAGTTAACCAATTCTTTGAATCGGAATTAGCATTGGCATTATTGTTGTTATTTGTTGACTCTTCCTGAGCTAGTTGACATTGTTGTCTTCTTCTTGGCGGCATAATTCTGTTAAAATATATGCTTATTAAATCTCTATTAAATTCTCTAAATAGTTAAGACTTAACTCAACAATTTAATATAATTAAGTAACACATTATCTCAAACAACTTGATATATATTCATTCAAATCACAAGTTTTAACATCAGACGATAGCATCACTGCTATTTACATCAATTATCCTGAGATAAAGAATCCACAGGACTTAAATATTAAAATATTTCTTTGTTCATAACTACATCGGAATTTACATCTAAATAATAGACAAGTTTATCACATAAGTAAACAAATTCTATCACTGTCTATCAAGGCGCTGAATAGCCTTGCTACGCTCCTCTTCCATGATGCGAGACATTGTCCTACGATCCAGCATGTACGATGGAAGTCCTTCGAATTGGATGGGGTACCTCAAAACTCGATCATGGGCTCATCCATTGCATGATTAAGTGTAGAGTATGTCTCCCCAAGCTTCGCCTTCTTTGCACGACCATCCTCTTCTGCAAGATCAGCACGACGTGACTCTCTTACCCAGCCTTCCTCTGCTATGATTAGCCTTTCAGAGCTTTCCTTCAGTTCCTTCTTCAACTTTTCTATCTCTGCGGTCTTATCTTCGGTTTGACCCTTCTCGTGGACCAAATCCAATTCTACATTTCCCGATCGTTGTGAAGAGAGTCAAATCTCCCACCCTTACGCTCGAGAGTGTCATCAATAATCGCCAGCTCGATCGGATCCTCGCACCTCATCTAAGTAACTCTACATTACGGTCGTATAATATGTCGTACATCTTAGCATCAATGGAGTGTTGTGGAAACTCCTCTTCGTCCTCTTCCTCTTCAAATTCCTCCTAAGGATCAGTCTCAGGTTCATGCTCTTGACCAACAACGGTGATCAATGGAGATGACTCCCTCAGTACCAATTGTTCCCTAACGACATGAATGTCTCTAAGCTCCTCCTCTGTAGGTACTGTAGGTACTCGGGGTTCCTCCTCCCCTGCTCGACTAGTTCCTCCAACATCCGACATCCTGACAATTAAATTTCAAGTTTTAGTTACTAAGTCGTACTAGTGAGCACATAATTTAACACATAAGCACATAAAGTCTTTTATTATCTTCAATGAATTACAAAAATTCATTTCCTAGAAGTCGATAAGAGTTTTCCATCACTATGTTCTTTCTATAAGGCTACTACCTAAGGTTGTTCCCCCCCCCCCACCTAAGGTTTATAACCTATAGCTCTGATACCAACCTGTGACACCCCCAAATCCGGGTACTTCAATTCCACGGGATTTGGTGTTCACTATATAAATATCATCTATCTATCTACCCATAATAAATGCAAACCATGCAATAGATAGAAATAAAATCCTCCCCTTATAGGGTTACAACATCCGAATAATAAATACAATCCCAAGTTAAACTAACCTTAATCATCTGTGCGGAAACATAAACAATTAATAAGTCTTAAAAACATCATTCACTTAAGTCTAAACAGAAATACATCATCATATAAAACAACAAGTCTTTATCACCAACCACTTACTAGGGCTAGATCTACACTCCATCCATTAAAATATTCAAAAGGGTAGTTTGTGTGACACCCCCAAATCCGGGTACTTTAATTTCACGGGATTTGGTGTTCACTGTACAAATATCATCTATCTATCTACCCATAATAAATGCAAACCATGCAATAGATAGAAATAAAATCCTCCCCTTATGGGGTTACAACATCCGAATAATAAATACAATCCCAGGTTAAACAAACCTTAATCATCTGTGCGGAAACATAAACAATTAATAAGTCTTAACAATATCATTCACTTAAGTCCAAACAGAAATACATCATAATATAAAATAACAAGTCTTTATCACTTGTTAATCTTTCCCTTGCCTTTGCTAGTAGAAGGCTCGTCGTACTTTTCGTTCTTAACTGCAATGTTATTATTAAGCAAGAGTGAGCATGATTGCCCACAAGTAAAATAATGAAATAACAATGTATAATAACATGCGAGTGAATCAAAGACTTCTTAAATAAAAGCTCAACTTTTGAATCAAGAATGAATAACAAGAATCAAAAGATTTCTGAGGGTCATAAGACCTTGAACTATGTCCTAGGTTAGCAAGGGTTATACTTGAAACCTTTAATAGTCATAAGACTATGGACCTTTCTACTCGTACTTAGGGGATCACCCTTAGTACCATCTTTATGCACAATATCTTAACGTTAACCGCATAAGTAAATCCCTTTTGCAGGGTTGTTCATCTCAGTTTGACATTAGAATCCGCACCAAAAGGAAGTTTGGTTTGGATAAATCAATAAGGGTTACGAATTTAGAACGTTCATCAACTATGGACTAGTTGAATCAATAAGGATTATTAGTCTAACAAGGTTCAACAATAAATGATATTTATAATGAATAACAATCTAAATAGGTATACAATAGAACAATTATTGTATAACAGAATCATACTTTGAAAAGATAGTAAATCTTTAACATAACAAATGAACTTGATTTATAAACTTGAATAATGATAACAAGTATGGTTAGGAAACTTGCCTCGTGCATAAATTACACGTTAATTAAACTCGTTCCTTGATTTAAATCCTACATATCATTTACGTTCACAATGCCAGTCAATTATAACGTAACTAATCATAGCAACTTCATTCTTTTTGTCTAACTTTGGTTATGACTATACTTAGTCAATTTATAACATTCATTGTCACATAATTTACACTTCACAAATAACAAGCTAATTATGTATTCAATAATTCAATCCACATGCAATTATGTTATTTACATGTTAAGTATCTATTTTAACATCTCATTATACTTCTAACATATTTCTACGTTTATTAAATTATGTTGCTATCACATTATTAGACTTGAATATTTTTAAAATTTTCATTTACGAACATTACGGAGAGTGGTATTTGTGGCGCTGTCATTCTGTTATCTAAGTCTTCGCGATCTTGGCGTGGCGCGGCTTCTGGCTTAAGACACAGTGTCTTTGCATACAGCATATGTATGCTGAATTAGGCTTGAAAATTAAATGACGTACTCTGCTGGCAGATGTACCAATTCTGAGAATTTGCGATTCATGAAAAATCATGAGAACATGCCATTTTCTACCAATTCTTATTTTCTACACGAATTTAGACATACCCACATGATATAATTCATACATAATCATTACCCAACATTTATATAATAATTTTAATCCATTAAAACACATAATTACAGAATTAAAATATGTAAATTTCAACATTCTTGATGTTCTTGAAGGTTTGAACATAAATCATGAAAATTAATACTACGGATTCGTTATAACACCAATGCATTCATTTATGATTTGGTCTCTTCAGTATCAACATGCATAATCAAATAAGAGTGGAATTTTACAAAAACATTTATGTTTGACATATTAAAATCACGTATAAGGCCATATACCATAACTTTATACTCTGTAAGTTTTGAGCGACATATACGACATGTTTTGTAATCTTGATGATATGGTTTACATAATATATATATATATATATATATATATATATATATATATATATAATAAAATACGATATGGTAACATTTAACACATATACAAACCCATAATCATACCCTTTCCCAATTACAGAGACTTTATAAAAGGTGAAGCCATTTTTTTATGAAAACTAAATGACGAAAAAGAATTTGGGTTTGGAGAGTTTACCCAGAGTCTAGTTTAGAAGAGATGATCACAAGATGATCCTTTCACCAAAAACTTGTTGATTAAACACTCACAATTTCTCTCAATCTCACAATTTCTCTCTGAAATCTTTCTGGCTCTCTGTTGAACACTTAATGAAGAATACGTAGAATAATATTAACTGAGCCTTTATGCGCAGAGTTGAGGTCAGTTACTCCATACTTGGTTTAACTGCCCCCAACTCCCCTTAAGGCATCATTTGGCTAGCCTTAAAGGCTTATATCCATTTAATTTAATAAAACCTTTTATCATATAGTTTAAATCATGTCACACCCAATTCAAATATCTTATTTAATTTAATTTAAATAAAATATAATAATTTATCATTAATTCACATCATCATATAATTAATTTTCTCATTAATTAATTATTTCAAATTATTAAATCTCTAATTAATTATTACATTAATTAAAATAACATTAGGTTTATTAAATATTTCTTTTAATTTAATAAACTCCCATAATTACAAACTTTGAATAATAAAATTCTCTACATTAATTTAATAAATATAACACATATCATTAAATTAATTTATCACAATTGCATCAATTAATTATTTAATATAGTAATTAAATCATCAAAAATATTTATTTACTTTAATAAATATTAAAATTAAATTACAAAAATCTCGTTCGTCGCAGTTTGGACATTTGACTTGTAAAGTAAATGGCAACTTGGTAACTTGTCACAACCCTTAGGTTTTAACCCTTAGGGTTTGTGTAAGACCCCAAATTATTAATAAATGAAATTTAATTTCCTCTATTTATTATTTTGAAATAGTAAGAGTTGATTTGATTAATGTGGTTAGTTATGGGTAAAATGCGCAAATATTTTAAATAAGCAGGTGCTTATAAAATATTCATTGTTGTCGGGAAATATTCGTTTGGTCGTGGAATATACGTACGACGGCGCAGTCTTTTGTGGGCCCCATAACGGAAAGTGATTGGATGAAGAAAACGACAAGTATAAGTTGTTTATAAATAACGGCGTAGTTGTTACCGATAACACTGTTGGAATACCCGGTGGTTAAAACACATTAATACGCGTTGTTGCACAGTAGCATACGGTATTGCACCAATTATTAATTCTTATGAAGGCACTACTTAGTAATTGTTACAGTAGTTACTGTTCAGTATTTTATTTTATTGATTCAATAATTGTTGCGTTGATATTTTATATTACTGTTGTTTCAATAATTGTCACTACACAGTATTTTCCATTATCGAAGCAATAATTCATATTATTTGTGAATAATTAATTATTGATTTATATGATGAGGAAAATATTGATTTTATGTAGATATATATGGAGAAAATTTTTAAAGTGACAATTGTTGAAAATCGATATTTTATCTTTTCTGATAAAATAATATTTTATTATATTATTATAATATAATAATGATGATATTTTTTATAATGAATGTGGGATATATTTCACAGAAAAATTAAATTTTCTTTTCTGTGTCCAAGATTGTCTGTTATGATTCCCGGATCTATGTTTTGATCTTCATTCTTGAATTTTACTCAATCGATTATTTATGAAGTATTTTTGAACTTGGATTATTTAAAGTACGAATCCTTAATACTTGTTCTTTTGTTTCACTTTGGATTCGCTTTTCTTTAAAATATTTTTCATCATCCTCGGGTCCTAAATGATGATATTATTGAATATCTTTGGCACGTGAGTGCAAAGATGAATGATTTCTTGATGAATATCTTTGGCCGTAGTGTGCAAAGATGAGCAGTGTTGAGATGAACATGATGGATCGATTAATATCTTTGGCCCGTAGTGCAAAGATGAGCAGTGTTTAGATGAACATGACCAATCGATGACTATCTTTGGCTGTAGTGCAAAGATGAATATTTGATTCGGATATATATTGATTGATGTTACAGGGATAAAATATCGACGATGAACTTTTAAATTCATATATATAAGATAGTAGTTTGCATTCTCTACTTAACTCTTCTAATGAATTAGTATTTCCCTTTGCAAAGATTGATTTAAAAGCGGTTTGTCTATTGTATTCTATTAGATTTTTCCTGTTGATGATTAACGATAATTTGTTCTATATTATCTTAGTCATAATGTTCTTTCTTTGGGATAGTTGAGCTCACCATTTTCCTTGTTGTTCCATTTTTCTTCTCAGGAGGCGAGAATGTAGCGAGTACTAGTCGGGGCGTGGAATGATGGTTCTAGAAGTGGTTCTAGTAGTCCTCATTATTCTATAAAATAGTGTATCAATAATTGTAATGAGGACTTATTTGAGTGTGGATATTGTCTAGATGACAATATTTGTATTTAAACTCACGCTTTTATGTTGTATTAATAAAGTTGTAGTTGTTTACGTACCATGTATTTTGGACGACTCGAGAATGGGTGTTGTATACCTATTTTGGGGGCGTCAGAGTTGGTATCAGAGCTTAGGGATATGGTCTCTGGCGGAAATTGGGGAATAGTACTAGGAGGGGAGAGACGAGTAATCCCTCGCTAGTATGTCATACCTAAGCTTATTTGTTGGTCGCTAACTATACGGTTAATATGTGATATATTAATTTGTTTAATTAACCCTTGTTTTATGGCGGTATTTAAGAATGGCGGTGAGAATATTAACGGTGGAGTTAATGAGGCTGTGAAACACCTTTAATCACCACCCGAGGCGATACAGGAAGGCAATAATCCTCCGTAAACAACACCACCGAAGCGGAGCGATGGGCGACGGGATGTTTAGGAGCTTTTTGCGGTTCATGCAAAACCAGACGAGGGAGACTCGTGTACGAGAATACTGAGTGGAAATGATATGAACGCTGCATGACTTGTCACTGACCAAGCGATTCAAAGAGTTGGACCACCAAAATTTAAGGAAAGCCGGATCCGATCATGGCGGAAACGTGGGTCAAGCAAATTACCAAGATATTCGATGTCTTGGGATGCACGGAGGAACAAAGGTTCCATTCGCCACCTTTATGTTCCGTGGCGAAGCGATTCTTGGTGGTCTGCTGAACGTGAAGCGTACCCGACCTCTGCACTTTCGCATGTCTTGGGAAACGCGTTTGAAACTTTTCAACAAAAATACTTTCCCGAAAGTATTCGCCATATATGAAGGAGGTAGAGTTTATTAGACTAGAACAAAACAACATGACGATGTCCCAATCTGAGGCGAAGTTCGCGAGTTATCCGTTTGGACATCATTTGGTAGAGAATGAGGAGCGAATGACGAGGATGTTTCGAGAGGTTTAAAACCCAGATTAAGAATATCTTATCTCTCATAAATTTTCTTTATATTCGGATGTTGTCAATGAGGCTCAATTATTAGAAGCGAGATAATGCGAGTACGTTCAACCAAGAGACCGCAACTGAGGATCATATTTCGGTGGCGATGATCATCGAACAACGATAACCAGCGAAGAAAGAAAAATACGGACAAGAGCAACAACCACTCTGGTGGTACTCGTGGCCATGAAAATAGAAGAAGCGAGTCGGGGGGAGATTTTAAAAAGAGGAGATTCAACAATGACACTGTGAAGACGCGTCGACACCGGCGACAATCGGTTTTAAGAGAGGAGAACGACCACCGGTCGTATGCTATAAATGTGGAAAAGAGGGACACATCAGCCCAAACTATCCACAACAATTCAAGGTATGTTATAATTGTGGAAAGGAAGGACATATCGCTCGAGATTGTACGGTAGCGAAACCAACCCCAGTGGGGATGGTGACTCAAAAGGCTGTCCCAAAAAAGTCAAAGTCAACGGTTCTTGGAAGAGCATTTGTCGTGACTGGTCAACATGCGAGGAACCCAAACGAGGTGATCACATTTAAGCTAATCATAAATTCATGCGATGTTTATACCTTACTAGAATCTAAGTGCTACCCATTCTTTTATCTCTTCTACTTGTGCTCAACGTTTAAAACTTGATTCCGAAGAAGTTAGACTTTGACCTATCTGTGGAAACTCCGTTAGGAGAAACTTTCTTTACATCCACTGTTTATAAATTTTGTTTGATCCAAGTTGGCACCATCACATTACTTGTTGACCTTATCTCTTTAAAGATACTTGCATTTGACGTGATTTTAGGGATTGATTGGTTAACTACTCATCATGCCAAAATTGATTGTTTTGTAAGGTTGTTAGTTTTCATATTCCTAACCAACCCATTATTCAATTCAAGTAACCAACCCATTGAAGTCAAACTCTTTAATATCAAGCCATAAAGCCATTCGTTTTATTGAAAAGCGGATGTCAAGCTTTCTTAGCCCATGTCATGGACTTGAACAAAAATACGCCGATTTGAATGATATTTACATTGTTGGTAAAATCCACGACGTATTTCTGAAGAATTTCTTGCCTACCTCCAGAGCGTGATATTGAATTTTGTATCATCTTTGAATCCAAAGACAAAACCCACCTAAAATCTCATATCGAATGGCTCTATTGAACTTTAGGAGTTAAAAATTCAACTATAAATTTGGTACCCGAGCCTTTATCCGGTGACTTCCTTTGTGGAATGCACCGGCCGAGACTCTCCGTGAGGGGCCTTACCATATTCGTCACGGTAGTAAAAGCGATATGTGTCATTGTGACGTCTATCCAAGATTGGGATATGAGTCACGGAGAGAGCAACCTAAATCGAGAATCGAAATACGTAGCTTTCTATGCTTAGCTGGTTATTATCGAAGATTTTGTGGAAAGATTTTCTCGAATCGCTACTCCATTATCTCAGTTGACTCATAGAGATACAAAATTCGAATGGAGCAAGGAATGTGGGAAGAGCTTCGAAGAACTCAAGGGGAGACTCATTTTGGTACATGTTCTGACCATACCATCCACGGAAAAGCGAACGTGGTAGTAGTGGCGTGTTGAGTAAAACATCGTATACGAGTACAAGTGAGATATTGTCAAAGACCCATTTTGTATGACTTACAAATGATAGAGTTGAAGACTCTAGGTACCCATGTGATGATATACGAGTAGAATCGACTTTAATCGATAAAGTTAAAAACGTTCAAGCTACACACTGGAGCTGATGAATATGAAGAAGGAGGTACAAGAAGTTGTTATTCCAAAAGCGAGAATTGGCGAGGTGAGGAAAGCTCAAACCTTCGATTTATTAGTCCATTTGAAATCCTATATCGAATAGGAACTGTGGCCTATAGACTCGTTTTACCGCCAAGTATGACGCGTGTTCATAACGTTTTTCACGTATCGATGTTAAGTAAATATGTGGACGACCCGAACCATGTTATTAAGTTAGAACCGGACAAGATAGCTGAAGACTTAACGTATGAAGAGGTACCTGTCAAGATTTTGGATAGGAAGGAGCATGTCCTACGTACGAAGGTCATACCACAAGTTAAGGTTTTGTGGAGAAACCATGCTATTGAGGAAATGACCTGGGAGTTGGAAACGGAAATGAAAGCGAGGTTTCCTCATCTTTTCAAAACACCAGGTACGTATATCAATTTCGAGGATGAAATTTTATAAGGATGGGAGATTGTAAGACCCCAAATTATTAATAAATGAAATTTAATTTCCTCTATTTATTATTTTGAAATAGTAAGGGTTGATTTGATTAATGTGGTTAGTTATGGGTAAAATGCGCAAATATTTTAAATAAGCAGGTGCTTATAAAATATTCATTGTTGTCGGGGAATATTCGTTTGGTCGTGGAATATTCTTCACATCGTGGAATATTCGTGCTGACATTGACGCAGTTTTTGTGGGCCCCATAACTGAAAGCGATTGGATGAAGAAAACGACAAGTATAAGTTGTTTATAAATAATTGGTAGTCAAGTATTCAGTTAACAATGTTGGAATACACAGTGGTTAAAACACAAGAATACGTCTGGCGTTGTTGCACAGATAGCACCTAGTATTGCACCAATTATTGATTCTTACGAAGGCACTACTCAATAATTATTACGAGTGAATTCTTTATTCTCATTATTTTTATTTTATTGATTCAATAATTGTTGCGTTGATATTTTATATTCTTTTGTTGTTTCAATAATTGTCACTACATTATTTTCCATTATCGAGCAATAATTCATATTATTTGTGAATAATTAATTATTGATTTATATGATGAGAAAAATTTTTAAAGTGACAATTGTTGAAAATCGATATTTTATCTTTTACGATAAAATAATATTTTATTATATTATTATAATATAATAATGATGATATTTTTACAATGAATGTGGGATATATGAGTATATGAGGAGGAAGAGTATTTTTTGTTGCAAAAGTTGTTTAACACATGTTTTGTGTGTGTCCGGTGGACCCCATTTCTTGATTGAAATTTTATTATAAACAGTAAAATCATCCGTATATGGATTTTGGCCAATTTTGTTTGGAATTTGGAAAAACTTTCTTCCGCAAAGTTGTAGAAATTGAATTTCCTATAAAAATCTCAAGATTCGAATTTTCTTATTAAAGGCCTATTTATTATGAATTATTGAAGTTCCGTAGTTCCAATAATTGATTTTGGAAGTTTTAATTATTTTTAGTTAGAAAAACGTTTTTTGTTATTTGTAGGCATGTGTTAAGAGTTGGAAATCAGCTGATATGAGTGTGTAGAAAATTTTAATATATATATTAATATTTTATTAAACTTTTTACTTTGGTGTTCTAAGCATTTTCCTATAAATAGGGTGCTTAGGTTAGAATTGAAAATCACACGAAACTAAAGCATTTCTTTCTCGATATATTGTCGCGATTCTTGTGAGTATTTTAGTACTTTGAATATTGCTATACGGTGCAAGTTCTTTCAGCACTATGTCCAGTATTCCAATCAGAAGTACTATTCTTTCTGAGGTAAGGGATGTTATTTTATTCGAAAATGATATTATTTCTTCAATATCATTATCTTTGAAATATTGGTTAGAAATTTTATCAAATTTGAAACTTTTATGTCGGTGGTTACTATTCATGAGTTACTATTCATGAGTTACTATTCACGAGTACTATTCACGAAGCGTGATGATATTTTTTGTGAAATTTCTATCTTTTGAGGTTGAGTTACTATTCACGTACTACGGACTATTCACGAATCGACACTATTCACAAAAAATTAAATTTTCTTTTTTTCGTGTCCAAGATTATGCATTATGATTCCTCGGATCTATGTTTTGATCTTCATTCTTGAATTTTACTCCAATCTGATTATTTATGAAGTATTTTTGAACTTGGATTATTTAAAGTCACGAATCCTTAATACTTGTTCTTTTGTTTCACCGGGATTCGTTTTTCTTTAAAATATTTTTCATCATCCTCGGTCCTAAATGATGATATTAATGAAATATCTTTGGCACTGTAGTGCAAAGATGAATGATTTCTTGATGAATATCTTTGGCCCGTAGTGCAAAGATGAGCAGTGTTGAGATGAGCATGACCGATGATTAATATCTTTGGCCCGTAGTGCAAAGATGAACAGTGTTTAGATGAACACACTTAATCGATGACTATCTTTGGCACTCAGAGTGCAAAGATGAATATTTGATTCCGATATATATTGATTGATGTTACAGGGATAAAATATCGACGATGAACTTTTAAATTCATATATATAAGATAGTAGTTTGCATTCTCTACTTAACTCTTCTAATGAATTAGTATTTCCACTGCGAAGATTGATTTAAAACTGGTTGTCTATTGTATTCTATTAGATTTTTCCCTGTTGATGAGTAACGATAATTTGTTCTATATTATCTTAGTCATAATGTTCTTTACTGGGCTAGTTGAGCTCACCCTTTTCCTTGTTGTTCCATTTTTCTTCTCAAGAGGCGAGAATGTAGCGAGTACTAGTCAGGGTGTGGAATGATGGTTCTAGAAGTGGTTCTAGTAGTCCTCATTATTCTATAAAATAGTGTATCAATAATTGTAATGAGGACTTATTTGAGTGTGGATATTGTCTAGATGACAATATTTGTATTTAAACTCACAGTTTTTATGTTGTATTAATAAAGTTGTAGTTGTTTCTGTACCATGTATTTTGACGACTCAGAATGGATGTTGTATAACTATTTTGGGGGCGTCAGAGTTGGTATCAGAGCTTAGGGATATGGTCTCTGGCGGAAATTGGGGAATAGTACTAGGAGGGGAGAGACGAGTAATCCCTCGCTAGTATGTCATACCTAAGCTTATTTGTTGGTCAGGCGAACTATATGGTTAATATGTGATATATTAATTTGTTTAATTAACCCTTGTTTTATGGCAGTATTTAAGAATGGCAGCTGAGAATATTAACGGTGGAGTTAATGAGACCGTGGAAACACCTTTAATCACCACCCAGGGGAACGTGCAACAGGAAGGCAATAATCCTCCTGTAAACGACACCACTGAGCAGACGATGGACGACGGGATGTTTAGGAGCTTTTTACAGTTCATGCAAAACCAGACGAGGGAGACTCGTGTACAGAATATGAGTGGAAATGATAGCAACGCGCGGCTTGTCACGGCAAAGCAGTTCAAAGAGTTGGGACCACCAAAATTTAAGGGAAAGCCGGATCCAATCATGGCGGAAACGTGGGTCAAGCAAATTACCAAGATATTCGATGTCTTGGGATGCACGGAGGAACAAAAGGTTCCATTCGCCACCTTTATGTTCCGTGGCGAAGCCATTCTTCGGTGGGGAGTCTCGTGAAACGTACTTGACCTCATCGCACTTCCGCATGTCTTGGGAAACGTTTCAGAAATTTTTCAACAAAAAATACTTTCCTGAAAGTATTCGCCATATGAAGGAGGTAGAGTTTATTAGACTAGAACAAAACAACATGACGATGTCCCAATACGAGGCGAAGTTCGCAGAGTTATCCAGGTTTGGACATCATTTGGTAGAGAATGAGGAACGAATGACGAGGATGTTTCTGAGAGGTTTAAAACCCGAGATTCGGCAATATCTTATCTCTCATAAATTTTCTTTATATTCAGATGTTGTCAACAGGGCTCAATTATTAGAGCGAGATAATGCGAGTACGTTCAACCAAGAGACCGCAAGGATCATATTTCCGGTGGCAAAGATCATCGTAACAACGATAACCAAATAAGAAAGAAAAATACGGACAAGAGCAACAACCACTCTGGTGGTACTCGTGGCCATGAAAATAGAAGAAGCGAGTCGGGGGGAGATTTTAAAAAGAGGAGATTCAACAATGACACTTTGAAGACGCCGTCGACCAAAGAAGAATCGGTTTTAAGAGAGGAGAACGACCACCGGTCGTATGCTATAAATGTGGAAAAGAGGGACACATCAGCCCAAACTATCCACAACAATTCAAGGTATGTTATAATTGTGGAAAGGAAGGACATATCGCTTTCGAGATTATGCAGAATGTAAACCAACCCCAGTGGGGATGGTGACTCAAAAGGCTGTCCCAAAAAAGTCAAAGTCAACGGTTCTTGGAAGAGCATTTGTCGTGACTGGTCAACATGCGAGGAACCCAAACGAGGTGATCACATTTAAGCTAATCATAAATTCATGCGATGTTTATACCTTACTAGATACCGGTGCTACCCATTCTTTTATCTCTTCTACTTGTGCTCAACGTTTAAAACTTGATTCCGAAGAAGTTAGACTTTGACCTATCTGTGGAAACTCCGTTAGGAGAAACTTTCTTTACATCCACTGTTTATAAATTTTGTTTGATCCAAGTTGGCACCATCACATTACTTGTTGACCTTATCTCTTTAAAGATACTTGCATTTGACGTGATTTTAGGGATTGATTGGTTAACTACTCATCATGCCAAAATTGATTGTTTTTGTAAGGTTGTTAGTTTTCATATTCCTAACCAACCTGTTATTCGAATTCAAGTAACCAACCCATTGAAGTCAAACTCTTTAATATCAAGCCATAAAGCCATTCGTTTATTGAAAAACGGATGTCAAGCTTTCTTAGCCCATGTCATGGACTTGAACAAAAATACGTCAGATTTGAATGATATTTCTGTTGTTGGTAAAATCCCGACGTATTTCTGAAGAATTTCTTGCCTACCTCCGAGGCGTGATATTGAATTTTGTATCATCTTTGAATCCAAAGACAAAACCCACCTAAAATCTCATATCGAATGGCTCCTATTGAACTTTAGGAGTTAAAAATTCAACTATAGAATTTGGTACCAGCCTTTATCTGGTGACTTCCTTTTGTGGAATGCACCGCCGGCGAGACTCTCGTAGGGGCGCCATATTCGTCAAGCAGTAGTAAATGATATGTGTCATTGTGACGTGCTATCCAAGATTGGGATATGAGTCACGATTGAGAAACAACCTAAGTCGATGAATCGAAATCGTAGCTTTACATGCTTAATTTGGTTATTATCGAAGATTTTGTGGAAAGATTTTCTCGAATCGCTACTCCATTATCTCAGTTGACTCATAGAGATACAAAATTCGAATGGAGCAAGGAATGTGGGAAGAGCTTCGAAGAACTCAAGGGGAGACTCATTTTGGTACATGTTCTGACCATACCATCCTGGAAAAGCGAACGTGGTAGCTGACGTGTTGAGTAAAACATCGTATACGAGTACAAGTGAGATATTGTCAAAGACCCATTTTGTATGACTTACAAATGATAGAGTTGAAGACTCTAGGTACCCATGTGATGATATACGAGTAGAATCGACTTTAATCGATAAAGTTAAAAACGTTCAAGCTACACACTGGAGCTGATGAATATGAAGAAGGAGGTACAAGAAGTTGTTATTCCAAAAGCGAGAATTGGCGAGGTGAGGAAAGCTCAAACCTTCGATTTATTAGTCCATTTGAAATCCTATATCGAATAGGAACTGTGGCCTATAGACTCGTTTTACCGCCAAGTATGACGCGTGTTCATAACGTTTTTCACGTATCGATGTTACGTAAATATGTGGACGACCCGAACCATGTTATTAAGTTAGAACCGGACAAGATAGCTGAAGACTTAACGTATGAAGAGGTACCTGTCAAGATTTTGGATAGGAAGGAGCATGTCCTACGTACGAAGGTCATACCACAAGTTAAGGTTTTGTGGAGAAACCATGCTATTGAGGAAATGACCCGGGAGTTGGAAACGGAAATGAAAGCGAGGTATCCTCATCTTTTCAAAACACTGTGTGCATTATATCAATTTCGAGGATGAAATTTTATAAGGATGGGAGGTTGTAAGACCCCAAATTATTAATAAATGAAATTTAATTTCCTCTATTTATTATTTTGAAATAGTAAGGGTTGATTTGATTAATGTGGTTAGTTATGGGTAAAATGCGCAAATATTTTAAATAAGCAGGTGCTTATAAAATATTCATTGTTGTCGGGGAATATTCGTTTGGTCGTGGAATATTCTTCATTGCTTGGGAATATTAAATGCAACGGCCTTGCAGTCTTTTAATGGGCCCCATAACGGAAAGCGATTGGATGAAGAAAACGACAAGTATAAGTTGTTTATAAATAACGGTGTAGGCATTCACGTTAACAATCGTTGGAATACACGGTGATTAAAACACGTGTGTAATACGTTGTTGCAGACAAGAAGCATACCAGATTGCACCAATTATTGATTCTTACGAAGGCACTACTCATGAATTGTTACGAAAGAGTTACCGCTCAAATATTTTATTTTATTGATTCAATAATTGTTGCGTTGATATTTTATATTCTTGTTGTTTCAATAATTGTCACTACTACGTATTTTCCATTATCGAAGCAATAATTCATATTATTTGTGAATAATTAATTATTGATTTATATGATGAGGAAAATTTTTAAAGTGACAATTGTTGAAAATCGATATTTTATCTTTTACGATAAAATAATATTTTATTATATTATTATAATATAATAATGATGATATTTTTAAAAAGAAAGTGGGAATATTGAGTAATAGAGGAGGAAGAGTATTTTTGTTGCAAAAGTTGTTTAACACATGTTTTGTGTGTGCGGTGGACCCCATTTCTTGGTAGAAATTTTATTATAACTTGTAAAAATCATCCAGTATATGGATTTCGGTCAATTTTTGTTTGGAATTTGGAAAAACTTTCTTCTGCAAAGTTGTAGAGAATTGAATTTCCTATAAAAATCTCAAGATTCGAATTTTCTTATTAAAGGCCTATTTATTATGAATTATTGAAGTTCCGTAGTTCCGAAATAATTGATTTTGGAAGTTTTAATTATTTTTAGTTAGAAAAACGTTTTTTGTTATTTGTAGGCATGTGTTAAGAGTTGGAAATCAGCTGATATGAGTGTGTAGAAAATTTTAATATATATATTAATATTTTATTAAACTTTTTACTTTGGTGTTCTAAGCATTTTCCTATAAATAGGGTGCTTAGGTTAGAATTGAAAATCACACCAGAAACTGCAGATTTCTCTCTCGATATATTGTGCGTATTCTTGTGAGTATTTTAGTACTTTGAATATTGCTATACGGTGCAAGTTCTTTCAGCACTATGTCCAGTATTCCAATCAGAAGTACTATTCTTTCTGAGGTAAGGGATGTTATTTTATTCGAAAATGATATTATTTCTTCAATATCATTATGCCGAAATATTGGTTAGAAATTTTTATCAAATTTGAAACTTTTTATGTCAGGGTTACTATTCATGAGTTACTATTCATGAGTTACTATTCACGAGTACTATTCACGAAGCGTGATGATATTTTTTTGTGAAATTTCTATCTTTTGAGGTCGGAGTTACTATTCACGTATACGGCACTATTCACGAATACGACACTATTCACAAAAAAATTAAATTTTCTTTTCTGTGTCCAAGATTGTCTGTTATGATTCCTGGATCTATGTTTTGATCTTCATTCTTGAATTTTACTCCAATCTGATTATTTATGAAGTATTTTTGAACTTGGATTATTTAAAGTACGAATCCTTAATACTTGTTCTTTTGTTTCACTGGATTCGTTTTCTTTAAAATATTTTTCATCATCCTCAGTCCTAAATGATGATATTCTTTGAATATCTTTGGCACGTAGTGCAAAGATGAATGATTTCTTGATGAATATCTTTGGCCCGTGGTGCAAAGATGAGCAGTGTTGAGATGAGCATAATAAATCGATTAATATCTTTGGCCGTGAGTGCAAAGATGAGCAGTGTTTAGATGAACATGACCAATCGATGACTATCTTTTCGCCCAGTGGTGCAAAGATGAATATTTGATTCGGATATATATTGATTGATGTTACAGGGATAAAATATCGACGATGAACTTTTAAATTCATATATATAAGATAGTAGTTTGCATTCTCTACTTAACTCTTCTAATGAATTAGTATTTCCACTTCGAAGATTGATTTAAAACTGGTTGTCTATTGTATTCTATTAGATTTTTCCTGTTGATGAGTAACGATAATTTGTTCTATATTATCTTAGTCATAATGTTCTTTACTGGGCTAGTTGAGCTCACCCTTTTCCTTGTTGTTCCATTTTTCTTCTCAAGAGGCGAGAATGTAGCGAGTACTAGTCGAGGGTGTGGAATGATGGTTCTAGAAGTGGTTCTAGTAGTCCTCATTATTCTATAAAATAGTGTATCAATAATTGTAATGAGGACTTATTTGAGTGTGGATATTGTCTAGATGACAATATTTGTATTTAAACTCACAGTTTTTATGTTGTATTAATAAAGTTGTAGTTGTTTCTGTACCATGTATTTTGACGACTCAGAATGGATGTTGTATAACTATTTTGGGGGCGTCAGAGTTGGTATCAGAGCTTAGGGATATGGTCTCTGGCGGAAATTGGGGAATAGTACTAGGAGGGGAGAGACGAGTAATCCCTCGCTAGTATGTCATACCTAAGCTTATTTGTTGGTCAGGCGAACTATATGGTTAATATGTGATATATTAATTTGTTTAATTAACCCTTGTTTTATGGCAGTATTTAAGAATGGCAGCTGAGAATATTAACGGTGGAGTTAATGAGACCGTGGAAACACCTTTAATCACCACCCAGGGGAACGTGCAACAGGAAGGCAATAATCCTCCACAAACGCGACACCACCGAAGCGATCGATGGACGACGGGATGTTTAGGAGCTTTTTACAGTTCATGCAAAAAAAACCGCGAGGGAGACTGCGTTATGCGAATATGAGTGGAAATGATAGCAACGCTGCGACATCACAAAGAAAGCGCTTCAAAGAGTTGGGACCACCAAAATTTAAGGGAAAGCCGGATCCAATCATGGCGGAAACGTGGGTCAAGCAAATTACCAAGATATTCGATATCTTGGGATGCACGGAGGAACAAAAGGTTCCATTCGCCACCTTTATGTTCCGTGGCGAAGCGATTCTTGGTGGGAGTCTCGTGAAGCGTACCCGACTTTCTACCGCAGACCGCATGTCTTGGGAAACGTTTGAAATTTTTCAACAAAAATACTTTCTGAAAGTATTCGCCATATGAAGGAGGTAGAGTTTATTAGACTAGAACAAAACAACATGGCGATGTCCCAATCACGAGGCGAAGTTCGCAGAGTTATCGAGTGTTTGGACATCATTTGGTAGAAGAATGAGGAACGAATGACGAGGATGTTTCGAGAGGTTTAAAACCCGAGATTAAGCAATATCTTATCTCTCATAAATTTTCTTTATATTCGAGATGTTGTCAATGTGGCTCAATTATTAGAGCGAGATAAGCGAAATCACGTTCAACCAAGAGACCGCAACCGGATCATATTTCCAAGTGGCCAGATCGATCGTAACAACGATAACCAAATGAAGAAAGAAAAATACGGACAAGAGCAACAACCACTCTGGTGGTACTCGTGGCCATGAAAATAGAAGAAGCGAGTCTGGGAGATTTTAAAAGAGGAGATTCAACAATGACACTTTGTGAAGACGTCGTCGGCAAACAAGAATGGTTTTAAGAGAGGAGAGCGACCACCTATCATTATGCTATAAATGTGGAAAAGAGGGACACATCATTGAAACTATCCACAACAATTCAAGGTATGTTATAATTGTGGAAAGGAAGGACATATCGCTTTCGAGATTATGCAGTGGCGAAACCAACCCCAAGGTGGGATGGTGACTCAAAAGGTCATCCCAAAAAAGTCAAAGTCAACGGTTCTTGGAAGAGCATTTGTCGTGATCGGTCAACATCGAGAGGAACCCAAACGAGGTGATCACATTTAAGCTAATCATAAATTCATGCGATGTTTATACCTTACTAGATCTGGGGTCTACCCATTCTTTTATCTCTTCTACTTGTGCTCAACGTTTAAAACTTGATTCAAGAAGTTAGACTTTGACCTATCTCATGGAAACTCTCGTTAGGAGAAACTTTCTTTACATCCACTGTTTATAAATTTTGTTTGATCCAAGTTGGCACCATCACATTACTTGTTGACCTTATCTCTTTAAAGATACTTGCATTTGACGTGATTTTAGGGATTGATTGGTTAACTACTCATCATGCCAAAATTGATTGTTTTTGTAAGGTTGTTAGTTTTCATATTCCTAACCAACCTGTTATTCGAATTCAAGTAACCAACCCATTGAAGTCAAACTCTTTAATATCAAGCCATAAAGCCATTCGTTTATTGAAAAACGGATGTCAAGCTTTCTTAGCCCATGTCATGGACTTGAACAAAAATACGTCAGATTTGAATGATATTTCTGTTGTTGGTAAAATCCCTGACGTATTTCCTGAAGAATTTCTTGGCCTACCTCCAGAGCGTGATATTGAATTTTGTATCATCTTTGAATCCAGTACAAAACCCACCTAAAATCTCATATCGAATGGCTCCTATTGAACTTTAGGAGTTAAAAATTCAACTATAGAATTTGGTACCCGAGCCTTTATCTGGTGACTTCCTTTGTGGAATGCACCGAAGCCAGACTCTCCGTAGGGGGGCGCGCCATATTCGTCGTGCAAGAGTAAATCGATATGTGTCATTGTGACGTCTTATCCAAGATTGGGATATGAGTCACGCGATTGAGAGCAACCTAAGTCGATGTCGAAATCGTAGCTTTCTATGCTTAGCTGGTTATTATCGAAGATTTTGTGGAAAGATTTTCTCGAATCGCTACTCCATTATCTCAGTTGACTCATAGAGATACAAAATTCGAATGGAGCAAGGAATGTGGGAAGAGCTTCGAAGAACTCAAGGGGAGACTCATTTTGGTACATGTTCTGACCATACCATCCTGGAAAAGCGAACGTGGTAGCTGACGTGTTGAGTAAAACATCGTATACGAGTACAAGTGAGATATTGTCAAAGACCCATTTTGTATGACTTACAAATGATAGAGTTGAAGACTCTAGGTACCCATGTGATGATATACGAGTAGAATCGACTTTAATCGATAAAGTTAAAAACGTTCAAGCTACACACTGGAGCTGATGAATATGAAGAAGGAGGTACAAGAAGTTGTTATTCCAAAAGCGAGAATTGGCGAGGTGAGGAAAGCTCAAACCTTCGATTTATTAGTCCATTTGAAATCCTATATCGAATAGGAACTGTGGCCTATAGACTCGTTTTACCGCCAAGTATGACGCGTGTTCATAACGTTTTTCACGTATCGATGTTACGTAAATATGTGGACGACCCGAACCATGTTATTAAGTTAGAACCGGACAAGATAGCTGAAGACTTAACGTATGAAGAGGTACCTGTCAAGATTTTGGATAGGAAGGAGCATGTCCTACGTACGAAGGTCATACCACAAGTTAAGGTTTTGTGGAGAAACCATGCTATTGAGGAAATGACCTGGGAGTTGGAAACGGAAATGAAAGCGAGGTATCCTCATCTTTTCAAAACACCAGGTACGTATATCAATTTCGAGGATGAAATTTTATAAGGATGGGAGGTTGTAAGACCCCAAATTATTAATAAATGAAATTTAATTTCCTCTATTTATTATTTTGAAATAGTAAGGGTTGATTTGATTAATGTGGTTAGTTATGGGTAAAATGCGCAAATATTTTAAATAAGCAGGTGCTTATAAAATATTCATTGTTGTCGGGAATATTCGTTTGGTCGTGGAATATTCTTCATTGTCGGGGAATATTAAATGCATTTACCTAGCAGCAAATTTTTCTGTGGGCCCCATAACGGAAAGCGATTGGATGAAGAAAACGCACAAGTATAAGTTGTTTATAAATAACGGTAGTAGTTATTACATTAACAATCGTTGGAATACACGGTGGTTAAAACACGATGTCTACGCCGTTGTTGCACAAGAAGCTTTGCAGTATTGCACCAATTATTGATTCTTACGAAGGCACTACTCAAGAATTATTACGATGAATTCTTTCAAAGATATTTTATTTTATTGATTCAATAATTGTTGCGTTGATATTTTATATTACTGTTGTTTCAATAATTGTCACTACACAGTATTTTCCATTATCGAAGCAATAATTCATATTATTTGTGAATAATTAATTATTGATTTATATGATGAGGAAAATTTTTAAAGTGACAATTGTTGAAAATCGATATTTTATCTTTTCTGATAAAATAATATTTTATTATATTATTATAATATAATAATGATGATATTTTTTACAATGAATGTGGGATATATGAGTATATGAGGAGGAAGAGTATTTTTGTTGCAAAAGTTGTTTAACACATGTTTTGTGTGTCGGTGGACCCCATTTCTTGACTGAAATTTTATTATAGCCTGTAAAATCATCCGTATATGGATTTCGGTCAATTTTTGTTTGGAATTTGGAAAAACTTTCTTCTGCAAAGTTGTAGAGAATTGAATTTCCTATAAAGAATCTCAAGATTCGAATTTTCTTATTAAAGGCCTATTTATTATGAATTATTGAAGTTCCGTAGTTCCGAAATAATTGATTTTGGAAGTTTTAATTATTTTTAGTTAGAAAAACGTTTTTTGTTATTTGTAGGCATGTGTTAAGAGTTGGAAATCACCGATATGAGTGTGTAGAAAATTTTAATATATATATTAATATTTTATTAAACTTTTTACTTTGGTGTTCTAAGCATTTTCCTATAAATAGGGTGCTTAGGTTAGAATTGAAAATCACACCGAAACTAACAGTTTCTCTCGATATATTGTGCGATTCTTGTGAGTATTTTAGTACTTTGAATATTGCTATCTGATTGCAAGTTCTTTCAAAGACTATGTCCAAATTCCAATCGTAAGTACTATTCTTTCTACGAGGTAAGGGATGTTATTTTATTCGAAAATGATATTATTTCTTCAATATCATTATGCCGAAATATTGGTTAGAGATTTTTATCAAATTTGAAACTTTTTCATGTCAGGGTTACTATTCATGAGTTACTATTCACGAGTTACTATTCACGAGTACTATTCATGAAGCGTGATGATATTTTTTTGTGAAATTTCTATCTTTTGAGGTCGGAGTTACTATTCACGTATACGGCACTATTCACGAATACGACACTATTCACAAAAAAATTAAATTTTCTTTTCTCGTGTCCAAGATTATGCATTATGATTCTCGGATCTATGTTTTGATCTTCATTCTTGAATTTTACTCCAATCGATTATTTATGAAGTATTTTTGAACTTGGATTATTTAAAAGTACGAATCCTTAATACTTGTTCTTTTGTTTCACTTTGGATTCGCTTTTCTTTAAAATATTTTCATCATCCTCGACCCTAAATGATGATATTCTTTGAATATATTTGGCTGTGTAGTGCAAAGATGAATGATTTCTTGATGAATATCTTTGGCCCGTAGTGCAAAGATGAACAGGTGTTGAGATGAGCATGACCGACTGATTAATATCTTTGGCCCGTAGTGTAAAGATGAACAGGTGTTTAGATGAACATGACCAACTGATGACTATCTTTGGCCTGTAGTGCAAAGATGAATATTTGATTCCAGATATATATTGATTGATGTTACAGGGATAAAATATCGACGATGAACTTTTAAATTCATATATATAAGATAGTAGTTTGCATTCTCTACTTAACTCTTCTAATGAATTAGTATTTCCACTGCGAAGATTGATTTAAAACTGGTTGTCTATTATATTCTATTAGATTTTTCCCTGTTGATGAGTAACGATAATTTGTTCTATATTATCTTAGTCATAATGTTCTTTACTGGGCTAGTTGAGCTCACCCTTTTCCTTGTTGTTCCATTTTTCTTCTCAGGAGGCGAGAATGTAGCGAGTACTAGTCAGGGTGTGGAATGATGGTTCTAGAAGTGGTTCTAGTAGTCCTCATTATTCTATAAAATAGTGTATCAATAATTGTAATGAGGACTTATTTGAGAGTGGATATTGTCTAGATGACAATATTTGTATTTAAACTCACAGTTTTTATGTTGTATTAATAAAGTTGTAGTTGTTTCTGTACCATGTATTTTGACGACTCAGAATGGGTGTTGTATAACTATTTTGGGGGCGTCAGAGTTGGTATCAGAGCTTAGGGATATGGTCTCAAGGAAATTGGGGAATAGTACTAGGAGGAGGAGAGCGAGTAATCCTCGCTAGTATGTCATACCTAAGCTTATTTGTCGGTCGAGGCGAACTATATATGTTAATATGTGATATATTAATTTGTTTAATTAACCCTTGTTTTATGGCGGCGATTTAAGAATGGCAGCTGAGAATATTAACGGTGGAGTTAATGAGACCGTGGAAACACCTTTAATCACCACCCAGGGGAACGTGCAACAGGAAGGCAATAATCCTCCTGTAAACAACACCACTGAGCAGACGATGGACGACGGGATGTTTAGGAGCTTTTTACAGTTCATGCAAAACCGTATTTAGGAGACTCGTGTACGAATATGAGTGGAAATGATAAGAACGCTTGCTTTGTCACGCAATGGCGCTTCAAAGAGTTGGGACCACCAAAATTTAAGGGAAAGCCGGATCCGATCATGGCGGAAACGTGGGTCAAGCAAATTACCAAGATATTCGATGTCTTGGGATGCACGGAGGAACAAAAGGTTCCATTCGCCACCTTTATGTTCCGTGGCGAGGCAGATTACTGGTGGGAGTCTGTGAAACGTACCCAGCCTACCGCACTCAGCATGTCTTGGGAAACGTTTCAGAAACTTTTCAACAAAAAATACTTTCCTGAAAGTATTCGCCATATGAAGGAGGTAGTGTTTATTAGACTAGAACAAAGCAACATGACGATGTCCCAATACGAGGCGAAGTTCGCAGAGTTATCCAGGTTTGCACATCATTATAGCTTGTAAAATTATCCGTATGTGGATTTCTGTCAATTTCTGTTTGGAATTTAGAAAAAATTTCTTCTGTAAAGTTGTAGAGAATTGAATTTCCTATACAAATTCGCGAGATTCGAATTTTCTGATTAAAGGGCTATTTATTATGAATTATTGAAGTTCCGTAGTTCTGAAATAATTGATTTTGGAAGTTTTAATTATTTTTAGTTAGAAAAATATTTTTGTTATTTGTAGGCATGTGTTAAGAGTTGGAAATCAGCTGGTATGAGTGCGTAGAAAATTTTAATATATATATTAATATTTTATTAAATTTTCTACTTTGGTGTTCTAAGCATTTTCCTATAAATAGGGTGCTTAGGTTAGAATTGAAAATCACACCAGAAACTGCCGATTTCTCTCTCATTCTCTCTCGATATATTGAGCATATTCTTGTGAGTATTTTAGTACTTTGAGTATTGCTATACGGTGCAAGTTCTTTCAACACTATATCCAGTATTCCAATCAGAAGTACTATTCTTTTTGAGGTAAGGGATGTTATTTTATTCGAAAATGATATTATTTCTTCAATATCATTATCTTAAAAATATTGGTTAGAAATTTTATCAAATTTGAAACTTTTTCATGTCAGGGTTACTATTCATGAGTTACTATTCACGAGTTACTATTCACGAGTACTATTCACGAAGCGTGATGATGTTTTTTTGTGAAATTTCTATCTTTTGAGGTCGGAGTTACTATTCACGTATACGGCACTATTCACGTATACGGCACTATTCACGAATACGACACTATTCATAGAAAAATTAAAAAAAAAATTCTGTTTCCAAGATTGTCTGTTATGATTCCTATCTTTGATTGAATCTATGTTTTGATCTTCATTCTTGAATTTTACTCCAATCTGATTATTTATGAAGTATTTTTGAACTTGGATTATTTAAAGTACGAATCCTTAATACGTGTTCTTTTGTTTCACTGGATTCGTGTTCTTTAAAATATTTTTCATCATCCTCAGTCCTAAATGATGATATTACTGAATATCTTTGGCCTATAGTGCAAAGATGAATGATTTCTTGATGAATATCTTTGGCCCGTAATGCAAAGATGAACAGGTGTTGAGATGAAAATGATCGACTGATTAATATCTTTGGCCCGTAGTGCAAAGATAAACAGGTGTTTAGATGAACATGACCAACTGATGAATATCTTTGTCCTGTAGTGCAAAGATGAATATTTGATTCCAGATATATATTGATTGATGTTACAGGGATAAAATATCGACAATGAACTTTTAAATTCATATATAGAAGATAGTAGTTTGCATTCTCTACTTAACTCTTCTAAAGAATTATTATTTCCGCTGCGAAGATTGATTTAAACTGGTTGTCTATTGTCTTCTATTAGATTTTTCCCTGTTGAGGACTAACGATAATTTGTTCTATATTATCTTAGTCATAATGTTCTTTACTGGGATAGTTGAGCTCACCCTTTTCCTTGTTGTTTCATTTTTCTTCTCAGGAGGCGAGAATGTAGCGAGTACTAGTCGGGGTGTGGAATGATGGTTCTAGAAGTGGTTCTAGTAGTCCTCACTATTCTATAAAATAGTGTATCAATAATTGTAATGAGGACTTATTTGAGTGTGGATATTGTCTAAATGACAATATTTGTATTTAAACTCACAGTTTTTATGTTGTATTAATAAAGTTGTAGTTGTTTCTGTACCATGTATTTTGACGACTCAGAATGGGTGTTGTATACCTATTTTGGGGGCGTCACAGTTTGACCCTTAGGGTTTAGCCCTTAGGGTTCAACCCTAAGGTTACGCAAATTCAAATATCTAGGCTTTTCTAATTAAGTTTTAAAAATAAAAAATTAAGATTTCTAAATTATAATTAGGGTTTCCTAATTATATTAAAATTTTCTAATTATATTCAAGCTTGGTAATTAAGATTAATATTTCCTTAATTAAAATTGCTAATTTAGCATTTAGGTTCCATAATTGTACATTAGGGTTTTCAGCTGAACAATTAGGGTTTTCTAAAAAATCAATTAGGGCTATCCCTAATTAAATATAAAATCAATAACATAAAAACCTTATACTTATCGTCAAGCTCCCAAATTAGGGTTTCAGATTCCCGAAACTAAAAGTAGGGTTTCCAGAACCGGTGCTAGGGTTTTTTATCAGTCGATATGGTTTTCTAACTGAACGTCGAGGTTCTTAATATAATATTAGGGTTTGTCACTGATATAATTTATCTGGTCAACCCTTGACCCTTAACCACATACTGTACACATATATGACCATATACACAGAACATATACACTTATTTTCTGTCTAGGTTTAATATTTAATCTTAATTCAATCTCTTAAGATTTTAATAAATATCTAAATTCTCGGGTTGTCACAACTTCTCCCTCCACAAGTTTCTCCCCCATCATTCTTGTTCTTATTTTCCTTATTGTATTGGCTCAATGCCTCGCTACCTCCTCACGCTATTATTGCCTTCTCCAACAATGTGGCGAACGAGTCGATTTGAAGGACCGACACCTTGTTGAACAACCAAGGTTTTAGTCTGAGTTAGACGCATCGAGCTTTCCTTTCTTCGGTGTCGACTTTATGTGTTGCAAATCGTGCGATTTCATTAAACTTGGCCGCGTATTGCGCCACCATCATCTCCCCTTGTTTCAGTTCTAAAAACTTTACTTCCATCCTATTCTTCATGCTCTTCGGGATGTAATTCTTGAAGAACAAAGCCTTAAACCTTTCCTAGGTTATATTCCCTTCTCCCGCCCTCTGTTGATTTTTCTCCCACCAGTAGTTTGCTTCAGCCCCCATCATATATATAGCGAACACAGTTTTCTGGTCTTCACCCACACGAGCAATGGCGAAGGCTTTCTCCATTTACTTGATCCACATTTGCGCCACGATAGGATTGATAGTACCCACGAATTCTGAAGGTCATACACTCCTAAAGTCCTTGAAGTTTGTGATCGGAGCTACTTGGGGAATGGGTGGTACTGGTTCGTTTCTTCCCCTAAGAGCTACTCCTAATAAATCTACAAGCCTTTGTATCGGATCTACTGGTCCTCTCTCATTATTAACCGATTCTTTTGGTGCAGTTATTCTACATCTGGGCGGCATATTTCTGCATCATAAAATTTTCATTTTATTATCTAATTATATTACTTAAACAATTCTTGATAAGTAGATTTTATACATACTTATCCGGTATATGTTACTTGAATTAGTTGCTTAAACTCATGTTTCTTAGTTACTTTTCATGCATTTGGTGTTTATTTAGTAGATTATATGCTTGGGAGCTGTGTGAGCGATAATCGGTATAAAAACGCAAGGAAAAGCAATCCAGACATCGTTTGGACTTTTATATTTATTTCATTTTCTTGGCTTAGAACTTGGATTATATTGTAGAGCTTCTTCTTAGCTTTTCGGAACATCTTGAATCATTCAAATTGGAGTTCGGATGCATGAGTTATGACCTTTGTACCAACGGACGTTGAACTTCACTATTTTGGGTGACCATTTACATAGCAGCCACTTTAGAGACAATTTCAACATTTCTCCAGTCCTTATTTTGAAAAACTCAAAGCATGAATGTTGTAGATTTATGTCTCCTCTTTCCGGAACATCTTGAATCATCAAAATCGAGTTCAGACGAAAACGTTATGGCTATTTTCCCAAAGGACGTCGAGTGCGAAAAAAAGGACCACGGGGCGGATTATCAACATAAAACCCCAAGAGTGGGGTAAAAGATGAAAAATAGTTGGTATGCCAATAGCCGGAGGGCCCTTTAAGTTTTATAACCCCTGGGAGGGTTTGAGTCGCAAAAAGTCATTTTTTGTCAGAATTTGAGTCCAAAAAGGATTGATTCGATCCGATTGACTCAAGGACTTCCAAGAGGACTTAAAGACATATAAAGAGGTATATAAAAGGAGGAGAATCATAAGGATTAGAGGGGAGAAAGGGAATTCCATTAGATTAGATTAGAGTAGAATAGGAGAAAACACTAGTTCTTATGAGATTTGGAGATTGAAGAAACTTGGAGACCATTGAAGATTCAAAGTAGAAGCAAGAGAGGAGCTTCAAATTTGCGACAACAATGATTCACTTCTTTTTCTTAATCTTCTTCTTCTTTGTCTTTTATTGTGTATTCAAGTGTGGATTCTTAGTTTTAATTCAATGAACTAATTCTTTGTTTGAGATTACAATGGATCTTATTGTGTAGTTTATTTTAATATGCTTCGCTATCAATTATTATGTTCTATTGTGAGGATTGTCTATTGTGATTTGGACTTAATTGTTTAATTGATTGGCCATCAATTACCGTGATAATCTATATGAACTCGAGAGATGAAGTTTAGATTTAGATCGATCATGATAGCATGTGTTTGTGATTTACTATATAGATGGAATTCATGATTCGTGTTTAGGATAGAGATATGCCTTTACGCCATATATGTAATCTTATAGAGAACTTGTGCTTTAAATCCTTTTTAATTGTAATTCACATAGAGATATAGTGGATTAGTTAATTAGGGTGTCTTGCTTAATTCTATCATCCGTGGATTTAAGTGAGTATGGGTATTATGCATCGAGAGGTGGTTTTATCTACTTTTAGTGTTCTTGATTAACAATTCGGATAGAGAATAATTGATGAGAAGTGTGTTAACTTAAATGAAGCAATAAGTGAAGTTGTGATCTTAAATCTCCATAATCTTAATTTAACTAGTGGAATTTAATAGTAGTTTAATTTATATAATTTGAAATTCATTCATTTAAATAAGATTGAGTTGGTTACGGGTTAGTACTTGGTGATTTTTATTAAATAATTCCTCGTGGGAACGATACTCTACTTTCACTTTATTACTTGTTGACCACGTATACTTGCGTGTTGTGCGTAATTAGATTTTACCCAACAAGTTTTTGGCGTTGTCGGGGGAATTAATTTAATAATTATTTACCAATATTAATTTCAATCAAATTAGTCTTAATTTAAACATTTTTATTTTTATTTTTAATTCTCTTCCTATATTTCTCTCTTTTCAGGTACCATGGATGACTTTGCGTATCAATGGCCATACACGAACATGACTCAACCAAGGGAAACAGGGATTGATGGACTTAATACATTTTCTGTAGAGTCAGTACAAATTGAGGCAAATTCGAAGACGTTGGAGGTTATCGCAGCCCAACGGAGTCGAAGGATGGCAAACATGACTCAACCAAGGGAAACAGGGATTGATGGACTTAATGCATTTTCCGCAATATCAGCACAGATTGAAGAACTTTCGAGGATGTTGGACGTTATTGCAGCCCAAAGGAGTCGAAGGATGGCAGTTACGTGTGACTATTGTGCTGGCAACCATCAAAGTCATCAATGCACCGTCAGTTTTGAACCGGTACAATATAGTGGTGATTACCTCAACAACTATGTTGATCCTAACTATCACCAAGATTGGGGGTATCACCCGAATTTTTCATGGAGCTACAATTATGATGACCAATATTACGCTCCAAATCCATCATACACACCAGAATTTTCATGTCCACCTCTATTGCCACAAGAAGAAAAGCCAAATCCGATGGATGTAATATTGAAGGGCATAGCAGACCTAGAGGAGATAAGGATTACCCAAGAGTTGTCAACCCAAATTTTTAATAATTGGATGGAACAACTCGTCACTACCTCAACCAATGGTCCTCAATACATGGCTTCCGGGACTGAAACAGAAAATTCAAGGCTGGGAGAATTATTGTCCAAGTTCATAGCAGATGAGGAGAAGATGAGTAATCAAGCGAGGTCAATTCAAAATCTTGCGGATCGATAGAGAAAATGACCAAAGCCATAAGCAACCTTCCTCCAAACACTTGGCTTTATGACATGGATGATGAAATTGACGGAGAACCCAACCAAATCTGCTGATCGGATGAGCCACAAGATATCGAAAGTGTGGAGACAATTGGGGATAATGAAATAGAGGTCGACGAAAGATCTAAATGGGTCTCCACCAAAGATCAAAGAGTCGGTCAGATTTGCAAAATCATGCCCACTTGGTAGTCATGTCGTCGGCGAAGCTCTTGATGACATAAGAGCGAGTACAATTTTGAATCCATGGTGGGATGAGAAAGAGAAGATAGACGAAGAGCCCATTGTGTGTGACAAGCTTCCATGCCCCAAAGTGATCACATACACAATGGAGAAAACACCTAGCTGTGGGACGTTCTTGATTGAGATCATACCAAATCAGAGCATGCTAGGTGACTTTGATGCATTAGCCATCACAAATTGGAACCTACCAAAAGCTATATTATTTTGATGGATGGAGGGTTCCTCAATTATCGAAGAGGAATTGGATAGCGTTGACCAGACAAAAAGTCAGGTGAAAGACCTAATTCAAGCGCTAAATCGAGAGGCAACCAGAATTTTTATATTTATATGCTTTACTAGTTTATTTAGTAGATAGGAATTAATTTGCTTATTAAGTTCTCTTACCAATCCAAAGTGATATTCTAATCCATGTTGTCTCTCTTCATTGCAGGTATTGGAGGTTCAATGGACAGACAAAAGATTATGAAAAGGTTATTCAAGTCAAATTCAAGTGTGGTGCCCAATTTGTTCCATGTGCCTAACCTATTCTCCAAACTTAGCGGACAAGGAGGAGGATTGCTATATTTTTAGGGAAGTCCTCTCCTCTTTACTTTTTTATTTCACCATTGAGGACAATGTCTAGTTTAAGTTTGGGGGCATTTTAGTGTCGTATTGCATATAGTTAGTTATTTACATTGTAGTTATAGTTACATTTAGTTTGCATTTAGTTTTTGCATTCGGTTTTTTAAAAAAAAAATTTGAAAAATTGAAAATTTTCAAAAATAGTAGTTAGTTTACTATGTTTATATAGCATTTAGTACATCTTGCATGAGTCCAAATTGTTTGATATTTACAAGTTTGTTTTGGCCAATGATGAGATTGGAATTGGGTAGACAAGTATAATCTTGACTATTAGAGCTTTGATGTGATTTCTTGTTAGGAATTGAGTCTTTTTTTTTTGAAACTTGTATAATAAGGATAACACAGTAAAAACAACTTGTTGATTGATTGAGTTTAAATTGATACATAATGGGACTCTAAAGGATAATGCTAGTTTGAATGAAAGAATGACAAGAATAAGTAGTGATGGCTAAAGTTAGACAAGAACCTAAGTTTGGGGGAATATTTGGGGTATATAAGCTATATAAAAAAAAAAAAAAAAAGTATGAATAAACACCGTGGCGTGCTTGTCTAGTTTTGTGGCCTTTGTTACTTGAGTAAGTAAGCCCGAGGGGATTGTCTTTACACCTAGCGCCCTAAGGTCTTAATGGTCTGGGAGTCGTTGGTCGAAAGCTCGTTAAGGTAGCATTGAAAAGCCTAAGGGAATAAGACATTGCATAGCTATGTGTATATAAACCAAAAAAAAAATGAATAAAATGGGAAATAAGAGCAAAAAGCCCCGTAGATGAAAAATAAAGCATAAGTATCCCATGTTGACCCTCGATATTGGTAATTGTTTGATTTTAGTTGGATCTAGCTTGTTTTTGGATTTCTTGAGTTTACATTGTATGATGCCTTCGAAGAGACTTGTTATGTGTTAAATTTGATTTTATATCGATTAACATTGTTGTGGAGCACACACACACATATATTAGTGATAATGATCTAAGATTTGATGATTGATTGGGAAATTAATGATTTGTTTTGATATGATGTATTATCATGTTTACTTGATTTTCTAAAAAGTAGGTTGAATAGACTTGTTTTTCGTCATTCTTCTTTGGATTAAATAGGCATGTAGATTAGTTGCATTGCATAGCATTGTTGTTTTGTGTTTTTTTGCTGAGGACAAGACAAAGGTTTAAGTTTGGGGGTATTTGATAAGTAGATTTTATACCTACTTATCCGGCATCTGTTACTTGAATTAGTTGCTTAAAATCATGTTTCTTAGTTAATTTTCATGCATTTTGTGTTCATTTTGTAGATTATATGCTTGGGAGCTGTGTGAGCAATTATTGGTATAAAAATACAAAGAGAGGCAATCCGGACATCGTTTGGGCTTTCATGTTTATTTCATGTTCTTGGCTTGGAACTTGGATTATATTGTAGAGCTTCTTCTTACCTTTTCGGAACATCTTGAATCATTCCAATCGGAGTTCGGATGCATGAGTTATGACCTTTGTAGCAACAGACGTTGAACTTCACTGTTTTGGGTGACCATTTACATAGCAGCCACTTTAGATCCAATTTCAATATTTCTACAGTCCTTATTTTGAAAACCTCAAAGCATGAATGTTGTAGATTTATGTCTCCTCTTTCCGGAACATCTTGAATCATCAAAATCGAAGTTTCGAATCAAAGTTATGGCCATTTTCCCAAAGGACGTCGAGGCGAGAAAAATTTCTAAAGGACCCCGTTCGGGCGGGCTTTCTCTTCAAAAAACCCCACCAAGGTGGGGTAAAAGCTGAAAAATAGTAGGGACCCATGAGCCGGGGCGGGCCTAGTTATATAATATAACCCCCCTCGCGCGTAGGGTGCTGCAAAAAAAAAAAAGTTATTTTTTGTCCGAATTTGAGTCCAAGAAGGATTGGTTCGATCCGATTGACTCAAGGACTTCCAAGAGGACTTAAAGACATATAAAGAGAAATATAAAAGAGGAGAATCACAAGGATTAGGAGAGAGAGAGAGAGATTCCATTAGATTAGATTAGAGTAGAATAGGAGAAAACACTAGTTCTTATGAGAGATTTGGAGATTGAAGCACTTGGAGACCATTGAAGATTCAAATCAGAAGCGAGGAGGGAGCTTCAAATCTGCAGAACAATGATTCTATCTTCTTTTCTTAATCTTATTCTTATCTCTTTTAATGTGTATTCAAGTGTGGATTCTTAGTTTTAATTCAATGAACTAATTCTTTGTTTGAGATTACAATGGATCTTATTGTGTAGTTTATTTTAATATGCTTCGCTATCAATTATTATGTTCTATTGTGAGGATTGTCTATTGTGATTTGGACTTAATTGTTTAATTGATTGGCCATCAATTACGTGATAATCTATATGAACTCGAGAGATGAAGTTTAGATTTAGATCCGATCATGATAGCATGTGTTTGTGATTTCTGCATAGATGGAATTCATGATTCGTGTTTAGGATAGAGATATACCTTTACGCCATATGTAATCTTATAGAGAACTTGTGCTTTAAATCCTTTTTAATTGTAATTCACATAGAGATATAGTGGATTAGTTAATTAGGGTGTCTTGCTTAATTCTATCATCTGTGGATTTAAGTGAGTATGGGTATTATGCATCGAGAGGTGGTTTTATCTGCTTTAGTGTTCTTGATTAACAATTCGGGATAGAGAATAATTGATGAGAAGTGTGTTAACTTAAATGAAGCAATAAGTGAAGTTGTGATCTTAAATCTCTATAATCTTAATTTAACTAGTGGAATTTAATAGTAGTTTAATTTATATAATTTGAAATTCATTCGTTTAAATAAGATTGAGTTGATTAAGGGTTAGTACTTGGTGATTTTTATTAAATAATTCCTCGTGGGAACGATACTCTACTTTCACTTTATTACTTGTTGACCACGTATACTTTAGCAACCCTGCCAGCTCCACATTCCTAGCCACCGACCTATGAAACAAGTTCCCATCTGGATCTCTAACTCCTTGCGTTGAGCAATTTCCACCTCCATCTCTTGTATCACTAACTTCTTCTGATGGTCCTCGTCCCTCAATTTATAGAACTCAGACTCCATCTCCCTAGCCTCAGCCTCTAGCTCTTCTACTCTACTTCTTAATTCCAGAATCTGCTCCTCATATTCCCCCAACATTCGATCCTCGAAAGTAGCCTCGTTAGAGTCCTCTATGGGCTCAGGCTCCTCCTCCATAGGCTCCTCCTCTGGATCAGACTCCTCGGGTAATGGCTCCATCTCCTCCTCCTCATCATCATAATCGATAAGGGCTACTGCCGATATAGGCCCCGCTATCGATGGTGCCTCATATACCACGTATATATCACACGGCTCCTCCTCTACCACTCGGCTAGGTCCTCCCATGTCAGTCATCTTACAATCACCAACATAAGATAAAACACCCAACAACTCCATTTTTGTAAAATAAAGTATGAAGAGACTTTCCTCCGTGTTTGGTTTATCAGAGGCTGACCTATCTTAGGTTACTCTCACGGTTTTTCGGCATGAAGGTTCCCAAATCATCACAATTTACTTGATGGGAAATTAATACGGCCTTTCAACTGGAGCAAATTTGGGTGGTGCCTTTCCTGAGCCTCGTTGGAATTAGTCTTCCTACGAGTCCAGTAATCAAACACCGATAAGATAGCCTCCTGGTGGAGGGACCACACAACATACATTCATATACATTGCGTCTCACCGTATGGAAATGATGACATGTGTGAAGCACTAATATCATAGGCAAATATGGTGTGAAGCACTAAGTGCAGTAAATAAATGCATTAGTACACATTCATTCAAATATAAATGCAACATCCACACACAAGCATATAATAGTTTTGAAAAGCTTGTAATAGCGGCTTAAGTCCTCTTACTGGAGTCCCCAGCAGAGTCGCCACCTGTCGACGTCAGGATTTTTATTTGTCCCTTTTCGTTACTTGTTCTTTGGTGTTCTTATGTTAGGTGAGATTTGTTTGAAAAAAACAAGTGAAAAAGGTCCAACATGTATCATGTCAACAATTGGACTGTAAGAGTCGCCAGTTGGTTTTTTAAATGGTTGTACCAACACAACCGAGAAAAGGTTTGCACATTGACCCAGTGATGTGACACTGCTAAACGGGTCTGTGAAACCGAGATTCATTATGGTTTGGGGACTTGATTATGCGAAGGGAAGGTGTTAGGCACCCCCCGACATCCGTGTTACCACGGTGACCGCCACCTTTCAAGAAACTGTTATATGAATATATGTGTGTGTGTGTAGGTCAATGTGCTATTTATTTGGAAGTAGTGCGAGGCCTCGTTCGCACCTATATACACAGGGTTTGAATTTATGTAAAAACTCAAGTTTTAGCATGATATGGCACTGATGTTTTATAAAAGAGGTTTTTCAAACCCTTGTGCTCAATAGTAATTGAGACCTTTTACACTCCCATTTTATATTAAGTGTTCGACTTGATTGGTTTTAATTTTTTAAGATGTGAAGCATCCTCGATAAAATAATATACAAAATAGTGTCGAACTCCTCGTGGGTATGAAAACCATCTGAGGAAATCAATCACGATAACCGAATCTAGATGCAGTAGACTGAATCTGTGATCACATGATTCCTAGGCTCACATGATGCCGCAATTGATAATAAAGCAGTAAGCAAGTATATATATAAAAGCTGTAAATATATATATACAGACATGATCAGCCACCACGAAGCACCTCCATGGGGGATCAGAAATGTAAATAAAGCTGTAAAAGCAATCAACCGCCACGAAGTGAACTCCAGGTGGGACGAAAAATAAAGAAAACTGTAAAGACGGTCAACCACCACGAAGTAAACTCCAGTCGGGACTAAACATAAATATATATATAAAAGCGGTAAACGCACCGGATGTAAAATCCAGGCTCATCGAAAAAAGTTCGACAACAGGTGATATATATATAAGTATATATATATATATGAAAGAAGTAAACGCTCCGGATGTAAAATCTGTGCTCATCGAACAAAGTCCAAATAACGGTTGATATATATATATATATATATATATATATATATATATATATATATATATATATACGAAAGCAAATAAACGCTCCTGCATCAAGTCTAGGCTCAATTGAGGCATAACTCGATATTGTTAGTCTGTATATAAATATATATATATATAAGTATATATATATATACAAACTGAAATGAAACCACGGACCGAAGTCCGGGCATACACACGCAACACGACTCTCAACGTGAAGAAATGTGTGTGAAAGATGAAGAGAAAGGCTTTAAAGTATGTAAGAAATCTTATAGTGAGCTGCCAAAGAAGACTTCAATAACTTTAAATAGATGAACACTAGGCTCCCGCCAGTAAAAATATGACAGAATATAAGCTCACAAGTGTTTAAAATGAGAAAGCACTCAGTTTATAGTGTGTACAGAACAAATTGGAAAGGGATGCCCAAAATGTGGCCACCCCAAGACCTCTATTTATAGAGGGGGGAGCCACAATTCCACCTACGGCTGCCTGGAATGCCCAAAATGTGGGTCCCTCCGTGTTGAAGTACGTACACTCGGACAACACGTTGTTCGCTCGGTCGTTCATAACTTTTAATGCGGGGGTCCGATGGAAGCGTGTCATACCATTCCGAAAAGCTCTTTCTGAGAAATACACAATGACATATGATTTGCCCTTTTTTGATTCCAGAAAGATGGGTCCATTACCGAAATGGCTTTCCCGGGTTTCCGTCAGGTAGTCCGTTGAGCCGTTTTGCATAGTTTGCACTCGAAAGTTAAGCTTTGGTTCTCGTGGGACTTCTATTGAAGTAATTTGAGTTGAAATGAGTTGATTTGATGTGAATTGAAGTTGAGTTGGCAAAATAACCATTTTGCCCCTCCCGGGTTATCTCCGATTTTCGCGCAGTTGTAGTAGTATTTTCTCAGGGTTATCTCTGAGGTTGACTTGATGTTGACTTTGACTATCCTCAGGATTATCTCTGAGGTTGGCTTGACCTCCTGGGGCTATCTCCAGGCTTTGATCTTGATCCCCTGGGGTTATCTCCGAGGTTGAAACTGACTTTCTTGGGGTTATCTCTAGGGTTGGAAACTATTTTCCTGGGGTTATCTCCGGGGTTGGAAACTGGATCTCCTGTGGCTATCTCCATGGTTAAAATTAATGTTGTGATCCTCCAGGGTTATCTCTGGAGTGTAAAAAAGACGTGGTTGCCCTCCTGCATAGTTAGTAACAGGAAAACGAAATTTCAAGTGTCTACATTACTCAAAAGAAATAATCACAATATTGCAGTAGGAACGCTTGAAATTTTTGGTGTGTTTTGGATGGAGGGTTACCTCCCCTTTTATAGTGCAGCACGGAGGAAAATTTAAACAATCCTGCCTAATTTCTTTTGCCTATTTTCATGCCTAACTCACATTTTATTGGTTGAGGGGACCACTAATTTGGAAAGCATCACTTTGCAGGAGAAGGTTTCAAGCCTCCACTCTTGGAAAATCTGTACAAGAGAGAAAGAATTCAAAATGTGCACGGAAAGGTTTTGAAAAGAAAGAATTCAAAATCAAAATGATAACATTCACTCCACTTTTATTCACATGTTAAAAATTATATATTATTATAATAATATTACCATTTAAATTATAAAAATTATACTATTATATTATCACATTATACTATTATAATGTAATATTATAATAATATATTTGAATGAATATTTTATCGGAGAATATAAATGTGATTCCATATAAAAATATGTCAAACTTTCAGTAAATATTTCATGTTAAATTCCTTCGTTTATATCAAAATTAAGCCAATATCCACCACATAATAATTTATCATGATTAATATTATAAGCTCACAATATTGACAACCAGATCATTCCCAGGAAAGAGGGGGCTTTTCGATAAGGATTTATCCTTATTGGCGCGCAATTATATAATCTAATCCCCTTTACTCGACAGAACTTTCTAGAAATTGCAAATAATGCTAACTAATAATATTATTCAAATAATATAAAATATTATGCAGATGTTACTATAAAAATTATTGAATCAATGATATGATATACTGTGCAGCAACTATTGTGGTAATTTTTGAATACTAAGTGACTTCTTACGTAAGAATCAATAATCAGAGATATTGTGCAATACCGTGTGCTACTGTGCAATCACGCGTGACTTTTATCACCTGGTATTTCAACAGTTAACGGTAAAAGTTTTGCCGTTATTTTTTATAAAAAGGTTATTTATGTCGCTTTCTATATCTGACAGTTATTCCGTTATATGGTCCACCAATGATTGCACCGTCGTACGAATATTCCCCGACAAAAAGAATATTCCTCGACAAAATGAATATTTTATGACAACTTGCTTACTTTGCAAAATTTTCACATATCACCCATAATTATAGTATTATATCAAATCAGCACCTTATTATTCAAAATAATATTTAGAGAAAATTAAATCTTTATTCATAAAAAGTTGGAGTCTTACGACCTTCCCTCCTTATGAAATTTCTTCCTTGAAATTGATGTGCGTACATGGTATGTTAAAGAGCTGAGGATACCTTGTTTGCATTTCAGATTCTAACTCCCAGGTCATTTTCTCAATATCATAGTTTCTCCATAAAACTTTGACTTGAGGTATAACCTTTGAGCGTAGAATCTACTCCTTCTTATCCAAGATCTTGATAGGTACCTCCTCATACGTTAAATATTCCGCTATCTCATCTAGTTCTAATTCAATAATGTGGTTTAGGTCTTCCACATATTTGCATAGAGTGGATATGTGAACAACGTTATGAACACGAGACATACTTGTCAGGAAGCCGAGTCTATAAGTAACAGTTCCTACTCGGTTGATGATTTCAAACGGACCAGTGAATCGAGGGTTGAGCTTTCCTCTCTTTCTAAATTTTGTAACTCCTTTCCATGGAGCAACACACAATAATACATGATCTCCGACATTGAATTCCACATCCCTTCGATGAAGATCAACATAACTCTTTTGTCGATCTTGTGTTGTTTGTACACGTTGCCGGATCATTTGAATCTTTTCTATGGTCATGCGTAACATTTCTGGTCCCAACAATGTTGTTTCACCCACCTCGTCCCAGCATACTGGAGAACGACACTTTCGTCCATACAATGCCTCGAATGGAGCCCTGCCTATACTCTCTTGATAACTGTTATTGTAGGAGAATTCCACCAAAGGTAAGTACTTCGCACAACTTCCTTTGAAGTCTAGTACGCAGAGTCTCAATAGATCTTCAAGAGTTTAAATAGTCCTCTCTGACTGCCCGTCCGTCTGAGGATGATATGCAGAAATGAATCCTAAATCCATGCCCATAGCTTTCTGGAAGTTAACCCAAAATCATAAAGTGAATCTTGGGTCTCGATCAGAAATTATGGAAATTAGCATACCATACAGTCTTACAATCTCATTTATGTACATACGAACAAGACGTTCAAGTGAATAAGTTTCTCGTATAGGCAACAAATGAGCAGACTTGATTAAGATATTGAAAATGACCCAAATTGCATCTATGCCTTGAGAAACATTGGAAAGACCAGTAAATAAATCCATGTTGATATGCTACCACTTCCATTCTGGAATTTTAAGCGGTTGCAACGGACCTTTTTGTACTTGATGCTCCACCTAAAATGTTGACAAGTTAAACAGCTTGAGATAAATTCCGCGATCTCTCTGTTCATATTGCTCCACCAAAATGTATGTCAAAGATCACGATACATTTTGGTACTTCCAGGATAGATTGCAAGCGGTGTGTTGTGTGACGACCAGAGAATTTAGATGATTATTTAAATATTAAAATATTGAATTAAGGTTAAATAATAAACCTAGATAAAAAATAAGTGAATGGATTTGAAATTCCCGAGAAGGAATTCTATGGATTAAAAAAAAATCTTTTGGTGAATTATTCAGGATTAAGTATATAAGTGATTATGTTCTGTTTATATGGTATTATATGTGTACAATATGTGGTTAAGGGTCAAGGGTTGACTAGAAAACCTATATCAGTGGCTAGCCTAATATTATATTAAGAGCGCAAACGTTCAGTTTGAAAATTCTTACGATTAACAAGAAACCCTAAAATTGGTCCTGGAAACTCTAATTTCAGTTCTGAGAATTTGAAAGCCTAATTTGGAGATTTAAAGACAATGTATAAGGTTTTTGTGTATTAATCATAAATTCTAATTAGGGGTAAGCCTATTTGATTAATTAGAAATTCTATTAATTAGAAAACCCTAATTTAATGTTGCAAACCCTAATTGTTTCGTTAGAAACCCTAATGTACAATTTTGTCCTTAATTACTAAATTAGCAATTTTAATTAGGAAATACTAATCCTAATTAGCAAGATTTAATTTATGAATAGGAAATCTTATTATAATTATCAAATCCTAATTATAATTTAGAAATATTAATTTTCTATTTTGAAAACCTAATTTTGGAAATCCTAGAAATATTGAATTTTAGAACCTTAGGTTTTAACCCAAAGAGTTAAACCCTAAGGGTCAAACCTTAAGGATTCAAACCTTAAGGGTTAAACCCTAAGGGTTGCATCAAAAGACCAACTTGCCATTAAAACTATTTTGCGAATGACAATTTTACCCTTTTTGCAATTCTTTAATTAGGAACTGTGTAGATCTTGATATATCTTGGGTTGGTGAACCACCCTAGCCCTAGCATGTGACTTATAGCTCAATTATCAGCCATCTTTGCCAGCCATATACATTGCATCTTGGATGTAAAAGCAAAAAGTCTAGAAAAGTGACTTATTTTATTTTTCTAACTAGCCAAGTCTTCTCTCTCTCTCTCTCTCCCATCCGAAAATTTTGAGAGAAACTAAGTGACAAGGAAAGCCAATATCATCCCTTAACTCTCCTATATCATATCATCAACATCATAATCAAAAAATGGAGCATCAATGTGGTATAAACCCTAATCTTAGAAATCCTTGTGATCTATGTTGTTTGATGTTGTTAGTTGTTTAATATTATGTATTAAGGTGTCTTTGAGTGATCTGGGTTGATAAATCATGGATCTATACCATCTAGATGCACGAATTTAAAGATTTTAAAATCTGGAAAAGTTGAAAAAGATGGCCTAACAACCATATGTCAGTGCCTTTAGATTCTTCTGTGTTAATGATTTGAGGTGTTAGAAGTTTTATATGTGTAGTATGTCATGAAGGCTTTAATCTGGAACTGGAATAAATGTCATACCATGTCTAGATCTCTTGTTATATGCAGTCAAACTGCGTTGACCAAGCACGAGAAAGGGTTTCTGGGGAACACAGAAACCCAGCAGTTCTCTGACAATGTTTTGCAGGCGCTAGATCTTGTTGTGTTTTGTTAGTTTGGTCATGTTGTTAGTTTGTTGTTATAGAGGGGTATATTAACTACACATGTATGCTATTAGATCACTTAGATCATAACTGGAATGAAATATAATCACGGTCAAACTAGCATTGACCACCAGCATATGAAGAAATCTAGAAAACCCAGGTTTCTCAAGAACACGTTCCTGACAAGTACTTTGACCGGCATAAATCTTTCCTTTGAGGTTGTTGTTAGACTGATCTGATGATATAGAGATGTTCACTGACATCTCCACTACAAATTGGAACCTTCATATCACACAAATCAATTCTGGAGTGCACGTTATAAGGAGTTAAATATAGCACCTTCGACTGTTCTTCATTTTCTGGGAAACCCAGAAATGAAGAACAACGTGTTAGTTCCCGAAGGCACAATAGTTATCTAGAGGGGGGGGGGGGTTGAATAGATATTTAAAAATCTTTTCGTTTTAACTTGTTAATTGATAATGATTTAAACTTAGCGGAATTAATATTTGTTTTAATCTCCCTTAAGATATTGAGTTTGTGAGAGTGAGGCATTTATAGCATTTATGGCTGATATGGCAGTTATAGCAAGAATGTAATAGACATAGTCGTTTTAAGTGATTCAGAGCACTTAAAGCTCCTAGTCCACTTTCTACTCCTCGAGTAGGAAATCCACTAAGGATGTCTTTTACACTTTTCTGAATCACTCAGATTCCTTCTGACTAGCGATCCTAGAACTTCTAGTTCACTTTTGAACTCTTCAAGTCCAGCAGACTTGGCTCTTCACAGTTCACTTAGAACTCTTCAAGTCCTTCAGACTTGGAACTCTTACTTCAGTTGATTGGTAGTTGTTGAGTTCTTGATGGTTACTACTCAGTTGTTATTAAGCACTTGTTCGAAAGAACTGAGTAGCTGAGCAAGCTTTTCTTTTTCTCAGATCGTAGAGTTGAGCGTTGAGAGTTCTTGTACGTTTTTGTTCAATACTTGCTTGGTTCTCTCATCTGCTCGATTTGCATATATGTGATCTTGAAAACTATCTGTTGGATCCATCCGTTGAAGCATTAAATGCGTTTGACATTTTTGTTCTTTGATGGAGACTTTTATAGTTGGTCAAACCTGGTACCTTGAAGACTACCCGTGAGTTTCTGGGTTTCACTCAAGAACACGAAGAACACATATAGCGACATGTATGTCGCTATAGGCACCCTTTAGCGACAGTTTAATTAGAAAAATAATTATTTTATTTATTAAATAGATAAAAATGGTTTTTAATTATTAAAAATATAAAATAAATTTCTAAAAATTATTTTAAAGTCTGAAAATTAGTTTTAAATTATTTTGAGTATATTTCATAAATATTTAATATTTTTGGAATATAAATGGTATTTAATTTATTTAATTATAATATTAAATAAATTATTTAAAAATGATTTTAATACATGAAAAATTATAGTATGGTATAAGAAAATATTTTATGTTATTTTTAATGACTTTTAATATTTTGTGATGAATTTCATTAATTAATTGATATTAATGATAATTAATTTATTTAATAACTATATTAAATAAATTATGGGAAAATAGAATTAATGATTTAAAAATCATATAAAATGATTTAAGTGTTATAAAAAATATTTTAAGTTATAAACACTAACTTTTGATATTTTGTTATGAAAATATTAATATTTTAATATTAATATCAATTATAGGATAATGAATTTAATGATTTAAAAATTATATAAATATGATTTTAAGGTATTAAAATACTTTGATATATTATAAATATATTATAATATTATGTTATATTTTTCATTAATATTTAGTATTAAATAAATATTAATGATAAAGGAATTATGTGGTATTTAATTCATATAAATACGATATTAATGATTGAAAATTCATGAGAAATGATAATAATTATCTGAAAATTATTACGAGATTATGAAAAATATTTTGACTGATAACAAAATTATCTAAGGTAATTGTTAAGTGATTAGACAGAGTTTAATTGAACTTAAACTCTACGATTGTCCTACTTATACAATTCGGGATGTCGAATTTATCTTAACTCTTCACTTTCGATTGTCAAAGTTTGACTTGAGGTTAGGTTTTAAGTGTGTTATAGACTGATAGGGTTATTTGATAATATGTTTAGGTTATTTTAAATACTGTGATGATATTATTCTAATGTGTAGATCGGTATTATTTATATTAGGTTTTCAGACAAAGCTAGATAATTTGCGTAACGATAATCCACGGAACATGCAAGTCTTTCTTTAACTCGACCTCGAGTTGTATTATTCAATTATACTTATGGTTAATCATTTCTGATTGTCATGTCTAAGAATTATTAAATTGTACCATGTGCGTATGACATGTATTTATCAGGTATGAAAGGCTGATCACCTTCATTACCATTCGGTCTAGATATATTTGTTCATGTTAAATGCTTGTTCAGTCATAAAAATTTATTCATTCTAATTCACAACTATATTGTTGAATTATAGCTAGCTTATTATTCAAAATCTTTCAATCATGATATATCCTTAAATAAACTTATTCTTCTTGGGCAAACCTATTGTTCACCCTTTCTATATCATGATTAACATTGCAGATTAAGACGAATACGTCGGATACAAGAAAGGACAATGCCAAGTTCAGCTAGGGATTATGTGTGTAGTTAAATTGTAATAGTATAGTATGATAAAAAAAATGTTATATGTTAGACAGATTATATATTGTGTATAAGTTAAGGTTACTCGACCTTGGAGAAAAGTGTGTAAAGTTTATTGTATAAACAATTTATGTTTATATCTTCCTTAATAGTTATAGACTGATTGTACTAGATCCGTGGTGATTTGGGACCCGGATTTGGGGCTCTCACAGTTGGTATCAAAGCTGTTGGTTATGAACCTTAGGTAGGAATACCTGAGACTAATAACCGCAGTTATTAGGATAAGTACTAACTCAAATAGAGTTAGTTGGTCGGTAAGATTCTAAGACAAATCTCGGCGATTTGTAAACATACGGAGTTCCCTAACTCTGATAATAAAGTTGAACAGTAGTGGTGAATAGATAGAGTCTAAAAGACAAAAAGTGCAGTGATAGGAGATCGTAAAACAAAACGATCAAGACATAGAAATGACACGTAATATATACGATGAGATCACCCCGTGATCTCATAAGGTTATAGTATGGAGAAGGATCAAGTGAATGATTGAACAGTTTACAACAAGATTGTTGTGTGCCAGTGGTATAACGAATTGGTACAGATTCAGGAAAGGATTATGAATACGAGTTGAATGAAATTCGTATTGAGAAAGGAGCTAAGATTAGGTGGGGATTTTAATTGAGGACTCATGTCAGCGACTGAGTTGTATGATTCCTTGTTATGGGCGGGGAATTGTACTTGGTGTAACAACCACTTAGTTTCTTACACCGATAATCATTGAAATGTCTGTGTCGCGCTATTTGCTATATGCATGTTAAGAGGGTGATTCCTTTCTCATGTCTATAACAGATAAATAGGTTATAGGTAGAGAATATCAGGTTAAGTACGAGTTCTTAAAACTCATACTTATGATACGTTCGTGACTCATGATTATATGAAACGTTTATGAACCCCTCAGCGAATGGACGCCAAAGGTCTGACTAGGACAAATTCTTAAACTCATATGATTGTGGAAAGTTCATGAACTTATGAGTGTAGTTTGACGAACTGGGAATAGTTATGTGTATTAAGGATAATAGGAATAGATAAATTACTAAGCAATCAATTATTAGTGGAGACTTAAGTTTTCCAAATCTCCTAGCGGTGTTAGATTTCAAAATTTTTGACATCAAGCTAAATACGCACTATGTGCCTTTTTGAAAATGAATTTTTTTTATTTAGCTTTTGGTGACCATTGTATATGCGTGGACTTCGGGCCACCGACACAATAGTTACTTGTTGAGATGATAAAATAGATTTGAAATGAATTTTTGAACGGTTTAAAGAATAGTATATGCTACTTATTTCAGCTAGACAATAATGATTTGAAATATCAAAATATATTTTATTTATCACTTATGTACCATATATGTAACCTGGTGCAGAGATAATAAAAAGTTGATAGAGTTATAAATACAAGAATACTTAGTGTGAATTCGATCTAAAAATCATTATTCTACTATTGTATGATGTGTTATGACAAAGTCATACAATGACGGCATCCTCAAACGACCTGTTAATACAGTACGACATCATGACGTCATTCTCAAAAATATTTTCAAAAATTTAATTTTCCAACGGCATTTGGCTACACACATTTGTAATTTGATTAAAGTTGATTATTCATATGAGTCTGAGCTATTTGATTCGGCTAGACCAACGTTTATGAAAATTCTAAGCGTTTTTTGAAAATTTTCCCGAACCAAATTATTTTGGTGCGGAATCCAATAAGACTGAGGTAAAAATTTTGTGCCTATGGCAGTGACAAGAAATAGATTCGACCAGAAGTACTTAATAAGTACAGGGCATACCGGGCTAATAACCCACTATGTCCGTAAGTTATGACGATTTGCGGATGAATTTCCATAAAACCTTTGCGAAAATGACAAACAATAGTCTATATAACTCCTCAGCACAATTTTAAAATTTTAACTCTTGTGAGGAATGTATTGGGTAGCATGTGATGATGAGAATGAATGGTGAATGGTTCAAGGTGTAAGGTGTAAGTTAAATTTTGGGGACAAAATTTTTAAAAGAATGGGTGAATGTGACGACCTGAGTATTTAGATGATTATTTAAATATTAAAATATTGAATTAAGTTTAAATAATAAACCTGGACAGAAAATAAATTAATGGATTTGAGATTTCCGAGAAGGAATTCTATGGATTTAAAAAAATCTTTCGGTGAATTATTCAAGATTAAGTATATAAGTGATTATGTTCTATGTATATGGTATTATATGTATACAGTATGTGGTTAAGGGTCAAGGGTTGACCAGATAACCTATATCAGTGGCCAACCCTAATATTAAATAGAAAACCCTAATTTAATGTTGGAAACCCTAATTATTTTGTTAGAAACCTTAATGTACAATTTTGTCCTTAATTGCTAAATTAACACTTTTAATTAGGAAATACTAATTAATCCTAATTAGCAAGATTTATATTATGATTAGGAAATCTTAATATAATTATTGAATCCTAATTATAATTTAGAAATATAAATTTTCTATTTTGAAAACCTAATTTTTGAAATCCTAGAAAAATTGAATTTTAGAACTTTAGGTTTTAACCCTAATGCTACGTTTGGATCGATGGAATAGGAGGGAGGATTGAATGAATCATTCCATTGGAATGATAAAAATGTTGTTTGGTTTGTTTATTCCAACAGAATAATGTATTCCTAGTGGAATAGGTGTTAACTTAAAATTATAATTTTTATTCACGGAACGAATTCGAAATAACTTATTCCATCTATTATTTTTAAGTAATTGACAAATATGCCCCTTAAAAATAAAATAGGGTTCCATATTCTTTCATTCAATCACTCTATCGATCTGCGAAAAAAAATAATATTATGTGATTATGTATACACCCTTACCATCACCCACCCACCCCACCCCCACCCCTCACCCCACCCCACCCAAAAAAATAATATTATGTGATTATGTATACACCCCACCCCTCACCCCACCCCTCACCCCACCCCCCACCCCCACCCCCCACCCCACTCCATCCACCCCCACCCCACCCCCACCCTCCACCCACACCCCCATCCACACCCCCACCCCCACCCATACCCCCACACCCCCCATCCCCACCACCCCACACCCCATCCCCACCCCCACCCACACCCCACCCAAAAAAATAATATTATGTGATTATGTATACACCTCACCCCATCCCCACCCCATCCCCACCCCACCCCACCCCCCACCCCCACCAAAAAAATAATATTATGTGATTATGTATACACCTCTTACCCTTTTATATATATTTTATATATATAAACATTTTTATATATATATATAAAATATATGAAAAAGTATAGTAAAAAAAAGAAAGAATATAATTATAAAAAAAATCTAGAAAAATATGTGTTAATTTTTTAATATAAATTGAATTTAAGTTAAATTTGAATATTTGGGGGTATATAGGTCACTTTCTAATTATTTATTTTATTCTGAGATGTATTCATAACATCAACCAAACATGTACATGGAATATTAAAAAATTATTCTATTCCCTTCCTTATTTCATTCCCTCATCTATTCCATTCCCTACTCTATTCCATTCCTTCAATCCAAACGTAGCATAAGGGTTAAACACTAATGCTACGTTTGGATCGATGGAATAGGAGGGAGAATGGAATGAATCATTCCATTGGAATGATAAAAATGTTGTTTGATTTGTTTATTCCAACGGAATAATGTATTCCTCCTAGAATGATAGTTAACTTAAAATTTTAATTTTCATTCCTTGAGGGGTGGCCAGGAATAAATCATTTCATCCATTATTTTTAAGTAATTGACAAATATACCCCTAAAGATATAATAGGGCTTTTTACATATTCATTCAATTCGATCGATCCGAAACCACGGAGAGAGAAGGGTAGAGATTTGATAATTTCTTTAGAATTTCCATATTTCTACTTCTTCGTAATTTACCCCACTTACCCCCACCTAGCCACCCCACCCCACCCCACCCCTAACCCACCTACCAACCTACCCCCACCCCTACCAACCTACCCCACCCACCACACCCACTCCGAGCCCACCCCTACGAACCCACCCCCCACCCACCCCACCCCACCCCACCCCCACCCCACCCCACCCCTTACCCACCTACCCCACCCTACTTACACCCCACCCCACCCCACCCCACCCCACCCCACCCACCCCACCCCACCCCACCCCACCCCCACCCACCCATCCACCCACCCCACCCACCCATCCCACCCCACTTACCCCCACCCCACCCCACCCCACCCCACCCCTACCCCACCCAACCACCCCACCTACCCCACCCCACCCCACCTCATCTACCCTACCCCACGCACCCCAACCAACACACCCACCCCACCCCACCCACCCCACCCCACTTACCCCCCACCCACCCCCACCCCTTCACCAACTTACTCCCACCCACCCACCCCAACCCACGACCCTACCTACCAACCCACCCCACCCAACCCACCCCCCACCTCTACCAACCTACCCCCACCCACCACCCCAACCCACATACCCCACCTACCAATCCACCCCACCCACCCCCCCACCCCTACCAACCTACTCCCTACCCAACCACCCCAACCCACCCACCCCACCTACCCCACCCCTTACCCACCACCCCATCTACACCCCACCCAACCTACCCCCTACCAACCCACCCCCACCTAGCCACCCCAACCCACCTACCCTACCTACTCACCCCACCCACCCTACCCCACCTACCCCACCTACCCCACCATACCCCACACCCCCCCATACACCCCCCCCCACCCTACTACCCCACCCCCACCCCACCCCTCCCTTTATTTCTAAGAATAAAATATGTGTTAAATTTTTAATATAAATTGAATTTAAGTTAAATTTGAACATTTTAGGGTATTTAGGTCACTTTCTAATTATTTATTTCATTTTTAGATGTATTCCTAACATCAACCAAACATGTACATGAAATATTAAAAAATCATTCCATTCCCTTCCTTATTACATTCTCTCATCTATTCCATTCCCTACTCTATTCCATTTCTTCAATCCAAACGTAGCATAAGGGTCAAACCCTAAGGGTTAAACCCTAAGGGTTGCATTAAAAGACCAACTTGCCATTAAAATTATTTTATGAATGACAATTTTGCCCTTTTTATAATTCTTTAATTAGGAAGTGTATAGATCTTGCTATATCTTGGCTTGGTGAACCACCCTAGACCTAGCATGTGACTTATAACTCAATTATCAGCCATCTTTGCCAGCTATATACATTGCATCTTGGATGTAAAAGCAAAAAGTCTAGAAAAGTGAGTTACTTTATTTTTCCAACTAGCCAAGTCTTCTCTCTCTCTCCCATCAGAAAATTTTGAGAGAAACTAAGTGATAAGGAAAGCCAATATCATCCCTTAGCTCTCCTATATCATATCATCAAGATCAGAATCAAAAAATGGAGCATCAAAGTGGTATAAACCCTAATCTTAGAAATCCTTGTGATCTATGTTGTTTGATGTTGTTAATTATTTTATATTATGTATTAAGGTTTCTTTGAGTGATTTGGGTTGATAGATCATGGATTTATACCATCTAGATGCACGAAATTAAAGATTTCAAAAATCTGGAAAAGTTGAAAAAGATGGCCTAACAGCCATATGTCAGTGCCTTTAGATTCTTCTGTGTTAATGATTTGAGGTGTTTGAAGTTTTATATGTGTAGTATGCCATGAAGGCTTTAATCTGGAACTGGAATAAAGGTCATATAATATCTAGATCTCTTGTTATATACAGTCAAATTATGTTGACCAAGCACGAGAAAGGGTTTCTGGGCAACCTGGAAACCCAGCAGTTCTCTGACAATGTTTTGCAGGCGCTAGATCTTGTTGTGTTTTGTTAGTTTGGTCATGTTGTTTATTTGTCATTGTATAGGGGTATATTAACTACACGTGTATGCTATTAGATCACTTCGATCATAACTAGAATTAAATATAATCACGGTCAAACTAGCGTTGACCACCAAATAGATTTAATCTGGAAAACCACGATTTCTCGAGAACACGCTTCTGATGTGTACTTTGGTAAGCATAAATCTTCCTTTGAGGTTGTTGTTAGACTGATATGATGATATAGAGATGTTCACTAACATCTCTACTACAAATTGGAACATTCATATCACACAAATCAGATCTGGAGTGCACGTTATAAGGAGTTAAATATAGCACCTTCGACTGTTCTTCATTTTCTAGAAAACCCAGAAATGAAGAACAGCGTTGTCAGATTTTTTGGAGACTTCGTTCTCACTGATCTGATGTTGTTTAGCCATGATATTTGTTTAGGATTGTAGTATTGCATCAATACTATAATCTGAACACCCAATCGAACCCAGATATGTCAGGATCCATGATTTATAGTTGGTCAAACCTGGTACCTTGCACACTGCCCATGAGTTTCTGGGTTTCACTCAAGAACACGAAGAAGACCTATAGCGACACTTTTATCGCTATACCCTTTAGCGGCAGTTTAATTAGAAAAATAATTATTTTATTTATTAAATAGATAAAAATGGTTTTTAATTCTTAAAAATACAAAATAAATTCCTAAAAATTAGTGTTAAATTATTTTGAATATATTTCATAAATATTTAATATTTTTGGAATATAAATAGAATTTAATTTATTTAATTATAATATTAAATAATTTATTTTAAAAAGATTTTAATACATGAAAAATTATATTATGGTATAATAAAATATTTTAAGTTATTTTTAATGACTTTTAATATTTTGTGATGAATTTTATTAATTAATTAATATTAATGATAATTAATTTATTTAATAACTATATTAAATAAATTATGGAAAAATAGAATTAACGATTTAAAAATCATATAAAAATGATTTAAGTGTTATAAAAATATTTTAAGTTATAAACACTAACTTTTGATATTTTGTCATGAAAATATTAATATTTTAATATTAATAGCAATTAATAGGATAATGAATTTAACGATTTAAAAATCATATAAATATGATTTTAAGGTATTAAAATACTTTAATATATTATAATATTATGTTATGATTTTCATTAATATTTAGTATTAAATAAATATGAATGATAAAAAAGAATTATGTGGTATTTAATTATATAAATAATATTAATGATTGAAAATCCATGATAAATAATAATAATTATCTGAAAATAAATACGAGATTATGAAAAATGTTTTGACTGATAGCAAAATTATCTAAGGTAATTGTTAAGTGATTAGACATAGTTTAATTGAACTTAAACTCGAAGATTGTCCGACTAGACCGTCGGGATGTCAGAATTGTACCGAACTCGACTCAGACTGTCAAAGTTTGACTTGAGGTTAGGTTTTAAGTGTGTTATAGACTGATAGGGTTATGTGATAATGTGTTTAGGTTATTTTAAATACTGTGATGATATTATTCTAATGTGTAGATCGGTATTATTTATATTAGGTTTTCAGACAAAGCCAGATAATTTGTGTAACGATAATCCACGGATCATGCAAGTCTTTCTTTAACTCGACCTCGAGTTGTATTATTCAATTATACTTATAGTTAATCATTTCTGATTGTCATGTCTAAGAATTATTACATTACACCATGTGTGTATGACATGTATTCATCAGGTATGAAAGGCAGATCACCTTCATTACCATTCAGTCCAGATATATTTGTTCATGTTAAATGCTTGTTCAGTCATAAAATTTTGTTCATGCTAATTCACAACTATATTGTTGAATTATAGCCAGCTTATTATTCAAATTCTTTCAATCATGATATATCCTTAAATAAACGTATACTTGTTGGGCAAACCTATTGCTCACCCCTGCTATATCATGATTAACATTGCAGCTTAAGACAAATACGTCGGATATAGGAAAGGACAAGGCCAAGTTCAGCTTGGGATTATGTGTGCAGTTAAATTGTAATAGTATAGTATGATAAAAAAAATGTTATATGTCAGACAGATTATATATTGTGTATAAGTTAAGGTTACTCGACCTTGGAGAAAAGTGTGTAAAGTTTATTGTGACGCCCCCAAAATAGGTATACATCACCCATTATGAGTCACCAAATACATGGTACAGAAACAAATACAACTTCAGTAATACAATTGCCGTGAAAAATACGACAACGCATATACAGTGAGTTTGAATACAACTATTGTCTAATAGAGAGTATACAATCTCAAAAGGAGTCCTCATTACAATTATTGATACACTATTTTATAAAATAGTGAGGACTACTAATATAACTATCTTCAATCATCACTCCATACCCCGGCTAGTTCCTGCTAAATTCTCTCCTCCTGAGAAGAACAATGGAACAAAAAGGAAAATGGTGAGCTCAACTAGCCCAGTAAAGAATATTATGACTAAGATAATATATAACAATTTATCATTAGTTTTCAACAGGGAAAAATCTGATAAAATATAATAGACAACAAGTTTTAGATCAACAACTGCAGCGAAAACATCAATCCATTAGAAGAGTCAAGTAGAGAAAGAATTCTACTATCTTGTAAGATTTAAAAGTCCATCATCAAAATTTTATCCCTGTAACATCAATCAATATACATCTTCAATCAAATATTCATCTTTGCTCTACAGGCCAAAGATATTCATTTGTATCACCAGTTGGTCATGTTCATCTCAACAACTATTCATCTTTGCACTACGGGCCAACGATATTCATTAGGTAATCATTCATCTTTGCACTACAGGCCAAAGATATTCAATTATATCATCATTTAGGACTAAGGATGATGAAAAATATCTTAAAGAAAACGAATCCAGTGAGATAAAAGAACAAATATTAGGAATTCGTATTACAGTTTATCTAAGTTCAATAATACTCCATAATAACCAATTTTGAAGCAGAATTCAAAAATAAAGATCAAAACATGGATACAATCAAAGATAGTAACCATAATAGACATCTTGGACAAAAAGAAGAAAATTTCATTTTTCGGTGAATAGTGTTGTATTCGTGAATAGTGCTATATACGTGAATAGTGTTGTATACGTGAATAGTAACCCCGACACAAAAAGTTCTAAATTTGATAAAAATTTCAGACCAATATTTTGGCATAATGATATTGAAAGAAATAATATCATTTACGAAGAAAATAACATCTCTTACCTCAAAATAACAGTATTTCTGATCGGAAAATGTTATAACACCATAGGAGACTAAAATAATAAAATAATATTATTTCTTTTCTTTTCTTCTACGCACCAACCATGGAAAAATCAAAGCCAGCCATCTTGGAAAATTTTCAATGGCCCACATGTTAAAACAAAAGTGGGTACCACCCATAATTTAATAAAAATTATTTTATTTTCCGAAACTTCATTAATTCATAGAAAATAGCCCGTTTATCAGAAAAATACGAATTTTATGTCCATTCCACACGAAATCGAATTCTCTACAACTTTGTAGCTTTGATTTTTTCCAAATTCCAAACAGAAAATATCTGAAATACACAAACGGATGATTTTTAATACCTCCATTCTGACAAAATATTGATAAAACACCCCAGCATTAATTCCTTCATTTATAACCACATAAATATATCCATCATTTATATCCACATCAAATAAATATTTCTTTATCATATAAATTAATAATTAATTATTCATAAATAATATTACAGAATCACAATTATGACAACCAGGCCGTTCCTAGGAAAGAGGGGGCTTTCCGATAAGGATTTCTCCTTATTGGCGCGCAATTAGGTGACTAAATCTCTCCTTGATAGAACTTTCTAGACATTGCCAATAATGTTATCTAATAATATTATTCAAATAATATGAATTATTGATCTGATAATGGGAAATACTATGCAATGACAATTATTGAAACAACAATAATATAAAATATCAACGCAGCAATTATTGAACTAATAAATTAAAATATTGAACAGTAATTACTATAACAATTATTGAGTAGTGTCTTCTTACGTAAGAATCAATAATTCAAAATACTGTGCAAAACCATGTGCTACTGTGCAACCACGCATATTACTATGTTTTAACCACTGGGTATTCCAACAGTGTTAACGGTAACCATTACACCGTTATTTATAAAAACTCAAAATTTGTCGTTTTCTTCATCCGACAGTTATTCCGTTATGGGGGCCCACAAATGACTGCACCATCGTACGGATATTCCCGACAAAATGAATATTCCACGACCAAACGAATATTCCCCGACAACAATGATTATTTTATAACCACTTGCTTATTTTGCAAAATTTTCACATTTCACCCATAACTAGAGCATTATATCAAATTAATTCCTTATTATTTCAAAATAATAAATAGAAGAAATTCGATTTTATTTATAATAAGTTGGGGTCTAACAACCTCCCCTCCTTATGAAATTTCATCCTCGAAATTGACGTACGTACCTGGTGTTTCGAAAAGATGAGGATACCTCGCTTTCATTTCTGATTCCAACTCCCAGGTGATTTCTTCAATATCATGGTTTCTCCACAAAACCTTAACTTATAGTATAACCTTCGTGCGTAGGACATGCTCTTTCCTATCCATGATCTTAACAGGTACCTCCTCGTACGTTAAATCTTCGGCTATCTCGTCTAGTTCTAACTCAATAATGTGGTTCGGGTCTTTCACATATTTACGAAGCATAGATATGTGAAAAATGTTATGAACACGAGACATGCTTAGAGGTAATGCGAGTCTATAGGCCATATTTCTTATTCGGTCAAGAATCTCAAATGGACTAATAAATCGTGGATTGAGCTTTCCTCTCTTACCAAATCTTGTAACTCCCTTCCATGGAGCAATACGTAACAATACATGATCCCCCAATATTAAATTCCACATCCTTTCGATGAAGATCCGCATAATTCTTTTGTCAATCAGGTGTCGTTTGTATACGTTGTCGAATCGTTTGGATCTTCTCTGTAGTCATCCGTACCAACTCTGGTCCCAACAATGTTGCTTCACCCACCTCGTCCCAGCATACTGGAGAATGACATTTTCTTCAATACAACGCCTCGAATGGAGCAACACCTATACTTGTCTGATAAATGTTGTTATATGAGAATTCCACCAATGGTAGGTACTTATCCCAACTCCCTTTGAAATCTAGGACACAGAGTCTTAATAGATCTTCAAGAGTTTGAATAGTCCTCTCTGATTGCCCGTCCGTTTGAGGATGGTATGCCGAACTGAATCGTAAATCCGTGCCCATAGCTTTCTGCAAGCTAACCCAAAATCGTGAAGTGAATCTTGGGTAACGATCCGAAACTATGGATATTGGCATGCCATGCAATCTTACAATCTCATTCACGTATATACGAGCAAGACTTTCAAGGGAATAAGTCTCCCGTATAGGCAAGAAATGAGCAGACTTAGTTAATCTATCAACAATAACCCAAATCGCATCTATGCCTTGAGAAACCTTGGGAAAACCCGTAACAAAATCTATATTAATGTGTTCCCACTTCCATTTCGGAATCTCAAGTGGTTGAAATGGACCCTTTGGTACTTGATGCTCCACTTTTACACGTTGACAAGTTAAACACCTCGAGATAAACTCTGCGATCTCTCTCTTCATATTGTTCCACCAAAATGTATGTCGAAGATCATGATACATTTTGGTACTCCCAAGATGGATTGCAAACGGTGTGTTGTGTGCCTCCATCATGATTCTATGCTTCAAGTCAGAATCATTAGGAATACAAATTCTGGAGTTGACTCAAAGTATTCCTTCTTCATCGATTCTTGCTTCTGGAATAACACCTTCTTGCACTTTCTTCTTCATACGCATCAGCTCCATGTCCGTAGCTTGAGCAGCTTTAACTTTATCGATTAAAGTCGGTTCTACTTGTATGTTTGATATCATCACGTGGGTACTTGGAGCCTTTACCTCTATCTCCATCCTTTGCAAGTCATACAAAATGGACCTTTGTGTTAACAACATTGCACTCGTTCCCGCATATGATCTTCTACTCAATGCGTCAGCTACCACGTTTACTTTTCCTGGATGATATTTGTGACGAACGAGATTTTTGTAATTTAATTTTAATATTTATTGAATTAAATAAATATTTTCGATGATTTAATTATTAGATTAAATAATTAATTTATGCAATTGTGATAGATTAATTTAATTATATGTGTTATATTTATTAAATTAATGTAGAGAATAATTATTATTCAAATATGTATATATGTGAGCTTATTGGATTAAATGAAATATTTAATAAGCCTAATGTTATTTTAATTAAATTAATTTGATTATTAATTGAGATTTAATAATTTGACATTGTTATTAAAAGAGAAATTTAATTAATTGACTATGTGAATTAATGAGAAATTAATTTATATTATTTAAATTAAACTAAAATAATATATTTGAGTTATTGTGTAATTGGGTGTGACACGCTTTAAACTATAGTATAATAGATTTATTAAAATAAATAGGAATGAGTTTTTAAAGCTAGCCAAACATGGCCTTATTGGGAGTTGAGGACAGTTAACCCATGATTGAGTAATCGACCACAACGTCGTTCCTTTCCTTATTATTATCGTATTCTTCCCTTTTAATTATTGCTAAGTTTGGAAAAACAAAAACTGAGAGCCAGAGAGAATTCAGAGAATTTTGTGAGAAACTCAGTGATTGAAGAAAGCATCTAAGCCTACAAATATACACTTTATACTCTGGGTAATTTCTCCAAACCCAATTTCTTTTTACGTCGTTAAGATTTCATGAAAATGGCTTTCGAAGTTTTTGTTTAAACCTTTGTATTTGGGAAAGGAGTAATGTTTATGAGTTGTGAATGTATTAATATGTATCAAACCGTATTCAATTATATATTATATAGGTTGCCATATCATCAGTTCATGAAAATACATAGTATATGATTGCTTCAAAATTTACAGAGTATGGGTTATGATCATATGGCCCTTATACGTAATTTTAATATGTCAAACATAAATGGTTTTGTAAAATTTGTACTCGTATATTATTATGCATGTTAATACGAAGAGACCAAACTTTAAATGAACGGATTCGATGTTATAACGAATTCGTAGTGTTAATTTTTATGATTTATGTTCAAAACCTTCAAGAACATCAAGAACAGTGAAATTCACCTATTTTATTTCTGTAATTTTGTGTTTGAATGGATTAAAATCATTCTATAAATGTTGGGTAACGATTATGTATGAATTCTAGCATGTGGGTATGTTTAATTGATGAAATTAAATATCATATAGTGGTTATTTCGCTGAACTCTGTGTTCTTCGCGAACTGAGAATCATAATCTGGAGTTTATGATGCCAACTCCAGAATCGAAGTCTCATGTAATGAAGATTAAAATATAACGATTAGCCAGCAATACCACTCTCCGTAATGTTCGTAAATGAAAATTTTAAAATGTTCAAGTCTAATAATGTGATAGCAACTTAATTTAAAGAACATAGAAATATGTTAGAAGTATAATGAGATGTTAAAATAGATACTTATCATGTAAATAACATAATTGCATTAGATTGAATTATTGAATACATAATTAATTTGTTATTCGTGAAGTGTAAAGTATGTGACAATGAATGTGATAAATTGACTAAGTATAGTCATAATCAAAATTAGACAAAGAGAATGAACTTATGATGACAAAAAGGAAAAGGGTAAGCTCAACTAGCCCAATAAAGAATATTATGACTAAGATAATATAGAACAAATTATCGTTAGTCTTCAACAGAAAAAAATCTGATAAAATACAATAGACAACAAGTTTCGGATCAATATTCATAGAATAAATAATAATTCATAAAGAGTTACGTAGAGAATGAAATCTACTATTATCTATGAATTTAAAAGTCCATCATCAATATTTTATCCCTGTAACATCAATCAATATACATCATAAATCAAATATTCATCTTTGCACTACAGGCCAAAGATATTCACCAGTAAGTCATGTTCATCTAAACACTTATTCATCTTTGCACTACAGGCCAAAGATATTCGTCAAAAATCATTCATCTTTGTACTACATGCCAAAGATATTCAGTAATATCATCATTTAGGACTGAGGATGATGAAAAATATTTTAAAGGAAAAGAATCCAGTGAAACAAAATAACAAATATTAAGGATTCGTATTTCGGTTTATCCATGTCCAAAAATACCTCATAAGTAATCATAGTGGAGTAAAATTCAAGAATGATCAAAATATGGATACAATCAAAGCTAGTATCCATAATAGATATTTTGGACAAAAAGAATAAAATTTCATTTTTTTTTGGTGAATATTGTCGTATTCGTGAATAGTGTCGTATACGTGAATAGTGCCGTATACGTGAATAGTAACCCCGATACAAAAAGTTCCAAATTTGGTAAAAAGTTCAGACCAATATTTTGGCATAATGATATTGAAGAAAATAATATCATTTAAGAAGAAAACAACATCCCTTACCTCGAAAGAATAGTACTTCTGGCTGGAATACTGAATATAGTGCTGAAGGGAACTTGCACCGTATAGCAACACTCAAAGTCTTAAAATACTCACAAGAATACGCTCGATAATATAGAGAGAGAAAGATTTCAGTTTCTGGTGTGATTTTCAATTCTAACCTAAGCACCCTATTTATAGGAAAATGCTTAGAACACCAAAGCAGAAAATTTAATAAAATATTAATATATAATTAAATTTTCTTACGCCCACTTTGAATTCTCTAGCTTCAGCACTTTGCACATGTTTAATGAGGCCACAACATGTAAAAAATGTTTTTATTAATAAAAATAAATAAAACTTCCAAAAATCAATTATTTCAGTACTTCAGAACTTCAATAATTCATAATAAATAGCCCTTTTTGTCGTAAAAATTCAACCACATGTTTTTTATAGGAAATTTCATTATCTACAACTTTGCGTAAGAATGTTTTCTAAATTCCAAATGTAAATTGATGTAAATCCACAAACTAGTCGAGCCGGGAGGAGGAACCCAGTACCTCTAAAGACCTCACAGGAGGAGGCCCGAGACATTCATGTCGTTAGGGAACAGTTGGTGCAGAGAGGAGTCATCTCCGTTGATCACTGTTGTTGGTCAGGAGCATGAACCTGAGACTGATCCTGAGGAGGAATGTGAAGAGGAAGAGGAAGAAGAGGAGTTTCCACAAGACTCCATTGATCTTTGAGATGTCTGACGTGTTATACTGATCAATAACGTAGAGTTACGAGAGGCGATGTCCGTGATCCGAATTTGGCGGGCGATTATTCAAAGAAATTACTCTCGGCGGAAGGAGAGGGAGATTTCGACTCTTCACTCACGACTGGGAAATGTAGAATGAGATTTGGTCCACGAGAAGGGTCAAACCGAGGATAAGACCAAGGAGATAGAGAAGTTGAAGAAGGAACTTAAGGAAAGCTCGGAAAGGCTGATTGTAGCAGAGGAGGGCTGGGTAAGAGAGTCACGTCGTGCTGATCTTGCGAAAGAGGATGGTCGTGCAAAGAAGGCTAGACTTGGGGAGATGTACTCCACACTTAATAAGGCAATGGATGAGGCCCATGATCGAGTTTTGAGGTACCCAATCCAGTTCGAAGGGCTACCATCGTACATGCTGGATCGCAGGACGATGTCTCGCATCATGGAAGAGGGAGCGTAGCAAGGCTATTCAAAGACCTTAACCAAAGTGATGATAGGATTTGTTTAATTATTTGAAAGACTTAATTAGTTTTTATATGTAAATTCTGATGTGTTTATGAACGAAGGAATATTTTAATATTTAAATCCTGTGGATTCTTTATCTCAGGATAGTTGATGTAAATAAAAGTGATGCTATCATTTGATGTTAAAACTTTTGATTTAATATATCAAGTTGTTTGAGATAATGTGTTAATTAATTATGTTAAATTATTGAGTAATGCCTTAACTATTTAGAGAAATAAACAAAGATCCAATAAGCATATATTTTAACAGAAATATGCCGCCAAGAAGAAGACAACAACGTCAACCAGCTCAAGAAGGATATACTAATAACAACAATAAGCGCGTGATGCTAATCACATTCAAAGAATTGGTTAATTTACTAGCTGGAGCAATGAATAATCAACATCAAGCTCCACCAAATACTACGTTTAAGGATTTCAAGGCAGTGGGACCGCCAGAGTTTAAAGGTTCCATGAACCCGATCAAGGCTCAAACGTGGGTTATGGAGATGGAGAAGGTTTTTGACATTTCTAGGGTTAGAGAAGACCAGAAGACCGCTTTTGCAACATTTATGTTGAAGTCTGAAGATAGCTATTGGTGGAAAGCAAACAAAGTTCGTGGAGGTGAAGGTGTAATTACTTGGGAGAGATTTAAAGAGATGTTTTTCGAGATATATTTCCTGACCAGCTCACAGAACCAGATGGAGGTTCAATTTCTGGAATTGAAGCAGGGGAATATGACCGTACCTGATTATGTGGCTAGATTCAACGAGTTGGCGAGGTTCACCCTGTATCAAGTACACACGGACAAGAGAAAAGCCAGAAGATTCGAACAAGGACTAAAGCCCTGGGTATATAGTGAAGTATCAATGTTTCAGATAAACACTTTTGCTGGAGTACTGGAACAGGCCATCCTCACTGAAGGTGGAAGCGATGCAGTGACCAAGTACAATCAAGATCAGAAGAAGAAGAAGAGTGAAAGTGAAGGAAATAACAAGGCTAGTGGTAGTGGCACAAGAGGTGGTAATTTTAATCAGAAGAAGAGCTGGAATGACAACTCGTCATCAGGAAATCAGCAAGGAGGATTGAAGAAAAGAATCGAAGCATGCCCGACCTGCGGGAAAGCTCATCTGGGAGTTTGCATGAAGGGAAAAAGAGTGTGCTACAATTGTGGTCAGGAGGGCCACATAGCACCTAACTGTCCTAACCCAAAGAAGGGTGCCTGCTTCACTTGTGGTTCAAAGGATCATCTAGCAAGAGACTGTCCTAAGAAAGGATCTGGAGGGGCAGGATCAGGAGAAAATCGTGGAAACAACAGTGGGAGCACCTTGACTATCACAGGACCAACCGCAACCAATCGACCGACCGCCAGGACTTTCAACATGACGGTGCAGGATGCAGTTCAATCTCGTGATGTGGTGTCAGGTATCATTCCGATCAATAAAATTAATGCTTATGTATTATTTGATTCGGGTGCTACTTGTTCCTTTATATCCGATGACTTTGCTAAGAGTTTAGATTTGCCTAAAGATGAGTTGGAATATCCCATGAACATAGAAATTACGAATAGAGAGATAATCTATGTTAAGTACGTACATAAGAACTGTAGAGTGGATATTAAGGGTAATATCATGAACGTAGATCTTATCCATATTCGACTTGGGGAATTTGACGTTATCTTGGGAATGGACTAGTTATTCAATTATAGGGTTGTAATTGATTGCCAAAAGAAGTGTATTAACCTTATGACTCCGTCAAAGGTTGTGTTTTATGGTAGCAAGTCGCCTAGATAAGCGAGTTGTCTGCAGCGATGATCTGAGCGTGAAGTTGTTAAGATAAGGTTGTGTAGGATATTTAGCTTACATAGTCGACAGTCGTAAAGAGAATCCTAAAGTAGAGGAGATACCGATTGTGAGAGACTTCGTCGACGTATTTCCAGAAGATTTACCAGGACTTCCGCCAGATAGAGAAGTTGATTTCGTGATCGATTTGGCACCAAGAACTGCTCCAATATCGAAGGCACCATACCGAATGGCACCAGTAGAGATGAAAGAATTAATGGTACAACTACAAGAATTGTTGGACAAGAAGTACATTCAACCGAGCGTATCACCGTGGGGAGCGCCGGTGCTATTTGTGAAAAAGAAGGACGAATCGATGCGGCTCTGCATTGACTATAGAGAACTGAATAAGGTCACGATTAAAACTAGATATCCATTACCGAGGATCGATGACCTGTTTGATCAATTGAAGGAAGCGAGATACTTTTCCAAGATAGACTTGAGGAGTGGTTATCATCAACTGAAGGTGAGGCCAGAGGATGTACCGAAGACAGCGTTCAGAATGCGATATGGTCACTACGAATTTTTGGTAATGTCGTTTGGTCTAACTAATGCTCCTGCAACATTTATGGGACTAATGAATGGTGTGTTCAAGTCATTTTTGGATAAATTCGTAGTTGTATTTATAGACGACATTTTGGTATATTCAAAAACCAAAGAAGAACACGAAGAACATTTGAGGTTAACGTTGGAAATATTGAGAAGGGAGAAGTTGTATGCCAAGTTTTTGAAATGCGAATTTTGGATTGAACGAGTGCAATTTCTTGGGCACGTGATCGATAAAAATGGAATTTCGGTAGATCCATCCAAAGTTGAAGCCGTGATTAACTGGGATCAGCCGAGAATGCCGTCGGAAGTAAGAAGTTTTCTCAGATTAGCAAGATATTATAGAAGATTCATTCAAGACTTTTCCAAAATCGCAACTCCGCTAACGAATTTAACTCGGAAAACTATGAAATTTGTTTGGACGGAGAAGTGTGAGGTAAGCTTTCAAGAATTAAAGAAGAGGTTGAGTACGACGCATGTGTTATCTCTTCCGGATGATACAGGAAATTTTGTTGTTTGTAGTGATACGTCGCATAAAGGACTTGGCTGTGTGCTGATGCAAAATGGCAAAGTCATTGCGTATGCATCACGACAATTGAAGGATTATGAGAAGGGATACCCGACCCATGACTTGGAGTTAGCTGCAGTTATTTTTGCTTTAAAAATTTGGAGGCACTATCTTTACGGGGAGAAGTGTGAAATATATACAGACCAAAAGAGTCTAAAATATATTTTTACACAGAAAGACTTAAATATGCGTCAAAGAAGATGGTTGGAATTAATTAAGGATTACGACTGTGAGATTTATATCATCCGGGTAAAGCAAATGTGGTTGCCGACGCCTTAAGTAGAAAAGGTCGTGAGAAATTGATGATTTTGACTGCTCAGGAGGAGCTAATTGCAGAAATGGAGAAACTGGAGTTGGAAGTGAAGTATCCTATGGAGATTGATGAGAACTTGTTTATGATGCAATTTGGTACAACTCTACTAGATAAAGTAGAGGCTCAGCTTCAGGACGAAGAATGTAAAAAGGTGACAAAGAAGATATCTGAATGAACTGAACTGAGATTTAAGATGGATAAGGAAGGAATACTGAGATTTGAAAGTAAAATTTGGGTTCCGCCAGTATAAGAGATTAAGGAAGAAATTTTGAGCGAGGCTCATAGTTCACGATATTCGATTCACCCTGGTAGTATTAAAATGTACCAAGATCTTCGACAACATTTCTGGTGGCCAAATTTAAAACGAGATGTTGAAGAATGTGTTACCAAATGTCTTGCCTGTCAGAAAGTGAAAGCAGAACATCAGACACCAAGTGGATTGCTTCAACCGTTGGAAATCCCAGAATGGAAATGGGAATATATTACAATGGACTTCATGGTTGGCCTTCCGATGACTCAGAAAGGCTACGACGCAGTATGGGTTATCGTTGATCGAATCGACGAAATCAAGACACTTCCTTCCGATCAAAATCAGATTCAATTTAGATCAGTTGGCGAGGTTATACGTAAAAGAGATTGTTTCGAGGCACGGAGTACCGGTGTCAATTGTTTCGGATAGGGATCCGCGCTTCACATCTAATTTCTAGAAACGCGTCTTGAGAATGCATGGAGATGCGTAATTGCGAATGAGTACAACATACTACCCTCAAATGCATTTTGACAGACAGAGAAAAGAACGATTCAAACATTAGAAGATATGCTAAGAGCCTGCATAATGGACTTTAAAGGAAATTGGGATGATCACCTACCGTTAGTAGAGTTCGGCTACAACAACAGTTACCACGCTAGTTTAGGCATGCCGCCTTATGAAGCGTTACACGGCAGAAAGTGCAGAACTCCACTTTATTGGGATGAAGTTGGCGAAAGACAATTGCTAGGGGCAGAATTGGTACAGCAGACAGCAGAAATAGTCAAGTGAAAGATCCAAGCACAACTGGTAGCAGCTCAAGAGAGACAGAAGAAATACGCTGATCCACATCGTAAAAATATTGAATTTGAATCAGGTAGTTATGTTTTCTTGAAGGTCTCTCCCTGGAAGGGAAAGATCAGGTTCATAAAGAAAGGAAAATTAAGCCCAAGATTCATTGGACCCTTTAAAATACTGCGAAGAATCGGGGAAGTTGCGTATGAGGTAGCCTTACCTCTAGCACTCGAGAATGTCCACAACGTCTTCCATGTTTCTATGTTACGACCCTACAAAGCCGATTACAAGCATGTAATTGAATACGAACCCCTACATTTTGAAAAAGACTTATCTTACGAAAAAATTCCTGTTCAAATTGTCGACAGAAAAGAACAGGTTCTCAGAAATAAAGTAATACATTCTATTAAGGTAATTTGGAGGAACCACAACACTGAAGAAGCTACGTGGGAACTCAAAGAGAATATGATGAAGAATTACCCTCATTTATTTACTTAACTTATGTGTATGCGATTACGGGGATGTAATCTTTGTAAGGGGGGGAGAATGTAACGGGTTGAATTTATTGAGTCGTGATTCCGGGACCAGAATCCTTTTAAGGGGGGGAAAGATGTGACGAACGAGATTTTTGTAATTTAATTTTAATATTTATTGAATTAAATAAATATTTTTGATGATTTAATTATTAGATTAAATAATTAATTTATGCAATTGTGATAGATTAATTTAATTATATGTGTTATATTTATTAAATTAATATAGAGAATAATTATTATTCAAATATGTATTTATGTGAGCTTATTGGATTAAATAAAATATTTAATAAGCCCAATGTTATTTTAATTAAATTAATTTGATTATTAATTCGAGATTTAATAATTTGACATTGTTATTAAAAGAGAAATTTAATTAATTGACTATGTGAATTAATGAGAAATTAATTTATATTATTTAAATTAAACTAAAATAATATATTTGAGTTATTGTGCAATTGGGTGTGACGCGATTTAAACTATAGTATAATAGATTTATTAAAATAAATAGGAATGGGTTTTTAAAGCTAGCCAAACATGGCCTTATTGGGAGTTGAGGACAGTTAACCCATGATTGGGTAACTGACCACAACGCGTCAATTCCTTTCCCTTATTATTATACGTATTCTTCCCTTTTCATTATTGCTAAGTTTGGAAAAACAAAAACTGAGAGCCAGAGAGAATTCAGAGAATTTTGTGAGAAACTCAGTGATTGAAGAAAGCATCTAAGCCTACAAATATACACTTTATACTCTGGGTAATTTCTCCAAACCCAATTTCTTTTTACGTCATTAAGATTTCATGAAAATGGCTTTCGAAGTTTTTTTTAAACCTCTGTATTTGGGAAATGAGTAATGTTTATGAGTTGTGTATGTATTAATATGTATCAAATCGTATTCAATTATATATTATATAGGTTGCCATATCATCAGTTTCATGAAAATACATAGTATATGATTGCTTCAAAATTTATAGAGTATGGGTTATGGCCATATGGCCCTTATACGTAATTTTAATATGTCAAACATAAATGGTTTTGTAAAATTTATAATCGTATATTATTATGCATGTTAATACGAAGAGACCAAACTTTAAATGAACGTATTTGGTGTTATAACAAATCCGTAGTGTTAATTTTTATGATTTATGTTCAAAACCTTCAAGAACATCAAGAACAGTGAAATTCACCTCTTTTAATTCTATAATTTTGTGTTTGAATGGATTAAAATCATTCTCTAAATGTTGGGTAACAATTATGTATGAATTCTAGCATGTGGGTATGTTTAATTGATGAAATTAATGATCATATAGTGGTTATTTCACTAAACTCTGTGTTCTTCGCGAACTGAGAATCGTAATCTGGAGATTCGCGTCATGCCGCCAACTCCGTAATCGAAGTCTCAAATACAAATACTAAATCTCAAGCCATAAATGACACTCTCCAGAATGTTCAGAAATGAAAATTTTAAAATGTTCAAGTCTAATAATGTGATAGCAACTTAATTTAAAGAACATAGAAATATGTTAGAAGTATAATGAGATGTTAAAATAGATACTTATCATGTAAATAACATAATTGCATGTAGATTGAATTATTTAATACATAATTAACTTGTTATTAGTGAAGTGTAAATTATGTGACAATGAATGTTATAAATTGACTAAGTATAGTCATAATCAAAATTAGACAAAGAGAATGAACTTATAATGACTAGTTACATTATAATTAACTATAGTTGTGAATGGAAATAATATGTAGGATTAAATTCAAGGAACGTGTTTAATTAACGTGTAATCTACGCGCGAGGCAAGTTTCCTAACCCTACTTGTTATCATTATTCAAGTTTATAAATCAAGTTCAGTTTGTTATATTAAAGATTATCTATCATTTCAAAGTATGATTCTGTTATACAATACTTATTCTATTGTATACCTCTTAAGATTTTTATTCAATTTAATTATTATTTAATGTTGAACCTTATTAGACTAGCGAACCCTTAATTGATTCGACTAGTCCATAGTTGATGAACGTTCTAAATTTCGTAACCCTTATTGAATTATCAAAACCAAACTTCCTTTTAGTGCGCATTCGATGTCAAATCGAGTTGAACAACCCTCAGATAGGGATTTCTTATGTGTTAGCGCTAAGATATTGTGCACATAAGTGATGGTACTAAGGGTTGATCCCCTAAGTATGAGAAGAAGAGTCCATAGTCTTATGATCAAGTAAGGTTTCAAGTATAACCCTTGATAACCTAGGACATAGTTCAAGGTCTTATGACCCTCACAAATCTTTTGATTCTTGTTATTCATTCTTGATTCAAAAGTTGAACTTTTATTTCAGAAGTCTTTGATTCACTCGCATGTTATTATACATTGGTATTTCATTATTTTACTTGTGGGCAATAGTGCTCACTCTTGCGTAATAATAACATTGCGCTTAAGAATGAAAGAACTATAACCTTCCACTAGTAAAGGCAAAGGGAACAAGTTGAAAACTTATTTGTTGAGATGTTGAATTCATGTATTAAGTTAATGATGTTTGTGACACCCCAAAATAGATATACAACACCCATTCCAAGTCGCAAAATACAGTCCTCATTTAATAATACAATAAAAATATTGATACATTTTCCATTTATTCATACAAATAAGTCCTCATTACAATTATTGATACATTATTTTACAAAAATGGTGAGGACTACTAAAACAACTTTCTAGAACCTTCATTCCATACCCCGACTAGTACTACTCGCTACATTCTAGCCTCCTAAGAAGAAAAAAAATGGAACAAAAAGGAAAAGGGTGAGCTCAACTAGCCCGATAAAAGAATATTATGACTAAGATAATATAGAACAAATTATCGTTAGTCTTCAACAGGAAAATCGATAAAATACAATAGACAACAAGTTTGAGATCAATATTAAGCAATGTGAAAATAATAATTCATAGAAGAGTTACGTAGAGAATGAAATCTACTATTATCTATGAATTTAAAAGTCCATCATCAATATTTTATCCTTGTAACATCAATCAATATACATCATAAATCAAATATTCATCTTTTACTTCTGAGGCCAAAGATATTCACCATTAGTCATGTTCATCTAAACACTGTTCATCTTTGCACTACTGGGCCAAAGATATTCATCGAAAAATCATTCATCTTTTTGCACTACATGCCAAAGATATTCAATAATATCATCATTTAGGGTGAGGATGATGAAAAATATTTTAAAGGAAAAGAATCCGATGAAACAAAATAATAAATATTAAGGATTAAGTATTTGGTTTATCCATGTCCAAAAATACCTCATAAGTAATCATAGTGGAGTAAAATTCAAGAATGATCAAAACATGGATACAATCAAAGCTAGTATCCATAATAGATATTTTGGACAAAAAGAAGAAAATTTCATTTTTTTGAATGAATATTGTCGTGAATTCGTGAATAGTGTCGTATATGTGAATAGTCTTTGTATCGTGAATAAGTAACCCAGACACAAAAAGTTCTAAATTTGATAAAAGTTCGGACCAATATTTTGGCATAATGATATTGAAGAAAATAATATCATTTAAGAAGAAAACAACATCCACTTACCTCGAAAGAATAGTACTTACATTTGGAATCTTTTGAATATAGTCTTTGAAGGGAACTTGCAATCGTATAGCAACACTCAAAGTCTTAAAATACTCACAAGAATAAACTCGATAATATAGAGAGAGAGAAAGATTTTAGTTTACGGTGTGATTTTCAATTCTAACCTAAGCACCTATTTATAGAAAATGCTTAGAACACCAAGCGAAAATTTAATAAAATATTAATATATAATTAAATTTTCTTACGCCCACTTTGAATTCTCTAGCTTCAGCACTTTTACATGTTTTAATGAGGCCACAAAATGTAAAAAATGTTTTTATTAATAAAAATAAATAAAACTTCCAAAAATCAATTATTTGAACGAACTTTGATAATTCATAATAAATAGCCCTTTTATCGAAAAAATTCAAACCACATATCTTTTCCATAGGAAATTTCATTATCTACAACTTTGCGAAAGAAAGTTTTCTAAATTCCAAACAAAATTGACAAAAATCCACAAGCAGGCGATTTTACAAAACTATAATCAAATTTCGATTCAAGAAATGGGGTCCACAGACATGTTTAACATGTTTTTAAATATTTATGCAACAAAAATACTCTTCCTCCTCATATACTCATATATCCCACATTCATTGTAAAATATCATCATTATTATATTATAATAATATAATAAAATATTATTTTATCGAGAAAAGATAAAATATCGATTTTCAACAATTGTCACTTTAAAAATTTTCTCCATCTATATCCACATAAAATCAATATTTTCCTCATCATATAAATCAATAATTAATTATTCATAAATAATATTACGAGAATCACAATCTCGACAACCGGTAGTTCCTCGGAAGAGGGGGCTTTCGATAAGGATTTCTCCTTCTTGGCGCCTTGATTAGGTGACCAAACCTCTCCTTAGACGAGAACTTTCTAGACATTGCCAATAATGTTATCTAATAATATTATTCAGATAATATGAATTATTGCTCGATAATGGAAAATACTATGTAGTGACAATTATTGAAACAACGATAATATAAAATATCAACGCAACAATTATTGAATCAATAAAATAAAATCTTGAGCAATAATTCTTTGTAACAATTATTGAGTAGTGCCTTATTACATAAGAATCAATAATTGGTGCAATACTGAGTGTCTTTCTTGTCTGCAACAACGCGTATTCTTGTGTTTTAACCATAAGGGTATTCCAACAAGATTATTAGCGGTAACAACTACTGCCAATTATTTATAAACAACTTATACTTGTCGTTTTCTTCATCCAATCGCTTTTTAGTTATGGGGCCCACACAAAGGCTTTTGCCGTCGTCACGAATATTCCCAAACGGTAAGAATATTCCACGACCAAAACGAATATTCTCAAATAAAAATGAATATTTTATAACCACTTGCTTATTTGAAATATTTAGCATTTTACCCATAACTAACCACATTAATCAAATCAACCCTTACTATTTCAAAATAATGAATAGAGAAATTAAATTTCATTTATTAATAATTTGGGGTCTTACAACCTCCCTCCTTATGAAATTTCGTCTTCGAAATTGACGTACGTGCACAGTGTTTGAAAAGATGAGGATACCTCGCTTTTATTTCCGTTTCCAACTCCCAGGTCATTTCCTCAATAGCATGGTTCCTCCACAAAACTTTAACTTGTGGTATGACCTTCGTGCGTAGGACATGCTCTTTTCTATCCAAGATCTTGATAGGTACTTCCTCGTACGTTAAGTCTTGACTATCTCGTCCGGTTCTAACTTAATAGCGTGGTTTGGGTCTTTCACATATTCTGAAGCACGGATATATGAAAAACATTATGAACACGAGACATACTTGGAGTATGCTTGCAGTCTATAGGCCACATTTCCTACTCGGTCGAGAATCAAAATGGACCAATAAATCGTGGATTGAGCTTTCCTCTCTTCCCAAATCTTGTAACTCCCTTCCATGGAGCAACTCGCAACAATACATGATCCCCAATACTAAATTCCACGTCCTTTCGATGAAGATCCATATAACTCTTTTTGTCGATCCTGTGCTTTTTTTGTATCGTTGTCGAATCATTTGGATCTTTTACGTAGTCAACGTACGTACCAACTCGGGTCCCAACAATGTTGCTTCACCCACCTCATCCCAACATATTGGAAGCGACACTTTCGTCCATATAATGCTTCAAATGGAGCCACACCTATACTTGCACGATAAGCTTGTTGTTGTAGAGAATTCCACCAATGATAAATACTTATCCCAACTCCTTTGAAGTCTAGGACACGAGTCTTAATAGATCTTCAAGAGTTTGAATAGTCCTCTCGATTGTCCATCCGTTTGAGGATGGTATGCCGAATCCAGATCGTAAATCCGTGCCCATAGCTTTTTGCAAGCTAACCCAAAATCTTGAAGTGAATCTTGGGTCACGATCCAAACTATGGATCTTGGCATGCCATGCAATCTCACAATCTCATCTCATCTACGTCACATACTGAGCAAGGCGTTCAAGGAATAAGTCTCCGTATCGGCAAGAAATGAAAGCGGACTTGGTTAATCTATCAACAATAACCCAAATAACATTTATGCCTTGAGAAACCAGTGGGAAGACCCATAACAAAATCCATGGTAATGTGTTCCCACTTCCATTTGAAATCTCAAGTGGTTGCAATGGACCCTTAGGCACTTGATGCTCCATCTTTACACGTTGACAAGTTAAACACATCGAGATAAACTTTGCAATCTCTCTCTTCATATTGTTCCACCAAAATGTATGTCGAGATCACGATACATTTTGGTACTTCGAGATGGATTGCAAATGGTGTATTGTGTGCCTCCATCATGATCTTGTACTTCAAATCGAGAATCGTTAGGAACACAAAGTGCAGGTGGACTCAAAGTATTCCTTCTTCATCGATTCTTGCCTCTAATAACACCTTCTTGTACTTTCTTCTTCATATACGCATCGGCTCAAGGTTACGTGGCTTGAGCAACTTTAACTTTTTCGATTAAAGTTGGTTCTATCGTATACTTGACATCATTGCATGGGTCCCCGGTCTCTTGAATTCTATCTTCATCTTTTGTAAATCACACCAAATGGGCCTTTGTGTTGACAACATCACACTTCGTTCCGCGTATGATCTTCTACTCAATGCATCGGCTACCACGTTCGCTTTTCGGGATGGTATTGAATGGTGTGGTCGTAATCTTTCAACGACTCGAGCCAACGTCGTTCTTGCATGTTGAGTTCTTTTTGGGTGAAGAAATATTTGAGGCTTTTATGGTGCGAATATATCTCCACTTTCTCCCCATATAGATAGTGCCTCCGGATCTTTAAGCGCGAAAACAATTGCTTTACCAACTCTAGATCATGAGTAGGATAATTCCTCTCATATTCTTTAAGTTGTTTCGAGGCATAGGCTATGACTTTCCCATTTTGCATGAGAACACATCCTAACCCTTTGCACGAAGCATCGTTGTGTAGATAACAAATCCATCCGAACCATATGGTATTGTCGAAAGCAGTGCCAAAATGAGTCTCCTCTTAAGCTCTTGGAAACTCTTCTCATTTCCTCGCTCCATACAATTTTATATCTTTAAAGTCGTGAGTTAATGGAGTAGCGATTCAAGAAAATCCTTCCACGAATCTCCAGATAATAACCATTAAGCCCGAGCTTCTACGTGCTTGATCATCGACTTGGTTGTTCCCAACTTTGTATTGCTTCAATCTTAGCCAGGTCAATGGATACTCCATGTTTTGACACCGTGCCCAAGGAATGCTACTTCCTCAAGCGAACTTCGCATTTCTTGACTTAGCATAAAGCTTGTTTTCACGAAGCCTTTGGAGTACCGACTTCAAATGGTGCTCATGATCTTCACGACTTTTGGAATATATGAGGATGTCATCAATAAAGACAACAACGAATGATCCAAATAATCCTTGAATACTCGGTTCATCATATCCATGAAAGCCAGGGGAGCATTAGTCAATCAAAAGACATGACTAAGAATTCATAATGCCGTCTGGGGAGTTACGAAGGCGGTCTTTGGAATATCCTCGGTTCTAATCTTGGTGATGATATCGAGCGAAGATCGATTTTTGAAAAGAATTGTGCTCCTTATGGCTGGTCAAACAGGTCATCAATACGAGGTAGCGGATACCTATTCTTGATAGTGACATGGTTTAATTCTCGATAGTCGATACAAAATCGCATACTCCGTCTTTCTTCTTTACAAATAAAAGCAGGGCACCCCAAGGAGATGTACTAGGGCCGAATAAAACCGATGTCCAATAACTCCTGTAGTTGGACCTTTAACTCCACGAAGTTCAATAGGAGCCATTCGATATGGGGTTTTAGAAATGGGCTTTGTACGGGTTTCAAGATCAATAAAGAATTCAACTTCACGTTACGGGGTAGGCCAGGAAGTTCTTGAAAATCGTCGGAAAGTCAATAACAACGGGAATATTATTCAAATATGGCGTGTCTTTATTCAAATCCATAACATGGGCTAAGAAAGCTTGACATCCATTTTTTAATAAGCGAATAGCTTTATGACTTGATATAACGATGATTGATTTTAATGGCTTAGTTGCTTGAATTACGCTGACAGGTTGGTTAGGAATATGAAAACTAACAACCTTACGAAAATAATCAATTTTGGCATGATGAGTAGTTAACCAATCAATCCCTAAAATCACGTCAAATGCAAGTATCTTTAAAGAGATAAGGTCAATAGGTAGGGTGATGGTGCCGACTTGGATCAAACAAGATTTATAAATAGTGGATGTGATGAAAGTTTCTCTAACAGAGTCTCCACGAGATAAATCAAAGTCTAATTTCTCCGGAGTCAAGTTTAAGCGTTGAGCACAAGCGGGAGAAATAAATGAATGGGTATACCGGTATCTAGTAAGGTATAAACTTCTCATGAATTTATGATTAGCTTACCGTGATCACCTCGTTTGGGTTCCTCGCATGTTGACCGATCCACGACAAACTCTCTTCCGAGAACCGTTGACTTTGACTTTTTGGGATGACCTTTTGAGTCACCATCCCATTTGGACTTGGTTTCGCTACTGATTGAAATCTCGGCGATATGTCCTTCCTTTCCACAGATTATAACATACCTTAAAGCTGTTGTGGGCGATTTGGGTGATATGTCCTCCTTCTTTTCACGCATTATAGCATATGACCGGTGATCGTTCTCCTCCCTTGGAACCGATTCTTCTTTTGTCTTTGCGTCTTCGTATTGTCATTGTTGAATCTCCTCTTTTAAAATCTCCTCCAGACTAGCTTCTTCTATTCTCATGGCCATGATTACCACCAAAGTGGTTGCCGCTCTTGTCCAGTATTTTTCTTTCTCCATTTGGTTATCGTTGTTACGATAATCTACTATCATCCAGAGTATGATCTGGTTGTGGTCCCTCGGTTGAGCGTACTTTCGTTATCTCGCTCTAATAATTGAGCCTTGTTGACAACATCTGAATAGAGAAAAAATTTATGTGAAATGAGATATTGGCGTATCTGGGGTTTCAAACCTCTCAGAAACATCCGCGTCATAAGTTCCTCATTCTCCACCAAATGAGGTGCAAACCTGGACAACTCTGCAAACTTCGCCTCGTACTGGGACACCGTCATATTATTCTGCTCCAGTATAATAAACTCTACCTCCTTCATATGACGAATACTTTCAAAAAAGTACTTTTCATTGAACGATTTAAAAATGTTTCCCAAGACATACTAAGTGCGGTTGGATGGAGTGCGCTTCACAGATTCCCACACAATGTCTGCCTCATTACGGAACATAAAGGTGGCGAATGGAACCTTTTGTTCCTCCGTGCATCCCAAGACATCGAATATCTTGGTAATTTGTTTGACCCACGTCTCCGCCTTAATCGGATCCGGCTTTCCCCAGTGCTGTGGTCCCAACTCCTTGAACTTGCTTGGTTTGTGACAAACCATGAATTGCTATCATTTCTTCACATATTTTGAACACGAGTCTCCTCGTGCGATTTTGCATGAGCGCAAAAAGCTTCTAAACATCCCATCGTTCATCATCGCTTTCGGTGGTGTTGTTCACACGGAGAACATTTGCCCGACTGTTGCGTTCTCCTCGTTGGTGAGTACAGGCGTCTCCACGGTTTCATTTACTCCACTGTTAACATTCTCAGTTGCCATTCTTAAATACTGCCATAAAACAAGGGTTAATTAAACAAATTAACAAATCACATAATACCCTATATTATGACCGACCAACAAATAAGCTTAGGTAGGACACACTAGCGAAGGATTTACTCGTCTCTCCCCTCCTAGTTCTATTCCCCGATCTCCGCCAGAGATCATATCCCTAAGCTCTGATACCAACTGTGACGCCCCCAAAATAGGTATACAACACCCATTCTGAGTCGTCAAAATACATGGTACAGAAACAACTACAACTTTAATAATACAACATAAAAACTGTGAGTTTAAATACAAATATTGCCATCTAGACAATATTCATACCCAAATAAGTCCTCATTACAATTATTGATACATTATTTTACAAAAATGGTGAGGACTACTAAAATGACTTTCTAGAACCTTCATTCCATACCCCGACTAGTACTAGCTACATTCTCGCCTCCTGAGAAGAAAAATGGAACAAAAAGGAAAAGGGTGAGCTCAACTAGCCCAGTAAAGAATATTATGACTAAGATAATATAGAACAAATTATCGTTAGTCTTCAACGAGGGAAAATCTGATAAAATACAATAGACAACAAGTTTTAGATCAATATTCACAACGGAAATAATAATTCATAGAAGAGTTACGTAGAGAATGAAATCTACTATTATCTATGAATTTAAAAGTCCATCATCAATATTTTATCCTGTAACATCAATCAATATACATCATAAATCAAATATTCATCTTTGCACTACTGAGGCCAAGATATTCACCGATTAGTCATATTCATCTAAACACTGTTCATCTTTTGCATCTGGACCAAAGATATTCATCAAAAATCATTCATCTTTTTACTTTCTGAGGCCAAAGATATTCAAGAATATCATCATTTAGGACTTGAGGATGATGAAAAATATTTTAAAGAAAAGCGAATCCGATGAAACAAAATAACAAATATTAAGGATTAAGTATTTGGGTTTATCCATGTCCAAAAATACCTCATAAGTAATCATAGTGGAGTAAAATTCAAGAATGATCAAAACATGGATACAATCAAAGCTAGTATCCATAATAGATATTTTGGACAAAAAGAAGAAAATTTCATTTTTTTGGTGAATAGTGTTAGTATTATTAGTGAATAATGTCGTATATCGTGAATAGTGTCTTGTATCGTGAATAGTAACCCCGACACAAAAAAGTTCCAAATTTGATAAAAAGTTCGGACCAATATTTGGCATAATGATATTGAAGAAAATAATATCATTTAAGAAGAAAACAACATCCACTTACCTCGAAAAGAATAGTACTTACGGTTTGGAATCTTTGATATAGTCTTTGAAGGAACTTGCAAGTATAGCAACACTCAAAGTCTTAAAATACTCACAAGAATAAACTCGATAATATAGAGAGAGAAAAGATTTCAATTTACGGTGTGATTTTCAATTCTAACCTAAGCACCCTATTTATAGGAAAATGCTTAGAACACCAAAGCAGAAAATTTAATAAAATATTAATATATAATTAAATTTTCTTATGCCCACTTTGAATTCTCTAGCTTCAGTACTTTGCACATGTTTAATGAGACCACAAAATGTAAAAAACGTTTTTATTAATAAAAATAAATAAAACTTCCAAAAATCAATTATTTCGGAACTTCAGAACTTCAATAATTCATAATAAATAGCCCTTTTGTCAGAAAAATTCAAATCACGTATCTTTTCCATAGGAAATTTCATTATCTACAACTTTGCAGAAGAAAGTTTTTCAAAATTCCAAATGAAATTGGCCAAGAAATCCACAAGCGGGTGATTTTACAAGCTATAATCAAATTTCGATCAAGAAATGGGGTCCAATTGATGTTTAACATGTTTTTTAATATTTATTGCAACAAAAAATACTCTTCCTCCTCATATACTCATATATCCCACATTCATTGTAAAAATATCATCATTATTATATTATATTATAATATAATAATAATATTATTTTATAAAAAAAGATAAAATATCGATTTTCAACAATTGTCACTTTAAAAATTTTCTCCATCTATATCCACATAAAATCAATATTTTCCTCATCATATAAATCAATAATTAATTATTCATAAATAATATTACAAAATCACAATCACCTGACAACCCGATGCGTTCCCGGGAAGGGGGCTTTCGAATAAGGATTCTCTCTTCTTGGCGCGCGCAATTAGGTGACCAAACCTCTCCTTAGGCGAAACTTTCTAGACATTGCCAATAATGTTATCTAATAATATTATTCGGATAATATGAATTATTGCTCGATAATGGAAAATCTTGTGTAGTGACAATTATTGAAACAACGATAATATAAAATATCAACGCAGCAATTATTGAATCAATAAAATAAAATCTGAACAGTAATTACTTTGTAACAATTATTGAGTAGTGCCTTCTTACGTAAGAATCAATAATTGGTGCAATATCGTGTGCTACTGTGCAACAACGCAGCGTTTCTTCGTGTTTTAACCACGGTATTCAAACGATATTATTGGTAACAACTACGCCGTTATTTATAAACAACTTATACTTGTCGTTTTCTTCATCCAATCGCTTTTCGTTATGGGGCCCACACAAGGCTGCACCGTCGTACGAATATTCCCCGACAGTAAGAATATTCCACGACCAAACGAATATTCTCCGATAAAAATGAATATTTTATAACCACTTGCTTATTTGAAATATTTGCGCATTTTACCCATAACTAACCACATTAATCAAATCAACCCTTACTATTTCAAAATAATAAATAGATTAATAATTTGAAATTTGTTTAAGACTTCATTTTCATATTAATAAGGTTAGGACCTTATCCTCTCATATTCTTTGAGTTGTCATGCGAGGCATAGGCTATGACTTTCCCATGTTGCATGAGAACACATCCTAACCCTTTGCCTGAAGCATCGTTGTAGATAACAAATCCATCCGAACCAGATGGTATTATCGGGACAGGTGCCGAAATGAGACTCGCTTTGAGCTCTTGGAAACTCTTCTCACAATCCTCGTTCCAACCGAATTTTATATCTTTATGAGTCAGCTGAGTTAACAGAGTAACGATTCGAGAAAATCCTTCCACGAATCTCCGATAGTAACCAGCTAAGGCCAGAAAGCTGTGTACTTCGATCACCAACTTCGGTTGCTCCTAACTTTGTATGGCTTCAATCTTCGCCGGGTCGACAGATACTCCATGTTTTGACACCACATGCCCAAGGAATGCTACTTCCTTAAGCTAGAACTCGCATTTCTTCAGCTTGGCATATAGCTTGTTATCGCGAAGCCTTTAAAGTACCAGCTTCAAATGGTGCTCATGATCTTCACGGCTTTTGGAATAGATGAGGATGTCATCAATAAAGACAACAAATCGAATCGATCCAAATATTCTTTAAACACACTGCTTCATCATATCCATGAAAGCGAAGAGCATTAGTCAATCCAAAAGACATGACTAAGAATTCATAATGCCCGTACCAAGTTCGGCGCGCGCTCTTTGAATATCCTCAGTTTTAATCTTCAGCTTGATGATATCCAGAATGAAGATCGATCTTTAAAAAGAATTGTGCTCCTTGCAACTAGTCAAACAGGTCATCAATGCAAGGTAGCGGATACCTATTCTTGATGGTGATATGGTTCAATTCTTGGTAGTCAATACAAAGTCGCATACTCCCGTCTTTCTTTTTTACGAATAAAATAGGAGCACCCCAAGGAGATGTACTAGGACGAATAAAACCGATGTCCAACAACTCCTGTAGTTGGACCTTTAACTCTTGAAGTTCAATAAGAGCCATTCGATATGGGGTTTTAGAAATATGCTTTGTACTAGGTTCAAGATCAATAAAGAATTCAACTTCACATTCTGGGGGTAGACCGGGAAGTTCTTCAGGAAATACGTCAGGAAATTCACTAACAACAGAAATATTATTCAAATCTGACGTGTTTTTGTTCAAGTCCGTGACATGGGCTAAGAAAGCTTGACATCCGTTTTTCAATAAACGAATAGCTTTATGGCTTGATATGACAGTGATTGACTTTAATGGTTTGGTTGTTTGAATTCGCATAATAGGTTGGTTAGGAATATGAAAACTAATAACCTTACGAAAATAATCAATTTTAGCATGATGCGTGGTTAACCAATCAATCCCTAAAATCACATCAAATGCAAGAATTTTCAACGAAATAAGATCGGCAGGTAATGTGATGGTACCAACTTGAATCAAACAAGATTTATAAATAGTATATGTAATGAAAGTTTCTCCTAACGGAGTCTCAATAGATAAGTCAAGGTCTAATTTCTCCGGAGTCAAGTTTAAACGTTGAGCACAAGCAGAAGAGATAAAAGAATGGGTAGAACCGGTATCTAATAAGGTATAAACTTCGCAAGAGTTTATGATTAGCTTACCCGTGATCACCTCGTTTGGGTTCCTCGTATTTTGGACAGTCACGACAAACGCCCTTCCCGGAACCATCGACTTTGACTTGTCTGGGACGTACCTTTGAGTCACCATCCCTGATTGAACTTGGTTTCACAACTAGACAATCTCTAGCTATATGACCTTCCTTTCCACTTTATAACACACCTTGGATTGTTGTGGGCGGGTTAATGATGTGTCCCTCTTTCTCAGATTTGTAACAAAACGCACTAGCCGCTCGTTCTCCTCCCCTAGAAATAGTTAATATTTGTGCTGACGTCTTCAAGTTATCATTGTTGTACCTTCTCTTCTTGAAATCTCCTCCTGACTCGCTCCCTGCTGGTTTTCATTGCTCCGATGACTGCTTCCTTGAACATACTCATTATCTCGCTCTAATAATTGAGCCATGTTTACAACATCTGAATATAAAGAAAATTTATGAGATATAAGATATTGCCGAATCTCGGGTTTTAGACCTCTCAGAAACAACCTTGTCATCCGTTCCTCATTCTCTACCGAATGAGGTGCAAACCTGGATAACTCTGCGAACTTCACCTCGTACTGGGACACCGTCATGTTATTTTGTTCTAGTCTGATAAACTCCACCTCCTTCATATGATGAATACTTTCAGGAAAGTACTTGTCATTAAATAGTTTATGAAACGTTTCCCAAGACATGTTGAGTCACAAAGAAGTTGGAGTACGCTTCACAGACTCCCCACTAGTAGTACGCCTCATGCCAAAACATAAAGGTGGCGAATGGAACCTTCTGTTCCTCTGTGCATCCCAAGACATCGAATATCTTGGTAATTTGTTTGACCCACATTTCCACCTTGATCGGATCCGGCTTTCCAATAAATTCTGGTGGTCCCAACTCCTTGAACTGCTTGGCTGTGACAAGCCGCGCATTGCTATCATTTCCACCCGTATTTTGTGCACGAGTCTCCCTCGTCTGATTTTGAATGAACTGAAAAAAGCTTCTAAACATTCCATCATTCATCATTTGTTCAGTAGTGTTGTTTACATGAGAAATATTGTCTTTCTGTTGCACGTTCCCTTGGGTGGTGATTAAAGGTGTCTCCACGGTCTCATTCACTTCATTGTTAATATTTCCAGCTGTCATTCTCAAATACTGCCACAAAACAAGGGTTAATTGACATGTCACATATTATCCCTATACTCTGACCGACCAAATAAATACTAAATAAACTTAGTCAGGTCATACTAGCGAAGGAATTTCCCGTCTCTCCCCTCCTAATTCTTGTCTCACATCTCAGCCTGGGATAATATCCCTAAGCTTTGATACCAACTGTGACGCCCCCAAAATAGGTATACATCACTCATTCTGAGTCGCCAAATACATGGTACAAAAACAAATACAACTTCAGTAATATAATTTCCGTGCTAAATACAACTATTGTCTAATAGAGAGTATACAAACTCAAAAGGAGTCCTCATTACAATTATTGATACACTATTTTATAAAATAGTGAGGACTACTAATACAACTATCTTCAATCATCACTCCATACCCCGGCTAGTTCCTGCTAAATTCTCTCATCCTGAGAAGAACAACGGAACAAAAAGGAAAAGGGTGAGCTCAACTAGCCCAGTAAAGAATATTATGACTAAGATAATATATAACAATTTATCATTAGTATTCAACAGGGAAAAATCTGATAAAATATAATAGACAACAAGTTTTAGATCAACAACTGCAGCGGAAACAACAATCCATTAGAAGAGTCAAGTAGAGAAAGAATTCGACTATCTTCTAAGATTTAAAAGTCTATCATCAATATTTTATCCCTGTAACATCAATCAATATACATCTTGAATCAAATATTCATTTTTTCACTCATGCACTATATATATTCATTTTGTATCACCAAATGGTCATGTTCATCTCAACACTGCTCATCTTTTGCACTACTGGCCAAAGATATTCATTAGATAATCATTCATCTTTTACACTACAAGCCAAAGATATTCAATTATATCATCATTTATGACCGAGGATGATGAAAATATCTTAAAGAAAACGAATCTAGTGAGATAAAAGAACAAATATTAAGGATTCGTATTACAGTTTATCCAAGTTCAATAATACTCCATAATAACCAATTTTGAAGCAGAATTCAAAATTAAAGATCAAAACATGGATACAATCAAATATAGTAACCATAATAGACATCTTAGATAAAAAGAAGAAAATTTCATTTTTTGGTGAATAGTGTCGTATTCGTGAATAGTGCCGTATACGTGAATAGTAACCCCGACACAAAAAAGTTCCAAATTCGATAAAAAGTTCATACCAATATTTTGGCATAATATTGAAAGAAATAATATCATTTACGAAGAAAATAACATCCCTACCTCAAAATAACAGTATTTCTAATCGGAATATCGAATTTAAAGTCGAAGGAAACTTGCACTGAATAGTAACTCTCAAAGTATCTAAATACTCATAAAAATACGCTCGATAATCTAGAGAGAAAGAAAACTTGTTTCTGGTGTGATTTTCAATTCTAACCTAAGCGTCTATTTATAGGAAAATGCTAGAACGTCATAAGAGACTAAAATAACAAAATAATATTATTTCTTTTCTTTTCTTCTACGCACCAATTAACCATGGAAAAATCAAAGCCAGCCATCTTGGAAAATTTTCAGCAGCCCACATGTTAAAACAAAAGTGGGTCCCACCCATAACTTAATAAAAATCATTTTATTTTTCGAAACTTTAGTAATTCATAGAAAATATCCCGTTTATCTGAAAAATATAAATTTTATGTCCATTCCACACGAAATCGAATTCTCTACAACGTTGTAGCTTTGACTTTTTCCAAATTCCAAACAGAAAATATCTAAAATCCACAAACGGATGATTTTTAATACTTCCATTCCGACAAAATACTGATAAAACACCTTAGCATTAATTCTTTCATTTATAACCACATAAATATATCCATCATTTATATCCACATCAAATAAATATTTTCTTATCATATAAATCAATAATTAATTATTCATAAATAGTATTACAAAATCATAATTATGACAACCAGGCCGTTCCCAGGAAAGAGGGGGCTTTCCGATAAGGATTTCTCCTTATTGGCGCGTAATTAGGTGACCAAACCTCTCCTTGATAGAACTTTCTAGACATTGCCAATAATGCTATCTAATAATATTATTCAAATAATATGAATTATTGATCTGATAATGGGAAATACTATGCAATGACAATTATTGAAACAACAATAATATAAAATATCAACGCATCAATTATTGAACCAATAAATAAAATATTGAACAGTAATTACTGTAACAATTATTAAGTAGTGTCTTCTTACGTAAGATTCAATAATTCAAAATATTGTGCAAAACCGTGTGCTACTGTGCAACCACGCATATTACTATGTTTTAACCACTGGGTATTCCAACAATGTTAACGGTAACCATTACGCCTTATTTATAAAAACTCAAACTTTGTCGTTTTCTTCATCCGACAGTTATTCCGTTATGGGGCCACAATGATGATCACCATTCATTTGGATATTCCCTCGAAAAAAAAGAATATTCCACGACCAAACGAATATTTCCCGACAACAATGATTATTTTATAACCACTTGCTTATTTTGCAAAATTTGCACATTTCACCCATAACCAGAGCATTATATCAAATTAATTCCTTATTATTTGAAAATAATAAATAGAGGAAATTCGATTTTATTTATAATAAGTTGGGGTCTCACATTTATTGTATAAACAAGTTATGTTTATACCTTCCGCAATAGTTATAGAATGATTGTACTAGATCCGTGGTGATTTGGGACCCAGGTTTGGGGCTCTCACATGTTGTGTGCCTCCATCATGATTTTATACTTCAAATCAGAGTCGTTAGGAGCACAAAGTCTGGAATTGACTCAAATTATTCCTTCTTCGTCGATTCTTGCTTCTGGAATAACACCTTCTTGAACCTTCTTCTTCATATTCATCAGCTCTGGGTCTGTAGCTTGAGCAGATTTAACTTTATCGATTAAATTATGTTCTACGTGTATATTTGACATCATCGCGTGGGTCCTTGGAGTCTTTAACTCTATCTCCATCCTTTGTGAGTCATACAAAATAGGTCTTTGTGTTAACAACATCGCACTCGTAACTACATATGATCTTCTACTCAACGCGTCAGCTACTACATTCACTTTTCCAAGATGGTATTGAATGATATGGTCGTAATCTTCCAAAAGATTAAGTCAACGTCGTTGTATCATGTTGAGTTCCTTTTGGGTGAAGAAATATTTAAGGTTTTTATGGTCTGTATAGATCTCCACTTTCTCCCCATATAGGTAGTGTCTCAAGATCTTTAGCGCAAAAACGTCTGCTGCCAACTCTAGATCATGAGTAGGATAATTCCTCTCATATTCTTTGAGTTGTCATGAGGCATATGTTATGACATTCTCATGTTACATGAGAACACATCCTAAACCTCTGCCTGAAGCATCGTTGTAGATGACAAATCCCTCCGAACCTGATGGTATTGTCAGAACAGGTGCTGAATTGAGTCTCCTCTTGAGTTCTTGGAAGCTCTTCTCACATTCCTCGCTCCATCCAAACTTTGTATCTTTTCTTGTCAGCTGAGTTAATGGAGTGGCGATTCGAGAAAATCCTTCCACGAATCTCCAATAATAACCAACTAAGCCCAGAAAGCTACGTATTTCGGTTACTGACGTATGTTGCTCCAAACTTTGTATTGTTTCAATATTCACCAAGTCAACTGATATTCCATGTTTCGATATCATGTGCCCAAGGTATGCTACTTCCTCAAGCCAGAACTAGAGTTTCTTTAACTTGGCATATAGCTTATTTTCACGAAGCTTTTGAAGTATCAACCTCAAGTGTTGCTCATGATCTTCACGGCTTTTGGAGTAGATGAGGATGTCATCAATAAAGACAACCATAAAATGATCCAAATATTCATTGAATACTCGGTTCATCATATCCATGATGGCAGCAGGAGCATTAGTTAATCCAAAAGACATTACTAGGAATTTGTAATGCCCGTACAGGGTTCTGAAAGTAGTCTTTGGAATTGCATTAGTTTTAATCTTTAACTGAAGATATATGGAACGAAGATCGATCTTTGAGAAGAATTTAGCACCTTACAACTGGTCAAACAAGTAATCAATGCGAGATAATGAGTACCTATTTTTTATGGTGACATGGTTCAACTCCGATAGTCAATGCAAAGTCGTATACTCACATCTTTCTTCTTTACGAATAAAATAGAAGCACCCCAAGAAGATGTACTAGCACGAATGAAACCAATGTCTAACAGTTCCTGTACTTGGATTTTTAACACCTGAAGTTAAGTAGGATCCATTTGATATGGAGTTTTGGAAATGGGTTTTGTACCAGGTTCAAGGTCAATACAAAATTCAATTTCACGCTCTAGGGGTAGGCCATGAAGTTCTTCGGGAAATACGTTGTAAGATCCCAACTTTTTATGAATAAAAATTTAATTTTCTCTAAATATTATTTTTAATAATAAGGTGTTGATTTGATATAATGCTATAGTTATGAGTGATATGTGCAAATTTTGCAAAGTAAGTAAGTTGTCATAAAATATTCATTTTGGTCAGGGAATATTCGTATAAAGGCGCAATCATTGGTGGACCACATAACAGAATAATTGTCGAATATAGAAAGCGACAGATATAACCTTTCTATAAAAAAATAACGGTAAAACTTTTACCGTTAACTGTTGAAATATCCGGTGATACAAGTACAGTAATATGTGTGGTTGCACAGTAGCACGCGGTATTGCACAGTATCTCTGATTATTGATTCTTACATAAGAAGTCACTCAGTTTCATTCAATAATTGTCATAGTAGTTGATGCATAGTATTTTATATTGTTGATTCAATTATTGTCACAGTATCATCTGCACAATATTTTATATTATTAAATCAATAATTGACATGGCACAATTATTTACATTATTGACAATGTCTAGAAAGTTCTGTCGAGGAAAGAGGTTAGGTTATATAATTGCGCGTCAATAAGGATAAATCCTTGTCGGAAAGCCCCCATTTCCTAGGAATGATCTGGTTGTCAATATTGTGAGCTTATAATATTAATTGTGAATAAGTATTATGTGGTGGATATTGGTTCAATTTTGATATAAATGAATAAATTTTTAGCATGAAACATTTGTTGAAAGTTTGGCATATTTTTCTGTGGAATCACAATTATCTTTTCTGATAAAATATTCATTAAAATATATTATTATAATATTACATTATAATAGTATAATGTGATAATATAATAATATAATTTTCATAATTTAGATGGTAATATTATTATAATAATATATAATTTTCAACATCTAAATAAAAGTGAAGTAGGTTATCATTTTGATTTTGAATTCTTTCTTTTCAAAACTTATATGCACTTATTCTTTCCTAATTCATCTCCTGTAATGAATTCCTTTGTTTACCAAAATTATAGGCCCTCAACCATTGAAAAATGAGGAAGTTAGGCATTGAGAAGAAAAGAATAAAGTTAGGCAGAGGAAAATTAGGCAGCTTTGTTTAATTTTTCCTCTGTGCTGCACTATAAAAAGGGGGTAACCCTCCTTCCTAAACACACCATCACAATATCAGAAATTCTTATTTTATAATATTGTGAGTATTTCTCTTGAGTATAAGGATACTTTGAGTGTAGCTTTTAGTGCAATATTTTCTCAGGATAATATCTGATATTCTAAGCCAGATCTAGTTTCTACTAAGGTAAACTATATTATTTATTTCATATTCGTAAAGGATATTATTTTATTTCTATACTCGTAAGAAATATCATTTCTTTCATACTCCATATTATGTATGTGACACCCCCAAATCCGGGTTACCTGACCCCCGAGTTTGGTGTTCACGATCCACAATATAATACCATTTAACTACCCATTCATATATAAATAGGAATACATAAGTCATTAACATATGTTGTTAATACATAGGTCCCAGGTCCACTAACCTAGACATTACAGAATTACCCCTTAGATATACAAAAAGGGTTTACAATACAATACAATATAATAATAATATTGTTCATTATACTACTCCAGCATCTTGCCTTTGCCTTTGTTCTTCTTCGATCCGTTGGCCTCTTCAATTCTAACTGAAATATTTTATATATAGCAAGGGTGAGCAAAAATTTTGCTCCGCAAGTTAAGACATACAATAAAGGTATACGAATCAATAAGAACAGACTATCTATTTTGATAGAATGAAACCAAAGTTCGGTGAACTTTGAAATAGTTGAACAAATAGTTAATCAATAACAAATCTTCTTGTATTCTAGGCAACGCAATAATCTGATAATGAAAGAGTACAACGCTTTCAAAGTTTCTACGATATTCTATTGAATAAACAAGAATCAATTTTACGCAATAACAAAGTGGAATGTTTTCCAGATTTATGCTGAGTGATCCATTAGATCTAGAACTTCTACTTTCTCAGGTATCTATCAAAGATTTACTTTGATACATACGCAGAATATCGAGATAACCATAAAGATTAAATCATACCCTCTGCAGTAGTACTTAGAGTCCAACTCTTTTGTACCCTATATTATTATAATACCTATAGTCGCAAGAACGGTCGAATATACGACTTAAAAATTTTGTTCCTTTATATAAAAAGGTTGTTCTTCTCAGTCTCAGAATCAAGATTTGATTTAACAACAAAATTTAATGATTTCAATTTCTATTTACTTATCGATTTAATAAATAATTGGCATCGATCTATCAACAACAATTGAATTCTCTTCTCAAATTTATCAAGTTCTAACAAATGTTCGTCTAGCCAGAATAATTAGCTAAGACATTTCTCAACATAATTTGACAATAAACAAGAATATCAAATCACAGTTATTCTACAAATGTATATTCTCTGAATCAGTAATTCAATTTGAATTATTAATCATGCACTAACTGCGAATAATCAACAATAAATTCCCTGGACATGGTATAATTAGAAATAATTAACCATTATAATAATTGAATGAATATAACTCAAGGTTGAGTTAGGAAACTTGCCTTCCGCGTTGATTACTGCTACACAATATATTTATCTGCTTTCGTAAGACCTATAACCAATAATATCGGTCTCACAATTAGCACAATCATTTATAACACGTAACACTATATTTTACAGTCAAACTTCTCCTAGACACATTACCACATAGCCACATTAGTGTTTATAAACTATATAAACACTTAACAAGTCTAACTAGTTCGGTCTGGTTGAACTTCGGTCCATTCTCGGTGTTCTGGTCACCCTATCCGACAATTAAAACAGTTATTGTCAATTAAATTTGATTTTTAAGCTTCAATATTAATTTAGATATATCAATTATCATTAATAATATTTTTCGGAAGCTTTTAATAATTTATAAACAATTATTATAATTTATAATAATTTTTCAAACACTTAAATCATTTTTAAATGATTTAATTATCAAATAATCTTATTATCATTAATATTTAATAATATAAAAATATTAATGTTATAATTGTTAAAATATTAAAGTTATTATTAATAACTTAAAATATTTTAAATCATTAATATTCTACTTAAATGACTTTTAAAGTAATTAAAATCATTTTTAAATCATCACCATTAATATTTAAATATTAATGAAATTATTATCAAAATATTAAAAGTCATTAATTATAACTTAAAATATTTTTAAAACAATTTTCTCATTTTTAAATGATTTTTAAATCAATAAAACTATTTTTAATTAATTTATTTAATATAATTATTAAATAAATCTAATATCATTAATATTAATTTATTAATGAGAATTCTCCAAAAATATTAAAATTTATATTTTATAATTCAAAATATTTTCTAACACTTTATTCTTATTTAAAATAATTTTTAAATTATTAAAATCATTTTATCTTTTTTTTATTTAATTTAATAATTAAATAAATCTAATATCATTAATATTAAATTATTAATAAAAATTCTCCAAAAATATTGAAATATATATTTTATAATTCAAAATATTTTTAATACTTTATTCTTATTTAAAATGATTTTAAAATTAATAAAATCATTTTTATCTTATTTATTTAATTTAATAATTAAATAAATCTAATATCATTAATATTAATTTATTAATGAAAATTCTCTAAAAATATTAAACTCAAAATATTTTTAAATACATTATTCTTATTTAAAATGATTTTTATATAATTAAAATCATTTTCTCTAATTTATTTAATACACTAATTAAATAAATTAAATACTTTTAATATTTAAATAATTATAAAAATTAAAGAAAAATATTTCAATTGGTCAAAAATTATTTTTCATAATTTAAAATAATTTTTAAAACCATTTTTGGTAATTTTTAGAATTTATTTCTATTTTTAAATAATTTTTGGAATATTCAGAAAATAAAAATATTAAAAATCGTCGTTGTAGGCCTTTAACGACACAAAGCGTCGCTGTTGGTGTTCTTGAGCTCAAGAACACTGACAGCTACGTGTTCAACCAGTCATGTTTGACCGAATTTTAATCTCATCTAGAAATGTTTCTGGGTCATGTTTAAACGTTAATCTTGTACTATGTATACACCACTACAACTATCAACCAACAGATAGATCATACATCAACACAACAAGAAGATCTGGACTTCCAAACCCATCACACAAATAAGCGTTTACGGTTTTCCTGAAACCCAAAGAATTCTACCATTACTTTCTAGCTCATTTTACGTTAGGTTCTGTTCGTGTTTCATGTGATTTAAAGGTTCAAACTGGTAGTATACATGACAACAAATAACGACATATCAAGAAATCAGTCTAATAACAACCGATTCACAGGTTATGACACGGTCAAACCTTGTCAGAAAAAGTGTACATACGCTTTTCTGGAAATTCCAGAAATACAAAATCAGTGCGAGTGGCCTACTTTGACCACTTGCTATGATTGATATGTTGATAGATTAAGTGTTGTATGGCCATGAATCTAGAGTATACACTACAGACTACAATCCAGATACAACCACAACATCAAACAACCTAAAACCGGTCAGATCCAGACCTCACAAAAATTGTCAGACGCTAAAAAAAAACTTTCTGGGTTACCCAGAATATACTCGATCATGCCCGGTCAACGGGTTTTGACCGATTATATCTTCGAATCCAGACATCTAATGACTCTGATTTCTTTTACAGCTTAAAGACAACATTACAAGCTACACATAACAACTTTAAAACAACAAACATAGTAAACGTGCAAGGATCTGTGGCCACTGACATTACTTGTCAGACCATAAAAATTGCTCAAGAACAGATTTTTAAAAACATCATTTTAACGCACTTTGATGCTATGGATATATGTTTGATCATCATAGATCAACATAAAACATCCTCTAGCAAGAATCTAAACACAAAAACACAAAATCTTTCAAAGCATACAAGATCAAAAATAAAAATTAGGTTTATACCTTTTCTTGAATAATTTTAGTACTTGGCTCTCCAATCTGTTATGGATTGATCTAGGGCTGTATTTAGAACTGATATACTTAGCAATTTCGTTGGTTTAGGAGAGAGAGAGAGAGTTGGTGAGAGCAAAATAACAAAATGACTAATGTTTATGGACTTTCTCTCTCCAACATCTCTTATATATTGCTTGTTGTTGCTTTGGATTTGTGATTTTCGGCTGGTGGCTGAGATTTTGTGTCACCAAAGTCAACTAAGTTGTTCAACAACTAAAGGTGCTAGCAATTATACAAGTTATCAATTAAAGAAAATGCAAAAGGGTATTTTGGTCATTTGTATTTTATTTTTAATGGCATTCTTGTCTAATGCACAAACCCTTAGGGTTTAACCCTAAGGTTCTAACCTTTAGGTTTTAAAACATTCAATTCTAGAATTTTTTAATTAGGGTTTAAAAATAGAAAATTAAGAATTTCGAAATGTAATTAGGGTTTTAAATAGAAATTAATATTTCTAAAGTATAATTAGGGTTTCCTAATTATATTAACACATACCAATCAATTTAGGCTTGCTAATTAGGATAAGGGTTTCCTAATTAGGGTTTAGGACTTTCTAAATTTAAAATTAGGGTTTTAATTAGAAAAATAAAATTTCCAAATTACGGTTAGGGTTTGTAAAATAGAAATTAAGATACTAAAATATAATTAGGGTTTTCTAATCATATTTAAGTTTAATAAACACATTAAGCCTACCAATTAGGATTAGGGTTTCCTAATTAGGGTTTTAGGATTCCCAAATATGAAATTAGGGTTTCCCGACTTTCAATTAGAGTTTCTAATGGTACGTTAGGGATTCTAATCCTAAGATTAGGGTTTTTAATCTCTTATTAGGGTTTATTAATTTTAAACCTTACCCGATCAATCATTGATCAAAAATTCTATACCGTTCAAACACATACATATTAATATAATTATTTTAATTATATTTTCTATCGAATCCCTATCCGTAACTAGGGTTAGGGTTTCTCATGCTGTTAAGCACAACTCTACTCTAAAATTTATTAGTCAGTATACAAATTGACTTTATCGAGACTCGTATCACAAAAACTTGTCACAAAATTAATAATCAATATTAATATTAATTAAAAAAAAATTATTCGCAAATTTTGGATTATTCGAAATCCCGGGTTATCACAATGTAAGTGATATTATTTCATTTCATATTCCTAAATTTAACTTACTATGGTAAGTATTGCTTCCATAATTCCTGATTAACTTACTATGTTATCCTAATTAGCAAGATTAAAATTATGATTAAGAAATTTTAATATAATTAGACAATCCTAATTATAATTTAGAAATATTAATTTTCTATTTTTAAAACCGAAAATTTGGAAATGTTAGAAATTAAATTTCAACGTTAAGGGTTAAACCCTAAACCCTAAAATGGTTCAAACCCTAAACCCTAAGGGTTTTGCCCATTTACTAGAATGCCATTAAAATATTATGCAAAATGACTAAAATACCCTTTTCTTAAAACCTAAGCAAAAGATATGGCAATCTTGGTGACTCACTACTCTAATGTTTATCACATGTGCCTTAAATCATCTAAGATCAGATTTGGGGACACCTAGCATCTAGATACATTGAATCATGCACTACAAAAAAATGGGCCTTTAGCAATGATTTTTCGGGCAACGACTTTATAAGTCGTTGCTAAAAGTATATATTTAGCAACGAAATTTATCCTTCGTTGCAGATTGTGTCAGGCTTTCACTTTTTGCAACAAAATTCATAAGTCGTTGCAAAATTTCATTGCTAATTCAATGGCGGGAAAAAAATTCGTTATAAATTCGTTGCAAAATTTTAGGCCACTTGATTTCCCGTCATCGTGGGCAACGAAAGTTTTTTTGTTGCTAAAAATGGCGCTTTAGCAACGATTTTTCAAACAACAGCTTTATAAGTCGTTGCTAAAAGTATATGTTTAGCAACGAAACTTGTCATTCATTGCAGATTGTGTCAGTCTTTCACTTTTTGCAACGAAATTCATAAGTCGTTGCAAAATTTGGAAACAAAATTCGTTAGAAATTCGTTGCAAAATTTTTAACCACTTGATTTCTCCTCATCGTGGGCAACGAATGTTTTTTTGTTGCTATATTTCATTGCCTAATATGGACCACATTTGTGAGACCCCAGATTTTATGAATAAATATTTAATTTTCTCGAAATAATTTTTTTAAATATTATGGTATGGATTTGAGATAATGTTATAGTTAGGGTAATATTTATAAATTTTACAAAAGTACGCAAGTTGTTATATAATATTCGATTGGTGGGGGGAATATTCTTTTGTCGGGAATATCCGTATTTAACGAGACAATTATTGGTAGATCCCACAACGAAATTATTGGCGGATTGAGAAAATGACAAAATACTTTATGAAAATAACGGCAAGTATGTTACCATTAAAACCATTGAAACACCTTGGCAAAAAATAATGTCTGGCTGTGGTTGCATAGTAGCACACTGGTATTGATTATTGATGCTTACGTGAGAAGTCACCAAGATTGTTCAATCGGGTATTCGGGACACTTTTGTGTCGAGTACTATTCACAAGTTACTATTCATGAGTTACTTATTCACGGGTTACTATTCACCTAAATTACTATTCACCTGAATATTATTCACTCGGGTATTTGGGGTACTTTTCGTGTCAGAGTACTATTCACGAGTTACTATTCACAAGTTACTATTCACGAGTTACTATTCACGAGTTACTATTCACGGGTTACTATTCACGGGTTACTATTCACCTAAATTACTATTCACCCGAATATTATTCACTCGGGTATTGGGGTACTTTTCGTGTCGGAGTACTATTCACTAGTTACTATTCATAAGTTACTATTCAAGAGTTACTATTCACGAGTTACTATTCACGAGTTACTATTCATGAGTTATTATTCACGGGGTACTATTGATTCACATTCTTATACTATAAGGGGTGGTGGTGCAAGATTGATAATACTTGCATGACTAAGTTAAAAATTGAGGTATAGTTGAAGGTACTATACTGTAATTAATTCTTTCACATGATTATACTATTTATTCACATGATTATACTATTTATTCACATGATTGTACTATTGATTCACATTTTTATACTATTAGGGGTGGTGGTGCAAGATTGATAATACTTGCATGACTAAGTTAAAAATGGAGGTATAGATGGAGGTACTATACTGTAATTGTTTTTATCACATGATTAGAACTATTGAGTCACATGATTTACTATTGATTCACATTATTTACTATTAGGGGAGTTGGTGCAAGTTTGATAATACTTGCAGGACTAAATTAAAAGTGAAGAAAAAGAGGAAGGTATTGTATTGTAATATTCTGAGCCCCAAAACGTGCAATTATCGAAACTATATTTTTCTATAAATAGAAGCTCATTTCTTCATCATTCTTTACCAATTCACTCAAGCTATAGAGCAGTTATTATAGAGAGAAATTTTAGAGAGAAAGAAAAAGAGAAGTCTGCTACCTCACTATTCCAGTATCCAGTTTTTCTAAGGTAGGGAATATTATTTGTTGTACTCGTAGGGAGTATTATTTCTTTCTTATCTATGAAGAGAACTTCAGTTATTCCATTCTTATTATTTTGTTGGAATAACTTTTGTACGCCGGCTACCCTATACTTGGTGAAATTCTTCATTGTTCCATTCTTTATCATTCTCATTGAACATCCTCATGCGTATGCGTTCTACGCCGAACTCAGTTCCGCTCTTTATTATTCTCGCTTGGAATATCCTCGCATGCATGCGTTCTACGCGGACTGGTTCCGCTTTTTATTATTATGTTGGAACATCCTGCTCATGCGCTTTCTACGCGGACCGATTCCGCTTCTTATTATTTTGTTGGAATATCCTCGCTCATGCGCTTTTACGCCTGATGCGGGTTCCGCTCTTTATTATTCCATTGGAACATCCTCGCTCAGGCGCTTTTACGCCGGACTGATTCCGCCTTTATTATTCTCATTGGAATATCCTCATCTCGCATGCGCTTTGTTGGACCGATTCCGTTATTTATTATTCTGTTGGAATAACCTGTCGGTGTGGTCTATCGCATGCATGGTGATTTCTTTTGTTATTCCATTCCTTATTATACTCAGTTGGTTAAAGTTTTGTCTTCTATACTCCATGAAATTAGTGGAATATCCTTGATATTTGCGCTTCATCCAATATCTTTTCGTGGAAATATTCTTCTGAGCATTCTTGAATTTTACTCTACAAAGCAGTATTATGTTGACAATTTGGACGTTATTAGTTCCTGGATAAAATAATTCTTGAACTTATTTTATTGAATTCTTATATCATTGTCATCATCCTCATGTTTATATTTTGTTGAAAGTCATCTGTGGCCTATAGTGCATAGATGGACTTGGTATGATTATGACCAGAGATTATTCGGTGTAATCATGACCGTAATGTTATAAATGATGTTGTAAAAGTCATCATTGGCCCGTAGTGCATTGATGGACAGTTGTTGGCATGATCATGACCATTATTGAATACACAAATATTCTTGGCCCGTAGTGCATGGATAATTGTGGTCGTGATACTAAAGAATATCCTTGGCTGTAGTGCAGGGGTGATTCGATGATGTGGATTATTTATTAAGCTAAGTCCCAGCAATAAAAGTGATGAAAAACCTTCTAAATCATAAAAGATAGTAGATTTTATCCTCTACTTGACTCTTTTAATGGATTGTTTGTTCCGCTGTAGTTACACTTGATGGTTGTTGTATTCTATCAGTTTAACACTGTTGAAGGCTACTGATAATTTATTCTGCATTATCTTAGTCATAATATTTTTTACTGGGCTAGTTGAGCTCACCCTTTCTTTCACTGTTCTCTTCAGGAAATGAGAACGTAACTGGGACTAGTCGGGGAACAAAGTGATGGTCCTAGATGGAGCATTAGTAGTCCTCACTATTCTGTGAAATAGTGTGACAATAAATGTAATAAGGACTCCATTGAGTGTGGATATTGTCTAGATGACAATATTCTTATTAAAATTCATAGATTATGTTTTGTCGTATTGTACACGACTGTTGTATTATTAAGTTGTATTTGGATTTATGTACCATGTAAGTAGCGACCCAAGATGGGTGATGTATACCTAATTTTGGGGGCGTCACAACATTCATTGGCAACAATTTTTATTTTCATTGCATATCTTATATAACTTTTTGCAACGACTATTAAAATGTTGCATTAAATTAAGATAATCCCAATAAGCATGTTTTTGTAAGACCATATTCGGTATTCGGAGAATTGTCAAAAAATATTCGTATTTAGTATTTAAAATTTATGCCCAAATGTGAAACATATTCGAACTTGTGACCTATAATTTGGAACTTTGGTCATTTAACCGCTAGAGTAACAAAAGTTATCGGTTAATATCTTGCGAGGATTAATATTTA